>OZ012733.1:4350500-5569000 GCA_963942605.1 Poecilus cupreus | reverse complement strand
ACAAATTTCAATCACTATAGGTACGTCAGTAGCAATATAAAGAGGAGGCGGAAAATTAGGAATTATTATTATTAATTTCATTAAATTACGGTATCAAAATAAATGAATCTGTATTAAATAAGGTGTAGGGATATTGGCAGTATGGTGATATAAACTTTGGATGCATAATTTTTTGCCGGACACTTTTTGTTTACAAATAACTGATTTCACATGTTAACTGCCTATGCCAACATTTACGTGGGACACACTGTATGTAGTAAAGTTTCAAATAAATTATGTTATTAATTATATTTGCTTTTCTTATGTTTTTGTTTTGCCGAATCAATCGGTCGGTAGATTTAGATAAAAAATTTGTTTTTTCTTCAAACGTCATAAAAGTACGTTGTTATGTATTTGTATTCAACAAGCAGAAGTTCAATATTGTCGCCGCCGGCGTAAAAGTGTATCCTTGGCAACACATTTACGCCGCCGGCGGACAAAGTAAAATATTATGAAAAATAGTTAGGTTGTAATTCAATAATTTGACAGTTAAAAATGAAACAAATAAACAAAAATAACAAAACAGCATATTCTACGGCAACTTGAAATGCTAGATAAGACAGAATATTTTTTGAAGTTTTGAGCATTTTATAATATTTATAATTTTATTTTCTATGTTTGAAGAAAAAATAGCATGTGTTATTCGGAGTAAATGTGTCTTTGGGTGCTTCGCATGTAATTGTTCGACTCGCTTCGCTCGTCGTTCAAACTTACATGCTCAGCACCCAAAGTATCACATTTACTCCTAATGACAAAATATACTATTAGTTGGTATTTTTGTTTTTTGTTTTTCAAATAATTTCTAAAGTATCGCATATTAAGAAAAATGTTTCAAATGATAAAGGTAGGTACTTATTTTTAATGTTTTATCAAGTGCGTAAAATAGTATTTTTGTGTACCTAGTGCTGAAATTTTTTTTATTTGAACATCATAGATTTAATAATAATAATAATAATAATAATAATAATATATATATATATATATATATATATATATATATATATATATATATATATATATATATATTTATATATATGGATGGAGCGTTGGCTATGCTTTTAATACAGAAATCTGTAATCAACATAAGAGAGAGATAGTCATATCTAAAATTACGCAGTGGGAGAAGAAGAGCACATTTTCATGCCTCCCAGCACGTGGTATGACTGTGCTGTTCTTCTTCCACTGCGTAATTTTAGATATCACTATCTCTCTCTCTTATATAGACATTAAAAAAAATCAAGAAAAAGTTTCCCACAAATTTATATAATTTCATTAGATTGAAATTTTTTTCGTTTTATAGTTAATATCCATTTCTTACTTAAATCCACAATTTTTGGAAAACTGTAATAAATATGTATATATTACAGCGTTCTAACCTAAAGTGACATATTTACCTGTCAAATGGAACACCGTCTTTTATAGCCTGTTTTTTAACAATTATATGCACAACAGGATTTTACCATATTTGATATATTTAAATATGGCATAAATAATTGACAAAATTATGAATTAGAGATAAAACCTCGCACAAAAATCTATCAAAACAGTATTCTACTCACACGTCAAACGTCAAACAAGTTCTTGTCATCTTGCCACCCATCACGTCACTTTCATTTCTCTATCTCTATCACGCAGCGTTGGTTACAGACTATCTTTTTCTATATTCCTTCCATACATTTTATTAGTTCTATGGAATATACATAAACTGATTATGTAAATTATTAAACTTGAACAAAAATATTGTATAAAATATTACAGCTTTTTCCAAAACCAAAATACCTATCAAAAAAGTACCTTGAAAACTTATTGACTTATATCAACGCAGTACCTACAACCAACCCTCTATAATCACCCAAAAAACTCAAATTACACACATTACATCCATCACTATACAAAATTTTCAATTGACGTCCCTGCATTCATCCCCAGCTATCCTCCGCGGCTGATGGGGCGCGGTGTGCATCAAGGCACAAGGTTAGGTCCTGAGCAGCCCTGCGCGGTGCTCCCCCGGGGCCGCTAACGGAGATAACTCGTGCTAACTTGCACACTACGCCACGCACAACTTTTTATTTTATTTCTACGCCGCCGACGACGCCGCCTCCGACTGAAGTTCTGCTACGTGTGTGATTGTCGGCAGTGGGGAGGTACACTATATTGCAGGTGGAATTGGAAGAGAAATTGTATTTTGAAATCTTGCGTAATGCTGTTACTATTTTTTAGAGACCGACCAAATTTCGATTTCGGTATCGGCCAAAAACTGGAGTTTGTATCGAATCGAGCATTGTGGGGTATGTTAGAAACTCTATTATCTATGACGACCAGAGAAAACTCGATGTGAAAATTCCATATATTACCAGAGATATGATTTTTTAAAGTTTGTGTGACGTCACTGGTACTGCTCCAGTGGAACTAAAACAACGATTTTTCATGATAGTAGATATTATATATTTTTTAATGTAAAAATAATATTTGCATATTATAAGTCTTAATTTTGAACAATTAAACTTAATATAAATAAAGATATAATTCCTTTGGCAACTTGAGAGTATTTTACTTGATATTCGGGTAAATAACATACGAAAGTTTGAGAACAGTGGCGCTGGTAGTAAGGTAACTTAACCTCAACACAAAGTTTTATTTAATAGTTTTTCAACAGAGCACAATGAAACAGTGAAATTATAAAACAAATAATAGAAGGCCAACAAATATAATCTTAAATACCAACAAACAAAACAAATAAAATGACATTTCGTAGTTCTATTTTAGCCTACAATAGGCGTTGGGCGCAGCGGCTGACGCGCGATTTTCACATTTCATATTTCTGGCCAATAGCATCAATGCAAGTATCTGTGACGTCAAAATATGTTCAATTCGTTAAATCGCTTTACTGCAAAATATTTACTTTACTACTAATTATTTCGTAAGTGTTACACGATTTTGATATAAAGTCATATTTCGTTTATGGTTTATGCGCCCATTCTAATCCTTATCGAAGGATTTCTATTGATAATTATGTAGACGAACAGGATAAATAAATTTTTTAATATACTTATCGGCGCCTACGTAATTAAAGGATAAGCAAATAATAACACGACTTTACGAATGAAGAAAGACCGTTATTGGTTTTGAAGAGTAGTCAAGTTTGTAACCACCATACGCTAGATTTTTCAATGTTTCTTAAAAATTAAGGAATTCACTTACTTTTAAACTAATATTCGGACATTGTGCATGGTACGTACCTGTAACAAAAATAAATAATTAATTCTAATATTCTTAAACATAATTTCTAATATATAATGCTTGTATGAATTTAACTATGAATGTGGACGAGGTAAAAGTGTTGTGTCGGGATGGGAACTTTGCGGGATGTAGCGTAAGGTTCTGTATGCATGTATCATCATAAACATTTTTGTATGTAATTTGTTGAAATAGTATATTGAACAACTAGTGTTACAATGACCTTTTTTGTAATATGAGTATTACAACTAAGCATGGTAGCGCGTGTTTTTCGTACTACTT
Source organism: Poecilus cupreus (assembly GCA_963942605.1). Classification (NCBI taxonomy): domain Eukaryota; kingdom Metazoa; phylum Arthropoda; class Insecta; order Coleoptera; family Carabidae; genus Poecilus; species Poecilus cupreus. Next base: position 5,565,442 of record OZ012733.1, on the reverse strand, counting down.
TTCCTATTTAACGATCACAAATTCAATAAAAATAAATAAGTACTTTAATCTACGACCGTTGTTAAAAGTGAACTTTTTAACGATTGCTTAGCAAGTTGAAAGTGTCACTTTCTGACACTAGTTTTAAAAGTAATAAGGCAACGTGTTAAAAGTGATTTTATTGTTACTTTTACCTGTCAAAATATAATTCTACAATTTTTAGTATTTACTAAATAAACTAGGAAGATCGTAGATAATATTTTGCTTCGCCTCCTTTTATAAACTTCTCCACTTACTCATAAAATGTCACTTTTAACACATATCATAAATAACTATTCTCTGTAATATTAACAAAACAAACTGCTTTACAGTTTAACAATTTGTGCTATTACTTCAATAAAAAGTAATTTCAATAATTTTACTTATGCAATAACAGCTCCAAGTTTGACAGACTGGCAATTTTACAAATAATAATTTCCCCAAAAGCAGTGCAATTTTGTAGCATTGTTTTTGAGAAAAACCGTGTTACAAAATTCACTTTGTGTACATGAAATGAGGAAATAGTTATTTACATAACAAATGCGGGAACACATGGTTCCCGGATGAGTGTTTGGCGGCGCGAGCTTGCGAGCGCTGCCATAGAACGAATCCGGGAACCGAGTTCACGCAAGAGGTTTGTACAATATTTTTTGTACGAAAGGTATACAACTAATAACAGTCCATACAACGAAATGAAATTCTTCAAGGAGTTATTTCGATAATTTCAAAGTTGCACTATAAATATAAACACACAAAATAATTTGTTTAATATATTAGAAAACAATTTATAATATTTACCGTATTCACTTGTAAATTTATTATCTTTCTTATTTATATTGAGATAACTAACATTACATTTGTAGGTTATGTATTTTACAGCTGTCATATCGGGCAGATTTTATTGCCAACATTGGTAACCAAATGCACTAAATTTGTTATTTTTAAATTCAATCTCATTCTTATTCCATCATTGTCTATATTAATATTATGTAAAGGGATGTTTGAAATACTATATTATTTTATTATAAATATAATTTATTAATAAACGCTTTAGAAGTAGCAATGTTTTCGAAGAAATTTCCCGGTTGTCTATCTAGTGGAGACCTGGGAAATGAACATTTCGGGCATTGCTTAGGCAACGCTAAACAACACATTTCAATGAGTACAAAAAAATATTTTCCGGTTCTCTGGAAAGACAGTATATCACAAGTGTGCTGTTTGACTTCTCCTCCGGTTGCTACTATATGCGGACGATGGCGGCAGCGGCGGTGAAGAATGTGAGGGTTGTTGAATTTGTTTGCACCTTGTTTGTTCCAGCTCCACGCCACCATCGCCGTGCTTAACTCTTTAAACGAATTTATGTAGCGCCCGGCACAAACTTATACCGAACTGCGTGCTGCACGGTCACTTTACATGTGCAGCGAACAACGAAACTCATATTTATTTTCTGTCACACAATCGTGTGGTTCTAAAATGTATAACCACTTGTCATACGTCCTGAAGTTTGGGATATTATAAAGGTTTTCAATAATTATATTAAAATAAATAACAGATCTAGCAGTACCCTTATAATTAGAGAGCGGATTATATACACGAAAAAAAAAAAAAAAGAATTATATGCGCATATATATGGGGTCCGAGAAGTTAGCAACCACCATGAAACACAAACGATGAACTATATATCAAACGTTTGTGCTTGGTTTGTGCTCAATTGTGATGCAACAATAAACTCAGCAACCCTTTGTGTTCAATAATTATAAACAATTTAAATGTGGTTGCCAACTTCACGCCCAGCAACTACAAATGAAGCACGAACGATGAAATACATATCAAACGTTTGTGCTTCGTTTGTGCTTCACGGTGGTTGCTAACTTCACGCTTCTATATACAGAGTGTCCCAGATTTAAACGGCCTAACTTAAAATTAAGGTTAAACACCTAAAAATAGGGTGACAAATTCATTTGAGCAAATGTCCGTAAATGCTTTATTCCAGAGATATTAATGGTTTTCTTATTGCGTAGCATTACTTTAAAAAATCAACTTCATAACGAAATATCCAGTATTATCTTATTAAGGTGAGACATAATAATTAAATTAAATTAATAATAAATTGGTTATTTCCTAATTTTAATACAAAATTTAGTTTGCTTGCACTAATGTCAAGGAAGAAATGAGAAACTATCAATGAATATAAGAAATTTTTTTAAGGTGCCATAAAAGAAAAAGTCTATGAAGAACCGATAAATAATTTAGACTCACTACGTAGAAAAATTATTCAAATTTGCGAAACCATATCTCCCGAGCAATGTCACACAGCAACCAATGCAGTGGCAGATTATTGTCGTGCCTGTTTACGTGCTGCCGGTGAACATTTTGAACAAATATTATTTTTTAAAAATAGTTTATGAAGTTATGTTATTACTTTATTATTTTAAACAATAAATTTCTTTAAATTCATTGATAGTTTCTCAAATTTCCCAGACATCAGTGCAAGCAAACTAAATTTTGTATTGAAATTAGGTAATAAACAATTTATTATTAATTTAGTACGTAACATCTCAATACCATAATATTGGATATTTCATTATGAAGTTGATTTTTTAAAGTAGCGCGACTCAATAAGAAAAACATGAATATCTCTGGAATAAAGAGCATTTACCAACATTTGCTCAAATGAACTTGTCACCTTATTTTTAGGTGTTTAATCTATGGATCAAGTTAGGCCGTTTAAATATGGGGCAGCCTGTATATGCACTCACTATGACAATATATGCAGCAAAATTATTTTTAACTTATTCTCACTCTCTTTTTATATTATTACTGATAATTTGATTTTCTAAATATGTACTCGGGTTTTATTAAATTGAACTCTTTGGTTATAAAAATATGCATGCGCAAGGTGTAAGTAAATAGTTGAGTTTATTTACGTAATGATATTCTGTTTGAAGGAAATTATGGTCGTATCTTCATTGATCATTGGGTATGATTCATCTGAAAACACTTTATGTACCCAGTCATAAAAATATTACTGAATTTACTTATTAACCCCAATATTCCCCTCATTCTTATCCTTCATCTTCCACCATTTTACCCTGTTATGATTCACTAAAAATCCATCCAACAATTCAACTCTTCGTACCTCACGGTCATCGTACACCGTATCTTACGTCTCATTTCTCGCGGCGTTGGTGCCGGTATTTATTGTTTCTGTATTACCGACTACGACTGCGAGTGCGAGTGGTAGTACTGCTGGTGCGGCCGAGTGAATCAGGAATGCCAACCTTGTGCTGTACGGCGTGCACTCGTATTTTATTGCCAGTGATTTATGTAAGTTTTGTCTGGCTGTGGTAACCGCTGCTTGTACGTCGGACAGGGTTGTTGGGTCTCGTTCTGCTGCTGGTTACTCTAACTGGCCTATCCACGGTTCTAGCTTAGTTTTAAAGGCTTGCTCATAACTCACTGACTGGAATAATGTTGGGAATATTTTATTTATTGCCATAAAACGAAATCAAAGGAGATACAAGTTTTAGATTTTGACAGATGTAGTGGTTATCGCGTCTATCCAACCTACTAAGTTTCATTGTTCGCTAGGATATATATATATATATTATTTCTTGACAAATTTAAGAAATTTTGGTTGGTAAGTTAACGTTTAGCAATTTGCAACTGAAATGGACCCGTAACCATCTGGTGGTAATAATATAAACTGCAATGAAGGTAATCGTGTATATGACGCGTTTGACGCAATTTTAATAAAGTTTATTATGAGTTCCACAATCAAGAAAAAAATCACAACATAAACTGCTGTGTACATACATGGCTGCCATTTTCGTGCTAGCAAGAATATGTGATTTATTTTCCATTTATTTCTAAGAAAGGGTGCAATTAAAGTGTAAATATTAATCAAATATGAAGAACTTGACCGAATATATGAGAATTTTATATTACTAGGTTTTTCATAATAGCTTGTGCGATACCTAACCTAACCTTTCGTCACCAATTTTCAGTGAGGATCGGCGATTTCAGATACGAATACTAATTGTCATTCATCATATTTTATATGAGAAAATGCATAGTAACTCTGTTTGAAGTTATTATCGAAGTTTAGATTTATGCATCCCACATCATAGTTTCGAAAGATGACAAATTTGGAGAACTGGCAGCCCGGAGACACTGGTATGCTGTGCTTATTAAAAATTGTTAATACTCTTCTTAGGTCATAAGGCATTGCGTTATTCTGCAGAAATACGGCTGCTATACAGAGTTGTAAATGTAGAACAACTTCTGGTATTAGGATCTCTTCAATGGGCGCGTTCAGTAGCATTCAGCAACTGAGTTGCTAAGTTGCTAAACTCAACTGAACGATTCGCTGAGTTTATGAATACTGTCATCAGCTGAGTCAAAAAATCATCGCATTTAAAACTCGTTGATTTGTTTCAGTAAATGATGATACCTAGTAGAGTAGTGGGTTGATGTCAAAAATGATATTGTATAATAATTTACATGAATTTGAATGGAAATTATATAGATTGTGTGCCAGTCAAGCAATAGAAAACGATATGTTTTATAATATGTGAATGAATATTTTTATATTTTACTTTGTTTTATTTATATACTAGATTCACAATTTGCCAAAACCAATTTTACTGACAATAGAGTTGTTTCAGGAAATACTCGCGTACTAATTGGTTTGTAGCAAATTGTTTTTCGAACATTAGTACCATTTATTTAATCAAATATATGGATGGAGCGTTGGCTATGATTTTAATACTGAAATCTGTAACCAACATAAGAGAGAGATAGTCATATTTAAAATTACGCAATGGGAGAAGAACAGCACATTTTCATGCCACCCAGCACGTGATACGAATGTGCTGTTCTTCTCACACTGCGTAATGTTAGATATAACTACATCTCTCTTATATTCGCATTAAACTGCTGCATGTAAAAATGTTTCACACAAATTCATGTAGTTTCATTAGGTTGAAAATTTTCTTGTTTTATAGTTAATATCCATTTGTTTCAAATTCAAATTTGAATAAATTATTTCTTACAATTATTCTTATCGAAAAACAAAACAATTATTAAAGTAAGGTCTTTGAACTTTCTAGTATTTATATATGTAGATGAAAAGGATAACTGAAACATTAAACTATAAAAAAATATTCGTTGAAGTCTAGTTGGTCAAAAATTCAAATTTTGATACTGTGTCTCTCATTCCAATGAACGACTAAAGTAATGAAAATAATTCGTTTATTTGTAAATATGATCATCTATAACATACTAAGTTCATTTTCAATTTAAATTTACAGTTTTTGAGAAACAAATAAAAATATACCAAAAAAACACACTTTTTGGTATATTTTTATTTGTTTCTCAAAAACTGTAAATTCAAATTGAAAATGAACTTAGTATGTTATAGACGATCATATTTATAAATATTCAAATTATTTGCATTACTGTAGCCGTTCATATGAATGTGTGGCATATATTTTAGTACTTTGAAAATTATGTTCATGTATAATTTGTACACAAAATTAGCTTTTTAAAATTTATTAAAAAACTTTGGACTTTTATCTACAAATGTAGGTATAAAACATTACATGTTTCATTTATTATAATAATGATATATTGTTTCAAAAAAGTCATGTTCATCTTGCGCTATCTTCAGCCGGTATGGTTGACCTTAAAGTGTAGGGAATGTGAATTAGACAAGATTTCCAGTTGACACGTAAGATTGTTGTACAGCAGGACACGCTGAACAAAACGCTGACTACACTACACATGTTACGCAATATTCGAAGTAATCAAATTTGTTATTTTGAAGTTAATATTCGAAATATTGAATACTTTCATTATTCGAGATATTCGAGTATTCGCGGATAGTATTTGCTCATTTCTACAAAAATCTAAAGAAAAATAAAAAGTATAGTTTTACACTGTTTGTAGAACACAGCGCTGACTACACATATTAGGCAATATTCTAAGTATTTGAATTTCTTGTTTTGATGTTAATATTCGAAACTCGAATCTCGAATACTTTCATTATTCGAAGTGAGTAAGTAAAAATTAAAATAGAAGGTGAATATGATACTTTAACATAAATATATATTCGTTAAAATTTTGAAATGTCTGAAAATCACGCTCATGAAGTAAAGATACTAAAAAGAAAATGCGAATGTACCCAGAACTGAATAAACTCGAGTAGGTATTCCGTGGCCTTCCGATATACTTTTCAACATATTATAAAGAAAAGAGACAAACATACTTCAGGGGTTCAAATTTCTTGCCGTTGGATGAAGTCACCACCAGCCTCACCCCTGCAGTAGACAGAGACAGACTGCTGCTTATCGCATTGTGAAAGAGAAAGACACCACTATTTCTTGTATGTCAGTATTTCAGTTCTCGCTCAAGTCACGTAGGAGACGGGAAGTATGAAGTTTTTAAATTTGAAATAAGGTGCAAGGAAAATTTGCTTATATTTTTTCTTATTTCTTTTATAACTTATGTAGTTTACTGACAAAATAAAATTGTCCCGTGGATGTGTCTTGAATCCTAACGAAATAAATTTGAGACATTATTCTTATAGTCGGTCTTGAAGGGATGAGGATGTGTGTGTGATTGTAAAGTAGGCCACAAAGCAATCAAAATGCACGAAAAATTAATATGTTTCGTTTCTATATTTGAAGTAAAATATATGGTTCGTTAAACTTTAAATAAATAAACAGATACAGAAATACAATTCAGTATTGTTGTCCATTTTTATCTCCCGCCTGCTTCTAGGTAAGGAAGGTATTGTGTTTGGTCAAAAAAAATGGGTAATGAATTTTCAATGAATAAGCAAGTTTTAGGGACCCTAAAATACGATTTTACTATTTTCGCGATGATGTCTGTATGTATGTAATATGTATGTATTTATGTATGTGTGTAGTCTGAGGCAATTATTTAGTCCTGCTTAACTCAAATACTATAACATCAAAAAATATAATTTTGTGAATTTTTCATCCTATATTTAAATGAAGAGCTGATTAGTTTTGGATAAAATTGGTCAATCGAAAGTAGCAGTTTACTTGAAGCCCTTAACAGTTTTTCCTGAAAAACATGGTGAAATTTCCTTTTTCAACTTCTTTTTGAAAGTTGTAGAATATTTAATTTTCATTTTTTTCTTATTACAATAATTTTATTAATTTTCATTGGATTTAGAGATAATAAAATATAAAGAAATTAGATTTTATAAATCTTGCACTCCTTGTACACCATGGATACAAAGTTATAAATTTGAGTTTTCAGGCAATTAATTGTCATTTGACAAACATGAGGTCATTTTGTCATTGTGGGAAGAACTGAAAACGATATACCGGAACCCCCACAGCCTATCTATTTTTCTATATTTGTTTATAGATATTTTGTGAAACATCTTTTTCCCGAACGAAAGTTAATTAACTTCCCCACCACTCTATTTCCTTTTATTTTGGAACGAACAGCACAAGATCTGATAGCGATTGTCAGTTCATAGGATTGGTTAGTTAATTTTTGGGATTGTTTTTAAAGACATTAAAATATGGAAATTCTCCAAAAACAATACCCGTGTAAAAGATATACTTAATTCTTTTTTCCCTTATACCTTTTATAATAAAACAATTTAAATTTTTACGCCATATATTAGTTGTCAGTGGTACCAACTGAAAACAGTGTTTCCGAAGCCCCATAGCTTATCTATCTTATAATAGGTTTCCACGTATACATAAAATTAACAAAATAATAGAATGATTATAGAACACTACAGAATTACAAAAATAATACATTACGCATGCACGTGTTGTAATTCACCAATCAGTAGAATCCGAATTAAAAGATATATGAAAATATAAATGTACTGCTAAATTATAAGTTTCATTATAATGCGCAGAAATAAGTTTTTTGGTTATAATTGCAATACCGTAAATGAAAGTTTACTGGACACATAAATCACTGCACAGAAAAATGGATTGTTACAATACAAAAATTTACAACTCTCAATAAATGCTCTATAACTATGGCGATTTTAAACAAGCAAAGTAACAGATTACCCACTAGTGGGTATAATTTTGAGGAAAGTCACTAGTGAGTATTTTTTTATTTATAGCAATAATAATAACATACAACACCTTGGTAACTACTTCAATTTACATTTTAATTTAAAATTTTAAAGCATATATCACTGTCAAATAATATTTCTTTGATAAATTTTTCATTTATTAAGAGTTGTTGGATAAAACGTTATACTTTACACGTGGGCAAAGTGGAATTACCCACTCGATAAAATTATCACACTCGTTTGCTATAATTTCTCTCGTGGGTAATTCCTTACTTTGCCCACTTGTAAAGTAAATAACTATTATCTTACGTATAGTGACGACAATTTAGATATTTACAATAACAATATTCATATTAGTAATATGATATTATTTAGATTGTTGTAGCAGCAACATTAACAGTGTATTTTTTGTTCAAATATTTATTTAAACAATTTAATTATAATATTAAACATTTCATTTCAAAACCATTAAATGTTCATTTTTTATTTCCTTATCAAATTTCTATTAGGAGTATACAACAAAGACAGATGACCCAACAACAAAATGCTTGTTTCAATGTCAGTTTGAATTCCAGTATTATTATACTTCAGTGGTGTCAATCAACAATGAATTTTAATCTGTGAAGTGTTACCAACACAACCTAATGCACTAACAGGCGGCAATTTATCATATAATGAAACTTCGTTAACGTTCTTTAAATACCAGTAAGTTCTAACGCAGAATAGAATATTATTAAACAAAAATGTTAAGATAAATAAATATTTTTGCTGCCTCATTTTTGCTAGTTAGTGTATAAAGCAAAGTTGGATATATTTCAAAAGTACAATATTTCTTAATAAATGCCTTTTGCAAAGATGAAAAAATGAAAAGGTTTTGCTGTGACCTGATTTTTCGCGATATTTTCTTTTTACATACGCTGGGTAGAAGTTTCCATATTCTTACACGGAAATGTTCTTTAAACTCTGAAAAATTTCACGCCCTTTAAAATCAAAGTTAGTTATTGCTGTGCAGAGCTTTTTTCCTGGGGTTTTATTTTGGCATTTTTGTGTATCTTTTCCAAACTTTTATTCACATTTAACATAGTATGGAATTCAATATTTCATAACAAAAATGTCAAATACATTAAATTTATGATAGGTGTAGTAATAAATTAAGTTACTTTCCATATTTTACAAATAATAAATCATATTCAAAATATATTTTAAATAGTTACATTTGAAAATTATTATTTCCAAAATCATTTTCAAACAGAGATTAAAGAATAGCGCGTTCAAAGTTTTTCTTCCAAATTACACAATCTTAATTCATGCATAAAACTTAATTATTGAATTGATAAAACAATAAGTCATTTTTCATAATTCAATTACAAATAATTTCACGATTATAAATCAATTAAAAATGTAGAACATTTTCCAATAAATATTTATTTTAGTTTCGATAAAAAGTGAACTGAAACAGCTGTTTGTGCACAATTTCTCAAAATGAAAAGTAAAATTTATTTAGCTTCAATTGTAATTCTGATTGCTATGTTTAGTGGTAAGTATTGCATTGGTTTCTTTTATACATATTTTTTTGGTTCTATTCCAAGTGGAATGTTTTATCAGTGGAAATAAAAATTATTCGATTGAATATAGTATGCTATGAGATGTGTGTGAATGTATAAACAATTAGATTAGTTGCTGTCAGATCTTTAATAATTTTTAAGGTGGTACTTGACTGGGTAAGTAGTAAAGAAACTTTCAGGGCATGGTACAATATTTTCGTCGCGGTCCCGAAAAGGAAATATATCGTGTGTCCAACGTAAATGTTGGCATATACAGTTAACATGTGAAATCAGTTTTTTGTAAATAAAAAGTGTCCGACAAAAATTATGCATCCAAATATTTCACAATACTGCCAATATCCCTACATCTTATTTAATACAGATTAATTTATTTTGATACCGCAATTTAATAATTGTTAATTTTCCGCCTACTCTTTTTATTCCTACTGACGTATAATGCTTGCAATTTGTTTTAAATATTTTAATCAGCCACTGTCAATTTCTGGCGATAGAAACCATTCGGCGTTCATTCCTGTGAAGTATTCAGATATTTGTGTTGCACTGCGCCCCCATAATACATTCTAATGTAGGGATATTGGCAGTATTGTGATGTAAAATTTGGATGCATAATTTTTTGCCGGACGCTTTTTATTTACAAAAAACTGATTTTACATGTTAATTGCCTATGCCAACATTTACGTGGGACATACGGTATATGTAGGAATTACAAAAATTACAAAAAAAAATTGTTCTGTTACCTGAAAAGATGACCTATTTATTAATATTTCCAGATTGGATATTGAAAAGTCAAAATTTTTATATGTCTGTAACGTGTGTATTTTTTTAGAGGTTTAACTTTATAATTGGCAAAACTTTTTCTACCGACAGCCAATTTGACAGCTGTCAGCTTTTTTTATGCTAAGTTTGGTTTGCCATTACGCCATGAATAGACTTACGCTAGAACAAAGGGTCACCTTGGCCAAAACTACGTTTTCCAAATTACGCAAATTTATTTCGAAAATATCTTTCTATAACACTGTTTTGGAAACTGGGTATTCCACTACTAAAAATTGTTATGGAATCACTAACATTCCATACGCGGCGTATGGAATATTTTCAATGAATCAGAACCGCTTATTAGCTCGACATATGAAGTATCTTGATTCAGTTACTATGGTTACGTCTGTTTGTTTTAATTTGATTTATTTGAGTTTGACGTTTTCAACAGTTTTATATTTGTATTTTTATATAATTTCCAAAACCATTTTATAGAAAGCATAGTCTACAACATGTAACGTGTGCTATTCCTTTACTTGTTGTAGAATATACTATTCTACGATGAAGCTCATTTTTTGTTACATGGCTGTTGGCATCATTGGTCCGTATTTCTTCAAAAATTATTCTGGCCACAACTTTACAGTCAATAAAGACCGCTATAGAGTCTTGATTATTGTCTTTTTCGTTCCCCAATTGAATGTCACTAATGTGGAAGAGCGGTGGTTTCAACAAGACGGCGCAATATGTCACACAGCGTGAGCCTCAATCGATTTATTGAGGGACATATTCGATGAGTGCATAATATCGCGCAATGAACCTATGGATTGGCCTCCAATACTACGTTGATAAACCAGAGACAACGAGAAAGTAAATTTTCACCGCGTTATTGCCGATCAAAAAGTGATCTAAAATTATATTTCCAGATTGCGTTTTATACGAGCCAGCCACGGTGTCCATCTTTCCAAATCATATCCAATCACTAATGGCATAAAAATATCTTTCCAAATAAACCAATACCCCCGGTTACCACGATTTTTATCTGTTTTATTTCATTTTTAAGTTCTATACCTCCAAAACAACATCCGATATTACATGTGTTATGATTAGATATTTGAGAGGAGTGTGTGGGTGAATACGTTGGTGTACGTGTATGGTGAATGTGAGATTAAGAAGAATGTTGTTCAAAATATTGAGGTGAGTCAGTTGAAGTGGTTTGGCTGATAAGTTAGAGATGCTAAAATTTTGAATGATATTAAAATTCGTATTAATATGAGCATCTTTTAATTAAGTTCTTGCAATATTTTTGTCTGCATTATAAATTTTTCGCACTGTTACACCTATGACGTCTAGCACCAGTGGCAAAATAGAACTAGTTTCTATTATAGTAATTTTGTAGTGTATAAAGTTAGGTTGGTAGCTAATTTAATTCTTTTTGCGTTTGTTTATGTTTACTAATTGTAATAAGGACTTTTTGGCTGCATAATGGATGATAAATGAAACTCTTGGAAATCAGCCACTGATTTATAAAAAAATCAACCTTAACACTAATTTTAGTTTTTACAAGTTTTTCTTTTTTGTTTGGTTTTATGTTCTATTATTAGTTTGATTTAAATTTTTTAATGGTTGGATATTTTATTTCCTTTAAATTCTTCGTACACTAATAAGAAACAAAATCCATACATTATACCATAGAATTATTTAAAAAAAAAAAATGATAATAAAATAAAAAAATCCACGTTCTACAACAATTTTTTAAATAGAACCAGCTTTACAGATAGAAAGATCAACATGACGTTATCATATACCCTGTTTCTAATCGTCTCTACTAGATTTTCTTTTTTTACCGAGTTGCGGCAATTTTTCTGGATATTTGTCACTGTTTCCTGGGAAAGGCTCATCTTCAGAACCCGTACATGCAGTTTGGTAAATTCATATTTATTTTTTGTGACTTAAATAATACAAAATATTGATATGTATGGACCGGAGGACACTTACCTCTTTAGACATATTAAATTTAAAACAATCCGCTGAGGAGCAAGTAACTATACAGAACCAGTAGTCTGTTGCAAATGAACAAGTTTAGACATGTTTTATAAGATATATTCTGTTGGATACATACAGTATAAAGTAAATATAAAATCAATGTATTTAAAATAAGTAATTAAATTACTACTAAGTAGTTAAACTCCTCTTAGTAACTAGAAAAATGATTTAACTAGTAAATAAAATGAATTTCGGAATATTTTCACATAAATCCGGCGAATACCAATTACAAATACTTTTTTATAATGTTATTCAAATACAATTACTTATGATTAAAAAGTAGTTAAGTTAGTAATTTAACTACTTTGTAGTTAAATACTGCCCAGCTCTGTATACAGATATATTTTAATTTATTACTTTAAGACTTAGGGGTTAGATTTAATATTTTAGATAATTCTCGTCCTTATGTATGTTTTACACAACGTAATTTATTGGTCAATAAAATGGGCAAGTTTTTTTGATCAATTTATTGTTGTGTATAATACGACTCTTTGCGTCAATTTTTTCTTCGCCAATAAATTTGTCATTTTTTGACGAGCTACAGACAATTTTACATTCTTGAGTTATACACATCCATCCATCTATCCACACTAACGTCATTTTGAAAACGAATATAAGGAACTTCAAAGCTTGTATTCCTTCGAATATCTCGACACATATTTTTTCCTGATGTCTATACTTATTTAACCTGTTATAAGAAAATAAAACATGTTATCAAATGGGCGCTAAAATTTCAATAGGCTATTCCATGAATTAAAAAAATTTGATTTCTTGAAGTACACAAAAATATAAGACGACATGTGAAAGTCCGAGTTAAAAACTCCTCCAAATAAGCGAGATATTATGTTCTGAATTTTAAATTACATTGATGACGTAGGTCGTGTATTATACCAGAAATAAACAAACGGTGGTTCACAGGCTTCCGAAAAAAATGTTGGGAAAAAATATGTATTTAAATTGTAATATTATATTTTATCCAACAGCTCTCAATAAATGCTCTATGTCTATCACTATGGCGATTTTAAATAAGCAAAGTAACGAATTACCCACTAGTGGGTATAATTTTGAGGAAAGTCACTAGTGAGTATTTTTTTATTAATAACAATAATAGAAACACACAACACCTTGGTAACTACTTCGATTTATTTCTTAATAAATTTTTTATTTATTAAGAGGTGTTGGATAAAACGTTATACTTCACACGTAGGCAAAGTGGAATTACCCACTCGTTAAAATTATCACACTCAAGCCTTCGGATTCGTGTGCTGAAATTTCTCTCGTGGGTTATGCATTACTATACCCACTTGTAAAGTAAATAACTATTATCATTAGAGAAATAAAATAAATACATGCACTTAATTTATTTCATTTTTTGTCTCATTTTAGAAAAATATTTTGACATTCCCGAAGTTAGGTACAGTACAGCTTTCTTGTGGTGCGGTTCACATCATCATTCACATTCGTATGAATCAAATCAGCAATAGTGGGAGAAAGTGAGAAAGAAGATAGTGACGTGAACCGCACCACAAGAAAGCTGTACTGTAGTTGGTGGGAGGTAGTATCGTACAGTTTTGCATTGAGTGCTGCATATGAAGCAGCAAACACGCACAGACAAGAAAATCACTCGAGCAGAATCCGAACAGATCAGACACGCCCGAATATGTATATTCCTAGTAAAATTGGAGTGGGAGTAAATACTAGAATCCCATTTGCTGCACACGTCCAACGTCATAAAAAACAAAACATGCCGTATTTATTAAAGGGCGTAATTTATATTATATGGAATTTTCCGCATCTTCCATATTTTCAATAAACTATTATTGATTATGGTGGAATAGAGCATTCAAGCCATTATGATTATATTTTTTCTCCGATGCAGTAGCAGAATCTCAAGAGCCATGCCAAGATAATGAAGAATACTCGCAGTGCTACGGACATTGTCAAAACATCTGTGGAAAACCTGTCGAGCCCTGCGAAAATGTCTGCACTGGAGGATGTATCTGCGCCGTAGGCTACATACGCGAAGACAGTAAAGAGAAACCCTGCATTACCTACAGGCAGTGCGAAGCTGAAATCGCTAGTCAGAGCGTACAACAATAAAAATAATGTTTATCTAAATAATTAAACTATATGCGTAAAGTATCCGGAAACAATAAATTGTATTAGTTGTAAAATAAATAATTCTCTAAGATATTTGTACCTCTCTTCCAGCATATCAATTTATACATGTTTTGATTTAAAATTTTAAAAAGTAAGCTTCGTGCCAAAGGTCATGTTTTATATTATACATAAAAAATACTATCTTTTAAGGAGGGAATCTAGTTAATTCTAATTATTCCTTTACTTAATGAATCGGAATTTTTTTTCTAAAACTTGGAGGACGTATTCTTGAATAATTTTACAAACGATATACACCTAGAATAAAAAAAAGATATTTTCGAACCCTATTTTCCCCCTTAAATTTAGTTAGTAGCATATGTAGCACATGCTTTAATTTTTCTTCCAGAGAATAAAATATATCGAATTTCCCTGGTAGCTGCACATGAAACATAGTGTTTTGTATATAATTTATTTCTAAATATTCCTTAGTTATATTACGAATGCTAAAAATTTAATCGATTAAATTTGACATGTCTAGCTTATGCAATTAATTTTGCTTAAGAAGTATTTGAGTACATAATAATTTGAAAAAATCCCGAGATCGTAGGTCGAGGGATTTTATCTTAAATTACTTTTATTATTCTTAAAAAAAAAATTATAAATTTAATCGATTCAATTCTTAGCACGAGGGGTATATGTCAAGATTATTTCATGAACTCATAGTATAAACTAATAAGAAATTGTACTAAAACGTTGATTTTGACAGATTTTCACATAAATAAATTGGTACACACATAAACAAAAAGCATTATTAAGTTTTGTTGTTATATTGTAACTATAGCAAATTGTTGGTTCTACTCTTTACTTGTCAAATAAATATCAAAAATTAATAAATAAAAGTAAAATGAATTAAATAATTCAGCATGTTTAAAGATATAGAATACCAGTAAAAGTAAAAAAACATGTAAACCTCTTGCTTCTGCAACTAATTATCCGGCTAAATATGCCTTCAAAATGTTCAAAATTTGCATTTAAAAGCTAGCTTCAATTTAATCACGATTAAACAGCATGGTGCTGTTTAATCACTTATCTAAAATGCACAACAATGGAAAATGAAACATTATGATTGGTCAAATTTGTAATTAGTGAAATAATCATGATAAATACATAAATGACACATTCCAAAGTTACGCATCGCAAGTTAGTGCGTTTTGAAAGTAACACCGTCAAAGAGCAGTGACAATTTTTGGAAGTAAAGTCAAATTTATTACTAACGAATTTTAGATGGCAGTACTATGTAGGCGATAGTAGTAAACTTCTAGATTATAGGTGCGCTCTAGCAGAAAATTTGAAAATATTTAATAGGTATTTAATCGTTACTTTTTTGTAGTTGCACTACTAGAATTTGGCAACATGCGAGAGCCCGATAAGTTGGCAATACTGTACTCCTAAAATGGTACAACGTTCATAGTAGTCAGGCGAATATCGAATCCCCTTGCTCCACCATTCTTTTGAGAAGCGTGTGTCCATAAACTTATCCAACCATAGCCCTAAAAATTTATGCGGAAAGCAACTGAACTATTTCTAGTTGAGTTGAACCTCAAATACACTGTATTTTATTTCCAGCTATTTAAAGAAACTATGGTATATTTTTTTACCTCCCGCCTACCTCTAGGTAAGGGAGGTATTGTTTTTGGTAAAAAAATTGGGTAGTGAGTTTTCAATGTATAAGCACGTTTTAGGGTCCCTACAATACGATTTTACTATTTTCGCGATGATGTCTGTATGTATGTATGTATGTATGTGTGTGTGTGCGTATGTGTGTAGTCTGTGGCAATTTTTTCGTCTCGCATAACTCAAATACTAGAATAGAAAAAAATACAATTTTGTGAATTATTGCTTCTTATATTTAAATAAAGAGCTGATTAGATTTTGGATAAAATTCGTCAACCGGAAATAGCTGTTTACTTGAAGCCCTTAACAGTTTTTCGTAAAAAACACGGATAAATTTCCTTTTTCAACAATTTATGTTGTTTTGAAAGTTCAAGAATATTTAATTTTACATGTGTTTTAATTACACTAATTTTATAAATTTTCATTAGATTTAGAGATAATAAAATATAAAGAAATTAGATTTCACAAATCTTGCATTCCTAGTACACCATGAAAATATTTAAAATTTTTCAATTTTTTATGAAATGTGACACATGTCATTGTGATTGTGAAGCTATTTTCTTAGTGAAATATATGTCAGAAAATTAAAAAAATATACGAAAGAAAATTTAAATTCTCAAATATAATTAGAAAATATACAAATAAGATGATGTGTTTCTGGATCATCAAATACTATTTTGTATCTTTTTAGAGTAGTATTGGACGGGAGGTTATGTGTTGGCCACATCAGATTTTTATATAATAATATCTAGTACAAGAGCTATTTTGAAATAAATACTTATCTCAAATGCATTTGACTTAAAAAAATTATTAACATTACTACGGTGTCGCGTTTTTCTTATAATAGTGTAATATCACAAGATCTTCTGATTTTATCGATAAATGTTTATTTTTGCACGAATTTTTGTTTGCTTAGCAACAATCACGAAAGCAAACTTCATGGTAAATCCCGACTTCGAAGGAGGAGGGGTTTTACCTAATGCCAGTTTGCTTGAGTGGTTTTGCTTAAAAGCAAAAAAAAATGAGTGCCTCAAAATAAAAATTTATCTGATAAAACCAGAGAGGTCGCGTGGTATTTGATAAGATAAATTTCAAAGACAAAGCAAAATGTAACTTGAAATATTAATTGTGACACTGACAGTGATTGACAGTAACAATTATTTATTTCCTTGGTAGAGGGAGTTTTATCCATTAGCAAGTTGTTACGATAGCAACGTTTTAGACGACACTAGTATTTTACCAATCCACAATTCCAGACCTGGAGGTCCCTATCATTACAATTTTGATGCTTCATTACAAATAAACCTATGTCTGCATTGTCCACAGCACATGGTTACACCCGCAAGAGATGGAAGCCAGGTATGAGGTGTGGTATCAGCGAAATAGCTACAAAATGTGGAGGCGATTTAAAATGCCAGCCAGTGTGCGGCGAGCCCGAACCTCCAGCTTGCAAGAAGTGCGTTCCTGGCTGTATGTGTCGACCAAAATTCATGCGCATCGAGGAGGGCGCACCGTGCGTCCCCATGGATCTTCAAATGTGTCGACCAGCAAAAGGATCCAAAAAACCAAAAGGACCAAAGAAAGCAAAAGGAAGCGGTAATGGGCACGTTGCTAGTATGAACTTGTACATTCTGGTTTTGACAGTAAATGTGTTTTATTGTTACAGGGCACAAAGGACACAAACGCAGATTTTTGTTGTGAATGCTAATTACAAAAGCAAATTCCTGATTTGAATTGTTTGTAAAAAATAAAATGTAAATTGTAAACTTGCATATATTTATTAATTCTGTATTAATTGTGGAATGAAAAACTTTCTAAAGGAAAAATGATTAGGCAGTAGATGCACGTTATCAACCAGAAATAAAATTTTATACAATGACAAATGACTACAATTGATTCAGGTAGGCTTATGTTTTAAGAAAGCGATAAAAAAATATTTATATTACGAAAATTATATACATTGTTGTCAGAGCTGGGAAAGATACTTTTCTAAGATACTTACATAAATTTGTTAAAGATACTTAAGTATCTAGATACTTTTTATTCTAAGTAACTTAAGATACAAATATTTCCTAAAAGTATCTAATATAAATACTTAAGATACTTTTATCTACGATAGTGTGTAAAATTGATGTTTAACTGTTAGTTTCAAGTTTGTAAAACGGTTGTTTAGTAACACGATCCCATTAGTCACGGGCAGTCACGGGTTGCCAAGCAACGAGTGATTAAAATTTTGTTATCATGGCAAACTTCTCATTTAATATTGTGATCCTATTTCATAAATAAAAATATTTTTTTAATATTTTTTGGGGTTTTTCATTATATCGTAGATAAAATATTATACGATACACATACGTAAAGCGTCTTTAGTCACTCAGGGGTCTTAAAACACTCGCTACGCTCGTGTTTTAATTGACCCATTCGTGACTAAAGACTAGCTTTACGTACTTGTATCGTAAATAACTATTGAATATTTTAGATACTTTTTAATATCTTAGATACTTTTAGATGTTTTAGATACTTTTAAATATCTCAAATACTTTAAAATATCTTAGTTAGGTACTTTTAAGAAATATCTGAGTAAATTTTAAATATTTTTACTAACTGTAAGCTTAAACATTAAAAATATATATCAGATATTTCAAAATATTTCACTGGCATATATCTTAAATATTTGCAAATAAGATACTTTTTTTTTAATAAAAGATACTTTTTAACACAAAAGATACTTTATAAGATGAAAGATACTTTTTAAGATATAAGATATTTTTTAAGATAAAAGATACAGATACTTTTAAGAAGTATTTAAATAAAAGATACATGTTACATAAAATAGAATGTGTCTAAGATAAAGATACTTTTAGTATCTTAGATACTGTCGAATATCTTTTTATGTAAGATACTCCCAGCTCTGATTGTTGTAACTAGGGCTGTTCGATATCTTGTTTTGAATATCGATATTCGATATTAGAAAAATATCGATAATATCGATGTATCGATGTATCGATGTATTGATATGAGATATTGATGTATCGATGTATCGATTTAATATAGTTAGATTTTATTGGTAATTAAACAATGATTCAGGATGTCGATCTGTACTATATAAATAGTAAACAATCTAATACAGATAGATTTTATGGAAGGATTACAATGGTTCAGCATGTCGGCAATTCTATTGTGAATAGAAGTAACGGGTGTTTCAAAGGCGAAAAATTTTAACATCTGGGGTGTTTGTGTAGGGGCTTTATGGTGCTGGGCGCCAGCATTATAAAACAAACGGGAATCTACTTAAAATATTTGAAATTGAACTATGCCATGACTGGAAGGTAGTTTTATGAAAACTTCTGCTGGAAATTGTACCTATACATCGTCCCAATTATTAATTCTCCCCTTAATCCCGACTCCAGAGTGAAAGTAAAAATAAATATCTGCATGCAATGCTATCAATAATTCGAGCACAATCCCTTTCATTAGATGGCATTATAGGTAGATTTTAGTTCTTTTTCACAAAATACATCGATACATCGATATATCAATACATCGATATATCAATACATCGATATATCAATACATCGATATATTGATACATCGATATATCGATATATTGATACATCGATATATCGATATATTGATACATCGATATATCGATATATTGATATATCGATACATCAATATATATTGATACATCGATATATCGATATATTGATATATTAATATATCGATATATGATAGATATTCCTGTACTGTTATTTATCGTAACCTAGCAACGGCACTAAAATACCGGATTAATGCACTTTGCGGTTCGAAAACACACCGGAAAGGAATCAGTTTTCGTTCGATCGAAAAAAAAATTTCATGGAAACAGAATGTGGTTATACTAATTATCAAGAGTTAAAATTAACCTGTTTGTAAATGTATATGGTTGCGCTAAACCCACTAGACATGTAAAATAACAAAAAGCAAACACCTGGTATAATTAAAACATAACCTAATACATCTTAATAACCTAATCACTCTCATTACAATCTTCCTAAATTATGAGAATTTCTCCATGTTTACTCGGTAATTTCCTTAGCGTTTTAAAATATACAAACACCCCATGTCACCCATACAAACATTAGCAAACAAGAACACATCGCATTCTTACAACAAACACTCCTTGCTTCGCTCTCGTTTCCGCTCTTTAGCCATTACATCTCCCGTCCTTGTCTGCAGCTATTATCGGACCAATTACCGCCCTGGAATAATGATGTCGCATATTGGATTACGGCGTCGATGACAGGGCCGGATTTAAGAGGAATCATACCCTAAGAAGATAGCTACAATTAACCCTGCGACCAAAATTTCTTTGAAACAATACATCCTTATTATTATGAACGAAACATGTTCATGAACAGAATGAGTGTAAAGAAGAACTTTAGTATATGTTGCGATCAACGTAAAATAACTTCGAATCCAGTCCTGGCTAATGAGTATGAGAGAGACAGAGGCCGCGATATGAGGATAGGGTATTGGCTAATATTTGCATGCGGGGTCGGGATGAGGTGTGTTTTTAAGTTGTTGACTGCAGCCAAGCCCTTGTGTAACTGTGGGGCTGTAATTAGCACAGGGTTGCGACAATGCCGTCGAAAGGAGAGCATGTAGAAAAGTATGTCGTTCTTATTAGTTTCAGGGAAAATTTTGCTAATAATACTCATTTATGTATCAAGGCACTGAAATTCAATTATCACGAATATGGAATTTAGTTGCCGAGGCTCTCAGAGCCGAGGAAAATAAACCATGTGAGTGATAAAAAGGAACTTCAGTGCCGAGGTACATATTAAGTTTTATTTGAAATCTAAAATTCGAAAAAACTGTAAAAAAATTACAATATAGGTTAAGTTTATACATGTGTCAGTTGTCAATTGAAACTGACAGTCAGTGTTGCCAACCTCGAGAAGTGATGTTATCGTAAATAACACTCAAAGTTATGTGTTTTGTCCTCAATTTTGTCATAGGAATTAATTAGTTAATTCTTCTTGCAAATTTTGTTTCATGTTACGTCGAAATTTACTATAGTACGACAATATATCTGCCAAAATTATCCTAAATGTACATTAATTATTTAACGGTTGCCAACACTGGGATGCTCAAAATCGTCGTATAATGGGTTACTTTAGTAACGATTTCTGAGCTTTTAATGACGATTTTCGAGCACTTTAGTGCCGATTTCAAACAAAAACATTTTAATAAAATTATACCTACACTATATTTTAAAATTATGAAAGGAGGTATCCAAAAAGAATGTGTTTTTATGGTAATTATGTATTTCGTAGCACAAGAATGCTAGCTGATCTCCATAAATATAAAATAGCTAAAATGCTGGAAAAATTGAATAATATTTAGTAGTGCAAAATGGGAAAACAAACAGAGAAATCATAAATAACTACAACAACGCATGAATACACTTAAAAATAAGTTACAGTTACCAACAAGAAAGATTTTTAACCAGCTACATTTTGTAACGCACAGAAAAAGTGGGGAGACGATTGTTTCTTCAAATACTGAACAACTACTGTCTTATAAGTTTGCCAAATGCATCCAACTATTCCAATAGAACTAGTGCACACTTTTCTCAACTGACTTTCGAGGTGGTGTAGTTAGTGCAAGCTGGACTGGAGGTAACGTAAATGTCAGTTTTGAATGTTGTTTTAATAGAATTTAATTTAAATTTCGCTGTTGCACTTTCGTTTTCTTTGGTAAGGTGGAACTGGTGTCAACTAGTGTACACTGCACGGAACTACATGGCACTTTTAAAAATTTCATCGAACGGACCTATAGAGAGCTTCATTAAATTTTGAGTTAGTGAAGACGATAAAATCGTCATACATAGGACTCGTCACAATGCTTTATTTATAGGTGATGGAGGTAAAAACTTAAATACGTATGTCAACACGGGTAATGTTTCAAGAAGATATTTTAGAAAATTTTCTGGGTAAGTCTCAAATGCCTCCGTTTCTGTGTTAAATAAAAATCCAATAAAATTAATACAAACATGTGTAGCAATGAAACGAAATCAAGAAATACCTGTGAAACTAACTTCCAACTAGTTTCGAAGCAGTTTTAACAGTAAAACAATACACTTTGTTACAATGTGACACTTTGAACAACAGGAAGTAATACAATGTTTTGTAGTATAAATCAAACAAACAAGTCACTGGTGTAGTTTTATTATAAATAGAAGTGAGTCGCATTTGGATTAGAATATATTCTTTCTAATGAAGCAAGCGATCTATTCTCAATATCAACAATTTCAACGAAACTATAGGGCATAGAATGAGTATGCCTAGTTCCATGAAATTGTGATCTCTTTTGCCTATAGGATATTAAGTTGTATTTTATTTATCACATCGTATTTTAGTATTTCGACCAGCTTCAGGCGAATGGATTTTAGGGCTTAATGTTGGCTTATAAATCGGCTTTTTCTTGATTGAATTGTATCATCTATTTGTGAATCTCTTCTGTTCAGGCTTTTAAATTTTCCGATATGCTTAGTCGATTACTTCTAAGTGTTATTGATTGTGGTATTGTCTTATGGTATGTGCTACGTAGGTAGATAGACTTAATTTTTCGAAATTACTTTAGTTTCCATTTTAATGAGATACATAGCTGAGTGCTAACGAATCGGCAAATAAAATACATGATTTTTAGATCTAGTTCAAGAGCCGAAAGCAAAACATTAATATCTTTCGTTGTTTGGATGATCGAACTTTAACAGTTGGATGTCACCTACAAAAATATTGTTTCATTTTTCGATCGGACAAAACTGACTCCTTTCCGGTGTGAAAAAAAAAAAAATAAACACACCATGGATATGTCATCTTCAGATGTTTGTATCAAAACAATGCAATATTTTTATGTCTTGTTGGTTGTCTGCCGTTTGTAAATGAAATATAAAATTACTAATTATAGTATATAAACCGATAAAAAAAAATAGTACGTGTACCATGTAGGACACTCCTGGTGTTGCCAATTTCCACCATCGTCCGGGAATATATCACTTTTCCTACTAGATACACAATGTAGTATTATCGATGTCTATAGAAATGAAGAGCTTCACACACTATGATGTATACTTTTATATTATGTAAGAGAAGTACATATTTATCCTTTAGAATCACTCCTTTATATACATATAAAAAAGGAACTATTTATCAGAAATGATGAAATTATTCATTACAGAACAAGACCTGATAATTTTTGGAAGAAAAGATGTTTCTTAAAGTTTCATTGGGCCCCTTAAATACGATTTTGTTAGTTATCCCTCAACCAGCACATCTGTCTTAACAAATATTTAATTTATTGTAAAAAAATTAATATGTTTACTTGTTACTCACTTGTAAACATCATTTACCGAAGCCCTCTACTGCCTTTGAAAATGAATCTTTACAAGTTACTAATTGACAGCTGTATTGTAAAAATTTTACAAGTTAGTAAACAAGGTAAACAATGCACGTTGAAACAGTAATGCTTGCAAGGCTTATACGAAATCATTTGAAATAATTTTTGACAGAATAGTTGTGTGTAACTGACAGGACTTGGTTAAAATTTTAAATTGATTTACAAATGAGTAACAAGTAAAATGTTGTACAATACACGCATGGTAACTGTTTTTACAGCTTCAAGGAGGTGACAGGCTCGCCTAATCGGCTCGCCGGTCATTTCCTCCATTCAGCAGTAAAAACTGTTTTACCTTCCTTGTAATGTAAATAACTATATCACGTCAGGTTTCCATTTTGGGTTTGGCACACTGCTAGATCTCGGTTTATGGAGAAGGAATCTCATGATCTGCTATTTATCCCATTACAAAATATACAATTCTACTTTTTTGTAATAATTAGGTGCAATAGTTCACTCTTCGATAAAATATTGAAGGCCCGACCTTTACTCATTTCAATGTTTCCAAATAAAAACTAAATCCTTCGTCCAAATTTAAACAGCAAATATAAATTTAATCTATCTACCTATAATCCCCTAACATTATCAAACCACCCATGCATCGCAGCCCGCGATTAGAAGATGCGATAAACCAAATTAAAATGTGAAAATCTGACAACAATCGCGCGGCTGTTCGCTTGCGTTACGTTACACGTGAGCGACGTAAGCGACGCGTGTTACGGATACGTTACGGGCAGGGTTTTAGCGCGATCGCCCGGAAAATTGCGGGAAATTATGATCGGATTTGAGTGGAAAGCGGTGGAGTTTTCATGTGGACGAGTGCTGACGTGGCGGTTTGGATTGATACGTGTACATGTTATGTATACGTGACGTCATAGATGTGGAGGATGATGGATAATGTAGGAAATGGCTATGGACGTTTTGACTATGCAATGATTTAATGGCTTGCTTGGTGTTTTATGTAGCTTTTTCGTATTGCAATCTAAATAAATTCATGATATTTTTTAATGTTTTTAATCCAAAAATAACTTTGAAGCAAAATTGTTTCAATGCAGAACATAATCATTAGATAAATTTGAAATTTGTCTGACATATTCTTGTACGATTATAAATACTAGAACAATTTTTAGTAATATTGTTTTCGTAAATAGCATTAAATATACAAAATATTGTGTCACCTACAATGATTAGATTTGATCTTCGAACTAATGACGCTTCCAAAAATACCTAAGGCATATAGAAAATAAATTCGCCTTGTTGCTAGTAGCGTGAAAAAAATGTTATTTATCTAATTTGTGCGTAGTCCCCGACAAAATTAATCACAAATCACTGTCACCACCTAATAACATCTAAAAAAATTAAATTTGCAAGCTATTATGAATGAATGAAATAATAAATCTCGCTATAAATCATTCTCATCCCAGCAAACACAGTTGTAACATTGATGTACCTGGTATGTAATATCTGAAACCTAAGTAGTATATCATTTATATACGTACCAATAACGTAATATACACATACCATGTCGGGCATCTCTTAAGAGAGCGTAAAATTATATTGTTGGTATGTCCCATTGGTCTTGGACATGTTACATACCTACAACATGTATATGTTATGTTACCGTACATGTAACATATTCACAGTTAATTAGAAAGTTTTATATATTTTATATAACAATATAGGAAAGAAATTTTAAATATTTTTTAGTGTACACTGGAACAACTTTGAAATATATTTAATTTAATTTTGCTAAGTGGTTATATATTTTCATAACGTAATTTATGTGAAGGAAATTGTTAATTTATAAATAAATAAACATTTTTCAAAAAGATCTTACTCAAAAATATACAAAAACAACTATTCCATACGTATGTTCAAAGTTGTTTATACCAATAGTTTTGTTATGTACCATTAGCGTTACGATGTCTACATACATGGGATGTCATGTCTCATAGATCGTGTTGCGGACATACGTCTATCCATGTTATGAATATGTCGTAGGCATTTAGAATAAACCGGCATTTAGCTAAATGTCTAGGCATTTAGCGAAATGCCGGCAATTAGATGAATTTTACTTCATTTTTCTATTTGACTGGCGGAATCAGGCAATTAGACGAAAAATCGGGCATTTCTCCATTTGACGGGCGCGGTTTAGGCACTTGGAAGAATCATTCATAATATTATAAACAATTTTATTAACAAATTTCACTAATTTGTTACAAAAAGGTGCCGATTAATAGCATCCTGAATTTCATAAAATACCTGCTTTGAAGTAAGCACATCGTTTTGTTTGTTTTTTTTTTGCAGCTTTGCAATTACATATTTTGCCGCAAAAAATGTAATTGCAAAGCTGCAAAAAAACAATGCCAAACAAAACGATGTGCCAGCTTCAAAGCAGGTATTTTATGAAATTCACGATGCCATTTATCGGCACCTTTTTGTAACAAATCAGTGAAATTTGTTAATAAAATTGTTTATAATATTATGAATGATTCTTCCAAGTGCCTAAACCGCGCCCGGCAAATGGAGAAATGCCCGATTTTTCGTCTAATTGCCTGATTCCGCCAGTCAAATAGAAAAATGAAGTAAAATTCACTTATTTATTAAATGCCTATGTATTTAGCTAAATGCCGGATTATTCTAAATGCCTACGACATATATATATAATGTACTCGCGACATAACTGTGTTTGCTGGGCTGTACTTCCTTATGTTATATAAGGATAGTGTAAAAGAAAATAGTAGAAAAATCTTCAAGCTGCAATAATCATTCCCATTTATTTATGAGTATTCTGTTTTTTCAAAACCTGATAATAATTCAAGATCTATCTTCTCGTCGCAATAATCATAAAACACAACCAAATTAATTACATTATTTACCAGAACCTTTATTAATAATTCAGTATTAATTACTTTGTCCCTCCTTTCCAGACGTATCTTCAATAAGAGAGCAGGGGTGGTACCTCGACATCTTGGCGTCATTTCTTGTCGCGGACTTTAACGACGGCTCGTAAAGCGCCTTGTTTTTCACGTCTTTACGGCGTTTTTACGAGATGTCGCGAAATTAGTAAACTTCACGTACCTTATGAAGTCGAGGTGGACTCAGCCTGAGGTCTGAGGTTGCAATATTCATACAAGTTAAATTAGTTTTTTGCGCCTCATTTTTGCGGAGCTCAAGTGTCGCGCGTTATAGCGACAAGTGGTTTAATTTTAATTGAGATTTAATTATGTAATTAAGAGTAATTTTATTATAATTTGAACTTTACATGATGAGCAAGTATAAAGTGTATAATTTAGACTTGAATGATGATAGATAAAACTCATCATAAGAAAGGCGGTTAATTTTTCCTTAGAAAATTACTTGTCTATAGAATTTGTAAGATCATCCGTTGATTTTTGGAACTGAAAATCTAAAAAAAAAAATGAATGAAAAATATCTAAAATACCTCACACGAACCCTTAAATTTTTGTTTGAATATCTAGAGGACAATGAGATGTGTTAAATTCAACATAATTATTTCTTGTTAATTGCCTAGAATATTGAAAAAAGTACAGTTTTTTTAGGACTCAAATTCAAGAAAATTGAAGAGAAAAGAAAACATTTAATAGAGACCGTTAAAAAAAAATCATATGTTGGATGCATGTCAATCTGACGAATTATAGAAATAGAAATATTTAATGTAAATTTTTGTAGCTAATATTGAATAAAAATAAAAAAATAAGTAGGACACAAATTTTTGGATATTGGACGCTAAATTTTCAAAATGAAAATTCATTTTGAAACACTTTCGCTCCTGACAAAAAATTAATAATTGTTTACTTTTTTTGGAGTAATATAATAAAAACTAATTTAGGCGCAAATAGGCGCTAATTAGACGCCAATTAGTGGCAAAGAAAAATTTCGATTCTAAATACTTTTTTGTGCTGGAGTGAAGTTGGCACCAAATGTGTTTAAATGTTTATAACTTTTGAACAATTTAAGTTAGGTTAATAATTTATTGGGCGCAAAATAGACGGTATTTGGGCGCTAATATTTACAAAATATCAAAATTTGCGCCAACTTCACGTACCTAATTATTGCCCTTAAATTTTCCTAAAATTTTTATAAATACATAAATGAAAAGTAATTTGAGTTCCGGTTACTTTTGTTAAACATTTTCTGTATTTTAAAGGAATGTTTGATATAAAACATCGTACTTCGTTTTAATATCTTTTCTATAACACTGTTTTGGAAACTACGCATTCTACAACTAAAAATTGTATTGGAACAACTATCATTCCATACGCCATTTGGAATAAATTCGACGAATCAAAGCCGCATATTAGCGCGATTTATGAAGTATCTTGGTTCGGTTGCTATAGTTACGTCTGTTTGTTTTTATTTTATTTATTTGAGTTTGATGTTTTCAACAGTTTTGAATTTGTATGTTTTGTATAATTTCCAAAATCTTGTTATAGAAAGTATAGTCTACAACATGTAACGGAATGGCATATACTACACTCGCAAAATCATAATATTATAAGTATAGATTTTATTATTATTATGAGCTAAAATGATTAAATTATTTTACAATTTGGTTTATGGTAACAGGCATAATTATGCAGTGATTGAAAGTAATCCTTGTGAAATTAGAAACAAATATTGTTTTTCAACGACCACTTAGAAATCTGCTCATTGTATGTTTGTTGTTGCTAGGGATATGAGGTACATTGCAAGTATCGTGCGGAATGAATTTGTTTTGTTAGTATTTCAATACAGGTCAGCTCATTTAAGTACAGGTGCCATTGCTATGATACTTATTTAGAATTGTCAAATATTGGAATGATGAAAGCGGAACAAATTTATTATTGAAATTAAATTAATTTGGAAATAATATCGTGGCCGTAGAAAAAGTATAGTGTACAACTCGCATGGAATGTCCATTTCATACTCGTATGATTTGCAGCATGAGCCGAGTCGTAGGAAATGAGTACCATTCCATGCTCGTTGTACAATATGCTATTGCTACATACTTGTGTTCAGTGAAAATAACGCACGAAATACTTCAAAAGTGTCACCAATTTCCGCTAGAAAAGCAGATTTTCAAAACTATCGTTGCCATTAATTAGCAATACCATTACCAATACACGCCGTGATATTCATCGACGCCCGCGTTAATAGCCCTCAATGAGCGCCGAAGCGCATCACCGCGGCGTCGCGGCGCCGTGTCTCTCGGGTGGTGTGCGCCTGTCAGCCGGCGCTGTCAATCACGCGTCGGGCCGGCGTGCAACGCTGGAGGCGGCGCTCGCCGCTCCAGGCCGCCCCCAGCGCCGCCGCCGCCACGCCCCCGATACCGCCCTGCCGGAGAGTGCTCCGCAATATTACTGCTGGTGATCAGATGATAATTATGGGATGAAGATGACGTCAGTGATTCAGAAAATTTACCTGTATATCTAATACTATGATGAGGATTATAGCTTAGTTCTTTTTTCTAAACTAAACAAATATTCTTGCTAGCATGATAATAGCAGCCAGCAGTTTTTGTTGTGATTTTTTCTTGATTGTGGAACTCATTATAAAACGAATCAAATTAAATACGATAGGTGAAGAACAAATAAATGAGAAAATAAATTAAATGGAATAATATTGCACTAAACAACTACATACAGATCACTTTTATTAACATTGCGTCAAACGCGTCATACACACCATTACTCCTCATAGCAGTTTATATTTTTACCACCAGATGGATACGGGTCCATTTCAGTTGCGAATAACGTGCGCAATTATTCCACAAGCAAGTGTGACCAACTTACTAAGAATGTAATAATGTATGATATTAATATGTCAAGTATAATTACATTTATATGTCATAAAATAATTCATAATTATTTCAGAATTCATATAAATCTTCGTTTTCAATATTGAGATTACAAAGAAAATACAATATCAATTTTTTTATAAAATATGTCTTTAGTTTTTATATTACAATCTATAGATTTATAGTTGGTAACACTGCACACATCTGCGCTTGCGTCGCCTTCATACTATAATCATAAACTTCAAATAGTTTGAGTCTGAGATGTCATTTCTTATTGTTGAAGAGTAAGAATTATTATTATTAAATCTTGATAAAAGTGAGATCGTAGAAAAAGTATAATGTGCTACTCGTGCAGTATTATATATTTCACGCTCGTGTGTTTTCAGCACTCGACTTCATCTCGTGATAAAATTCTCACAACTTGCGTGAAATAGATAACTTTTTGCTCTTGTTACACAATATACTATTTCTTTTTAAATAATAAGATTGTTTCCATTTTTCAAGTATGTCTCAGTATTCAATCATATTAATTAACTTCTCATTCTACTCGTATATTCAACAAACAAAAGTGATGTATGGTAGTAGTCTAAGGAAACAAATGTTTAAATTTATTTGACGTCTCAACAGTTCAGGATTTAAAATCCTAATAAAACAGCATTGCATTAGAATTTTATATTACTTTATAATAAAAATGCTTCTGTTCAATATTAATATTATAATTATTGATGTTTTTTGTAATTATAAGGTTTTATCAATATGTTTGACAGTACTGTTCAACTTACTTTCAGAGATTTATGACTGTGTTGCTAGGCAATTCTATATAAACACTTCCCATCCATGGGATAAATCTGTTACTTCCAACCCAAGAGATTGTCATAATAGTAAGGAACGACGTATTTCCCAATCACTAAAAGGTTTGGAATTGACATATTACTATAGTGATTGTGAATAAATAAATATATCATTACACTATTTACCTATTTCAAATGTAGCACTCTGAATTCGTAGAACTCATTAAGTTACAAACATATTTTAATTAATAATTTAATATGTTGTTTGTACTTATAAAATAAGTGTAAATTTAAAAGTTGCTATATACAGTTTTTATTATTATTATTATGAGATATCACATATTGTGCAATTTATTTATATCAAATTTGATTACTTACATCAAACTCTATATATAAAAATCAACTTAATAGTTATTTACTTTACAAGTGGGCAAAGTAAGGAATTACCCACAAGAGAAAGCCGAAGGCTGAGTGTGATAATTTTGTCGAGTGGATAATTCCACTTTTCCCACGTGTGAAGTACAACGTTTTATCCAACACCTCTTAATAAATGAAAAATGTATTAAAGAAATATTATTTGACAGTGACATATGCTTTAAATTTTTAAATTAAAATGCCAATCGAAATATGTAGTTACCAAGGTGTTGTGTGTTATTATTATTGTTATAAATAAAAAAATACTCACTAGTGATTTTCCTCAAAATTATACCCACTAATGAGTAATCTCTTACTTTCCTAGTTTAAAATCGCCCTAGTTATAGAGCATTTATTGAGAGGTGTTGGATAAAATGTTTTACGTAAAATAACTTGAAAGTTCAAAGAAAAGTACTAAAATAAATCAAATTAAATAAGGTAAGTTGAAAATTAATATCTAGTTCGATAATCAGTGGTTTAAAATATGACCCATATTTCTTATTTCTAAGTATAAAATATTCTGATTTATTATTAATTTAAAATAATTTATATGAAGAAACATTTTTTACGAGCATGCATAAATAAGTATGCGAATAATGAATCTAGGCCAGGCCTATTACCATCATAATATATAATATCTTTGCAATTTGCACAAAGTAGAGTTGGAGCCTTGGGAAAATTAGCAACCTGAGGACTGGACTTAAAATTATAGTTATGCTATTACTTCCTGTAAAAGATGAAGAGAGGACTGCCACCAAAAGTAACTGAAGAGCCTGAAGACCCATCTCTTCAATAATGTCTTAAACTTGCTAGATAATAGATAAGACACCTAGATTAAAAAGATACAAGCTTCTTTCAAAAAGTCCCGCGTAGATTAAATGAAAATTACTAACTTTTATTTTATAATATCGTAAAAACTTATGGAAGACAGCATTTGCTAATAGTTCAATAGAAGGCAGATTTTAAATAATAAAATATTAAATAAAAATATATTACAGTTATTATTTTACATCTATAATTAGTGATGTCGGAACAGAATATTGTCTAGGTGAGCGTGAATGTATACCGGAAATTCCTTTTTTACTGGGTTGGCTTGGAAAATTGTTAAAAGTTCCGATTTGTAAATTTAACAATTCCATACGAAAACGGATCAGAAAAACCAATAAAAACGGCGTACATGAATGTTTACAAAACGATCAGTTATTTATGAATTTTTCATTTGTGTCAAGTATTACTAAAATATGTAAGAATTATTGTTTGATTATGGATATTAATAACAAAATTATGATTTTAATTTACCAATCTTCGTAATAGTAAAATTCATGTATACGAGCCCAATTCCAAATGTATTCGCACCATCTGAAAAATTTACTATTAACAAATATAATAATTATTTTGACAAGCTGTGGGGCTTCGGAAACACTGTTTTTAGTTGGTACTACTGAAAACTAATATATGGCGCGAAAATTGTTTCATTATGAAAAATATAAAGAAAAAAATAGTGATAGTGAAGTTAATTTCTAATTTCAACTAAATATTTAGACCCTTTACTATAGTTTTAGTACATTTTTAGCACTTATAAAGACAGTTTACATGCCCTTTCGTTTATTTTCCTCAGTATAACATTTCTTATGTAAAAAAATATATTAATTTAATGAAATTACATAAATTATGTAACCTTAATTTTATTTGCCATAGAATAGCAAAGGATTCAACATTGAAGGAGTTGTGGGTGAAAGCAATACGAAGAAAAGACTGGCAGCCTTCGAAAACCAGTGTTGTATGCTGTACACATTTTACTGAAGCAGATTTCGATATTAAAGCAAATTTTTCAGGTGGTATGACTACCTATATTTGCTGTTGGACTCATACACTGGTAATAGTTATTTGTATAACAAGGTTGGAAACTGCTATTTTGAGAGTGCGAGTTTATTTTGATAGGACGAGCCGTAGGCGAGTCCTGCAAATACGAACACTCGCAAAATAGTTTCCAACCGAGGGATACACAAGATTTTTCGCGCCAACATTTATGTAAATTTAATAAATAAATTTAATTTATTACTCATTTTCTTAATGACAGGGAATTTTTTTATGTTGCTAACTTCACAATATTTGAATGTCAATTATATTTATTTTCCAATATCATAACCAAAAATATCTATATATATATTTTTTTTTTGGATTTTACACTGCAAATTCAATTATAATTACTTACAATTATGTTTAAAATCCATAAATATTCTGTTTTCTTGTATTGCAATTACTCAATTGTAGATATATTGCCATAATATTTTTATGTCAATGTAATACTTTGACATTTCTAGCGCCAGAAGTTAGCTAAAATTAGTGAAGTGATGCCAACATATAACCATAAAAAGTTAGCAATTTTTGTCGAACTAGTACGACAAAA
This sequence comes from Poecilus cupreus, assembly GCA_963942605.1. Lineage (NCBI taxonomy): Eukaryota > Metazoa > Arthropoda > Insecta > Coleoptera > Carabidae > Poecilus > Poecilus cupreus. The sequence continues at coordinate 5,532,354 of OZ012733.1, read as the reverse complement.
ACATGATTTCCGACCGCTTTAAGAGATATGTAATTGTATCAATGTCGGACGGCGGCGCGAAAAAAAAGTTTTCTTGGAACAAACAGAATAGTGCCAATCCGATTTCGTTTTCATTGAAAACTTTTATAGGTTTAATAAATATTCTTGTATGAAAATTAATTTAGTTTTGAAGGAACATATCAAAGTATTCAACTGAGACTCATTATAGCGACGTTGTAGTTTGAATAGGTGTAGTTTTAATTCAAAATGATATCGTTTTAAATAAAAAGGTTTTGTTAAAAATTAAAACGACTTCTTTTTCATTATTTTTAAAAATATAATTTAAAATATATTATTTTTCTTTAAAAGCAGAAAAATAAGATAAATAAAATTTATAAGTATTCAAAATAAATTTTTGTTTGAATTAAACCTAATCATTTTGTAAGAAATAAAAATTTCTTCAACGAATGCATACAAAAGGGAAACTGAAAATTTTCTTGAAGCAAGAATGGGTATATGGCCTGCTATATTATTTACGCCAAGCTTAATTTCAAAAGCATTAACAGATACAGATAACTAGATATTATATTTAAAACAGAAACATGAGCAAGTAAAATAAATATAACATAATCACCTCTAATCACTGCTCAAAATTATGTTCGAGTTTTCATTGTCACGAACGGGCGAATTCGAGAATCATAATGGTCAGGTATCATTCACCGCGCAGTATTCATAACTCGTGCTAACTACACTGGATATACTGTGTCAGCCATTATACATCTTATGTTACCAATTAGCGGCCTCGTTATACATACCTGTACCGGGCACATCGTAATGCTACAGTGTCTCTTTCTCTCGTAGCGACCACACGCAACTACATTTATTTTTGTTGTTATTACTTGAGTGTTATGTTAGTCAAGTGATGGTATGAATTCAGTGTGAAAAATGCTGATTCTCATTTTACCATTGCTAACAAATTAAAAGAATTTCAGATAAATGGATTAGAATTCATATTTGATTGTATCAGGGTAACTAATTTCAATATCGAAAAGTTACACATCTTTGATATATGGCGTAGATATTTCTGATGTTTGTTTTTATAGTAATGAAAAAATTAAGAAAGAGAAAATAGCAGCATTCCAGCCAACACAGTTATGTCGCGGGTACGTTACATATATACATAACGTGGATAGACCTATGTCCGCAACACGGTCTATGAGACATGTAGACATCGTAACGTTAATGGTACATAACAAAATTATTGGTATAAACAACTTGAAATATACGAATGGAATAGTTGTTTTTGTACATTTTTGAGTAAGATCTCTGTGAAAATGTTTATTTATTCATAAATTAACAATTTCCTTTACATAAATTACGTTACGGAAATATATAACCACTTAGCAAAATTAAATTAAATATATTTCAAAGTTGTTCAGTGTGCACTATAAAATAGTTAAAATTTTTTTGCTATATTTTTATATAAGATATATAAAACTTTCTAATTAACTGTGAATATGTTATAAGTACGGTAACATAACATATACATGTTGTAGGTATGTACCATGTCCAAGACCAATGTGACATACCAACAATATAATTTTACGCTCTCTCAAGAGATGTCCGCCATGGTATATGTATATTACGTTATTAGTACGTATATAAATGATATATTACTTAGGTTTCAGATATTACATTCCAGGTACATCAATGTTACAGCTGTGTTTGCTTAGATATAGGAAGATGTGGAGAGATATATGCCAATGAATCTAAATAAAAGAAAATGGGTTGATCCAACCTATGAAATGAACTTAGAGATCTCCGTAACAAACCTGTAATGCAATAAGGCAGGTACTACAATACATTTTATTAATATAATGTGAACAATTAATAATTACGAGTAATTATTCTATGACTTTTTAGTTGACGCACCTGCCTGTAAGGGAGGTATTATGACAGGTTAAAAATTTCAATTATGAGTTTTTAACAGATAAGCCCGTTTTCCGGGCCCTAGAATATGGTTTCATTATTTGAAATTGTGACAGGTTAAAAATATTTTATATATAGAATTTTGTTGTTCAAGTTGCAAGTTGATAATATTTTGGTAGCTATTCATCTACTAGGAAAGTTTAGTATACTTCAAGGCCTGTATGGTTCTTACAAAATTTTATATAACAATTTATGTATAAATTTGTTATATTAAGAACTATGTAAAATAATATTAGCTACAATTTTTATTTAATTTTATTTTCCAAACACAGCTGTAAGTTTGATGTACCTGATATGTAATATCTGAAACCTAAGTAGTATATCATTTATATACGTACTAATAACGTAATATACATATACCATGTCGGACATCTCTTGAGAGAGCGTAAAATTATATTGGTGGTATGTCTCATTGGTCTTGGACGTGGTACATACCTACAACATGTATATGTTATGTTACCGTACTTATAACATATTCACAGTTAATTAGAAAGTTTTATATATTTTATATAAAAATATAAAAAAAATTTTTAAATATTTTATAGTGTACATAGAACAACTGTGAAATATATTTAATTTAATTTTGCTAAGTGGTTATCTATTACCGTATCGTAATTTATGTAAAAGAAATTGTTAATTTATAAATAAATAAACATTTTCAAAGAGATCTTACTCAAAAATATACAAAAACAACTATTCCATTCGTATATTCAAAGTTGTTTATACCAATAGTTTTGTTATGTACCATTAACGTTACGATGTCCACATACATGGGATGTCATGTCTCATAGATCGTGTTGCGGACATAGGTCTATCCATGTTATGTATATATAACGTATTCGCGGCATAACTGTGTTGGCTGGGTTTATACCGTTTAAATTTCGAACGTTATGTGTAGGACATATTAGATTAATTAATTTCCGTTAGAATGTTAGGATGCTTGGTGCAAATTGAGCATTCTGATTGGCTTGTAGTATAATGAAGGAAATAATCAATATAGTTTTTAAATAAATAAATAATAATAGAATTTAAAATGTTCAGTTGACATTGCTGAAACTCTTATAAATATTTTAAAATTGCCTAAATTATACAGTTCCTAAATCCTAAAAAGCATAACATTAATGATAAGAGTGTTCAAAATATTAGGAAAGTGACTTATTGTAAATCAAATGCAAGGAAGAACTACTAAATATTGCAGGCAGTGTAGGCACAATAATAAGCAAATAAATAAAACTAAAAAAACAACTTTTGCGTGAGCCAGACTTGTAAAATGGTGCGATAATCCCCTGTAAAACTGAAAAACTGTAAAGGGAAAACAAGACGATATTTTTTAATCTAAAGAGAGCGCCATTTTCATTTAGACTGCAGTGTAGCGAAAATGGATTTGAATGGTTATAGCTTTGCAGTTCGTTTCTACTGTAATTGCCTGCTAAAAGTATTTTCCTGTGTTTCCGGATATAAAATTAAAGGGTCGCTTCGTAAATACTTTTAATTAATTGTTGATGGTTCGTTATTAACTTATACCTAGATATTTACAGGTATTTTCCTAAAACATATTGTTAACAATAACACCATATACAAATATATTAGATATTGAATACAAATAGTTTAATACCCTATAATATTTTCAATGTTTGTATGTATATGTGGTGTATACTCAGTTATTGAATCCTTTTCTGATTGCAATATTTCTCGGTAACTATATAACAAGAGAATGAGAATAAACTGAAAATAATTTGACAGATCTTTCGAAAACTTGTTGCCAGGCCCTACGGTCTTTCGTGGCTATTGCCAAATGGCGACAAGTTTGAGAAAGATACTAGAGAATTATTTTTTAATTTATCGAATTCGCGAGTTACATTTAATTAGATTATTTTTTGATTTCATCATCAGGCACGTCACTAAATCTATCTTTTTTGCTCATTTTTACTTGTGTTGATGATAACTATCTGACATTTGACATCTGCCAATAAAAACAAAAAAGCTACAGAGAATATTGCCGGGAATAATCATAAGAGCCATTATTCTCAATATAATACTGATAGGATTGGTTAAAACGCAGACACGTGATATACAATAAAGCATTTCATTGGTTTAAAGAAACGTCAAAAAATAATCATACCAATATGCGGTACTTGTAAATGAAATACAAATATTTCCTTGATTTTCACATATTTGACTAGACACGAAAATAAAATTTTGCATAAAATAATAAAATCTGTATTTGAATCTTTAATAATAAGGAAGTTATTTTTATCAGTAGACGAAAAAGGGATGAAACCAAGTTTTTTATTATTTTTGGTTAGTTTAAAATTATTAGGTAATTGCGAGGACAATTGCTTTGTTTTAGTGTAAATTAGATATTTATTACCTCCCGCCTACCTCTAGGTAAGGGAGGTATTGTTTTTGGTCAAAAAATTGGGTAGTGAGTTTTCGATGAATAAGAACGTTTTAGGGTCCCTACAATTCCTATTTTCGCGATGGTGTGTGTGTGTGTGTGTGTGTGTGTGTGTGTGTGTATATATATATATATATATATATATATATATATGTGTGTGTGTGTGCGTGTGTGTGTGTGTGTATATATATATATATATATATATATATGTGTGTGTGTGTGCGTGTGTGTGTGTGTGTGTGTATATACGTGTGTACGTGTGTGTGTGTGTGTGTGTGTGTGTGTGTGTGTGTGTGTGTGGGTGGGTGGTCTGTGGCAATTTTTTCGTCTCGCATAACTATAGTTATAAACTTTTATAACTTAACTTCATTATACATTATGGCTGCGTTATAAATATATTTTGTAATTTTAATTTAGGAAAGCACACTTGATATGTACTTTTTTATAAATATTAATATTGTTAACTTGTAGACCATAGCCGAAACGTCGTCAAAGACCACAAAAGTTGAAATAAATTTATTTTGAGCCATGTTATCCAATAACACATAGTGAATTATTTACTATTTTCTTCATTTTATTATTTCCTTTGAAATTGTATTTCGGAAGTAATTTTATATTTGAAATAAACTAGATTGAACTGTTTTGTATAGCCTGGAAAACTCCACCAAAATTTGTAAATGCTTACGCATTGTGATAAAATTAATAATTATAATATATAAGTTATAGCATATAGGGGCACACAGCCCTTCATCTATACATATTTCCTTACGTAAAGTCGAAAATTCGGCGAAAACATAATTTCTCTCAATCTGCCACCTACCTATCATCAGAGTCAACTACAGTCGTGAATATCATACACCAGGAAGTAATGCACCCGGCTGAAGGTCCTGCAGCTTGCTGAAGAATACAACAGCAGAACACGAATCACAGATACGCGGGGTACGGACACGGGTACTTGACACGGTCGCGCATCGCCAGTCACTGAACGGTGGCGCCGCACTGTGTCGGCCGCGGGAACTGCGCATGTCGAACGAACAAACCGAATACGAATATGAGTATGAGGTGAGTTCACTGTCTTCGAAGCAAGTTGCATGCTTATTTTGTAAAATTATACTGTCTATAAATCAGTTTTATTTCTACCATATTAAGCTATTAGCTTTTGTACAGAATGTCCCAAATGTCACTTCAAATACGTAAAAAAAAAAAACTCGTGTTATTAATGTCTAGGCAAATATTTAAAGTATACATGATGTGATCAATTTAAAATCGTATATTATACCGTGAGTTTCAGCTAAGATATAATGTTTATTTTTCTGTTAACCCACTTATTACTAAGACATTTAAATGGTTAACAATATGTTTGTGCGATAAAATAACACGTAGCACATAATATCAATCGACCCTTTGATATTCAAGCTATGAAAAAATGTACCTGTTGTTATATTTGCCGACTTAGTTTTTTTTTTTTTCGAATTATTCAAATTTAAGTAGTGGATTTCAGTTCATCAAACATATACTATCAGAATTTTCTTCTAAATTTAGTTAAAAGCATGTATCTATTTAAATATAGGGTATATTTTACTTTCCTCATAAGATTATAATTAGTAGAGAGCGGATTATATACACGAAAAAGCTGAATTATGTGCCCATATATATGTACTGATTTTTTTGGAAATATGCACTATATATGCATAAATAAGACAATATATGCAGCAAAATATGCAAAAAAGTGTTAAATTATTAGATAAATATATAAATGAATGCATATTGAAATTTATTGCACAATACAGTCTTAATCCTGATTCACGATTAATAAATATACTATTAATGTACATATAAACTTAGTCTAAAAATTAGAACATAATATTATGAGATTATAACATATTTACATAATTACAATAACAAATTCTTCAATTTAAAAAAAAAAAAGGAAACATAATTCTCGGTATTATATTCATTGTACCTAATTTCGGTATAAGTAACACTTGAATTCTGTAATCCTAGTAGACCATGAAAGTCTTTCGAGAATCCGTCCAGTTATAACGAACCATATCTGAAAGTGTTCAAAATCTATGTTTAGTTTCAAGGATTAATATTAATTAATGTTGTTTTTTGGGAATGTATAAAAATTGGTTTTTGCGCTGTAGAATGTTCTTAATAGTTACTTATGTATCAAGACACTGAAGTAAAATTTTTTATTACGAATATGGAATTTAGTTGCCGAGGCCTTGAGGGCCGAGGAAATAAACCATGTGAGTGATAAAAAGGAACTTCAGTGCCGAGGTACATATTAAGTTTTATTTGAAATCTAAAATTCGAAAAAACTGTAAAAAAATTACAATAAAGGTTAAGTTTATACATCTGTCAGTTGTCAATTGAAACTGACAGTCAGTGTTGCCAACCTCGAGAAGTGAAGTTATTGTAAATAACACTCAAAATTATGTGTGTTTTCCTCAAATTCGTCATCGGAATTAATTAGTTAATTCTTCTTGCAAATTTTGTTTCATGTTACGTCCAAATTTACTATAGTACGTTAACATATCTGCCAAAATTGTCCTAATTGTACAATAATTATTTAACGGTTGCCAGCACTGGGTTGCTCAAAATCGTCGTAAAATGGTTACTTTAGTGACGATTCCTGAGCATTAATGACGATTGTTGAGCACTTTAGTGCCGATTTGAAATAAATTCATTTATAAAAAAGTACTTCAAGTAAAATTGATAGAAAGTATATTGCCCTGTAACTTCTATTGAAATTTTTTTTTTATAATATTATATTAAAACATTGTACATCGCTAAAACCTTCTCTTAAATCACACATAAAACAGAGCTCATGTTACCAGCCTTTGTGTTTAAAACTGATTTAAAATTAATAAGCGACCGGCAGTTTCCAAGCGGTAAATTTGAAAAGTCAATATGCAAAATTCCTAGAAAATTTGTCGATAAAATATAATTTAATAGCAGGTCAGTCTGGTCAGTGTACTCCATTAATAAATCGATTGAGATTTCTCAGAATTTGACTTCAACGTCGATTTTCATTATTAATAAAATCAATCCTAAACGGTTTCTGTCGCAGAGAAGTACCTTCAGTTTTAATTCTAAAATAGAATAAGTGTTCCATAAAGTGTATAGTAGTAAACAGGCGGTGCGGTCTTAAGCTACAAGGAATGCAATCTTCTTAAAAAATTTAGAAATTCGTGACAATGTATTGGACTGCAGAACATGAAATCATCCATTTGATTACTACATTCAATACGAGAATGTCACAATATAGATATTTTATCATTGTAACTCCATTGTAACTGTAATGATTTTTTTTTAATGTTGTGACGTCATTGTAGAGGTGTTGGTGGATCTCATGCAGTAGAGATTGTAAATAATTGTAGTCACATAAATGTTCTAATTTATTGTTTGGAAAATTATTTATATTGAATTAAAATAACTTTTTATACTCATACATTGAAATGTGTTGTTTAGCGTTGCCTAAGCAACGTCCGAAATGTCCATTTCCCAGGTCTCCACCAGATAGACAACCGGGAAATTTCGACAAAAATATTTCTATTTCTAAAGCGTTTATTAATAAATTATATTTATAATAAAAAAAATAATATTTCAAACATCCCTTTACCTAATCTTAATATAAACAATGATGGAATAAGAAAGAAATTGAATTTAAAAATATCAAATTTAGTGCATTTGGTTACCAATGTTGGCAATAAAATCTGCCCGATATGACAGCTGTAAAATACATAACCTACAAATGTAATGTTAGTTATCTCAATATAAATAAGAAATATAATAAATTTACAAGTGAATACGGTAAATATTATAATTGTTTTCTAATATATTAGACAAATTAATTTGTGTGTTTATATTTATAGTGCAACTTTGACATTTATCAAAATAACTCCTTGAAGAACTTCATTTCTTTGTATGGACTGTTCGTACAAAAAATATTACAAACCTCTTGCGTGAACTCGGTTCCCGCATTTGGTATGTAACTAACTATTTCATTGTAAATAATTAAAAATACATAAATTTCATTTATTTCTCGAAAAAACATGAATAAACTATAAGATTATTTTAGTCAAATGTTTGATTACCACTGATAAATTTTGCTACCCTATATCATTCAACAAGCCTTTAATTTCGTTGAGTCGACCTAAAGTAATTGTTATTAATTAGAAATAAATAATATATTTTGTATGTATTTATAATATAATTACGAATTCAAAACAAATGTGAAACAAAAAACCTTAGCAACTGTCAATAAACACATAGCAACCGTTCAACAAATTCATAACAACGTAATTTGGCAGCGATAACGTTCAAAATATATACAGTGTATTCCACGTAAATGTTCGCATAGGCAGTTAACATGTGAAATCAGTTTTTTGTAAATAAAAAGTGTCCGGCAAAAAATTATGCATCCAAATTGTATATCACAATACTGCCAATATCCCTACATCTTATTTAATACAGATTAATTTATTTTGATACCGCTATTTAATGAAATTAATAATAATAATTCATAATTTTCCGCCTACTGTTTTTATTGCTACTGACATATAGTGCTTGCAATTTGTTTTAAATATTTTAATCTGTCACTGTCATCATGAATACATTAAAACTCGAGAACCGATATTATTAGAATGTATTATGTGGGGTGCAATGCAAGACAAATATCTGAATACTTCACAGGAATGAACGCCGAATGGTTTCCATCGCCAGAAATTGTAGTGACAGATTAAAATATTTAAAACAAATTGCAGGCACTATACGTCAATAGCAATAAAAAGAGTAGGCGGAAAATTAGGAATTATTATTATTAATTTCATTAAATTACGGTATCAAAATAAATTAATGTGTATAAAATAAGATGTAGGGATATTGGCAGTTTGTGATATAAAATTTGGATGCATAATTTGTTGCCGGACACTTTTTATATACAAAAAACTGATTTCACATGTTAACTGCCTATGCCAAAATTTACCTGGGACACACGGTATATAAATTAATCAATAATATATATTAATTCCAAATCGGTAAAAAAATTATGTGTTCAACTAGGCATCAGATTTATAGCTTCGGCAGCATTTATTGCAGCCCCTGCTGTAAATCTGGTATTTTGGTGCTTAGTTAAACAAATAACTATTATACGATTATTTGTAGTTATAATTATTATTAGGAGGCAACTCAATGGTTAATTCGCTTATTTTATTATTATTATTTGACAGACCCTTCTGTAGTTCTATATGTATTTTGTTAATCGAAATATTCCGTAATACAAAACTTGGATAAGACATATCGATGTTTTCATTTATTTTACTACTATTACCAACATAAAACCACGGATAGATATTTCAATTTCTGGAAGCAGGCAAATATTAGGCAACATCTCCAGAACCATTCGCATGTTATACCCCATGTCGTTATTTCACGTATGCGGCAAACCGCTGCCTCCACTAAATTACGATCAAGGCCGCCGTGATTTATTGGCGCTATCGGGCGGAGTGGCGCGCGGAGAGGCAAGGTGTATCTGCACCCTTTCCATCTCCTCTCCACTCCGCCCCTCGCCGTGGGCTGACTTGGAGATTCACCGCTAATAAAAATGTCAGAACGCAGATCGCGTTGGGTAACTTTGTACAGGAGGAGAAATGCTCTTAGAGGTGGTGGAAGATATTCAGGAGGGCCTGGTTTACTGGTTTCCATTTCTTTTTTCGGGGTTGCGGGCCAAGTGTAAAGTGTGAACGGTGAGAGTGAGATGATTTAATGGTTGTTTATTTATTTATTTGGAATGTTCGAATGCTTTTTTATTTTATGGTTTTGTACTTGGAATATGGATACTGCAGGATATATATTTTTGGATTTTGGGTTAGTGGGATGCAGTGGCGGCTTGAGCCTTTAAGGAGAGAGGAGACAAATTTTGTACTCCACTGCAATAAATACTATTTCATTTGCTATTATTTAATAATTTATTGTTCAGCAAGTTGAACAATTTATAGCATATTATTCAATGAACATGTAATTTATGCTATTACTCATGAGAATGAAGTATGCATCACGACCGAATGCAAGTGATGTAAATCATTCGAATGAGTAATAGCCATTACATGCGAGTAGAATACAATACTTTACCCACAAAATTTCGTCAAATATTTCTTTTGACTTGTAAATAAAAATCAATGAAATGAATAAATATATCATTACGCTTTTTACCCATTGTGGGTGTGGCACTATGCTGACGCAGATCTCAATTGGTGACATATTTTTGCATATGAAATGCGGTTACCAGCCGTCAAGTCATAGCCCCTAAAGTTGTTAGAGGAGATTCGAACTGAGGACCTCACGATCCACAGTCCGATGCGTTACCACGGATATATTTAATATTATAATTATAAGATAAGTAGAAATTATAACAAATACTAAAAATTTTTGTTTATCATTTATCAACATAGACAAATTGTAGCAATCATTGCTAGGATAAGTACTGTTGTAACAAAATTTTGAAATGATTGGACATTTAGCAAAATATTAAAACCAATTATTCAGCTACAGTTTAAGCTTAAAAAGAAAATTAAAGTATGAAAAATGAGGAAATTAGTGTCTTTGGATTTTATATGTGGAAAATAATACTCAAAACTCATTTTGATTTTACTCTTTTGACAGGTAAGATTTGAATTTGACATAACGAATTAATAATATTAATTCATCAAACTGTCAATATTATTCCATAAGCAAAAATAACAAAAGTCATTAATTGATATACAACGGTTGAATTAAGGGTATATTATTTGACAGTTGTGGATAATAGTTATTTATGTAGCAAATGAATAAAGACATATTTTAACCAGGAGCGCAATGTTTAGCTCACGAGGCGTTAGCGAGTGGTTAATTTGTCTTTATTCAAATGTTGCATACAATATTTTTCCCAGCACCTTCATTTAATATGCTTTTTGAATAAAATTAAAATGACATTTAACTAAAAATTTTACATATTTATGTTTCATCCTATTTTTTGTATATTTTAAAAGTTGCTATGTAATTTTGCTTAAAATATAGAAAACGCACACTTCTACATTCTATCATAACTATACCAACGTTACTTTATCCACTGGTGAATAAAGTAAAACTTTATCCATCCTTATTATTAAAATATTATTTTAGTATCAAGAATGCAGTAGATAAAATACCTCTTTACAAGAAGGCGCTGGAAAATATATATTATGCTAACAAATATGGGAGATAGAGAAACAGAAATCAACGAAAAGAAAATGGCAACAAATGTCTGTGTGTATTTATGAATGTGAATTTGTAACTGTAATTAATTATTTATGAACAAGAAACGATAAATTAAGAATTATGTGTTCCAAGATAATAGGTGGAACTGAATTGATATTGGTCATTATTCTAAATACGAAATGTTAAAAAATATATTACTTCTTCTGGATGAAAACATTATGATATAGTTCCCAGAATACAATTTTTGACTCGTCATATACAATATAAATAAATAACAACAAAAAATTAATATTACAATGTTCCTACCTTATATCCTCTGTAGTTGTTGGTTTCTTGCTGTTACAGCTACGAGGTTTCTCACATTGGCATCACTGTGTTCAATAGCATGTCTGAGTTTATTGCAAGAAATGAGAAATATAAACAATTGAACGCGCATGGATTTTAAAGTAAATATTAGAATAACTTCTGAACAAATTAGTAAATATTGTACTACACTTTTTTCACGACAATTCACTTCAACATCAAAGATTTCATTAGAAATTAACACCATGAAATTCAAACGTCCACTAAACACAAACATCTAAACAGAAAGAAACGAATGTCTATCACAGTTTACAAGTGCAACACTGAACTCTGTGTTCAAACACGTTCAATTGTTTTCCAGATAACGCTTGAACATAGCACAACGTGCAAAATAATATTAAGAAGTGGCCAAATGTCCGAAGCACATTCTCGGGCAAAATTTTTCACTTTTCAAATTATTTTTTTAATATAACAAGTATTAAAAAGGATTTATTTTTTAGTTTGTTTTTCAGGAAAAGCATGTAAAATTAGATATAAATAATAATGATTATTTATATACGTAATACAGCAAAACATATAAAATAAAATATATTGCAGCTAATCTTTTCTAATAATCATATTAATTCATAAATGAAATTTTCACTAATATATCATCATCATAATCACAAATATATTAATTACCAAGGTATCTACAAAAATTGACAGGGCTTCAAGTAAATTATCACTTTCAGTATAAAAATAGACTGTTTCTAAAATCTAACCAGATCCCAATTTTGCATATGTAAAATTAATAAATACAAAATCAACAAAAACTAGACCAAAACCTATAAAAAAACCTTTCTTTCCTTAGAAGATTCTAATAATAGTGGCTGGTATTACAAGCTCTGTTTTTGGGTATTCTAAAAAGAGAAGTTTTCTAATACTGTATAAGACTTTGTGGTTGATATTTCTCTGTAACTTTTATTCGCAGCAATTTTTAATAATAGTGTATATACAAGTGTATAAGCTTTTAAAGCACGTACGACGAGTTTAAGAGCGCGAAACGAAGCGGAGTGTTTTATCGTCGCTAGTGCTTTATTAAATATTAACGATGTGAGTGGAATAAGAGCATTATTAATATATGGATGTTAAATTTGGGGTAAATAGCTCCGTGGTAACGTGTCGGACTGTGGATCGTGAGATCCTCAGTTCGAATCCCACTGCCGACAGTTACTAATTTAAATTTACCCCTGTGGTTCCTCCTCCACTAACATCCTTGGGGGCTATGATTTGACGGCTGGTAACCGCACTTCATACGAAAAAATATATCACTTACCGAGATCTGCGTAAGCAGAGTGCCACACCCGTAATGGGTAAAAGGCGTGATGATATATTTATTTATTTATTTTAAATTTGAGTTGTGCAATCATATAAGTATATTAATAATGCATTATCACACGTGTATTGTACAATATTTTATCTACGCCTGCCCAAAGTTAAAAAATTTAAATAATTTGCCTAATTTTTTGGACAAGTAGATAATTTATCCAAGTAGTTGCTGTAATAGTATATTCTACAACAAGTAATGGAATGGCACATATTCCACGCGAGCAAAAAGTTTGTAGTCCGAGCCGAAGGCGAGGGCTACCGTTTGCAAGCGTGGGATAGGCCATTCCGTTACATGTTGTAGACTATACTTTCTATAAAAAGGTTTTGGAAATTATACAAAAATACAAATATAAATCTGTTGAAAACGTCAAACTCAAATAAATCAAATTAAAACAAACAGACGTAACCATAGTAACTGAATCAAGATACTTCATATTTCGCGCTAATAAGCGGTTCTGATTCGTCGAAAATATTCCATACGCCGCGTATGGAATGTTAGTGACTCCATAACAGTTTTTAGTAGTGGAATGCCCAGTTTCCAAAACAGTGTTATAGAAAAATGTTTTTTATTCGTGACGACCACAATTTGACATTAAACATTAATTATGTAGTTGTTTTTCATAAGTTTTTGAAGCATTTCATGAAAATGAGTGATTTAGAAAGTATTTCATCGGATATAGAAGAACAAGTTTTAAAATCATTAATTAATTTAAAGAACTGTAAAGATTGTATTATTAACATTTATAATAAATAATACGTCAATGAAGAAGAGTGCGGTAATGAAGCTCTTAACTCACATAAAATGAGTGTGATAAGTTACATTTAACTCACAGGCGTAGATAAAAGCTCGTATACGTTGACGTATATCGTTTACATGGATGGAGATTGGTTAACATTTATTTTTTACGTTATTATGTAGATTTGTCATGACAGTTTTGGCAGATAATAATAATTATTTTTTTTGTCACTTAGCAACTTTAAAGCACGGCGTGTTTTAATGTTGCACTTTCGCACGCTTTTTAGTTTGTTGAACAAGGATTATGATACAGGTATAATAAAAAATAAATTCAGAACAAGGTACAGCGCAAAATCACTTCTTTTATAATAGCTAGCCAAAAACAGAGCTCATGGTAACAGTTAAAATATCATATATAGTTTCCGTGGTGTAGTGGTTATCACATCCGCCTAACACGCGGAAGGTCCCCGGTTCGATCCCGGGCGGAAACATTTTATTGATCTGCTCATAACTGTAACTAGTTAAAATTGAATTTATAATAGGTTTGTTCCAAGTGGTCATTTCTGACATGTTTGTAACATGTTTGTGACAAATTTCAGTGCGCCTGCGATAAATGTAAACAAGTTAAGTTTGAAATGTAAGCTTCATTTCCTTTTTTGTAGCGAAAAGTGTATGAATTTCTTTATTTATATGTATATTTAAGGTTAGCTGTCAAAACAAAAAATGAGCATGCACATGCGCTCCATTCCTTTCACCGTTCCAGTCTATGTTTCAAACTTAACTTGTTTACATTTTTCGCAGGCGCACTGACATTTGTCACAAACATGTTACAAACATGTCCGAAATGACCACTTGGAACAAACCTAATATGTACTTCCTACTTCGTACATTGTCTTATCCGAGCACACTACTTTCGCCTCGTTGCATTCACAGTGTACTACAAATACAAGTACTATAATCAGAAATGAGAAAATAATTGTATTAGTACATTTAAAATCGATCCTGCCAGGATTCGAACCTGGAATCTTCTGATCCGTAGTCAGACGCGTTATCCGTTGCGCCACAGGACCTCGCACAGGACAATGTACGAAGTAGGAAGTACATATTACAAATTCAATTTTAACTAGTATCAGTTACGAACAGATCAAGAAAATGTTTCCGCCCGGGATCGAACCGGGGACCTTCCGCGTGTTAGGCGGATGTGATAACCACTACACCACGGAAACTATATTTGATATTTTGGCTGTTACCGTTAGCTCTGATTTTGAGTAAAATAAAAAGTTTTCTAGCGCTGTACAATGCTCTAAATTTATTATATAAAAAATGCTTCGAAAAAGTTACAGAGACATGTATTATCTACGTATTTTGTTTTAAGTATTTATTTTTAATATAATTTTGGAACATTCTACAGCTCTAGAACACTTCTCTTACGTAGAATACCAAAAGTAGATTTTTGTCTAATTTTTATATATATATATATATATATATATATATATATATATATATATATATATATATATACAGGGTGAGTCATCGAAATGCCCGTCTTCGATATCTCCCTTGTCGTTAGAAATACGGCATAAATGTATTAACAAAATTTATTCGACTACTAAAGGAGCATAACGTAAAATTATTTTCACATATACAGGTTGTTACGTAACGGCTTGGCGAGAATTGTTTGTCTTTTTTTAAATGGAACACCCTATATATTTTTATATATTTTGAATTGTATTTCATTCACCTATACGGAAGTATGAATTTTATTTTAGTTTTCCGCGGCGTTGTCAAGTTTTTCCGTTTTTTCTCTAAAAAAGGCCGAATTCGCGCATTGCTTTATGAAGGCGTACTGAAGTTATTTTAATAGTAAAATTTAAGAATTTTTTTTTCTGCACAACTGTAACTATACTCTATGTTTTGAGATACTTTCTTTTAAATGTAATTATACAGGGTGTTCAATAAAGCGAATCAAACTTACTCCACTTCAAATGATTATAACTCGCAATTTTCAAATGGAACACCCTATATTTTATTATTCTGTTGTGTGCCATTTTGTATTACCTTCAATTATTATTAAGGGTATCCTATGCCTAAAACCAATAATTTCGGAGATTTTTTCCATTTTTCACTAAATAAATTCATTCAATTAAAAATTAAATCTAGTATACTATGGATATGGTTTTTTTTTAATTTATTGTTTTGTTTTAATTTACAAAATATTTTCAATATAACCGCAATTCTTACGGAAACATATTTGCAGACGGTTTATAAATGAGTAATTTACTCTTCGCTTGCGTCGACAATTCCAAATCAGTTACTAATTTGCATAATACTTTTTTGATAATAATACGAGTATTAACGGACAAAATTATTGTTAATTTTTACAAACCGATCCTCGAAACGATTTAGAAAATTTACCTCTCAATATTATCCGGAGATTGTGGTTCCAACACGATGGTGCACCAGCTCACAACAGTCTTCAGATTAGGCATTATTTAAATGAAGAATTTCTTAAAAGATGGATTAGACAAGGTGGTCCAAGTAATTGGCCCACAAGATTTTCGGATCTTACAAACTTACATTATTTCTTGTTTATCGGTTTATCAAACAGCACCAACTATACGAGAAGATATGATGGAGCGAATTCGTAACTCTTTTGAAACTGTCAACGCAAATATACTGCGAAGAGTAAATTACTCATTTAAAAACTGTCTGCAAATATGTTTGCATAAGAATGGCAATTATATTGGAAATAATTTCCATGGTATACTAGATTTAATTTTTAATTCAATAAATTAATTTAGTGAAAAATGGCAAAAAACTCCGAAATTATTGGTTTTAGACATAGGATACCCTTAATAACAAATGAAGGTAATACAAAATGGCATACAACAGAATAATAAAATATAGGATGTTCCATTTGAAAATTGCGAGTTATAATCATTTGAAGTGGAATAAGTTTGATTCGCTTTATTGAACACCCTGTATAATTACGTTTAAAAGAAAGTATGTCAAAACATAGAGTATAGTTACAGTTGCGCAGAAAAAAAAAATTCTTAAATTTTGCTATTAAAATAACTTCAGTACGTCTTCACAAAGCAATGCGTGTATTCGGCCTTTTTTAGAGAAAAAACGGAAAAACTTGACAACGCCGCGGAAAACTAAAACAAAATTCATATATCCGTGTAGGTGAATAAAATACAATTCAAAATATATAAAAATATATAGGGTGTTCCATTTAAAAAAAGACAAACAATTCTCGTCTAGCCGTTACGTTACACCCTGTATATGTGAAAATAATTTTACGTTATGCTCCTTTAGTAGTCGAATAAATTTTGTTAATAAATATATGCCGTATTTCTAACGACAAGGGAGATATCGAAGACGGGCATTTCGATGACTCACCCTGTATATATATATATATATATATATATATATATATATATATATATATATATATATATATATATATATATAAATTGGGATCTAGTTAGATTTTAGAAGCAATCTATGCTTACCGGGTGTCCCATCTCATTTTAATTTACTAATAATCATAAAATAGTATATTGTGTTATTAGGAGTAAATGTGATACTTTGGGTGCTGAGCATGTAAGTTTGAACGACGAGCGAAGCGAGTCGGACAATTACATGCGAAGCATACAGAGTCACATTTATTCCGAATAACACATGCTATTTTTTCTTCAAACATAGAAAATAGACATAAAACATTAAAAAATGCTCAAAACTTCAACAAATATTCTACCGTATCCAGTATTTCTAGTTGCCACAGAATATGTTATTTTGTTATTTTTATTTATTTGTTTTATACTTAACTGTCAAGTTATTGAATTACAACCTTATTATTTTGCATGATATTTTACTTTGTCCGCCGCCGGAGTAAATGTGTTGTCAAGGATACACTTTTACGTCGGCGGCGATAATATTGAACTTCTACTTGTTGAATACAAATACATAACAACGTACTTTTATGACGTTTGATGAAAAAATATTTTAGATAAAATTTATTTAGTTTTTGACGATCTACAAGAATCTGCCATAAGAATATGGTTTCCATTTAAGATTTTACTGTCAACCTTCCTTTCCCGCCCCACCGGGGTCGTGGTTTGAATTTTTTTACAGAATTAAATCCCTCCTTCCAAATTATTAAATATTTACCTGGGACATTTTTTCACTTTTTAATTTTTGAGATATTGCAGGTGGTAATTTAAAATGGGACACCCGGTATACCTAGATTGCTTCTAAAATCTAACCGGAACGCAATTTAAAAATATAAAATTTATAAATACAAAATCAGCAAGAACTAGAAAAATCTTTATCTTCTAATAAACGTGGCTGGTACCAGGAGCTCTTTTTGGGATATTCTAAGAGAAGTGCTCTACCGCTGTACAATGTTCTAAAACAATTTAAAAAAAAATCATTTAAAAGTAGTAGATTATATATTTTTCTGAAACTTTTACTCAAAGCATTTTATTACAAATTAATTTTATCGCTAAAACACTTCTCATAAAATACTCAAAACAGAGCTCCCGGTGCAGCTAACAATTTTAATATAGTTTTAATTTCATATAGTTTGTTGAACAAGGATTAGGTATAATAAAAAATAAATTCAGTACATGGTACAGCGTTAAATCACTTCTCTTATAAAACCTACCCAAAAGCAGAGCTCTGGCAACAGCCAAAATATCACATATAGTTTCCGTGGTGTAGTGGTTATCACATCCGCCTAACACGCGGAAGGTCCCCGGTTCGATCCCGGGCGGAAACATTTTCTTGAACTGATTTTATCCGTAGTTAGTTAAAATTGAATTCATATTTTCTACTTTGATAGTTTACCTGGAGACATGCCAAATTTTTAGATATCTTAATAAATAATTAATTAATGAATGAATATGTTTGCTATAAAAGGTTAGCTAAAATATTTTTTATTTAATGTTTTGAATAAGCATTATTATTTATTTATTCCCGTGCATTTCCAGAAAAAATAAGAAAAATTGTCTAATACCATTTATTATAATAATAAATGAATGTAAAAATATACAATTTGGTAACACTTTATGTTATGGTTAGTTGGTCACATCATTTCCTAAACATATTTCAATAATTATAAACAATATAAGAACAAACAAATAACTCAGAAGTTTATTGAATATATAGTAATGTCATGAACTGGATTTAATTTTAATTTAGAAATAAAAATTTATGATTATTTATCTTCCTGGTTCATACTAAATTCAGATTATTATTAAACTAAAAAAATAACCAATAAATATTAATTTAGTTTATTTCATTCTTACATTTTGTAACAAAATGGGAGGTAACTGAATGGATAGGGTGATAAGGATATCAAAAGGAGAATTTTAATAAAGGAAAAGGGAAAATACCAGTCGTGATTAAATTTGGAGAGGATGAATTGGGAGGAAAATATTTATTATCTTTTCCAGACATATTTTAACATAAACTACTATACTCTATTATTATTTTATGCTAATTCAGTTAGACAGGAATACCCCATTATTTATTCATCAAATTAAATGGGGTCATACACCTTTTTTCATTTTATTTATTTTTTTTTTTTTCTATAAGTTTAAGTAAAAGTATAAATATAAATACTAATTTTAATATTAAAAGGCATTTAGTTATTAAGCTACGATTTTTTGAAATTGCCATCCCATTTCAAATTTTTCGCTTGTGAGGTCAGCACATACGTCATCTTATAATTCTACGAAACATGCTCTTGTGGAGAGCGAGAACTACACAAACTGTCAAATTGACTGTTATCAGTCATTGTTATTTACTGAGAAGTTTTTACAAATATAGTTTATTCACATTACCTGGGCAAAATAATATAACAAATATAATAAACATAAATATAATTTGAGAATCGTTGTTAACTGCAACATATGACTTGAGATGACAGGTGTGATAATGAGACTACCGACATTGCCGACAAGCGAGAAGATATAGTACATCAAAGCATGATTATTTTAAAACGTCCTAAACTCTTTGTCTCAAAACTTTATAATTAGCAAATACCTAATTTAATTTATCGGAGTGTTCATTTTAATAATAATAAGTAATTATTACAACCCTGAAAAGCAAATTATTATTTGTTATCAACACTTCTTTTGCCTTGCCATGCTGTATATTCTATTACAAGATGACGTCACGATTTTGCAACCGCAAAGCTTCATAAAGGAAATTATCAATGAAAAGTGAAAAAATTATAAGAAATATTGAATAATATGTGACTGAAATGATCTAAATTTTTATAATTTGTAAAAAACACACTTTTTTTGTGTATGACCCCATTCTCGTACAGATACATTTTTTTGTTAGGTTAGGTTAATTAAATATAAACATAGATAGGTTTTACTAAACTCCTCTCCTTTCAAAAATGACTTCCTGTAGTCGCACTTGTTTAACTTCCATCAACGTGAGCTTCGGATAAGTAGTTCTCGTCTCGTTGTCGGCGGTGGAGCGGTGAAGCTGAAGCACCCTCGTATGAGGAGTTATTAACACTAAACTATAAAGTACTCCAGTCGCACTCGCGGTGCCTTGCCGACGCCCTGGCGCCCCGTCGCCTCCACACCGACGCCTGCGACAATTAACTAAATCTCCGGTATTAACCGCCCTACATATTTTATGGGACGCTCGGTATTATCGGTAATTGGTTTGGGAATAACTTCAAGCCACCGAGAACGAGAACGCGAGATGTTTGTAGCAAGGATACTAAATATCCGCCGAGAACTGTGCCTGTAACCACTACCAACAACCTGATAGAATTGAAAGGCTTCTTATTTCACACTTGAATTTCGTGTTGCGTATAACTATATTATTTTTATTTTATTCTTTACTTTACACTGTAGAAAGTATGTGTAATTAGAATAAGGAAGAATAGATACGAAACAGTAATAGAGCGAGAGCGGGCTGCACAAAACCTGGACGATCGAGTATCAGAATAAATTATTTTAAAACTGTTAATACTCACAGCGATCATAACCAAAATCGCAGTGTGTCTAGGCAGAAGTTGTTCACAAGATTTTTATGGGTGTAGAATTGAAATGTGGAAGATAGGGATTTCAATGCAATTTTTTTGATATTGCTGTAAATTTTATTTTTACCTATTCACTTACACACAGCAAAAGCGTAAATACAAAAGTTGTTCAGAATTTAAAAATGCATTCAATAAGGCCCATTTCGTTACATAAATATTACTATTTCACGATATATTATATCAAACTAAAATCAATATATATTTAAAAAAAATTGTAACACGGCCATTGAAAATTAGACAAAATCAAAAATTTTTTACATTTCCAGATCAGGATAAAATTTATTTATTTTTTTAACAGAAATAAATGGAATGAAGTGAAATAATGCAATAAAGTAATAAATAAATCTAAATCTGTTTTCCAAAATGTCAAATATTTTTTTTCATGACATGGTAGGAAGCCCCACCGTTCATCTCCCGAAGAAGTGAGGAAAATGTGTTGTTCCTCTCTAGAGATGAAAATATAGAAGTGTTACCAATATGAATGTTATTTACAAAAAATATATTATAAAAATTGTAAATAAATTCCTAATTTGATTGAAAATCCTTATTTTTGTGATATACATACTTTAAATTATTATTAAATTAAATCACAATTTGACAACTTATTAAAGATATTTAAGATTGGTTGTTTGGCAACACTGCTACACCGCCTTGTGTCTGATAACCAAACTTTTTACGTGTCAGTCTGTCAGTTGTATTCTCAAAGTGCATTTTAGGTCCGAGCAAATCGTTTTTAGAAACATGTCGTGAAAAAATTATTGTGTCTAACACAAGAGGAAAGCTCCTCTTCCACTCTCGTTCGAGGGGGAAAAAGAAAAGCTTTCCTCCCTAGTTGGACAAATAACTATAGTTTTTGTTTGTTTTTCCATTGCTGTGTTATAATATTGGTTTTAATTTGATTATATCGCGAAATACTAATATTTAGGTAACCAAATTTTTAAATTCTGAACAGTTTTTGTATTTACATTTTTGCTGTAAGGTGAATAGGTAAAAATTTACAGCAATATAAAAAAATACATTGATATCCCTATTTCAACATTTCATTTCTACACCCATAGAATTCTTGTGAACAACTTTTGCCCAGGCACAAAGTAATTTTTGTTAAAATCCGATACAACAAATTGAAAGTATACACTTACCAATGTAAGAAAACCAGCATAATTCCTTGTTTTTAAAAACTAACAAAGTAGAATAAGATTTCATTTCTATTATGAACGTATAGTTATTTCACTTACATTGATATTTTTGAATAAAATCAAATAATTTCGGTGTGTATTAACTGTTTACTATTTGCTAAACCAAGATGAATCTTCCACAGCTGCACTCTACAATCTACAGGATGCGATCAGACAAAAATCATCGGAAGCAGCGATATTAGAATCCCAAGCAGAAGTGGCGCGTTCGCGTACACAGCTATCACAACACTTAATTTCTCACGTCTGGTGGGTACGCGTAATGACGGCAGCTTGCGCATAAATCAAGTGCAGCGCGGCTGAAACGTTCTAATTTCACTTAATTAATACCGGGTGTCTCGGCGGTCACGGCAACGCTCGTAAATATCTCAACGTCGCCTCTGCCACCCTCCCCGCGCGGAGATCGCGAGCGATTCCAAATTAAATTACGAGTTATGTAAGATTGCGAGAAAAATCTTACTCGCTGCAGGCTACAGTGGGCGCAAGGAGAGATTGCACAGACTTTGTTTTTGCTTTAGGTTGTAATTATGATTACTTATTAATTCTCATTTCCTAATGAGAATGATTTGATTGATAACCTTAACCTCATTTATGTAGTAAGTTTTTATGCATTATTTTCTAGAACACGCGATTTCCCGGTAGCATAAAACGTTGACATTAGCTGTATTCTTTTTGGAAAATTTTGGCTCAACTCAGTTGATAAGTGAGTTGAGATGAACTGAGCTGAGCTGAGCTGAAAGGCATCCAAAAAGAAAAGCATTTTATTAATAGAAAAGTGGGTTTGAACAAGAATATAGTAACATATATACACTTATGCTATTAAAATGGATGAAACTGAAAATATTTTACTTGTAAGTTTACATATTTAATACATCAATGAAATGTATTGACATATTTTGATTATTGTGGTAATCTGGTTCACATAACCTAATAAATATGACAGTTCTCCAGACAACACAAACCAAACATTACCTCTTCCACCGAACTGAGTTGCGTAGATCATTTTGAGTTTATTTCGCGGGTGGTGCAGCATCGGGAAGGGGGGAAGTGAGTTCTCTCAGTTTGTCTCAGTTCAGTTGTAACAAAAAGAACATCACTTTTACTGAGTTTATCTGAAGTGAGCTAAGACTAACTGAGATTTTGACCAAAAAAATACAGTTAGTGTAACACACATTTTGTGTTGTTCAACTAGAAGATGATATTTCGATATATAAACCAGGAACCAGGCTGTGCTGCATCCGGCTAATACAAAGATATTTTTAGAAATTTGTAACGCTTTCAAAAATCGCGTTCCTATTGTATTACAGTTTTGAGAATTTTAATTAATTGCCGTTTAGAGTTATGTGACAGTTGTCAAGTAAAGTCGGGTTCAAGTAAAGAGTAAGTTATTTATGATTATTGCTAAGGAAGCGAAGGCGATTTTGGGCGGTGTAAGTTATCGTTAGATTAGCGAGGGTCTAATTCTTGGAAGTAGAAAGACGTTGAAAATTTAGGCAAGCTCCGCACCCTTCCGCCCTGAGTAACCTAGAATCACTTGACCAGTTATATTTTGTTAAATAATATTTTAGCCAATTGCGAAGTAGTTTTTAGATGCTCAAGTTAAGTTAGGTGGGGATGAAATCACCCATCGAGGTTTCATGTGTGATTTCACTTCAACAGTCTTGTTATGATCGAAAGAGTTTTACAAGTTTGTGTTCTGTCGTTCTTTAGAATTCTGAGTAATTAGTTGAATATTGGTAATGTTTTTCTCGAAAGATATTTATTGTTACATACTGAGTTTTTTTTTTGCATATTTTGTTGCATATATTGTCATATTTGTGCATATACTCGTATAGTGCATATTTCCCAAAAAAATCAACGCATATACGAGCCCTGAATCATTTCATTTGGCCCAATTAAGACTTTTAAAATAGCTTTAAAAAAATAGTTCTGATCTAACAAAGGGAAAATCATTGTGCTCAACTTATTTATATCATAATTTCTGTTCTTTTTAAAAACATTTTTAGGAAAATAACAACTGAAATAATAACAGATATACAATTTTGCCCAAAGGTATTAGCTGGTACTCTATATGTAAAACTGATGATTACAAAATATAGAAAATTTATTCAAATAAAGATTATAAGTAATATTATTCTACATCTTTTTTATCCCAATGAAATTTACTCTATCTAATTTATTTATTAAGAAATGCCCAAAAACTCTGATATGCCTTCAAAGCATCTACCAATTACTCTTGATGAATTGTTCCCAATATCTCATTAATTCGTAATATAAATAATACGTCCCTTACATATGTGTATGTACGGAAGGAAAAATAAATGAATTTAAGATATAAATATGAATTAAACAATTTTCCTTTGTATGACTTTAACTGGGCCAAATGATTTGATTCTGGGCTCGTATATGCATATAATTCGTACATAAATTGTATTTACGTATTTGTTTTCTTTTCATAGCATAAATTTCAACCCCTCCCCTTATTTCTTTTGTTTCCGTCGTAAATTCCTTCCGCATGTTATTAGCTGGAGGAAGCTAGAAGCACAGGATGAAATCACAGGACAAGATGACGCAGTGTGTTGGTGTTGTTTACAAGGGTAGACAAATGACGGCGGCGTGTCTATGTGACGCTGGACGCTGGGAAACCCCCTGATGCGTGTAATGCCGATGACGCGGTTCGAGAGATGCTCCTGTTGCTCAGATACTGCTGGCAGGGTTGTTTAGACAGCAAAAAATTAATCCTGATTATCCGGTAATTGGATAGCAAATTAGTTGTTCATGTAGATGTAAACATTGGAATTCGAAAGTAGAAATGCTTGGTGTTGTTGGCAAAAAGATGTGAAGACCTGAGAGGTGTATCTTCAAAGGTAACTGATTTAAATGTTTGTCTCCATTATATTGTATTGATATTATTATACAGGTTTAGTTTTTTGAAGCAACCAATCAGTTTTGCACTTGGTACCAAGAGGTAACTGATATACGAAAGGGTTTTACTTGATTAAATGAATAACCAAGAGTAGCGTAGTCACTGGCCACCACATAATATTTTAACTCGATTCCGAAGAGTATTTAGAAAAAAACTTCTGATCAAATGGCGGGAAATATGCGCACTGGTGGGAATCAAACACGTGTTCAACAATAACAAAATTATATAATATTTAATAATAAGCAAAGCAAGCAAAATAAATTATATAAATCAAATACTTTTACGAGCTGAATAATTCGACGCTATATAATCCAAAGTATCGATTACTCACTAACTTTTACAATAACTTCCAAAGATTGAGACTGAGATAACATTTGCTATTAACAATACTCATACGTGAAACTCAAATCTACTTACATGAACTCACAAAATAAACTTCACAAAAACTATGCATACAATCGAGAGGAGCCCTTAAACTGTGTAGTAATTCTTTCAATATTTCACAAGAAAAGCCAAAATGCAAGTGGTGCTCACTGCCCAAGGTTCGCAATTTATTACTTAAGGGTTGGGACAGTGGCACTCAAAATAACTCTAACTGGGCTCTACTCTCCCATAAGTGTCTGGTTAAATATTTCCTACAACATATTGACATCCGCAGATTAGGCGGGAACTGAATTGAAATACTAAAGAACTGGAATTTTCCACGAACAACTAACAATGAACCATTTACTTATTTTGAAATCTGTTAATACCGTTTGCAATCTTTAATTGTAATAAACGCATATACCGTGTATATTACACTGACTAATAACTTTAGAAAACAATAAATACAAAATACACAGACTTATACAGCAAAGAGGGGGACATATTTGTGCGGTTGGTAAAATTAAATTGTTAGGGGAATGTTGTGGGGGGAATGAAAGTTTTTTTTTTCATTTTCTCAAATGGAAAGGGGTACTTCTTTTTATTGAAATAGATAATCCAAGGCCATTTTCAATGATGTAACATATTTCTATACCTAAAATTGAAGGTAAATTTTCAATTTAAGAACGGAGCAAATATGCTAAAATACCATGAAATCAAAAGTGTTATGTAATAAAGCAAATACTAGCAATTTGATTCTTCTGAATCCTCTTGTTTTTCAACTGATCTTTAGAGACTTTACAAGTGGGCAAAGTAAGGAATTACCCACGAGAGCAATTTTCGCACACGAA
This sequence comes from Poecilus cupreus, assembly GCA_963942605.1. Lineage (NCBI taxonomy): Eukaryota > Metazoa > Arthropoda > Insecta > Coleoptera > Carabidae > Poecilus > Poecilus cupreus. Next base: position 5,505,934 of record OZ012733.1, on the reverse strand, counting down.
GCCGAAGGCTGAGTGTGATAATTTGAACGAATGGGTTATTCCATTTTGCCCACGTGTGAAGTATAACATTTTATCCAACACGTCTCAAAAAATGAAAAATTTATTAAAGAAATATTATTTGACAATGACATATGCATAAATTTTTAAATTAAATGTCAATCGAAGTAGTTACCAAGGTGTTGTGTGTTATTATTATTGTTATAAATAAAAAAATACTCACTAGTGATTTTCCTAAAAATTATACCCACTAGTGGGTAATCTGTTACTTGTTTAAAATCGCCAAAGTTATAGAGCATTTATTGAGAGGTGTTGGATAAAATTATTTAAATCGTTATTTATTCGAGTTACAGTATCAGATATGGCATAAAATTTACAAAATTAGAGGTTTAAAGGAAGAAAATAAAAGAGCCAAGAACAGATCCTTATGGAACTCCGGAGCGTTATTATAAATAATAAGAATGAGTCTAGTTTTTGTTTTGCTAGATTTGCTTGTGATTTAATTAAGGTGTTACCAATCCACTGCCAGTTACGTTTTTTTCGTAACTGCTCAGATATTTTAGTCGTCAAAAATATGCTCAGAATGGGTCTAAGACATTTAGTTGTAAATATTTGATGTTTCATAATATTGTACTTACTTCCTGTTCATAAATCAACTTGCATTATTGTTATTATATTTGTAAGAGAAATAACTTTGAAATATCTGTATCTAAAACATTGTTTCTAGTATCAGTACGAAGAAAAACGAAGGGAGTTCGTATTGTATATGGAATTAAAACGATACCGTAAGTAGTTTATAACTGAAAGCACTTTATAATGTAAGTAAAGCCGGCGATATCACATGCAAACCATCGAAGTACACGTACTTAATACAAACATTCATATTTCTTTCTGCATTCTTTCCCTGCTAACTTCACATCAGCAGACGCACGCACAGACAATGCTTTTATTTATGCGACGTTGCCATGTGTGTGTCACTTACAGCAAATAATACGTGTATATTTAGTCGGAAAGAATGCAAATGACATGTCTGCATTTACACGTTATCATATGATTGTACATATCATCACGCAATGAGAATAAATGTATTGTATATGTTTTGTTTTTATTGTGATGTACTTTTTTGGCGTTGTACAGATGGACTCTTTTAAATAAATTTTTTCTACGACCACTAAGAAATCTGCTCATTGTATGTTTGTTGTTGTTAGGGATATGAGGTACATTGCAAGCATCGTGCGAAATGAATTTTTCGTGAGTATTTCAATACAGGTCAGCTCATTTAAGTACAGGTGCCATTGCTAGGATACTTTTTTTAGAAGTGTCAAATATTGGAATGTGTAAAGCGGTACAAATTTATTATTAAAATTAAATTAATTTTGAAATAATATCGTGGTCGCAGAAAAAGTATAGTGTACAACTCGCATGGAATGTCCATTTTATAATCGTATGATTTGCAGCATTCGCCTTCAGCTCATGCTAGAAACTTTCATACTCGTAGGAAATGAGTACCATTCCATGCTCGTTGTACAATATACTATTATTGTTCATTGTGATGAAAATAAACTACACGGGTAGTTAAATTAAGTACAGCTTATTTTATGATTTTTGGGAAGAGAATTATTTGCTCTTACGTTAAAGAATGGTATGAAAGATTAATGCACTTTTGCACCAGTATCACTTAAGCATTAAGTAGCGCTTAAGTAACTAAATTCATTTACACCGCGATGTTAAGTGACACTCAATTTTATTAACTTCTACTTACCTTAAGCGGAAGACGAACTACGGCTTACGGTACATAAGTTTAACTTACGGATGTTTTTGATGATATAAATATTGACGCATTGGAGGTTGATGATTTAGAATAAATTGATCTAATTCATAATGGGATTCCAAGAAAAATTTATAACAGATTAAATTTTTTTGACACCACGTACGTTCTTTTTCTTTCCAGATACAATCGTCTGTTTTCTTTGTTACAATTATATGTTTGTAATTATTTACCATGCTGAGTAATAACATAATTTCATCGTTTGTAAAATTAGGTGCCCGCTTTTTTATCACTTCTAACATAAACATTTTACATAATTACTTTCTAGTTTCTTGCATTTCGAATTACAGTACTCACTTTAATAAATAATATAATCTTCAATATTAAACACACATTTACCTACAACCAATAACCAACAAAACCGTTCGTGAACGTAATGAAAATATTTTGACATTTCAATTGAAGTGAATGTAGTTACAACCGTAGAATACCAAAAATCCCTAACTTCATAGGAACAAAGTTACACTTTGCTATTTTTTTCTAAGTGAAACTTGCACAAAGGAATAAAATTTTAAGTATAAATATAATCTAGTATTATAAAACGAATTCCTTATACTATTTTTTTTTCTATTTTACATCTATTATGCTATTTTCAAACAAAAATAAAACGTAGTTTTAAAATATAAAGAAATGTTTGTTAGCTAGTGTCACTGATGTGATGATCAGTCTGTATCCTGGCACCTTCTGCCGCATATCAACATATTTACAAGTTTTCAATTAGTTTCCGAGATTATTATTTGAATTATAATAAGATAAAATGCAAAATTTGTTTCAGAGTTATTTATTTCAGTTGGACAAAAGAAATTAATCGCACTCCCCTAACATTTAAAACTTACTAATGTAATAATGACAGTATTAATTAGATTAAATTTCTATTTACAGAGATCTGACATCTATTTGAATTTTCAACGAGCAGCTCATGCTAATGTTCTGTTGACATTTCAACGATAACGTCATACCATAGGGACGAGACGGAACGGGACGGGGGCTAACTCAATATTTCCGTTGGGTATAGTAGGGAAATATTAAAGTGAACTATACGCTAGATTTTCTCATTTTAATACTCTCTTTCTGCTTCTTTAAATAGTAATAAAAAATAAATATTTTAACTATAATTTACAGGAGCTTTGGACTTGTAAATATAAATCTGAATGGAAAGGAATAAACTTTTTTAAAAGTTTTTACCGTATAAAAAACACGGAAGGTTATGTGGTACCCATATCTAATTTATTTCATTTTCAAGTGTAAAGAATTACCTACTTTAAATTAATGGCTATAAACAAACCTAGCGATGTTATGAGTATTATAACAGCCGCAGATGTCAGTTTGAAATCCGAGCTCGTAGACATCTAAGGCCTGTTATGACTCATAACATCCGTGGTTTGTTCAATAGTTTATCGGTTTCAGAATATAAAGACGTTAATGTCATTAATAAATATTATTTTTTGAAATTCTTTTATGAATAACGTCTGTCATAATTTTAGAAGGTGCAAAGTACATATATTTTAATTTTTGCATATCTTTAAATAAAATCAAATTTCTACCCGAATTACATTGACTAGAGTTAATTAATGGTAATTAGTAATTGCATATATTGCATATTTAGGCATTCTTATGCATACTTTTACAAAAGTTGCATTTAAATGCATATTTCAATATTTTAAGTCCTTGTCTAGTGATGAATATTCTGAAATTTCTGGTAATGCACATTGATAATTCCCAAATATTGGAGGAGGCTGCAATAAATAGAAGAATACAACGGAAAAAGCAATAAACAATACAATGATCAAATACATTAACCAATAAACTCGAATATTTCTAGGGAAATCCCTATAACGGTAACGGTAGGTATTCATTGTATACACGAATGCTAGTAAAACTGGGTACAATTAATATAAGACCGAAAATTCTCAGCTGGATATAACTTATACTTATGTTTCACTTTTTTTTTTTAAGAAAATATTGAATAATTTGTTATTTTATTTATTAGGTAAAAAATGGATATGTTGGCTTAAAGTATATTTATTTACGAATTCATAAATTTGTCTACAATTTGACGACGTTTCGACATAAATTGAGGTCATCTTCAAGTCTCAAGTTATAAATAGATAACAATTTTAATTTAATGTAAATATATCACAATCTTATAATATCAAGTTTCTAGATTTAGTTTACATGCATATTAGTAGTATATTTGTTAATTGTGAATCAGGATTAAGAAAGTATTGTGCAATAAAATTCATAATGCTTTCATTTAAACTTTTTATGTGATAATTTAAGATTTTCTTGCACATTTTGCTGCATATATTGTCATATTTGTGCATATATATTGCATATTTCCCAAAAAATCAGTGCATATATATGTAAGTATAATTCAGTTTTTTCGTGCATATAATCCGCAATTATGACAATTCACAGAATTATTACGATTATTTTAAAATCAATTACAAAAGTGGCAGTAGAAGCTTACTGGATAGCCAAAACAATAAATAATAGTTATTTACGATACAAGTACGTAAAGCTAGTCTTTAGTCACGAATGGGTCAATTGAAAAAGCATTTGTTGGGCCCCCATAGCTACACTTTAAATCTTTTCTGTACGTTATGAATCTGTAAACGAGAAAGTCGGAGTTTTTATTTTATCAAAATAAAATTTCATAAAATGTGCCCCTAGTTTTCCGTTCATGAAGGAATGTTGCAACTATACCCGAATTCCTGGAGTTAATTTGCTAATTGTTTTGATAAAGTTAAACTGTTGAAACGAATTATAAGTACATTAATTTGCACAAGTTTTTGAGAATAAATTGTCAACGTTACCCCTGTTTTCTGGTGAACTGTGCCATTACATTAATGTAATTTAGTTAGCGTAGCATGTAACTGAGTTATTTTTAAATCTGAATAAGTGAAATTGCGAGTGCAGTTTTTTAGATGAGTTAAGAGAATTGCCCAGCTCTGCTCTAATTGCATTACATGCTACAGTGCAGTATAATTGTAATTGTGTTGTTATGGGAGACTCTAGGACGTTGGAGTATATTTGCGAAAGATAATATGTAGAAGAGGTTTAGGTTTTATCGGACAAACTTATATTAATGGAAACGTAGTTACTTCATAACAACTAATAAGAGTAATTGACATGAAAATATCAGATTTTCAATATAGTCAATTTGCTCAAGATGTTTTACCTCAAAGCAGATATTTTTGAGTAGAAGATATAACAGTTTAACTTTAAAGAAGAACAAAACCTCGAATGGAAATATACAAAGTATAAGGAAGTATTGGAATCACGAAAAAAATCGCTGACGAGATTTTTGCGGAAATACATATTTTGGCGTCCACTAATCCGTTAAGACTAGTTTCTCAATGATGTCTGTGTGTGAGGATGGATGGATGATGGATGAATGAGACAAGATATGTAAACGAAACTTGGAATTTATAAGTTTCATGAAAAAATGAAGAGCTGAGTTGATTTTGAATGAAAACCCCACCGTTCTTCTCCCGAAATAGTGAGGAAAATGTGTTATTCCTCTCTAGAGAGTAAAATATAGAAGTGTTACCAATATGAATGTTATTTACAAAAAATATATTGTAAAAATTATAAATAAATACCTAATTTTATTGAAAATCCTTATTTTAGTGATATACATACTTTAAATTGTCTTACAATTATGTCTTATATTTTTCTGTTTCTAGATTAAATTATAATTTGACAACTTTAATTTGTATTTAAGATTGGTTCATTAGCAACACTGCTACACCGCCTTGCGTCTGATAACCTAACTTTTAATGTGACAGTTGTGTTATCAAAGTGTGTTTTCGGTCCGAGTAAATCGTTTTTAGAAACATGTGTAACAGGTACCTCGCACTTGGTACCAAGAGGTAACTGACATACGAAAGGGTTTTACTTGATTAAATGAATAACCAAGGGTAGCGGAGTCGCTGCCCACCACGGAATATTTTAACTCGATTCCGAAGAGTATTTAGAAAAAGACTTCTGATCAAATGGCGGGAAATATGCGCGCAGGCGGGAATCAAACACGTATTCAACAATAACAAAATTATATAATATTTAATAACGAACAAGCAAAATAAATTATATAAATCAAATACTTTTACGAGCTGAATAATTCGACGCTATATAATCCAAAGTATCGCTTACTCACTAACTTTTACAATAACTTTCAAAAATCGAAACTGATATAACATTTGCTATTAACAATACTCATACATAAAACTCGAATCTACTTACATGAACTCACAAAATAAACTTCACAAAAACTATGTATGCAATCGACAATCGAGAGGAGCCCTTAAAACTGTGTATAAATTCTTTCAACATTTCACAAGAAAAGCCAAAATGCAAGTGTCTGCTCACTGCCCAAGGTTCGCAATTTATTACTTTAGGGATGGGACAGTGGCACTCAAAATAACTCTATCTGGGCACTACTCTCTCATAAGACTCTGGTTAAATATTTTCTACAACATATTGACTTCCGCTGATTAGGCGGGAACTGAACTGAAATACTAAAGGAGTGGAATTTTCCACGAACAACAATGAACCATTTACTTAGTTTGAAATCTCTAAACATCGTTTGCAATCTTTAATCGTAATAAACACATATACCGTTTATTACACATGTTATTGTCTTTTGTCATATATAGTGGTCTGTTTCTAGTCAATAGAAATTTATATCCGGGATTATAAGTTGATTTATGTATATTTTCTCTTCTTAAATGAGTTTGTATATCTAGATCTCTCCGTAATATTTTGCTCCACCATATTCTGACCTTGACTTCTTCGTCTTTCTATATCGGTCGTTGAGTACCCATTACTTTCATAATATTTTGCCCTTTCCATTGGTTCTTTTCCTGTTTTCTTTCTTCTTTTCTTGATATTTCTACCCAACAATCATATGCGAGGCTTTTCATGGCGTCTCTCTTAGTTTTTCTTCATATTTCATTGTTGTCTTACTTGATTCTGTCTTCTGATTTTGTACCGTTTTGTTTCTTCCTCTAATAGGTATATCGGTGTTTGTCTAACCCAAGTATCCATCTAATGTATTTTGTATTTTATCTTGTTCTCTTCAACCCCAAATTTCGGCTGCATACATCATAATACTGGCAATCAATTTATCAAAAAGAGTCAAGAATATATTAGCTCTTAAACGTGGACAAAATGAAAGTCAGCAGCAAGAATCGAAACGTTTGATTGTTGGTGGAATTTACATATATTTCCGGAATAAAATTTATTTGAAATTATTATTTCTGTCCTCTTCTGTAAGTAGGAAACATTTTCGTTTACCAATTCCGCAAAAAATGCCAAAACGAAGAAGAAAGAAAATTCGAAAACACAAAATAAAATAACTCGAATCGAACATACATATCAATAAAAATAAAAATTTATTTCCAACACTTAACAGACACACGAGCACACGGACACAGGAGGCAAGTCAATAAAGTGATCCGGTCGTGACGAGTCCGGGGCACGCTCCGGGGCGCTCTGGAGCCGCTCCGGAACGGCTCGAGACAGAGAGAGAAGGTGCTTCGAGTTCCGTGCGTCTCAATTTTACGACGGGCTCTTTTGCACGCACGCAGTTTACACGAGACGTGTTTGCGCTGCGCCAGTGGCACGCAAAATGTTTATTTCTACGTCGCTTCAATAGAATATGATACATTGAGTTGAACAAAATGCCCTCAATTTTATTTCACTGCCGGTAAATTCATTCAAAAAAATTAAGAACATAAAAATTACCCCGGACCTTCCTTTAAGAATCTGCAATTGGCACATTTTGCAATAGAAATCTATAACCAGAATGAAGGCTACGAGTTAAACAAGACATGAATTCTCCTATTTTATAAATCATAATTTGTATTACTTAGTTACCGTATCTATTTACTTGTTTGTGTTTTTCATTTGTTTAAAATCCGACGAAGAATTTCGTATAGTAAATCGAAACGTTGTATTTAATATATAATTTACAGAACTAAATTTGTTAATTTAAACGTAACTTGCCTTATTTCTGGAAAAACAATTCATAAACTCAACATCTGACGAACAAAAACTAGTATTTATTATCATTAGAATTAGAAAAAAAAAAAAACTATTTTACTATAATATTTTTTACTAGTGGTTCCATTTATAAAATTAAAAGTTTGTATCATATCTTGAATATGTTAATGGTCATACAGAAAAAAAAACCAAGTAAATTTATTTATTATTAGAAACATTTTTCTAAATATACGATAGTTTAGAAATTATTTAAAATTGAAAACATTGACGAAAATAGTTTTTGCCCCATTAAATTTGCTTGCTAGTGTGGCAACTTTTGTTTAATTTAACCTAAATAATTTTATAATTCTCGAGATCAAAATGATGAGCCTCTAAACTGAAACACACTGTATATAGAGTGTTCAATTTAAGTGTGACACAATTGCTATTTCAAGAAATATAGAACTAAGAGCTTCGTTAAATTAGCAAAGAAATTCAACTTTACTTTTATAATGCATTAATAATATATTAAATATAATTGTCATTTTATTTTGTGAGAAGGAAGTTTGGGTCACGACGAGCAGCGGAATGAACAAAATAAACGACTATTATTAAACGAGTTATACTATTTTTCATATTTTGTGACTTCTTTGCTCTATTTGATTAAGAAATCCAAGTTTCAATATTCAGGGAATTTTGTTTTGTTGGTGACAATTAAGTGACGTTTTAAAATTCAACATCTAATCTTACCTTTCCTATCTCTTCTTCTTACTATTCTTAACTTCTGCTTTTAAATTGAAAATCATACAAGAAAATTTGTATTTATTTAGCGAGGTGTGCCATTTGATATTTTTTGACATATGACATTGCAGTAGAGCTTTGTTATAGAAACAAAATATAAAAAAGAAATTTTTTGTATAAGTGGTTCTCAAAACACATATTTTAAATAGGATACAATTTTTATTCAATTATTCGATTCCGTACTTCTTTCTGAATGCAACGATATAAACATATCATATTATAATATAGGAAAATAGTAGAAAATGGCATTTTAAAATTATTTATTTACACCTATTTGAAATAAAAGTGTTTGGATTGAAACCGATTAAAAAATAAACAAATGAATCATTGATCATTCAACAATACAATTTTAACAAATATTAACTTGAAAAAATTAACAATACCAACAAACAATAAAACAATGTTATGCATATTAATAATCTTATATTTATTGTATTATGTATATTATTGAATGGATAGGTGGACCTTAACCTGAACCACGCGATTTGTTTTTCCTCAATTAAGTACATTATTATTATTTATTTATACATATTTCTTCAAATAATATTAAACCACCAGTGACAAGCTACCAATAAGCTATTAATAGTATGTAAATACAAAGCGTCTTTCTTAGTTCCAGTACTTGTTGAGTGCCGCAGGCGTCCCGACGGACACAGACGTCCAGGGAGCCGGCGACACGACTCCACGCCGCACGTCCGTGTGAAGCGAGGAGCCGAGAACACCCAGACGACGCTATACACTTTTCTTAGTTCTACGACGCTCCTTGCCTCGCCCGGCGTCGGCGTCCTGCTCATACTCACCAGCGAAACTACTTACTGGATGAGTTTTGTGTATTAAGAATTCGTAAATAATACCGAAAGCCCGAATTAAGGTCCCTTGAAATTTTATATAGGTACAGCAAGAAGTAACATTCCAAGAACGGTAGAAAATAATTGGAGACATACAATTTTAAAAACTACGAATGTTCTGTATTGGGCTTCCAAATTATCAAGAGATAGCGTTGATCATAATTCCCAAAAGGTGCATGTCAAATTCATTTTGTAAGATATCTTATGATGGCGAATGATTGCATTAGTATTGGTAGTTTTCTTTTATTGGCAGCAGAACTGTTGCCATACACACTGCAAATTTTCCTGTTTTTATAGGTTTTTTTTTGGAGAACATTCAATCTTAACCTATAATCCACAAATTCAATGAATCTTTCATTTTTACATCTTATTTAAATAATACGGCTTATCAAATGTTATACTTACATTGGAATACTCTTCAAATAACTACTATTGTTATTAATTTTTAAAAAAATAGCAATTTCAATATACAATGAAATTTATGTACCTTATGGTTAGTTTAGTTTTCTACCACTAGTTAGCGTATTTTAATTTTGGAAGCCCAATAGTACTAAATTACTAAGTTGAATTTGTTGTTGAAGTTGAGACGATTGGACGATCCTGTTACCTCCTTAAATCAGTAAAAACAGTTACCTTGCTTGTATTGTACAACATTTTATTTGTTACTCATTTGTAAATCAAAATAAAATTATAACCAATTCCTGTCAGTTACACAAAATTTTTCTGTCATAAATTATTTGAAATAAATTCGCATAAGTCTTGTAAGAATTACTGTGGCAACGTGCATTAACTTGTAACATTTTTACAATGCAGCCGTCAATTACCTAGTATCTAGTGAAGATTCATATTCATGTACAAGTAAATAACAAGTAAAAAAGACTACCAACACCTGGCTTTAGATGTACAAATTATTATTGTGTATTCGAACACATATCCATCTATTGCAGACGTTATTAAGAAAATGATCAAATCGGATTCGTGGGTCTTTAAAAAATATGCAGGATGTTTCCTTTAAAACAACCAGCGCTTTTTTAGACGAACTAATGACTAGAGAAAAATGTTATATACAAAAAATAACCAGGAAAAATGGCCCTATTTAATAGAAATAACAAACAGAAAATCAAACCAGTGGTTCTCAAACGTTAGAATAATGTTATATTTTTTTAAATAGTAACCTATATACATTTTTAATCCATTAGATAGAGATTTTTTTTCTGATTTCAACGATATAAATGTGATATAAGATTGTATAACAAATATTTTGAGAAAAATGGTGTTAAAAATCAGAAATAATTTTACAATAATGAAGTAGGCTATGCAATAAACAAATGCAAACAAATGATATAGGTAACAGATAGTTTTGTTACTTACATTAATGAGTGTTTATTTTCGTAATTGTTTAATTACTTATTAAAAAATAATGACTTTGAAGTTGTTTTTTTCTGTGGCTATCTTAAAAACAAAATATTTAGTGTTCCTCAAACAACTGAAAATGAATGTAAAAATTCGTCAAGCAATTAGAGACTTTAATGCTCAATCTATTAGACGTGCTACTTTGTTTTCAAAATCAAGGAGGTGTTTTTGAACACAAATTATTAATAAAATAATACTTTTAAATGAAAAAATACCAAAAATACCTATTGTTGCATAAATCGTAAACAATTTCAATCATATTATTTTTCTTTTTATGTTAATACCTACTATTATTTTCTGGTATTTCTTAGTTATGTAGTTCATTTGTTATTATTAATTTCTTAGTAAAACACGTTATTTTAGATATAAGAAGGTTGCGACCTAGGCAATAATCGTATTAATAGTTGTTTATCCAACACCTCTCAATAAATGCTCTAACTATGGCGATTTTAAACAAGCAAAGTAACAGATTATCCACTAGTGGGTATAATTTTGAGAAAATTCACTAGTGTGTATTTTTTATTTATAACAATAATAATAACACACAACACCTTGGTAACCACTTCGATTGACATTTTAATTTCAAAAATTAAAGCATATGTCACTGTCAAATAATAATTCTTTAATAAATTTTATATTTAGAGTTGTTGGATAAAACGTTATACTTCACACGTGGGCAAAGTGGAATTACCTTCGGCTTCGTGTGCTAAAATTTCTCTCGTGGGTAATTCCTTACTTTGTCCACTTGTAAAGTAAATAACTATTATTGCATAGCCTATTTCAAAATTGTAAAATTATTTCTGATTTTTAAATAATTGTTATACAATATCATATCATTTTTATATCGTTGAAATCAGAAAAAAAATCTTTATCTAATGGACTAAAAATTTATATAAGTTTCTATTTAAAAAAAATATATATAATTTTATTCTATTTTATCGTTTGAAAACCACTGTTTTAATTTTCTGTTTGTTATTTCAATTAAATAGTGCTCTTTTTCTAAATTATTTTTGTATATAACATTTTTCTCTAAAGTAATTAGTTCGCCCAAAAAAGCGCTGCTTGTTTTAATGAAAACATCCTGTATATGTATCTATGAAAATTTCGATATCGATATATTTATGATTACTATACTTCTTTATTATAATAATATATAAAAGTAGCAATCCGGCTGCGAAAAGAGATCTTAAGTTTATGGTTCTTGATTTTCAAGACGACTCATACTGTGTATGTGTCAAAGTAAAAATTTATAGGCTCTCAATGTAGCAATATACGAATGACTTCCTATTGTACAATGTATCAAAGAAATAAGTAAACTTGCTACCTCTAAAGCTGCAAGCCATGCAAAATACACTTGCGTATCAATTTCCTGCTAAAATATTTCTCCGGCGACATCTCTTTGTGTGCGCTTCTGCTTTTGATTACCAATATAATACAAAATAATTCTATCAATTCCGCGCGCAGCACGTAGTCCCAATTCATCCCACTTGCCATCTTGTGCCAATCTCCACGCCGCCAGTAGGTTGAGGCCGTCCGGCTAGGCTGTACTAGGGGCTAGGGGCTAGGCAAACACTCCTAACAATTAACCTATTTCCAGGCGGCTGTGGCTGTGGATGTGATGACGTGTCCGCGGCGCGACGCGCATCGACCCGGCGGCGGCGTGCGCCACGCTGGCGCCAGCAACAAACAGAACGCGGACATGGGAATACTACCCTTCTACAGACAATTGGTAATTTGCATGATTGCTTCGATCAAAATTATACTTATTTTTTCTTTTTATACAAAGTTTAAAAAAATATTCATGAAAAAAATCGTTGACGAGATTTTTGCGGAAATACATATTTTGACGTCCTCTGAATCCATTAAAACCAATTTCTCAATGATGTCTGTGTGTGAGAATGGATGGATGTCCATATGCGCAATATCTTTCTGAACAAGACAAGATATGTAAACGAAATTTGGAATTTATAAGTTTCATGAAAATATGTAGAGCTGTTGATTTTGAACGAAATTCACAAACCGGAAGAGGAAATTTAATGAATACACAAACAATAAATTTCATTTTTTTCAAAAATAAAATCAGCTGTGAAAAAAGGTTTAAATGAAAGTTCTTAGCAAAAATATTTGGAATATAAAATATTATTTCCAGTTTTCTTGTACATGCTTCTAATTTCGAGAAAAACTAAATTATATACTTAAGAATATTTTTCAATGATCTTAGTAAAATTGCAAACAAAAATTTTAACATTTTTAACATCTATATGTCAAATAATTGTGAAGTATCAAAAATATGTGTCGTGTGAAATATTATAAAACTAATATTTGTATTATTAGTTGAAAACTTTTGAAGACTAGATATAGTCATATATGCAAAGAACAAGTCAAACATGTTCAATTGGTTTTATTTGTATAAGAAAGTAGTGTGGTGCCCACACCAGATTTTTTTGTGTTTGTAAATAGCTCCGTGGTTACGATTGTGGTGTGCAGCCTAAAATCCCGAATCACAAAATCCCGAGTTCCCAATATCCCGAATTACCCACACACAGTAATAATTTTTTCTACGACCACTTAAAAATCTGCTCATTGTATGTTTGTTGTTGCTAGGGAAATGAGGTACATTGCAAGCATCGCGCATCGTGAGAAATGAATTTGTTTTGTGAATATTTCAATACAGATTATTTCAGTACAGGTGCCATTGCTAGGATACTAATTTAGAATTGTTAAATATTGGAATAGTGAAAGGGGGACAAATTTATTATTAAAATATAAATTAATTTAAAAAAAATATCGTTGTTGTAGAAAAAGTAGGTATAGTTTACAACTCGCATGGAATGTCCATTTCATACTCGTATGATTTGCAGCATGAGCCGAAGGAAATGAGTACCATTCCATACTTGTTATAGAATTCTCACTTTTTGCAGGATATCATATTGCTGTTTATAAGAATATTATATTATTATTAATATAGTGCTCAGAGTTAATAAATTATAAAAAAATCTTCCAAAAGAAATATAATTCATAATTTTCGACATATCTGTTAATTAATATTAATTAGTAAAGAATACTAAGATTATAAAATTCTTTCTAGGTAACACTGCCAATGGCCTTCAATCACTTTATTTCCCTAGGGAGTACTTTCCTTTTTTATTTCCCTCTGTGATTAATGAAGCACATTAACTAATGATTTTTATAAGAATAAAGTTAACATTTATTGGTTGTATAATATAGTTAATTTAAAACTATAACTATAGAAAATTATATGTTCAAATACACAAATTGACATTGAAATAATTTTCATGGTGATAAGAAAGAAAAAGACAGTAATAATTAATATATTTTTTTTACTTTCTTACAAATAGTATTGCAAAGTAAAGGAAAAATGAAAAAGATTTTTAGGTCCGCTAAAACCGATCCGACCAAAACTCAAATAATATCTACGTGGATAGGTGTATGCTCGTATACAGGGTGTTCAATTTAAGTGTGCCACCATTGCTATCTCGAGAACTATAAGAGCTACGAGATCGGGTAAATTAGTAAACAATTTCTATATTATAAGAGAATTAAAATGAGAGAAACAAGAATTTTTTTAGACCAGTGGTTCTCCAAATGCGGGGTGCAGCTTTCTTATTTTAAATGGCAACCTATATTTTTTATTTGCTTATTCGGTTCAGTATTTTTTTCTGAATTCAATGATATTCACATGTAATGACCAAATAATACGAAATATTTGAGAAAAAAGCAAAATTAGAAATGTATCATTTTTATTTAAATATGTCTATACAAAGTTTGCCATGGAAGAAAGCAAATAAATCAAACAATGTTAATATTAGTTTTTTGAAGTGTACCTCTGTATTTCTGTATTGTAACAATAAAATGTATAATTATTCTCATAATTACAGTTTTTGCAATTATTTCTGCATTTGATTTATTGGTTTTCTTCCATGGAAAACTTTGTACGGGCATATTTAAATAAAAATGATACATTTCTAATTTTCCATTTTTCTCAAATATTTTGTATTATTTGGCCATTACCTGTGAATATCATTGAATTCAGAAAAAAATACTGAATCGAATAAGCAAATAAAAAATATAGGTTGCCATTTAAAATAAGAAAGTTGCACCCCATATTTTGAGAACTACTGGTTAAAAAAAATATTTTTTAAGCTCATTAAAATAGTCTTGTAAAATAGAAATTGTTTGCTAATTTAACCAAACTTGTAGCTCTTATAGTTCTCGAGATAGCAATGGTGGCACACTTAAATTGAACACCCTGTATAAGTTCATGAACTCAAGCCTTAGAATGATCAAAGTAATGAAATTTCACAATTATGAGTTTCATAACAATTTAAAGAACTGATTTTAAAAACAAAAAGTGGAAGCTTACTTGACACTCATAATAATGGATTAATTTGTTGACGAATGTGGCAGCAGTTGCAAAAAGAGGTTTCTAATAAATTACGTTAGTAATAATTTATGAAATAAAAATTATTATTTGCTATTTTATTTGAAATGCTTAGAACTACTTTATAACCGTTATGCTAAGTGTGAAGTAAAATTAATTAATTAATTAAAATTTTTTGTTTTCTGCTTATTTATTAATTATTATTATTTAAAAAAATTTGAATTTTCATGTTATCACAGTCTTTGACACGTCAGTTTATACATAGATATATCACCAGTCATTTCAGTTTTAAACTTTTTACATTTTATATTTATATTTATTCTTTTGATTCCTTTTTCAATGATGTGGTTTGATTTTTATTCAATTTTCTGCATACTTGTCCACCTGTAGATTTTAGTGTGCGTATTCTTTTTTGTATAAAATTTCCCTGGTTTTGTTCTATAATTTATATTTTTCAATTTTACGTTTATTATATTGTAGTCTCACCGGTTACTTGTTTATGTCCATTAAATGGTCGAAACCGGTCACAATTTAATTTATCAAAGAACAATGTGAAAAAGTCATAGGGGTATTCTTTTCCTTTTTCTTATTTCTTATATAAATTAGTTTTGAAATACAGCAATGTTTTCTATGTTAGGCTAAGAACTTATCAATACATCCTCGTAGATTTATTTTTATAATAATTTGGTTCTTGGGTTATAAAAGTATACATAGTACATAACAAATTGCTTTTGTTTTTCAATGTATTTTTGCTTTGTAAAATCACTATGTGATTACAGTATTTACCGTCTCCCCTTTTTCACAAGTTGTCCATGAACTAAATAGCGTACATTCCATCCTATAAATAATATTGAACCACTACATATTAACACCTTTCTTTCCTACACGCCATCAAATTTCCACAACATCCAACTTCCTCCCTTGGTACAAATCCCTTGATCACCAAACTTTAATCCTCCATTACCCGAAAAAATCAAAAATTCCGCGGGGCGGCCATCAATAAATCACCGATATTACTTCAGCGTTGAGCGTTCTGCAGCAGTGGCGTGCGCGTGCCCCCGCGCCCGGGCTAATCCTCCGCCTCTGTCGGGCCGCAATTTCGCGCGTCCAATCTGTCGGGGACATTTGAAGCGCGACCGACGCTGAATAACGCATCGACAGGAAGAGGAGTTTTGAGGGAGGGGGGGGGGGGGGGGGGCTGGAGGCCGAGATAGGATCGTAGATGGCACGCGGCACTTGGTGAACTGTACAGGAAGGACCATTATGGATTGATAGGTAAGGAAAATAATGGATGCATTGTAAAATTGTAATTTATTGTAGATCACACGCTATGAAGTTAGCAACAGTTCAATCATAGATCACTAGTAAGAACGCTGATTAAGGGAGACTAACTATCAGTTGACTATCTGTGTTTTTCAGCTGTCACACCTTCTTACATGATTATTGAGAAAAATATTTGAAATAGAAGTGGTAGAATATTTAATTCTGTATGTATTTTATTTCAAGCTTATATCTCTAAAATAATTTAGAAACACTTGACAGTGTAAAATAAAGTTAGTCAACTGCTTGTAAATCACTCTTAATCGGTTGTTATTACTAGCAGTCAGTATCTTTAACATAACATACCAGCAAAATTCAGGAATAGGGAACTTTTTTTTTGTAAAGCGGACTCAACTAGTGATGGGCACTATCGAATTATTCGATAGTTGACAACTATTCGAATATTTCGATATCTACGAAATTATTCGAATAAATGAATAAATATTTTTTTCGATTGATTTTTTTTATTCAAATGTTTAAATAAATAGTTACAGATTTAAAAAAAAACTAAGTTACATGTAAACAAATAAATAATATATTTGTAGCAGTTATCAGCTACTAATTTATTAAATTTTATGTTAAATATATCAAGTAAACCACTTTTATATTTATTTTTTAACCTATTCTTATTAAGTTGTTTTAGTTGACTTGGTAAATGAAAATAGTAAACAATTCGGTCTGTTCTACATAACTCGATCAGTCAACAGATATTTACAATTTTATAATAGTGTATAGAGTCAAGCTAACTATTATATACCTTTTGGTACAATTTCATTGCCTTGATTCAAGGATTTTTTTCTCTCTATAAATATTAACAAATTGGCATAACTTAACATAAATAACATTAAACTGTTAATGGACGTATATACTATAAACGAAATTTGACAAATTTATATCAAAATCGTGTAACACTTACGGAATTATTAGTAGTAAAATATTTTTTTTTGTATTAAAATTCTGCAGTAAAGCGTTATAATGAATTGAACATATTTTGACCTCACGGGCTTTCGCATTGACGCTTTTGGCCTAAAATATGAAATGTGCAAATCGCGCGTCTGCAGTTGCGCCCTACGCTTATTGTGGGCTAAAATAGAAATACGAAATGTCATTTCATTTGTTTTGTTTGTTGGTATTTAAGATTATATTTGTTGGGCTTCTATTACTTGTTTTATAATAACGCTGTTTTATTATACTATGTTGAAAAACTATTGAATAAAATTGTGTGCTCAGGTTAGGTTACATTACTACCAGCGCCACTGTTCTCAAACTTTCGTATGTTATTTAATTGTTGTAAATGAAGACTTACAATATGTAAATATTATTTTTACATTAAAAAAACATGTAATATCTACTATCAGGAAAATTTCCAGTATAATCGGAATTTGATTGGTAGATACGTCAAAAATTCTCATTTCTGATTGGTTCAAAAATGTAAAATACGATTTTCTTTTAAATGTTAAACTTCTATATCCGTATATGTGCGCACAATCTGTGCATTATCTGGTAATTGCCCTACACTAACTACTTCCGAGAAACAAAGATTAATATTTTGCAAATGTAAAGTAGACATATAATAAAGACATAATTCGTGACGTGAAATATTTATTCCAATTTGCATAGATGTATTGCACTCCAATTACTAGGCACTCATTAAGTTGTAAATACGTAATATTACTCAATAATAAATATTAAATTTATTTCTGTTCCCTTTTTAACCTCGAAATAAACATGCTATTAGATTTCATTTTGTTCATGTATCATTACCAACACGCGTATTATGCAGCAGCTTTTGTTTTAACCAAACGAGGTCATCCTCGTACGTGACAAAATATTTAAAAAAACAAAAGCAGTCCTAAAATATTTCATTCAAAATATCCTTGGGTACACAAAACACACACACCTTTATGTGCAATCTGTCGGGCCCACAACACCAGGCAAAGACATTCCGACGCCCTGCTTCTTATAAAACCCATCCTGGCGCCTCGGCCGCCGCGCCGCCGCCAAATTGCCCTGTTTGTGCTGGGACCCGGCCCGGAATAATATCTTGTCTTTCGGCAATCAGACGTGCGACATGTTGCTTTTATGGACACTGCCAGCACGGCGCCCTTGCCCCTCCGCTCCCCCGCCATATTGCAGATGTCTGTCGTTGTTCCTCCTCCGCTTTCGTTTTTCTTTTGCTGCTCCTTCACCTCGTTGCTGTTTCTGTTTTATTTTATTTTGCTTGCGTTTGTTTCTCTGCTTTTTGTTTGGAGTACGGCTGCTCGCTGCTGTTTGTTTTAAGTTATGTATTTGTGATACTTTCGTATTCTATTTTTTATTTTTTGGTGTTTTATATTTTAGTGGGTAGCTACGGTTGTATGAATTTGTTGCGAATACCGGGGATATGGCAGTGTGTATGTAGGATTTGTTTGGTTTTATTTCGGTGTTTGTGTATGAATACGAATGCTTTTCGCAAATAGCTCTTTTCAGATTTCATCCATTTTGGGATTAGGTGGGTTGCTAGGTTATATTTATCAAATCCTTGACATTCTCAACGAAGAATATGAATAGTGCTGGATTATGCGATGGATTGTTTGATCTAAACTCGCAACAAAGTATCGAGGTTGTTTTCACGTAAAATTCAAAGTCCCCACACAGGTGGATTTGAAATTGTTTATTTTTTTATGTCTGGGTGCATAAATCATAGTGACAAATAAATAGTTATTTGTGTATCTAGAGCAGAAAGTAGTCTATTGCCGCTCGCGCATGGACCATGCATAAGCGGCAAGGACACTTTCTGCTCGAGAAATACACACTATTTTTTCTACGACCGATTCAATAATGATAAAAAAACTGGATGAAAATATTATATTTGCCATTTTCTGTTTGAACTTTTATTCCGATCCATTTTACAGTTAGCCATGTTAAACCGTTTCCAAGCTGATGGATACTGTTCCTTCTGTTATTTGTTTGAATCGCATGACAGATATTAATTTTTCAATTCAATTATGACTTTAAAATTTTGTGAAACATCATAAAATGATGGATAGTGACGAATGTGAAATGGAATGTACTCCACCATACATCAAAGAAGCTGCGAAGAATGTAATATTAAATCTATTACCTGAAAAGTCGAAGAATACGTATGAGAAGGAATATGCCTTGTTCAAACTAACTTATCATTAAAAGTAAACTTGCTGTTATTATAAGATACTATTATTAAATATTACCTGTTATTATTATGAACTGTTTTCTTTGAAAATTAAAATTTTCCGTAACAACTGTCCATTTTTCTATTCTACTAAAGAAATTTATTTTATTGCTCGGAGAGCGGTAAAAATCTTATTGCCGCTTGGCAAGCGGCAAACGTCAATTTTTTGCTTTCAACTGACGGTTGGAAATGTATATTTTCTGCTCGGTCGTAGAAAAATAAATAAATACATCATTATCATTTAAGTGCGTCACTAAAAATTGGAGTTTCGGAAAACACATTACTACATGAACGCTGGAAATTAATAAAACGTTCAATTGAAGATAAATCCAAACTCACAAAATGGGGAATAACTAGAAAAGCATATTATGAAAGAAATGGATTTTCAGAGACAAAATGAAACTATGTATAATAGAAACATTGAAAAACAGAGACAGAGACATACAAAAACAAGAACAGTTCAACAAAATTCAAGAAACGAAATATAATCCACGATATAAGAATATACAGACGCTAGATATTCCAAAATATTTATTAAAAGTTATAAATGTCACTACAATTGCACGATTTTTATAGTAAAATGTATTGGTTGTCAGCAGAAGAAAAGAGTTATAGATTATGTGGTAGAGAAGAGGAATCTCTAGAACCTTTAAGACTGTATTGCAGAGAGACGGAAAGAGAAAGAAGAGATGAAATTTACTTATTAAATGACCAAGGAACAGGAAAAGACTGGACGGAAAAAATTGTAGGAAGAAGAAAACGTATAATATAGTTTTTTTTTTTAAGGTTAATTTATAATATAAAATGTTCTGTTAGTGATAAGATGTTTGTACAAAAGTCTCATTTAACCCAACATATGAAAATTCATAAAGGAGTTCGAGATCACAAATGTTCTGTTTATGATAAGATGTTTGCAGAAAAGGTTCATTTAACCCAACATATGAAATTTCATAAACAGTGTTCATAATTCAACTGTTCATAAAGGAGTTCGACATCATAAATGTTCTATTTGTGATAAGATGTTTGTACAAAAGGTTCATTTAACCCAACATATGAAATTTCATAAAGGAGTTCGAGATCACAAATGTTCTGTTTGTAATAAGATGTTTAGGTGTAAAGGACCTTCAGTTAGACATATGAAGATACATGAAAGTTTTGGAGAATATGGTTGTACTCTATGGAATTTGAAATTTTTAAGTAAGTATGAATTGGAAGAGCACAAGAGAATTAATAATGGCAGCGCATCGGAGCGCGCATAACAAAGTAAATAATACATTAAAAATTAAAAGCTATTTGTTTTGTAAATAATTAATATAAATAGAAGTAAATTTTATGAATTTGAATAATTTGTTTAGTATTTAAGAAATATGTAAATTATGTTATTGTTCTCGATGATTAAAAGAAAATTAAATATTTATTTATTATGTTAATGCACTAGCGTGTTTCTGGTTGACAATCTGATGCAAGACTGTCCTACATTCTATCTCTTAATCTTATAACTTTTATCACAATACTTATTTATTACATCCTGAGATATATCTGGCTTATTTATGAAACTTTTAATAAAGAATAAGAATAAAACAAAGCAATATAGATAAAACAAAGAAAACAGATTCACATTTCGTAAAACATCAAATACAACCAATAACAGAAAAGATATTCATACTAACACTTTATAAATATAATGCACTTATATTGTTAAAAAAAATTGTTACCATCTGAATAACGAGCACTTAGAATTGTATAAAATTTCTTCTTCCATAAAATTTTTATTATTATTTGAATTAGTCTTCGGTAACATTAAACATGAATTCATAACTAAATCACCATAGAAATAAGATGTAAACATTTGTATAGATTCTAGGCCGAAAGGCATAAATAAATAAAACTAACTAGTGCGGCACTATTTTTGAAGTGAATTCAGCGTCCGAAAATCTGATAATGTGAAGGAAACGAAAGGAGTAATATATATGTAGATGAAATTTGTTATTATTGTTATAATTTAACATGTTTTTCTTATTTAGAAAATTTTAACTCTAATTATTATGCCATAAATCCATTTCCATATAGTGGTCCGTTAATTGCGGTTAATAGTCGTGAAACAACAGTCCAGGAAAAAAATTTGTGCTGTGAAAATTTGTCTTAAAATTTGTTGGCTATGGTAATAGAATGGGGTCTTTCACCATTTTTTAAAATTTTTTTATAAAACTTTATCTATATTGAAGACTATCTACACTTTAAAAAAGTCTTAATTGTTATTCAATAAGCCACAATGATTTTTTAAAAATTGTTGTGACATCATAGTAGAGGTGTTGCTGGATCTAAAACAGTACAAATTGTAAATAATTGTAGTCATATATTTTTTTACTTATTTTATTATTAATATTACAATAAAATAGAACATTTATGTAACAAAAATTATTTAAATCTCTACTGTTTTAGATCCAGCAACACCTCTACTATGACGTCACAACATTTAAAAAAATATCATTGTGACTTAATGAATAACAATTAAGACTTTTTAAAAGTGTAGATAGTCTTCAATATAGATAAAGTTTCATAAAAAAAAATGGCGAAAGACCCCATTGGGAATTTAGAATTTGCTAACTATACAGGAAAAAGAAGATAAACAAAACTTATATTCTAAATTAATATTTTTTGAATTGAACCTAATTATTCTGTAAGAAATAAAATTTTCTTCAACGAATGCATACAAAAGGAAAGCTGAAAATTTTCTTGAAACAAGAAGTTATTTTTATGAGTGAGTTCTGCGGGCTTGGAGTTTGTTTAGAATTAAAAAAGAATTTTGCTAATTCATCCACTTTAAATCGTTGCACATTTGACAAATGAACATTAGAAGTTTCGAAGGATTGTAAATTGGTATCACTCATTAAATTTTAGGCATGCTCACACCCTGCCGAGAATTCAGTAAAACCTTATGCAAATATACCTTCTCCGCGTCCGAACAACAACTCCATTTTGTTTCCAAGTCGCAACAAAACCTAACGACTCTCCATAACTGCAAGAACACGCATGTTTACAACAGAGCCACGTATGTACGTCAGACGAAAACAATAACGCGTCTTGTGTGTGGCCCGTCCTAATACCAACCGGTCCGGCTCAATAAAATACACCCCAACACATAAATGGCCGAATGTCATAGCCCCCAAACCCCAGCAGCCATCGAAGGCACACAGGTGCACAGGCATTTCCATGCAAATTCTCCGTGTGTGCAGATATAATATTTCGAGTTCGACGCCCGTATTGGTTTAATAAAACGTGTCTCTTTGTAGAGCCGGTCGAGATGATTTTAAACAAGCAGCATTATTGTCTCTCAGGAACCCTGGATAAAATCTTTGTGGAATCCCACGGATCAAATTGAATCGTGTGTGCTTTTTGTTGCGCTGCAGATAGGTAAAAAAATCTTGGGTAATCGAAAATCGAACCATGAATTCATAAAATATGATTGTTTGCGTAAGGATACTATCAGCGATGTGTATCGTTGAATGTTTTTATTGAAATTTGGGTAGGATGCTATCAGATAACCACGGATTTTCAGTATTATTTATGTAATGTTGAACATAATAATGTTGTTGGGATTATAAAACCTACAAAAGGTTTGTTTGAACAGATAAGGAATCAAAGTAGAGTAAGCATTGAAATTCTAGATATTATATAATTGAGCTGAAATAGCCTTTCGAAAATAACATTCATTACGTTGTTTAACTTGAAATATTTATAATATTCGGGGTTGTAAACCTAAATGTGCAAGGTTATTCCAGGGCTAGTGTAAAATAAAATAAGAAGAAATTACAGGTGTAGTAAGGTAGTAAGAAGAAATTATGAAAAACAACATTTTTACTTCTTCTTAGAAATTTTTTCAGTTTTTGTTTGTTTGTTACAGTTTTTGTATCTATTATAGATGAAGGCAAATTATTATGAATCTTTACGGCCATTGAGTTTGGAGATAGACTACTTATTTCTATTTATTATGGGGCACTCTAAGTTCATTTTTCCTTCTCGTATTAAAATTATGAAAATCTTTATTTTTCATGAAATTATTTTAGTTTTGGTATACATGTAAGGACGTTTCAAATATGAAAAGACCAGTCAAGGTTAAAATTTGATACTTAATGAAAATAGTCCTACACGATTCATACGCTCTTAAATTTGAAATACATCGGATTACTCTCTTCTGACTCACAAAGACGTCCCTGGAATTAGAAGAGGCACCCCAGAAAGTGACACTGTATATACCTGAGGATAGATTTAGCTTTAGTGTGATAAAATGTTAATAGTTAGAAAGCGATAAATATTATTTTAAATGTTTAATCTGGTAACATAATTTGTGTAAATTGGTTATAATTCGCAGTGATTTTTCCAATTTAAGAATTCATCGAAAGTTAAACCTAAGATTTTAGAAGAACTAACTCTGTTGATTTGCTTATTTCCGATAGCAACATCAATATTCATATTATTTCCCAGCCAACACAGTTACTTCGCGAGTACGTTATATATACATAACATGGATAGACCTATGTCCGCAACACGGTCTATGAGACATGACATCCCATGTATGTAGACATAGTATCGTTAATGGTACATAACAAAATTATTGGTATATACAACTTTGAATATACGAATGGAATAGTTGTTTTTGTACACTTTTGAGTAAGACCTTTTTGAAAATGTTTATTTATTTATAAATTAACAATTTTCTTCACATAAATTACGTTACGGAAATATATAACCACTTAGCAAAATTAAATTAAATATATTTCAAAGTTTTTTAGTGTACACTAAAACATTTAAAATTTCTTTGCTATATTTTTATATAAAATATATAAAACTTTCTAATTAACTGTGAATATGTTATAAGTACGGTATATATATATATATATATATATATATATATATATATATATATACAGGGTGTTCAATTTAAGTGTGACACTATTGCTATCTCGAGAACTATAAGAGCTACAAGGTTGGTTAAATTAGCAAACAATTTCTATTTCAAAAGACAATTTTAATGATCTTAAAAAATATTTTTTTAACCAGTGGTTCTCAAAATATGGGGTGCAACTTTCTTATTTTAAATGGCAACCTATTTTTTTTATTTGCTTATTCGATTCAGTATTTTTTTCTAAATTCAACGATATCCACGTGTAATGACCATATAATACAAAATATTTGAGAAAAATGCAAAATTAGAAATATATCATTTTTATTTAAATATGCCCATACAAAGATTGCCATGGAAGAAAACCAATAAATCACATGCGTAAATAATTGCAAAAACTGGAATTATGAGAATAATTATTCATTTTGTTGTTACAATACAGAAACACAGAAGTACACTTCAAAAAAACTGATATTAACAATTGTTTGATTTATTTGTTTTCTTCCATGGCAAACTTTGTAAGCCATATGTATAGCCAAATGATACATTTCTAATTTTGCATTTTTCTCAAATATTTTGTATTATTTGGTCATTACATGTGAATATCATTGAATTCAGAAAAAAATACTGAATCGGATAAGCAAATAAAAAATATAGGTTGCCATTTAAAATAAGAAAGTTGCACCCCGCATTTTGAGAACCACTGGTCTAAAAAAATTCTTGTTTCTCTCATTTTAATTGTCTTATAATATAGAAATTGTTTACTAATTTAACCGACCTCGTAGCTCTTATAGTTCTCGAGATAGCAATGGTGGCACACTTAAATTGAACACCCTGTATATATATATATATATATATATATATATATATATATATATATATCATCATATATATCATCACGCCTTTTACCCATTATGAGTGTAGCACTCTGCTTACGCAGATCTTGGTAGGTGATATATTTTAGCATATGAAGTGCGGTTACCAGCCGTCAAATCATAGCCCCCAAAGATGTTAGTGGAGGGGGAACCACAGGGGTAAATGTAAATTGGTAACTGTCAGCTGTGGGATTCGAACTGAGGACCTCACGATCCAAAGTCCGACACGTTACCACGGAGCTATTTAAGTACGGTAACATAACATATACATGTTGTAGGTATGTACCATGTCTAAGATCAATGTGATATACCAACAATATAACTTTACGCTCTCTCAAGAGATGTCCGACATGGTATATTTATAGTACGTATATAAAAGATATGCTACTTAGGTTTCAGATATTACATACCAGGTACATCAATGTTACAACTGTGTTTGATGGTTGAGTTTTGATGAGTATGGAATCGTATATAATTAGTTTTAATTTCATTTAGGAAATGTAAATTGATATATTACTATAGGGATTGTAAGTAAACGTTATTTTTTAATACACTATATATTTAACCTAAAATCCTAGCTCGTATAGTTTTCAATATCCTAATGACAATCAAGTTTCTTGGGCAGCCTGTGTATTGTTAACAATATTCTATTAATAATTTCAGTAATAAAAATACATTATACGTCCAGGTAAACCCCTTCCAAGAAACCAGCAGCTGTAGTAATATCCCATCTAATATTACAAAGAATCCTTGCAATTATCTACCATACACTCCACATTTAATTCCCGAGTGTCCTCAATTCACAAATAAACTAAATAAAAACACATATATCAACCCTCAAACGACTACACCGAGAGTCACACACTCCCAGGTTTTTACTTTTCTCCTCCTTGTCTTTGTACTGCCGGAGTCATTTGAGGTATCCTGGCCTCTGCGACCCGGACAAACGAAACGAAAACTTATTACTTCCCACACAATTTAATAACAGGAGAAGCATGGTGGCGAAAGCTGAAACTGCAGGACATGTAATGAGGTGTGTGTATGTTTTATGGAGGTGTGTGTGGGTACAAAGAGTATAGCTGGAATTACGGGAATCAAATCAAGTTGAGGCTTTCTGATGGAAAATGCTTGGATGCTGAAGCAGACAAAACACATTAAGTGCTCTGTGTTCATAAGATACTATTTTTTGTGATTGTTTTTTACCTCCCGCATATATACCGGGTGTAGAATTGAAATGTGGAATATAGGAGTGTTAATGCATTTTTTTTTATATTGCTGTAAATTTTACAGCAAAAGTGTAAATACAAAAGATGTTCAGAATTTTAAAATACATGCAATAAGGCCCATTTGGTTAAAAAATCTTCTTAATAATCACCCTCACACATAAAATTGAACCAATTAAAAAGATGTGTATATATAATTAACCATTTTGAATTCCCGGGAAAAGTAGTCGAATATTTTCTGCAATGATAACAACATAATTTTCAATAGTTCTGTCTGTTTTAGCTACGACGTTTTTCATATAATTGAAATCCTCCAAATAAGCGAGATATTAAGGTACGCCCGAATATATACATTTGTAGCTAATACTTGAATCCCATTTGCTTAAACAGACGCGCACATGTCTTACGTCATCAAAAACAAAACATCCTATATTTCTGAAAGAAAGTAATTTGTAATTAAAAATATGGAATTTTTCGAATCCTCTTATCTTTCATATTTTCAATACACTTTTACTATTTTTGATTATGGTGGAATAGCCTATTATCAATTTTTTGAGATAATTATCTAATAGTATCAACCAATAAATTTTTTTGATATTAATTGCTGTTGTTCAGGATATGCGGAAAGAAAATCACAAAAGGAATTTTTCTATATTTATTTAAAAAATCAAATTAATGCTCCAAGACACAAAATCTCACTTTCGTTAAAAGTTATAATGAGTTTAGTAGTGAAAACTCCAAAAATCCTATTTCTGTCAAATTTCTGGATTTCTGTATGGAATCACTTTTTTTGTAAAAAAAGAAAATACGAACTACAGTGTATCCTATGTAAGGTATGAATGCATTGGGATTTCGAAAACCATAATAGCTACGAGGTTGGTTATATTAGACAAAAGTTGCCTTATTAGTCGGATAGTTGACTATGTATTTATTTTTCCAATTGAATGTATAGGTCACTAGATATTGGACAAAATATGGATTTACCGATTTTCTTTTTTTGTTTATAACTAGTGTGAAATTTTGGTTTAAACTTTCTAATGACACTTTCGAATTATTGATATAAACTTTTATTTTTTTTGCTTTACTACGATATAAAACAGTAATAATATATTTTTATAATTAACAAAAAAAAGAAAATTTCTCATTTGGAATAAAATGAATTTAAAAAAGTGACTCGTAGGCTACTATAATATTAGATACATTTTCCGAAATTATACAAACCATGAGAGTAAAAACTCTCAAAAGCAAAATTCGCGTTCAACATCCGCATTACACAGTATTGTTATACCGCAATGTTATCTGATCTCGGCCAGTGTATTTATAGTGTAATACTACCTTTAATTCACACCCGACTTATCTCCATTTCGCTTTGTTTTACCTACACCCCTGCCGTCTCTACCACCATTCGGTACAACATACGTATTGTGAGGACGTTATCAGAACTAACGAATATGTACGATTCGGATGAGTTCATTTTGGGTTATTGTGTTTTCCGTGAGCTTTGGGTCAATTCCGGAATATTTATAGAGAAATTGATACTAATAATGCATTTAATTATACTTTAAAATGCAAATAACAAGATATTCTTTTCGTTTCTTCTGTAACAAAGAAAGGAAAATGGAATTTCGAATCTATTAAATTGGATTAACAGTGGTTTTTTACAGTTCAAGATATTGCCATGGCACACATGTTTCTGTTAATTTTATTAGATTCTTAGTTTTAACAAAAATGGAATCATTTAAAACTATCTCGGTTAATATTCAGAAATTTCGTCTTGGGGCATCATCCATGTTGACACGTATATGTTTACGAGCAAGACTGTGCAACATACGGGCTGAAGATAGCTCAAGATGAACATAACTTTTTTTGAAAGAATATAGCATTATTATAATAAATGAAACATATAATGTTTTCCACCTATTTTTGTAGATAAAATTCAAAGGGTTTATAATAAATTATAAAAATAAATATTTGTTTCCAAATTATACATGAACATAATTAAAGTAGTATAATCCATGTCACGCATTCCCATGAAATAATGCAAATAATTCGTATATTTATAAATATGATCATCTATAACATACTAAGTTTATTTTCCATTTGAACTTACAATTTTTGAGAAATGAAGTGAAAAGTATGTTTTTTATTTTTATTTGTTTCTTAAAAACTGTGAGTTCAAATGGAAAATAAACTTATGTTATAGATAGATGTCCATATTTATAAATATACAAATTATTTGTGTTACAATAGTCATTCATAGAAATGAAAACGCAACATTAAAGTATGATTATTTTACCAACTAGATTTCAACGAATATTTATAGTTTAATGTTATAACTATCCTTTTTATCTACATACCTATATAAATACTAGAATGTTCAAAGACCTCTCTATATTAATTTTTTTGTTTTTTCGATAAGAATAATTGTAAGAAATAGGTTATTGAAATTAGAATTTCCAAACAAAATATATAGGAGTGACATTGTATTTCCTATCTTTAAAAAAAAGTAGACACCAGGTATGTAAATCATCATTAGTTTTACTGTTATGTACTGTTATGTATCTTTTTATCAATCTTGTATTCGTTAGCCCTGTAACTTAGTGTTTATTGAGAACAGCAATAAATTTTAATTAAAAGATGTCAGCAATAATGTGAATAAAAATTCATTTATAATTTTCTTGTATGTGAGTATTTGAGTGAAATTAAACGATGTGTTTACAATTTTAAAAGCTGTGAAAATAAACAATATACTGAAATATTTTACGTTAGTCATGTGGTAAAAAAAAATTACTATGGTTTATTTCTATCACTTTCTAGTAGACTTGCAACGAATAGTGTATTCGGCCGTAGGCCGAATACCGAATATTCGGCGGATTCCTTGGCCGAATAGCCGAATATTCGGCGAATAGTATTCGGCTAGTTTTTTCTGTTTACTACTCAGTATTTTTAGTTATTATTGACAAATATCTTGTGTTAAATTAACAATTTGAACAAATATGACAATTTGTTAAATTAAAATTTTGTCATTTCTGAATTATTAACTAGAAAAATTGTTGTTTTTATTTATTTGCTACATTTATAAAATTTAATAAATAGACTCGTCAATAATAAAAAGTATATTTAGCTAATTTTTTATAATAAATATGATTTATTGTTCAGCTTCTATATAATTACTAAAATATTTTGCCAAAAGTACATAAAAATAAATGTTAATAATTACTATATTCACAAATATATTTTGTTAAGAAATACACAAAAATAATTTGTTACCTGCTAACAAATTTGAAACTTGTTAAATTAACATAAATTAACGGTGGATCATCTGGGACTAAATATTTTCATAAAATTTTGTCAATTTTGACTATAAATTTTTTACTGTATACCTATGTATCTTTATTTATTACCTATGTCCTCTATGTATGGGGCCTATTTAAATTAAATAAATATTTTAACTAATAGAAATCAGAGCTGGGAGTATCTTACATAAAAAGATACTCGATAGTATCTAAGATACTAAAAGTATCTAAGATACTTTATCTTAGATACATTCTATTTTATGTAAAATGTATCTTCTATTTAAATACTTTTTAAATGTATCAGTATCTTTTATCTTAAAAAGTATCTTTTATCTTATAAAGTATCTTTTGTCTTAAAAAGTATCTTTTATCTAAAAAAGTATCTTTTATTTAAAATAAGTATCTTATTTACAAATATTTAAGATATGTGCCTGTGAAATATTTTGAAATATCAGATACATTTTTTTAATGTTTAAGCTTTCAGTTATTAAAAATAGTTAAAATTTACTCAAATATTTCTTAAAAGTACCTAATTAAGATATTTAAAAGTATTTAAGATATTTAAAAGTATCTAAAATATCTAAAAGTATCTAAGATATTAAAAAGTATCTAAAATATTTAAAAGTATCTTAAGTATTTATATTAGATACATTTAAGAAATATTTGTATCTTAAGATACTTAGAATATAAAGTATCTAGATACTTAAGTATCTTTAACAAATTTATGTAAGTATCTTAGAAAAGTATCTAGATATTTATTAAAAGTATCTTTCCCAGCTCTGATAGAAATGTAGCAAATTAAATTTTCAGTTTTTATTCAGTACCGTCTGTTATCATTGGTTAAAATTTTTAACAGGCCGTTAAAAATTAACAGGAAAATTACAGAATAGACACCCTTATGTGTTTTACATTTATTATTTTATTTCAAGCAAAAATTACCGAATGAAATACCCTAAATTTCCACTTTTCTCTATATTCTAAACTATTCGGTATTAGGCCAAATAATGCTTAACTATTCGGTATTCGGCCGAATAGTAAAAATGTGACCGAATAGGCCGAATACCGAATAGTTGTCGAATATTCGTTGCAAGCCTACTTTCTAGCCATTACATATTTTTCAAAATCACAATTAAAAAATTTTAATGGCAATGAAAATTTTATTTAAACTTATGATGGGTTGCATTATCGATAAAAATTATTTCAAGTGTTATAGTAAAATATCTTGATTATATTACTTCTAAAATAAAATCGAATACAAGATTTTGATCGAGAAAGATACATACGGCCATTTAAAGATAAAAATTGCACATACTCATACAGAGAATGTAGCAGAACAACTGGAAACAAATTATACGCTTAAAACATTGAAATCTTTGTTTATATTGGAAGGAAATTCTTTGAAAATTGATTATTTGTTTTTTTTTAATTCATCCAATTACAGTTTTCATAACCTAAGGGCAACTTCCGCAGTATTGTATTTTCTACACATGTTAAGTTGTAAATTATAATATATAATCCCAGGAATCCCTACATAATATTGCTTTGTACAGACATCGGCGGCCAGACGTCGCAGGACACGCAGTGGCCTACATCCACCCAGAGACATCTAGGCCGCCTAGCCGGGGTATTAATCAGGAGCGGGCGCCTGTGTGCCGCCGGCGGTAGCAAAGCGGCGTCGCGGCGTCTCGGCGGCCAGACAGCGCGACGTCGGCGGCGACGACGACGGTGATGTTTATGTGCTCGTGTACTGTGTTGTGGATAATGCCATGTTGGTTATGGCTGCTTAACATGACCGACCGTTTTACGTGAATTGGAATTTTATAAATGGAAATGCAATGTAGAGATTCGTGATTTATTTTTGAGACAGCACAATAGATATTATTGGGGCTTTGTTGTGTGATAAAATGTTCAAATACTACAATAATATATTGTGCAACTAAAAGAGAAAATCAAATATTCCCCGATCGTATTTTTCATTATTCCATTAAAACAGAAATAGCAGTCAATATATTTGTCATCGCAAATAGACTGAGATAATCACTTGCAACTCAATAGGAGGAAATTTATTTGCCAGAAAGGACAGTATCGATTTTTAACAATTTTTTGAAAGAATGCGCGCCGAAAGCCTTATTATATGTGAAATATAATTTAACAAGATCTTGCGATAAATTTCATGACTTTTAAACAACGACTCTAATAAGAAATATGCAAAAAAAATAATAAATTTTACTATTAATATTACTGTACTATTAAAAACAAAAGTTGTACTAATATTTTTTACTAATATAGTATGTGTTCCCGGATGGTTTAAAAGATAGGCATTTTTTTTTTTATTCTTAATTAAGGAGAAAATGTTATCTTTTAAGTAGAGAGCGGATTATATGCAAAATGCATATATTTTAATTTTTACAAATCTTTAAATTAAATCAATTTTTTGGACGAATTACATTGATTTAATTGCATATATTGCATATTTGGGCATTCTTATGCATATTTTTACAAAAGCAGCAAAAAGTTGCATTTTTTAATATTTTTAAGACTTTGTTTAGTGCTAAACAATAAAATAAGCAAATACACAAACCAATAAACACTAATATTTCTAGGGAAATCCCTGTAACGGTAACGTTATGTAGGTATTTATTGTATACATGAATGCTGGTAAAAGTGGGTACAATGAATATAAGACCGATAATTATTCTCAGATGGATATATCATTTACTTATGTTTCACTTTTTACCTCCCGCCTACCTCTAGGTAAGGGAGGTATTGTTTTTGGTCAGAAAATTGGGTAGTGAGTTTTCAATGAATAAGCACGTTTTAGGGTCCCTACAATACGATTTTACTATTTTCGCGATGATGTCTGTATGTATGTATGTATGTATGTATGTATGTATGTATGTGTGTGTGTGTGTAGTCTGTGGCAATTTTTTCGTCTCGCATAACTCAAATACTATAATACCAAAAAATACAATTTTTTTGAATTATTGCTTCTTATATTTAAATGAAGAGCTGATTAGATTTTGGATAAAATTGGTCGACCGGAAGGAGCAGTTTACTTGAAGCCCTTAACAGTTTTTCGTGAAAAACATGGTTAAATTTCCTTTTTCAACAATTTATGTTATTTTGAAAGTTGAAGAATATTTAATTCTACATGTGTTTTGATTACACTAATTTTAATAATTTTCATTAGATTTAGAGATAATAAAATATAAAGAAATTAGATTTCACAAATCTTGCATTCCTAGCACACCATGGAAACATTTAAAAATTTTCAATTTTTTACGAAATGTGACACATGTCATTGTGATTGTGAAGCTGTTATCTCAGTGAAATATATGTCAAAAAATTAAATAAATATACGAAAGAAATATAAATTCTCAAATAGGAAGAGAAAATAAACAAATAAGAAGGTATGTTTCTGTATCATCAAATACTATTTTGTACCGTTTAAAAGTAGTAGATATTGGGCGGGAGGTTATGTGCTGGCCACATCAGATTTTTTTTATAAAATTTTGAAAAATTTATTATTGTAATTATGTAAATATGTCATAACCTCATAATTATGTTCAAGTTTCTAGACTTAGTTTACATGTATAGTATATTTTTTAATTGTGAATCAGGATCAAGACTGTTTTGTGCAATAAAATTCATAATGTATTCATTTATACTTTTTTTTTGCCTAATCTACCAAATAAAATGAGCAATACAATTTTCCTCACAGGTAGTGTAAAATAAACACTGATTCTACTTGCACACGTTTTGCCGGCCATGCTCTCTCTACACAGCACTTGCTACCACATCTCTTTAGATAGATTTTTAAATATTGAAGTATCACAAAACCTCAATTTTGACCATCATGGATGGCGGCGTTCAATTGTGAACGCTCCGTAGCGGCTTATGCCCAATCTAGTGTTATATAGAAATCAGGGAAAATAAATGATTATTATTATAATTCAATGTGAAACTCCAATTTCATATATTGTTATTAAGAAGTTATATATTTCTTACAATAACTTTCATCGTCCATTTTTCCACTTTTACAAGTCAATCAGAACAAACAAGAAAACAAATCTGCTCCCTCGTCTTAACTTTTCTGCAGCATCTGTTCCTCAAGACCTCAAGAGCACGAAGCATCGAAGCACACATCAGACCAGCAGACACATGGTGATGATGGGCAATCAGGCGACGCATCGCGCGTCAGGCGTCGGCGTCTCCCTAAGTCTAGCGTCGAGGTCATTTCATTTCGTGCGATTCCCACACTCGACTGTCAGAGCCGTCACCGCGGTGCAACGTTGGTCACGTGTCACGTGCGTGGGTGAGTGTCATTGCGTCGGAGATCATATTCAATAATATGAGCTTAGGTTGGTGTCACATCACGAGGAATTCTTATCAATTGTGTAACAAGGAGACTTTCATCGGTTACGCTCTGAGCTATCGCTATCTTGAGCTATTTTTAGAAACGATAGTTCAGATTCGATGACACCCCCTTGCATCCCTAAGATAGACGATCACCTGGAATTTTGGGCGTCTGAAATCAGTTCTGCGTTGGTCGTGAGCAGTTAGAAAAATGTAGTCGTGCTACGTAAAATATGTATTTTTACATAGATTTAAGTTAATTAAGTAGTTTTATTTATTACATATGTTAGTTCAACGTTAAGTTAGCTATAAGAAGTTCTGCATTTAAATAAAACTCCAATTTTTACATTATTTGGAGTGTTTCGAGTGTCATGATTTACCAGCTGCCAATTTAACCACGACTGGTTTTCCCCTTTCCTTCAATAAAGTTTCCTTCCTTTTTTTATCCCGTATCCTATAGTCAACTCCCGCATTTGCTACAATTGTCTTGATGACCATTTCTTTGCAAGACAAGAAATTAAAAGTTTTGCTCATTTCTTGGCAACGTATTTCTTGTCTTGTTTCAAGAATTCTTGATATTTTTTTATTCTTGATATTTTAGGTGAATCCCCTTTTTCTATCGCCTTATCTAATCCGAACGCTCAAGAACGTAGCATTGGCGTCTGCCCATGCCCCACCCTTTTAGTTAAATGTTTCTTAAATATTGGTCGCGTCGCTTTGCACTTCGATATTCTATGCCTTTTACTTACAGCAATGAGTGTTAAAAGAAATATAAATCAGATTTACTCGGATAGTGATGAAACCGATCTAACAGAATCTAGATAAACTTAGCTTAATCCACCTTCGTCCATTAGAATTGGAATCAGTATTATTCCATAATAATATTTCTTGCTCTCAATCTAATTAAAACAACAGATATTTTCAAAATTAGCATGGAATACAAGAATACAAAACGGTGTATCCAAATGCAGGAATACAAAATAATATAAAATAAAATTTAATTAAATAAAATATTTATGAGTTAATGGGATAAATATCTCCGTTAATTACTGATTTTGCAAATCATAATCATAGATTCGAATATTTATATTTTAATCATAAATAAGGAATGGAAATATTTATTATCAAGATTTCTTCTCTTGTCTTGGGAAATGGAAAATTACTTCTGGTCTTGGTCTTGTCTTGATTTTAACACAAGATCGAGAGTATATCTTGATTCTTGTGAAACACTATTCGTATATAGTAAGTCTTTTTTCTCAGTGTAATACATACAAATATCATATTTATTTCATAGAACGTCTGACATGTGGAATTGAAACATATGTTCTTTATATAAGAAAGCAGGTGTAATTTGATCGTATATTCAAAGATCTACAATTCTACATTATAGTAGCTGACTAGCCCTCATCTGGAAATTTCTATTTTTTTCTCTTTCGTAAAAAAATAATGAAACAAATAATTGACGATATATCCCCGAAAAAACATCAGTATTGACCATGTTCACTATGACGTCTATCTGCGGGAATATAAATGTATCCGTATGTGTGATAATTTATGAACAATAAAATACGAGATACGAAACTTATCTATAACATAAATATAAATAACAATGAATAGAACAAAGAAGCTGATTTTGATGGAAATTGAAAAGGAAATGAAAGTACTGTACATAAAACAATTATTCCTTTTATTTAAAATATGGAATTACACTTTGTCCGCGATGTGGTGGCTAATACGTCATTATTTTCCGAACTAATAATTAACAGTTCTATATATATAGTCTGACTTTGTCACATACACTCTTGTTCAATCGTTGGTTATTTTAACGTAAGTTTAATATGTCCATCTTTTTTCCATTACTTGAAAAGAAAAAGGATAGATGACCACTTCACGGATGGAAATGTACAACTTCAATCTGTCATTTTTGTATTAATTTTAGGTTATATTTTGAACGAAACTAAAGATTCATATTAAATAGTAATAATAATAAAATTATCAAAAAGAAATCATAAGAAGGTACATACAATATCGCAAACCACAGAAGAGAATTTATAATTGTTACCTCGAACCATTTCGATCTCGAACTGTCAAACTCAAACGACAAAATAATGTCATATCGTTGGTTTTAAATTAAATTATTATGAAATTAATTAATTTTCATAAGTATTCAATGTTGCAGTAATTTATAATTATACTAGCATGAAAAAAACACTCTCTAAGTTTATTCTTTAATAAATAACTCTTAATTTGTAAGTATAAAAGTGTGCTAAAAACTTGTTCATCATAACTGTTTGAGAACCTATATGACATCAGGAATTTTACCCCCACCGTCCAAATCTTAACCCATACCACATCGCGGACAAAGTGTAGCTACAAAAACCTGTATCCGCTTACAAATTTGAGAAAAACTGAATTATATGTTTATTAATTACTTTAATATTTAGCAGAATATCAATGAAAACAATTTACTTTGAAGATATTATTCACTTATTGGTCATATTATTAATACTATACTTTTTCTATTCCTGTAAATTCGGAAATCACTTTTGAAAATAATCAAAATTCGTTATACCTATAGAGAATCTAAAAAAGCCCATTGTGACACTAACAAGAACCATCTTTCATGGCACACAGCATATTGTCCTCATAACCGGCGACAGCATTACACCGTGACAGGCGGACCGCTCTAGAGTCGGTCCGGAGCAGCCGGAACACCCGGAACAACCGGATAATTATCCGGGCGGGCGGCGTTACAGCGTTACAGCCGCCCGGATCACGTAAGTGCCAAAGTTCAGGACATTGCGGCGTGCGGCGCTACTGGCGACATCGGTGGAACTGCGGCCAGTCACTGAACTACGGCTGTCGAACGCTGATGATGAGGTGGAGGGTGAAAGTTGAGACGAGTTTGAGTAGTGGAGAAAAATAACGAAATATGAAAGGTTTTTAGAAATACTGGTTGTTAATAAGGTGCAAATTAAGTTGTTTGCATAATTAGTGCACCGAATAATTTAGCAATTATTAGTTTTCTCATTAATACAAGTAAAGTATTTTATTAAAGTACTTGATATGGTAAATAGCTTTAACTTATTGGACTGCGAAATCTTATAATTTCAATTGCTAGGTATCATCGGCAATAACATGTGATTTATCCTCTCCAAACATTTATAAACCCTATATTGGCCACTGGTTACTGCATTTTTGTGAGCGTAAATAGTGCATATTTGTAATGTTGCACTTAATAATGGGTAAATTAAATATGGAGTATGGTGATATATTGATTTATATTACCAATGTTTCCAAAAAAGTATATATTTTAAAAATGTATTTTTATTCTTCAGTAAATAATATCAATTTTCCGATAATATTATTTATTTGAAATCGGCACTAAAGTGCTCAAAAATCGTCATTAAAAGCTCAGAAATCGTCACTAAAGAAAATCCATTATACGACGATTTTGAGCAACGCAGTATTGGCAACTGTAAAATAATTATTGTACAAGTAGGATAATTTTGACAGATATATGTCGTATTGCAGTAAATTTATAAGTAAAGGAAGACAATATGTGCAAGAAGAATTAACTAATTAATTCCGATGAAGAAATTGTGGACAAAACACATAATTTTGAGTGTTATTTACGATAATTTCACTTCTCTTGGCAACACTGACTGTCAGTTTCAATTGACAACTGACAGATGTATAAACTTAACCTATATAGTAATTTTTTTACTTTTTTTTTCTAATTTTAGATTCGGCAACTAAATAAACATATTCGTGATAAAAAATTAAACTTCAGTGCCTTGATACATAAATAACTATTAAATTAGCATAAATTCCATATTCTATAAAAATGTAAGATTTACGTACCAAATAATGTAATAAATTTTCATTTATAAGTATATAACTATACACGATAAGCTAGGATATTTTAACTGTTGATTTAAACGTCGGTCAGCGTTAACCAAGGTTGGTGAAATGGAAATGTCTACTATATTTTTCGATTAAATTAAATCTACAGAATAAAATACTTAACCGTGGTTGGTGAAAACAGCATCTGAGATATGGGCGAGGGATCATCATATTACATTTATCTTTCAATTACATTTTTATGATAATACTCTCCATCAATTCAATGTGTATTAGTTTTAATTCGTATTCAGATGAACTTGATGTTTCTAGTAGTTTACTTTCATTTAAAAGGAAACTGACTGAATTATTAAAATAAGTTTACTCTTTGTTATGTTTCATATCTTATTTATGTTATATATTACCTCCCGCCTACCTCTAGGTAAGGGAGGTATTGTTTTTGGTCAAAAAATTGGGTAGTGAGTTTTCAATGAATAAGCACGTTTTAGGGTCCCTACAATACGATTTTACTATTTTCGCGATGATGTCTGTATGTATGTATGTGTGTGTGTGTGTGTGTGTGTGTGTAGTTTGTGGCAATTTTTTCGTCTCGCATAACTCAAATACTATAATACCAAAAAATACAATTTTGTGAATTTTTGCTTCTTATATTTAAATGAAGAGCTGTTTAGATTTTGGATAAAATTGGTCAACGGGAAGTAGCAGTTTAC
Organism: Poecilus cupreus; assembly: GCA_963942605.1. NCBI lineage: Eukaryota > Metazoa > Arthropoda > Insecta > Coleoptera > Carabidae > Poecilus > Poecilus cupreus. The sequence goes on along the minus strand of OZ012733.1, from coordinate 5,466,923 downwards.
TTGAAGCCCTTAACAGTTTTTCGTGAAAAACACGGTTAAATTTCCTTTTTCAACAATTTATGTTATTTTGAAAGTTGAAGAATATTTAATTTTACATGTGTTTTGATTACACTAATTTTATTAATTTTCATTAGATTTAGAGATAATAAAATATAAAGAAATTAGATTTCACAAATCTTACACTCCTTGTACACCATGGAAACATTTAAAAATTTTCAATTTTTTACGAAATGTGACACCTGTCATTGTGATTATGAAGCTGTTTTCTTAGTGAAATATATGTCAAAAAATTAAATAAATATACGAAAGAAAATTAAAATTCTCAAATATAAATAGAAAATAAACAAATAAGAAGGTATGTTTCTGTATCATCAAGTACTATTTTTATCGTTTAAGAGTAGTATTGGGCGGGAGGTTATGTGCTGGCCACATCAGATTTTTTTTGTTTCATGTTTGGTTTTTTAGTGTACAAGTTTAATGTAATTATAAAAATACACAATTGTATTGTAATTATATTGCATTTTATTCTGATATTGGAATTCGTCCTGTAGAATATAGAAATAAATAAATAAATAGCAATTTTAATTACCGAAAACTGAGAAAGCCGATTGTTGTACAAAATGGGTTAATGGCATAATGAAATATTTATTTAATTAAATAAGTCGAAGTTGTCATAAAAAGACAGCCAAAATAAGATAAACACTCGTATATATCGTAATCCAACAATGATCAATAGTTAAAATGAATTTTATGACGACTATTCAAAAATCTACAAGTACTAGGACCTATAAAGCCAACAACCTATCCTATAACCATTCCGTTATTCCCAGTCTGCAGCCCGCACCCAGTCTGTCTCCATATATTTATTTTGCTCTCATTTTGTGGACGATATCGGCAGCACTGCTACTAGACTTATATAGCAGCTATACAGCATGATAGCTGTGTGAGACGTTCACTGGGCTTCGGTCGTCGCGGGCTGTTGCTGCTGCAGGCTGCAGGCCGCGGAGTCAAACGATTTACTGCCAGTAAAATGACAGTAAAAACGCGCCGAATGGCGGATATGTATTTTCAATGCGCGCACAATGGGTTATTGGCGCCGTGGTGTACTGGCGTCGTGTAGTTGTAGAAGTGGCGGTGGATGTATTCACGTAGACAAATGGTATTGATAACTGTTGATTAAGGAGAAGTATATGCTATGATGTTTGTGCACATTAAATAAAAGATTTTTACCAAAGAGCTGAGGGGGAAATATAACTGTTTCATACGCATATAAATAATAGTTATTTACTTTACAAGTGGGTAATTCCACTTTGCCCACGTGTGAAGTATAACGTTTTATCCAACACTTCTTAATAAATGAAAAATTTATTAAAGAAATAATATTTGACAGTGACATATGCTTTAAACTTTTTGATTAAAATCTGAATCGAAGTAGTTACCAAGGTATTGTGTGTTATTATTATTGTTATAAATAAAAAAATACTCACTAGTAGCTTTTCTCAAAATTATATCCACTAGTGGATAATCTGTTACTTTGCTTGTTTAAAATCGCCATAGATATAGAGCATTTATTGAGAGGTGTTAGATAAACTAATATATGTGGGTTAGATGGAAGGTGAACGATTGCGTGGGCGTCCGAGGAATAACTGGTTGGGTATGATTGATGGTTTGTTGCATGAACAAATGATTCCCAGTGTGAAGAATGAACGAACATATATGAATCGCACTATGAATGTGGACGAGGTGAAAGTGGTGTGTCAGGATAGGAATGTTTGGGGGAGATTGATTGTTGGTTGACTGTGTTTTTGGGTTCGTGCTACCCCACTAAGTGGGACATAACGTGATGTTATGTATGTATGTATGTATGTAAAAAATTGCAAATTACCGAAAGTAGCAGTTTACTTGAAGCCGTTAACAGTTTTTCGTGAAAAAAACGGTTAAATTTCCTTTTCAGCAATTTATGTAATTTTCAAAGTTGTAGAATATCTAATTCTACATGTGTTTTGATTACACTAATTTGATTAATTTTCATTAGATTTAGATTTTATAAATCTTGCATTCTTTATACACCATGGAAACACTTTAAAGTTTTCAATTTTTTACGAAATGTGACTTGTTTTCTTAGTGAAATATATGTCAAAAAATTAAATAAATATACGAAATAAAATTAAATATTTCAAATATGTATAAACAGAAAATAAACAAATAAGAAGGTATGTTTCTGTATCATCAAATACTATTTTGTACCGTTTAAGAGTAGTATTGGGCGGGAGGTTATGTGCTGGGACATCAGATTTTTTTTATACTATTAAACCCATAATATAACATTATGGTAAATCCCCGCGGTTACTGACCCGTCTCGAGGTCCCCCAGGTGCGTTTCGTCCACGTCACCGCGGCGAGCGTCACGGTCCGCTGCCCGTGATTCATACGTGCGAATCTACCACCGTCCGGTGCACGTGGCGGTGGTGACTGGTGGACACTGCACCACCACCCACTAGCCGTGCAAATTACAGGCTGGGTTGCAATCGCAGGGGTGATTGCGAGATACAGGGAACATGTGTGTTGGCTGACTTAGGTAGGGGTGGGATTTCTTGGAATTAGCTTCACTTGAAATTGAATAAAAAATAAATATGAGTATTGTATTTTATTTTATTTGTGTCTAAAGTGAAATGACTTTTATTCACAATCACTATAGTAGTACCTATGTCAATTTCAAACCGTTTAGAGGTTGGAAAATACGTTGTTCCTTACTAATATGACAAACTCTTGGGTGGGAAATGACAGATTTATCCCATGGGTGGGAACAGTGGCGTATCCAGACATAAGCCTTGGGGGGGGATGAAAAAATTTTTAACACAAAAATGTTATATGGTACTCAAAATATGTAGAATTTTATTCTCTACGATATAGAAATCCGGAAAAGCATATGGTGGTGGGGGAAACCAAAGATATTTACTAACATTGATTTTATTTGGCACTATTTTGTGCAAAAAAATTCCAATATCTTGTGGATGTACGGCTTCATCATTGGCTTCCTTTGCATCAACTCTTTCTTCGTTTATTACTGATAACACAACTTTCTCAGCACTTGAGGTAGACGTAGACGCGCCCTCGTCATCGTCAACGTCAATTTTTATTTTTTTAAAGAAATTGAATAATTTGCTTTGTTTAGTTTGCTTACTCATTATTCGCGAATATTGTGAATAAAATAAAATATTGGTGGACTACTGCTAGCGATCTTTTGTGTATCGGAATCGACGTTTCGTTTATCGTCGGCGATCGGCGACCGGCACAACGTTTTATCTCGGCGATCGACGCATGTTTTTAGTTTTACGCTAAGCAAGTACGCAGCATAAAAATATCTTAGCATTTTACTCATAGTACTGCGTACCGGAACCGGAATAGAACTAGATTATACAAATTTACAATGACTATGCCTGCATTTAAAAAAACTTAACAACTGATGACGTAACGACATAAGTATTACGTATTTAAGATATACTGCCTGTATTTTTATATGTAGATATTTATTTTTACTTCCGCTCGGGATCATGGGGGGGGATATATACCCCTTATCCCCCCCCCGTAAATACGCCACTGGGTGGGAAGTGTTTATATAGAATTGTCTAGCAGCAATAAATCTCTAAAAGTAAGTTGAACAGAGCTGTCAAACATACTGATAAAACTATATAATTGCAATATTAATATTGAACAGAAGCATTTCTATTGTAAAGTAATATAAAATTCTAATGTAATGCTATTTTTTCTTCAAACGGCATAAAAGTACGTTGTTATGTATTTGTATTCAACAAGCAGAAGTTCAATATTGTCGTCGCCGGAGTAAAAGTGTTTCCTTGGCAACACATTTACTCCGGCGGCGGACAAAGTAATGTCATGCAAAATAGTAAGGTTGAAATTCAATAATTTGACAGTTAAGAATAAAACAAATAAACAAAAATAACAAAATAACATATTCTGTGGCAACTAGAAATACTGGATACGGTAGAGTATTTGTTGAAATTTTGAGCATTTTCTATGTTTGAAGAAAAAATAGCATGTGTTATTCGGAGTAAATGTGACTATGTATGCTTCGCATGTAATTGTCCGACTCGCTTCGCTCGTCGTTCAAACTTTCATGCTCAGCACACAAAGTATCACATTTACTCCTAATAACACAATATACTATTATTAGGATTCGAGTTTCTTGAACTGTTGACACATGTCAAATTATAGAAATAAATTTAAACATTTGTTTTCATAGATTGCTACTATACATCATCTTTGTTTGTTGGATATATATGAGTAGAATGAGAAGTTAATTTGGATAATTAAGGATAAATAAAATGTATTGTGCGGCAAAAGGGTGTAATAATAAGTCCCATAAAAATCCAGACGTTACATTCCATTATTTTCCGAAGCTGGACAAACGTTTTACTTATAAAGTAAACCAATTTGGAGTGCCGAAAAAACCTTGGAAAAACTAACAAAAGTAAACAACATGAATGCTTTTACAATAAATAATATGCTATGAATATTTTGTACCTGACGTTTATGTACATTTAAGTAAGGGAAATTTTTTTTTTTTTTTTTTTTGAAATTAAGCGGATCGACTGCTACGGTCATTACCGCTGTAAAGAATTAATTAAAGCCAACCAAAATTAAATATATAAATAATGGTGATAAGAAAAACCAAAGAAAGAAGTGAACTATAAAATATCATTTATCAGTCCGGTGGAATGAATAAACTTTAAAAGTTTCTCAACACTATCAGTCTCATTGGAGAGAACTGACGGAAGAGTATTTGCAAGGCTGAAGAGGTTTCTGTCGTTGTGATATTTAGCACAATGCAGAAGAAGATGAAAAACAGAAAGGCGAGTATCACATACATCGCACATAGGTACGGGGTCCCGAACAAGAAGATAAAGATGGGTGGCTTTAATGTGACCTATTCTCAAACGCGTAATCGCTACTTGCTCCTTCCTCGAAACAGAAATAGGTAGCTTCCACTTTTCAACGGTAGGTTTAATGGATCTTAGTTTGTCAGTGGAGCGAGTCCACTCGTCCTGCCAAGAAGTTAAACAAAATGACGATATACGTTGAAGCATATCGTCTGGCCTGAGAGCGTGCGTCCTAACGTAATCAAGTAGAGCAGCTTCACGTGCAGCATAATCAGCTCTGTGATTACCAGCGATACCGATATGTCCAGGAATCCACAGAAAAGTAACACGGATTTGCCTAGATGAAAGTAGGCAAAGACTATAAAAAAGCATCTGAATAAGAGGATCAGTTGAAAACCGGTTGGATAGACTCGTTATAGCGCTGAGTGAATCCGTACATAAAACGATATGTTGTTCACGTTCGATGACATGTAAGCAACGTTGCAAAGCAGAATAAATGGCATACAGCTCAGCACCATAAACAGAGGAAGAAGGCGATAAAGTGATAATATGTTCTTCATCTCGAAAAATGAAAGAACATCCGGTTCCGGTGCTGTTTTTAGACCCGTCTGTATAGATAAAAATGGAGTCTGTGTACCTTTCTTTAAGGAGACAGAATTCCTGGACATAAAGGGAAGGCGGAGTAATATCCTTCTTATACTTGGTTAGAAGTAACTCAGTACTTATTTGAGGAAAACACCATGGTGGTGTATCCGAAATAAGCTGGGGTAAAATATCTTCCTTGCCTAGTGGCAGTTTATCAAACTTTTTGACCAGTTGAACAGCCAAGGGACATAGAGAGGTGGAACTGTTAAAGAAGAGATTATGTGCACGCTCGTCCTGGAAAAGAGAGTTAAACATAAAATGCCAAGGTTTGGACATGATTCGAGCAGTATATCTCATGCATTGTCGTGTTCTTCGGATAGATAATGGAGGCAACCCTGACTCACAGTATAAACTGTGAACTGGAGAAGTACGAAAGGCACCAGTTGACAAACGGATACCCGTATTATGGACAGCATCTAAGCGGTTGAGATGGAGTTGTTTAGCGGAACTGAGTACAATTGCTCCAAAATCAAGTTTTGACGTTACAAGTGAATTGTAAAGTCGTAGCAAACAATCTCTATCAGCACCCCACTTAGTGCTTCCGAGGCATTTTAAAGCATTCAGAACACGACGGCAGTCTGCAGCAAGGTCTAAAATATGCGGCTTCCAGGTCAGATACGGATCAAGAGTTAAACCCAAAAATTTAACCCTATCGACGCACTGAATTGGAGAACCATACAAATAAAGTGAAGGATTGTTGTGAGGAGTACGCAAGCGACAGAAATCTATACACTTCGTTTTCTCAACAGAAAAACGAAAACCCCTAGCGGTAGCAGCATTGGTAATGGTGTTAATTGCATTCTGAAGTCGAGATTCGCACTCAGGAATGCTAGATGCTGAAGTGTAAATGACCAAGTCGTCGACATAGAGACAATGGCGGACGGTCGGAGGAAGATTTAGTGCAATGCTATTGATAGCAATTAGAAAAAGGATTACACTAATGGTAGAACCTTGCGGAATACCATTTTCTAGGGGGTGGGAAGATGAATAGACATCACCTATACGTACTTTGAAAGTGCGATTTTCAAAAAAGGAAGATATAAAAAGTGGTAGATTGCCACGAAGTCCCCACTCATGTAGCTGCTTGAGAATGCCGTAACGCCAAGTCATATCAAATGCCTTCTCCAGGTCGAAGAAAACAGCAACTAAGTGTTTTCGTTCGAGGAAATTACAATGAATGTCATTCGTTAACTGAACATGGAGATCAGTGACAGAATGACATTTTCTAGAGCCACACTGAAAAGGATCTAAAAGGCGATTATGCTCTAAGTACCAGCAAAGCCTGTAGTTTACCATACGTTCGTAAATTTTACCCAGATGACACGTTAGTGATATGGGCCTGTAACTAGTAGAATGTGTGGCATCCTTGCCCGGTTTCAAAATAGGAACGATGGTAGCTTCTCGCCAGGCATCCGGGTACGTACCGCTACGCCAGAGAAGGTTGAAAAAATTTAAAATATGAGTTTTCATCTCAGAAGGTAGATGCTTTAACATGCAATATGAAATGTTGTCAGGACCGACAGATGTATTTTTTGTTTTGCTAAGTGCAAAATCAAATTCAAAAACTGAAAAAGGAAGGTTATATACTTCATCGCCATTAGAAGAGAAATCAAGAGGGGCTTCACTCGTTTCTTTGACATTAAGAAATCTTAAAGAGTAGTTTTCTGTACTACTGACAGACTCGAAATGTGTAGCTAAACATTCGGAGATGTCATTAAGATTAGTGCTTAAAATGTTATTGATATGAAGAAGGTTGACAGAGTGAGACTTTTGATAACCGTGCATGTATTTAATTTTATTCCACAGCTCATTCGACGGACGCTCAGGTGTAACAGAAGAGACATAATTCCGCCAGGAGACAGACTTAGCTTGTAGAATAACACGTCGAGCATGAGCTCGGGCCTTCTTAAAAATGATTTGGTTATCAAGAGTTGGTGAACGTCGATAACATTTTAATGCACGTTTCTTTTCACGAATAGCACTAGCTACATTCGTGTTCCACCACGGGACCTTTCTTCTAATGAAACGAGAAGATGTTAACGGGATATTATTGTTTGCAGATCGTAAGATACTGCAATTAATATCGCCAAGAGAAACATGAATATTTTCTGACATAACTGGGACGATTATTTCCGCGGAAAAACTGTCCCAATCAGCAGACTCAAATCGCCATCTTTGGAGAAAAGAAGGCTCTGAAGAAGGAAGAGAACAAGAGATCAAAATAGGTAAATGATCACTGAAATGTGCATCATCAAGCACTTTCCAGGAGAAGTGCGGAGCTAAAGAAGGAGAACAAATTGATAAATCAATGGCTGAAAAGGAATTTGAACGTAAATTCAAATAAGTGGCGTCCCCTGTATTCAGGAGCACTGCATCAATGTTATCAAGAAGGTTCTCAATAATACGTCCTCTACCGTCAGACTGATTGGATCCCCATAAAAAACTGTGCGCATTAAAGTCACCTACAAGAAGGAATGGTGGCTCAAGCTGGTTTATAATATTCTCAAGATCATTCATATTCCAATTAAAATTTGGCAAATAAATATTACAGACTGTAAACTTTCTAGGCGAATATAATTGAACTGCAACCGCTTGAAGTTGCGTTTGAAGGTTACATACTGTATATGGTGTAGGAGAAGATAAAAGAATCGCTACACCGCCATGTGCTCGTCCGTCCGGATTAACATCATGACGAATGATGTTAAAGCCGCTTAGAGAAAATGAATCTTGAGGTTTAAAATGTGTTTCTTGAATGCAAACACAGCTGGGGCTCTGATCAGCTAATAGCAGTTTAAGCTCTGGAAGATGAGTGACAATACCATTGCAGTTCCATTGAAGGAGTTTAAACATTGGAAGTGGGAAAAAAAGAAAGAAAAATGATGCTATATAAATAGCTGAAGAGCTCAAAGGTAGAATACAAGCTCTAAGAACGAGGCTTGCCCTTAGGCCAACCTCTTCTATCTATTTTCTTCTTATTGCGGGCAGAAGAATTCCCGTCGACAGTTGCAGTACTGTCATTCCCAGAATTGTCAGTATCTTCCGAACGAGGAACGATGGGATTGTTCGTCGTAGGAAGGCTGACTTGGGGAGTGTTACTTATTGGTACACTTGGCAAATTAACAAATTTAACACCAGATGAACTGGGTGTAGAGGCAGGAGACGAAGCGGTTGGAGTTTTGAATTGACTTTGAGAAGCAAATAATTGAACAAATTCCGAAAAAACATTTTTTACGATTTTTGCGATCTCTGGCATAAGCAGAGACGCAATGTCGGCAACGTTTAACGGTGGAGGAGAAGCAGGTTTTGCTGCAACCTTAGCATAAGAAGTGGTGAAAGTCGTATTACGCTGTACATGTTGCCTTGCTTCCGGGAAGCTACATTTATGAGTAGTTTTGTACTCTAAAATAGCGTATTCCATTTTAAATTTCGGACAGTTTCTGGAGCTAGCAGGATGGTTACCTTGGCAATTGATACAATTGACATCACCGCATTCGGTTCCGTCATGTGGAGGTTTTCCGCAGATGCAAATTTTAGAATTTTTACAATTGGACGAGGAGTGTCCAAATTGTTGGCAATTGAAGCAGCGAAGTGGGTTAGGGATATACGGACGAACAGGGAGACGATACATGGCAGCATATATATATTTTGGGACATCACAACAATTAAAAGTTAGCACAAGGGATGGGGTATTCTCCTCACGTCCATTTTTCCTACTAATAATCCTTCGCACTTCAACCACACCTTCTTTTTTTAATTCACTCAGAATTTCATCGGTCGTACAATTCAGCAGATCCCTACAGTAGATAACACCCTTAGAAAAATTAAGAGTGTTATGTGGCGTGACAGTAACAACATAATCACCTAGGGTCTTGGCTGCAAGTAATTTTCGGGACTGATCAGCATTTTTTGCTTCAATAAGAAGACCGTCTTTAATTTTCCGGATGACTTTAACGTCTCCGGCAATAGTTTTCACTAAACGCGAAATAAGAAAGGGGCTTACTTTGCTGAAGTCTCCACTGGCTCTTTTTACCAACAGGAACATTGGTGCTGGGTCCTCATCGTCAGAATTGACGCGAGCTCGCTTCTCCCTAGGCCCCGGGACCGAGTCCGAAGCCATTTTTAATGTCTGGTGGGCCGAAGCCCCCAGACGAAACCAATGATACAAAAAGCAAAAATATGTATTTTTTTTTATTTAAAAAAATTTAAATAAAATAAATTTTGGCACTAAATGCCAGAAAAGCAATAAAATATAGCACAGAAGCCTTTATTTAATTTATTAGAATAAATTAAGAAAATAAAAAAGTAAATGAAGACAAAAAAACGCACCACGGGTGGGCGTGGCCAGTCAGTGAAAAAATTTTTCAAAGTTCAAAAATAAGGTAAATCAGAACTGACCTTAGAAAATTTTGCACTGCACTGGTTCACAACACTGCTATGAAGCACCTCACACTATTTTCGTAAATTATTTAACGAAAAAAACCACTTTTTTAATATGATAACTGCGGACGGCTCGCTGACAGGTGTTACCGCTGACAGGTACGTTCGCTAACTGGTAAGGGAAATTTTAGGTTATATTACGAATTTGTCCCGAAATCTTTTCACTTTGTATTTAATTAAGTTCATAAATTAATTAAATCTGTATTCAAAGTTAATGTTCCTTATATTTGTTCAATTTGACTTATTGGTTTATTTAATGGTTTTGATCAAGAAACATACAAATAATCTATAACAGTACAACAACGTAGCAATGCAGTTTTTGCATTTTTCACCCGAAACCAGCTATGCAGGAACAAACAACACTCATCACTTGTTCATCTCCTGCAATATTCCTATTAGTTTGATGGGGATCACTTCGTAAATTCGACGTTGACATACAGAAAGCCATACTACACCCACAGCCACTGTCACTTTCATTTAATTTTTTCCCGCATTAAATCAATTGTCAAGTATATAAAATGCGTTCAGCTTCTTTAAAAGTTAGTTTGCAGGATCTGTTGTAGCGCTTTCGCAAATATAATAAATTTTATATTTTATACGCGACCAGTACTAATGTCACATTCGAATCTTCACCCTAATTAACGCCATCTTGGATAGGCTACGCCCCCATGTCAAATTCCAATTGATTCATAAATTTCTATTGTCCGGAAGAGGATACCCTAAACGTGTTTATTCACTGAAAACTCACTACCCAATTTTTGAACCAAAAACAATACCATGTATTTAGTGGTAGGCGGGAGATATGATGAATCTCCTAGAATGGCCATAGTTTGATAATTTAGACGGTTTTATATCTATATTTATTACAATTTGTAAGATCACAATGGCCGGACAATAAAAAATTCACCCTTCATTTCTCGCAAATGTTAAATGCCATTTATAATGTTTCTTCTGCTAAGCTGGTATCTAATTCTAATCTAATGACACATTATTTTTGTTGATTACATTTATCTTCATTGTCCAGTGTACAACAAAACAATGATTCATTTACTGCACCCCCTAAATAATTCTACAATTATCTCTAAACCGCAAAGTAGTAGTTTTATTCCAAGAAATTTTATCTACTGGTGTCACGCACTATTTTTTGCGAGTATACATGCATTTCCTAATCTAATTCCTTCCTTACATGGGCGTCCGCAAAAACATTCTCTGAAACTGAAAGTCACAACAATAACACATTTATTTATTGTGAATCAAAATTATTTTCTTTAATAAAAAAACAGGAGATTTTTAGAAGTTCAAGTACTAAACTAATAAATAGAAACAAATCAGCGCCATTCATTATATTACAAGAGTCAATTTTTCGAGGTTTGCATTGACCAAGTTGTTCTTATTATTTATTGTTTGTTCTCTCTATATTTTTAATTTGTTTTACGTAGTATAAAGAAGTACAGGAATCACGAAATAAAGTCAACGACAATATTTTCATGGAAATACTTGTTTTCAGGTTTCCTGAATATATTTTCATAATTTTCTCAGTAAGGTTTGTGGGGGTAATGGATTGTTGACCATTTGTGAAATAACTAATGAGCGAAATAAGGGTAACGAAACTTATAATTATATTTCTTGGCAATGTACTGAGCTGATTATTTTTTTTTTTTTGTCATAATTGCTAAACAGGAAGTCGAAGTTTACTAGACACAAAATCCTCGTATAACAATGACATCCGTATCCGTTTTTGCAATAAGTCAAAAACAAAAAGAAAATAGATCAAAGGACTTCAAATTGTAATATTAATAATATATTATACTTTATACAACGAGCATGGATGGTACTCATTTCCTACGAGTATGAAATGGACATTCCATGCGAGTTATACACTATACTTTTTCTACGACCTCGATATTATATCCTAATTAATTTAATTTCAATAATAAATTTGTCCCGTTTTCACCATTCCAATATTTGACAATTCCAAATAAGTATCGTAGCAATGGCACCTGTACTGAAATGAACTGACCTATATTGAAATACTCACAACAAACGAATTCGCTCAATTATGTGTCTTTGCCCAGTCGTGTTTAAAACTGACACATGCGTGAGCGAAATTCTTAGTTTCTTCACTAGGATTGTAATATACTATTGTTCTGTGGTCTACCTGAAGTTATATTTTCCATATTATGTTATCTTAATGTTTCTCTAAACTTAGTAACAGTTATATTTAGGTATAGGAACATGTTATATCGTTGAAAAAGGAATAATTCGGGCTATCCATATTCCAATGAAAAAGTACCCTTTTCCATTTAAGAAAACATAACTTTCATTCCCTCCCGCCACATCTCCCTAATAATTTTATTTTGCCAATCAAACAATCATGTCTCTTTGCTACATAAGCCTGTGTATTTATTTTTACTTTCTTATACTAAAAGGAAGTATTGGAATCACGAAAAAAATCGTTGACGAGATTTTTGCGGAAATATATATTTTGACGTCCGCTGAATCCGTTAAGACCAATTTCTCAATTATGTCTGTGTGTGGGAATGGATGGATGGATGGATGTCCGTGTGCGCAATATTTCATGAGGGAGACAAGATATGTAAACGTAACTTAGAATTTATAAGTTTCATGAAAAAATGAAGAGCTGAGTTGATTTTGAATGAAATTGAAAAACCGCAAGAAAAAATTTACTGGACACAAAAAACAATAAATTCAATTTATTTCAAAAATGGAATTAGTTGTGAGAAAATGTTTCAAATGTTAGCAAAAATATTTGGAATATAAAATGTAATTTGCACTTTTTGTACAAGCTGCAAATTTTAAGAAAAACGAAATTATATATTCAAGAATATGTTTCTATAATCTTAGTTACAATAGGAACAAAAACAAAAACATTTATAATATCTATGAGTCAAACATGTCAAATAATTGTGAAGTGTCAAAAATAGGTGTCATGTGAAATATTATAAAAGAAATATTTGTATTATTAGTTAGAAAGGTTTGAAGACTAGATATTATTTAATTTCTATATTAATAAATAATTATTATCAAAATAAAGTCATACGCAAGGAACAACTCATACGTTTTCAGTTGGCTTTATTTGTATAAGAAAGTAGTGTGGTGCCCACACCAGATTTTTTGCTTTAAAGTTATTAGTTAGCCAGCAAAACTGATAAAACAAAGTAATTTATTTCCTATTTTAGTTAATATTTAATAGAATTTATTCATTCTGTGGCTTACGTAAAATACATAGAATGGAATACAAGAAAGCAAGTGAAAACCCTCTTGGGACGCCTCTGCTTTCGCCATAACCGCGCCGTGTGTTAGTGCATGTACAGGGGTGGTTTCGTAATTGCACCTCAGGAACCACCCGACGGTGCGGGGTGAAGCAAAGGGTAAAATATTGACAGGTGAGGTTGCGAATTGTGTTTTCAATTATAAGGGTAGCATACGCGCCGCGCGTCACGTCAAACATTCATGCGAGGGTTTTTCAACATCTGAACCGTGTTCTCATGAAATGAAACGTGTATGAGCGCAAAAATTTTGAATAAATATTTTAACATGAAGTTTTTTTTCTAATTTGTCGTCGAGGCAAGAGTGGATCAATTGGCATCGAGGCTGTTCATAAAACTTTGGCAATAAAAATGTATTATTCATCGGGGATCAGTAAAAATTTATATTGATAAAATATTACTAAAAGCAAGCTTGAATAGATCCATGCTACTACAGTGGACTGTGAATCTTGAAACCTTGAGTTCGAATCCCTACAGTGTTTTCGTTCTACTCTTCTGAATCCTTCTCTAACATATTTGGGGCCCGGTACTGGACAGCTGGTAACGGCACTTCGAGCGTAAAATTAGTGTTTCTCAAGACTCTTGATCTCGTCTTGAAATCAAGATAAGGCCAAGACAAAACCAAGACAAGACCAAGACAAGAAGTATTTTATATTTCCCAAGACAAGACAAAAAAACATCATCAAGAATCAAGATTTCTTGTCAAGAAATCTTGATATCTTGATAATAATTTTTTCAGTTCCGCATTTATGATTAAAATAACAAAATTTGGTATTCATTTGTCAATAAAGTGACTTTGAGTTTCGTTCCACATTTGTACACAGGTTTTAACACTATCTGGCGGCCATAATGTGAACCTAAAAATTTTGTAAATATGCAACACTAGATTTTATAAATATGTGAAGTCAAGATTTATATATAGATTTTTATGTCGCAAATATATTAAGTTGATACTTAATAAAATGTGTAATTTCTTATGTATAAATTGAAATTATTATATAATTTTCCTTTCTCTCTAAATATATGGTCGAAATGCATATATATTTCAAAATTTAATTTATGAATAGACATCTACGTAAGAAACATTTAACTAAAACTAAAAGAAAGGGTCAAAGGCAGACGCCAACGCTACACTCTTGAGCGTTCGGATTGGATAAAACGATATCAAGGGCAATGGGCAAAACAACAAAATTTTAAATTCTTATCTTGAAAATCAAGCCCAAGACAAGAAGTGATCATTAAGACAAGAAACACTACGTAAAATATATCACCTAACGAGATTTGAGAAAGTAGAGCGTCATAGCCAAAACGTTAAATGGTATGTTGTCTGTGTGAGTGGATGGGTGGATGTGTACTCGTACGTGCCATTAATCATGAACAAGAATATACATATTTATAAATTTCATGGTAGTTTGCAGAAGAAGAACGGATATTATTTTGGTAATACTTCAATTTAAATATTTCAAATATGGATTCAGCTGTCAGAAAAGTTTCAGCTGAAAGATGTTAACAATAGTATTTTAAATAATAAATATTATGTGCAATCTTCGTGTACTAGCTTTCAATCAGGAGATTTATTGAATTTTATTCACTAATGAATATCAATAATCATAAGATTCTTTCACAAATCTAATCTAATTTTAAGTTTATGTTTTTCGTTTTTGCTTTAAGAACATTGGAGTCATATTATCCATTCACAAATCTATTTCTACATTATCTATTTTTATGTTATCATGGGGCAATTTACCTTAGTTATAATAATAAAAAAATAATTTGATGTGTATTTCTGATATCCCCAATTTTTAACCCTTTTTAACCATATTGATTATTGTCGATTACAGTTGTGTCACGAATGCGAAAAAATGTTGATTACCTATCGTATTTTTACCTGGAGAATCCAAATCAGTACAAAAAATGGGGGTTCCTATTTAAGTTTTATATCCACCACCTTCCACCCTCTAGCAGATGGGAGGTGGCGGGTCGAGTTTGGTATCATTGGATGCCTCCCCTACTAGACGAACAAATTTTAGTTTAAAATTTGTGTTCAATTTTAAGGGAAACACCAGGATTTTAAATTATGAACGATTAATAATGAATATATAGTCTGTTTTCGGTTACCAATCAACATCAACTTTTACAGTCACTTGAACGTTGAACGTACAATAATTATATCGCTGTCCTTTTTCATTAACAGTGTTACCAAACTTAAATACATTTTTATTACAATAATATTAAACAATAGTAAATTACAATAATATTTAACAATATATTACAATGATACTTTAACAATTTGCTTTACAGATGTTTAGTTTTCGAGATATTTCAGTGTCTTCAGTTAAATTGAACACTCTGTATATTGATGTATGAGTTTACAAATTTTCTTGTAGCTTTGTCTCCTTATGGGTAATTTAATTGCATCTAAATAATAATAATAATAATAAAATGAATGATAATGCATATACGAATAATAATTTAATTAAAATTTCTGCTGTGTGAATTTAAATATTTAAAATAAACTCAGAAATCAAATAATAGAAGTACGCAAAACAAAACAAAAGAATGGCTGGCACTGTCATTTTCTTTTATTTCTATGGACCGTTCATGTACCACTTAAAAAAACCACTCTAATATTGCTCTTTTAATTCTCCCCTTTCTAATTTAGTATAATTAGTACAATAAATTTCAAACTAGCATGCCATTTAACTACGAGAGGCTATACTTGTCATTCTCAGCCACAGAACGTGATGTATTTTTATTATTCATGACAAAAGAACATCAATGCTTGTCGCCCCCACATGTAAGATAATCAAAGAGGGCTGTAAGGATCCTCAACTTTTATATGGGGTAGTTTTCACAGGGGTGCAACGACAATGAGAGAAACAAGAAAACATATTTCATTACTTTTTCTTTCAAATTACATGAGACCATATTTAGATGATGATTAGTAGAGCGCGAATTATATGCACGAATAAACTGAATTATATGCGCATATATATGCACTGATTTTTTGGGATATATGCACTAAATATGCAATGCAGTAAAATATGCAAAAAAATCTTAAATTATTAGATAAAAAGTATACATGTATGCATTATGAATTTTATTGCACAATACAGTCTTAATCCTGATTCACAACAAATTAGGTATTGAAAATTTTCTAAAAAAAATAAGTGAAACATAAGTAAAAGAAATATCCAGCTGAGAATTCTCGGTCTTATATTCATTGTACTCACTTTAACCAGCATTCGTGTATACAATGAATACCTACCGTTACCGTTACAGGGATTTCCCTAAAAATATTAGACTTTATTGGTTTGTGTATTTGCTTATTGTATTGTTTATTGCTTTTTCCGTTGTATTATTCTATTTATTGCGGCCACCATCAATATTTGGGAATTATCATTGTGCATTGCCAGAAATTTCAGATTGTTTATCACTAGGCAAGGTCTTAAAAATATTGAAATATGCAATTATATCAACTTTTGTAAAAATATGTATCAGGATGCCCAATATGCAACATATGCAATTATTAATCAGCATTAATTAACTCTAATCAATGTACTTCGTCCAGAAAATTGATTTTATTTAAAGATATGCAAAAATTAAAATATATGCACTTTGTAAAAGGGTAAATAGCTCCGTGGTAACGCATCGGACTGTGGATTGTGAAATCCTCAATTCGAATCCCACTACCGACAGTTGCCAATTTAAATTTCTCCCTCCACTAACAGCTTTGGGGGCTATGACTTGACGGCTGGTAGCCGCATTTCATACGCAAAATATATCACTTACCGAGATCTACATAAGCAGATTGCCACGCCCATAATGGGTAAAAGGCGTGATGATATATTTATTTTTATTTGTATATAATCCGCACTCTAATGATTAGAGTACTGCAAAATAACTGGCCGGATATACAACATTATTGAAATAATAATAAATCTTAAATGGTAAGAAAAAAGAATTAGGAAAAGCCACAATATTATCGAGCTATAATCACGACGCTTACAAAATATTGCAGTAACTTTATCTTTAAATGAACATAATACAAACCATACCATTTATTTTATAAGTAAATTTTCTCAATTACGAAGGTTGTTGACGAAATAAATATTATTTAAAGCACGCAACATTATTTTATGTGTATCTATAAAGATATAGAAACATAACTGCATCAAAATTGTTAAACGCGGTATCTGCATATCCATGTTCCTAATGGAGAGGTTCTCGACCTCGGCGAACAACACTGAAATGTCCTCAGTTGCAAGGATCGTTGTGCAAAGCACAAATAATCATAAAAGTAAGGAAGTATAAACAGAAATGTTCAGTTAGCAACGCATATAAAGCTATCTAACACGTAATAATCATTATTATAAATGCTTGTTGTACATAGCATTAGTTTTCATGGCTTGCGCACATATCTTATTTGAAAATTCTTAGATAAAAATTAATATATTGCCCGTAAATATAGAAAAGAATTTATTTTTGTTTATGAGATACAAACTCAATATAAAAGTGATTGGTAACATTGTATATGTTTTATAATAATATCAAGCATGTAATTGGCTTATATTTAACTATAACAAAAAACATTTCATAAATTTTACAAGTTAAGGGTAAGGGCTCGTAGTTTTAAAGCATTTCAGACGTAGTAGGTCGTGTCATATATTTTCTCCTTGGTAGGGTTTACCAGTAGGTGTCATATCCATATCGGTAGCCCGTAAGTGTTTAGTAAGGAAACCAGGGACAACGAAATAGGAAGTGGGATAGATCATTAGGTTCGTAGTTGATGCAGATATTGCAAATTTCTTTAGCGTTGAATTTGTGTCAAAAGTCATCTTGGTATTGGATATTTGTAATTGGAGATACGTATTTTAAGGTAGGTTTAAAAGATTTTGCGAGGGATATTTAGGATGAGGTAATTTTGATTGATATTGTAGGATCTGTAGTTTGAGTTGTAGCTATAGTTTTTATAATGCGTTTTGTATTGTTATTATGTAATAGTTCTTTGTAGGCTAAGATAATGTTGTTCATTTAGTTTTTGAGAACTTAAAAATTTTGGCTTGTCCATCCCCAGTGGAAGTTAATATTTCTTAGCATAACTTCCAGATTTTTGACTCAATTAAATTTAACTTGTTCTTCTTCGGATATTTTGGCTGTATTGTTTAATTGCAGTAGTTTATTATAGCATGTTTTTACATATCTTGTTTCATCCATAATCAAAATTTTATACCACCAGTTTTGTTTCTCTTCGAACCCAATTTAATTTGGTGTTCTCTTTGGCCGATTATAAATGTTTTTGTAAAATAGAACTTGCCCTTTTTGCCCCATTTTGCCCGTAAATATAAAACTTTATTTTGTCAAACCAAAGTTTTTCACTAGGAGTGCTATCAAATCAGGCTAATTTTAAAACATTATATTTATACAATTTTAAAATCAGCAAAAATCTATTCGTGAGACGCTACATGGTCGAATTATTTGGTAAATTTTCTAAAGTAATGTAAATTATTATATTATATAGAATGCCAATTAATTTGAAATCCATATGATTTGTATGATTAGATAAGGCTTAAAAAATAGCACGAAATCCATATTAGGACAAGTAAATATAGGTGCTGATTTATAATCCATTAGCACAGTATACAAAGTTTGGAGGAAAATTGCACTTGTATGAAATTTAATTCTGACCTTATTCTTTTCCGCATTTCAGCAAATCCTGGAGTTGACTGGATAACCTGCATCGAACAATTTGCGTCTGGAGTCTGTTCCTGGAATACAAGGAAAAATTATTGAAACAAGGAAATATTTAGTAATAAACAAAATTAAATCAAAATTCGATCTATTTTATATTTTATTGATGTCACATAGTAAATAAATATTTAATGACGCCTTTTATCCATTATATGTGGTTGAACTCTTCTTACGCAGATATCAGTAAGTCATATATTTTTACACATGAAGTGTGCTTCAAACCACTTTCGCCTCGTTCACATTCATAGTGCGATTCATACATGATCGTCTATTCCTCACACTCGAAATCATTCGTTCATGCATCAAACCATCAATAATACCTAACCTCTAATTCCTCAGTCAACCACGCATTCGTTGAGCCTCAATATTACCCGCATATATTAATTTGACAATAACCCCACCAAACACAGCTGTAACATTGATGTACCTGGTATGTAATATCTGAAACCTAAGTATTATATCATTTATATACGTACTAAGAACGTAATATACATATACCATGTCGGACATCTCTTGAGAGAGCGTTGGTATGTCACATTGGTCTTGGACCTGGTACATACTTACAACATGTATATGTTATGTTACGGTACTTATAACATATTCGCAGTTAATTAGAAAGTTTTATATATTTTATATAAAAACATGGCGAAGAAATTATAAATATTTTATAGTGTACATTAAACAACTTTGAAATATATTTAAATTAATTTTGCTAAGTGGTTATATATTTCCGTATCGTAATTTATGTACAGGAAATTGTTAATTTATGAATAAATAAACATTTTCAAAGAGATTTTACTCAAAAATATACAAAAATAACTATTCCATTTGTATATTCAAAGTTGTATATACCAATAGTTTTATTATGTACCATTAACGTTACGATGTCTACATACATGGGATGTCATGTCTCATAGACCGTGTTGCGGACATAGATCTATCCATGTTATGTATACCGTGTGTCCCACGTAAATGTTGGCATAGGCAGTTAACATGTAAAATCAGTTTTTTGTAAATAAAAAGTGTCCGGCAAAAAATTATGCATCCAAATTTTATATCACAATACTGTCAATATCCCTACATCTTATTTAATACAGATTACTTTATTTTGATACCGCAATTTAAAGAAATTAATAATAATAATTCCTAATTTTCGCCTACTCTTTTTATTGCTACTGACGTATAGTGCCTGTAATTTGTTTTAAATATTTTAATCTGTCACTGTCAATTTCTGGCGAAGGAAATTATTCAGCGTTCATTCCTGTGATGTATTCAGATATTTGTCTTGCACTGCGCCCCCATAATACATTCTAATAATATTTACACGGTTCTCGACATTTAATGTATTCTTGATGACAGTGACAGATTAAAATATTTAAAACAAATTGCAAACACTACACGTCAGTAGCAATAAAAAGAGTAGGCGGAAAATTAGGAATTATTATTATTAATTTCATTAAATTGCGGTATCAAAATAAAGTAATCTGTATTAAATAAGATGTAGGGATATTGCCATTATTGTGATATAAAATTTGGATGCATAATTTTTTGTCGGACACTTTTTATTTACAAAAAACTGATTTTACATGTTATTTGCCTATGCCAACCTTTACGTGGGACACACGGTATATAACGTACTCGCAACATAACTGTGTTTGCTGGGATGAACCTTTGATTTCGAAATGCTCAATTTAAAGTAATAGTATAAGAAGTTAGAATAATTTTGTATATACAAGGGCAGAGTTACCGTGCGATTCTACCAAGAACTATTCGACGACTAAGGTATTTCTCATTGATTTACTGAATCATTTTTGTATTGATGCGACCTCTTTCTTCAATTTACCCATAAAATGTTGAAATAAGTATAGTCATCGTGTTATTCTCAAATGCTCCTAAAAGATACTCGCGACCATACGAATAATTTAATAATATTTACCATTATTATCCTCACTGCTTCTTTCACACATCACATCACTTCACACTTTATTTAAAACATGTTCGATCACTTATGTACACTTTACTAATTTCACTACACCTACTATACAATATACAAACATAAGCAATGCATAAACTAATGCATTGAAAACAGTTTCTATTATCTGCGTGCATCTTTAAAATCACAAATAACACTCACATCTGTTCACATTGAATCAAACACAACAACTGGCAATACGAATTAAATCTGCATTGGTTTTCGGTGAAAACTTGTAACAAATTGTCGAAATATTGAATATTAGAACTATAGGCATTGATAGGAACGAACCTGTTTAATCAACTACAATATTACAATCGTTGAAATAAAGTCATGTATACTGAGAACTTTATAAATACTTTTAACATTTGAAATAAGAGTACCAATACGTACAATAATGCTCTGGTTTGGTACGCTGTATATATGTATCAAGAGTGTGTACAGAAATTCGGAATATAGGATGAATATATGAATTTATTAACAAATTTGTCTTCCCTGATTATTTTAGGGAAAAAAAGCTTTAAATGAAAGGTGTAGAGAATTCAAATTAGGTATCAAATTTACTTATGCTTATACAGATACTGACTGCTAAAACTGCGATCAAATGTTACAATAATTTGTAATTTTATAATGACTGCAGTACGACCATAAACAATAATGCGCTAATATAATGAACTAGCTTGTGATTTGTAGTTAAATATGAATCATTTAATTTCTATTCTACAACTTTCTTATTTCAAATGAGAACCTATTTTAAATACGTGCCCTTATTCTTTGCAGTATTTTTACCTCCCGCCTGCCTCTAGGTAAGGGAGGAATTGTTTTTGGTTAAAAAATTGGGTAGTGAATTTTCAATGAATAAGCACGTTTTAGGATCCCTACAATACGATTTTACTATTTTTGCGATGATGTCTGTATGTATGTGTATGTGTGTGTAATCTGTGCCAATTTTTTCGTCTCGCATAACTCAATTACTACAATACCAAAAAATACTATATTGTGAATTTTTGCTTATTTATTTAAATGAAGAGCTGATTAAATTTTGGATAAAATTGGTAAACCGGAAGTAGCAGTTTACTTGAAGCCCTAAACAGTTTTTCGTGAACTGAAAAACACGGTTAAATTTCCTTTTTCAACAATTTATGTTATTTTAAAAGTTGTAGAATATTTAATTTTACATCTGTTTTGATTACATAATTTTATTAATTTTCATTAGATTTAGAGATAATAAAATATAAAGAAATTAGATTTCATAAGTCTTGCATTCCTTGTACACAATGGAAACAAAAATTTTAATTTTTTTGTGAAATATGACTCATGTCATTTTGATTGTGAAGCTGTTTTCTTATTGAAATATATGTCAAAAAATTAAATAAAAATACGAAATAAAATTAAATTTCTGAAATATAAATAGAAAATAAATAAATAAGAAGGTATGTTTCTGTATCATCAAGTACTATTTTGTATCGTTTGAGAGTAGTATTGGGCGGGAGGTTATGTGCTGGAAACATCAGATTTTTTTTTTGCTGAATTTAACTTTATGAACATAAATATAATACTATATTTTTTCTACTCCAGTAACTTCGGAAGATCCACATCACGTCTTTAAAATAATCATGAATTAAGGATTTCTGGTTCTGTGATTGGTCGAAAAGAGTGAATTATGTTTCTTAATTTACTCTCGTGATGGAGTCTATTCTGTAACATACCTGTCAATTTTAAACGGCCTATTAAAAATTTTAACCAATAAAAATTAGTGTGTAAAATGAAATTTTAAATTTTTCTTCAGTGATGTCTGTTATCATTGGTTAAAATTTTTAACAAATAAGTTCCGAATAGGCCCTATTATATTGTGATATAAAATTTGGATGCATAATTTTTTGCCGGACACTTTTTATTTACAAAAAAATGATTTTACGTTATAATTGCATATGCCAACATTTACGTATATATTTATTTTGTAAATAAAAGAACAATATATATATATATATATATATATATATATATATATATATATATATATATATATATTTTCATACTATACAGGGTGTTTTATAACTTCAGGTACATTCGTTAATGGTATATGTTGTTTGATATGCTGATTACGAATCAAAAATAATTTTTTTTAATCACAAAATTATTTTCCTTTTTTCCCAGTCCAACTTTTTCGTTGCCACTGCCACTGGATGGATGATGAACATATTAATAATTATCGTTTCATTAAAAATAATTAAATTTTGTTTGTTTATTTTACTAGTATTATGAAATTTAAATTGTTGATTACCTACTTCATTGTTTGTGTTTAATAGGAAAGCGAATCCAGTGTAGTACTACAAAAAATGTTTTAGGTAAACAACCCTTAATTTTTCGAATTAAAAAAAAAATTCTTTTAAATTCGTAATGAGAATTTCAAACAACATATACTATAAACTTATGTACTCGAAGTTATGAAACAGCCTGTATACAAAATTCGGTATTTAGCACATTTCGGTATGTGTATAATAAATTTTTAATCTGTCTAAAGCTAGGGATTCGAACTGAGGAAATCAGGATCCACAGTCTGATGGTGTCGTATTAACTCAGCCGTGTAGATTCAGCCGAGACTACCTGAGTGACCCTTCCACGAAATTTTCGGTCATTTTTCACAGCAGGAGACCATGGACGTAGAACACTTTATTTTGATAAATTTTTAGGGGACAAGATTGCAAGTAATACTTGCTTGAAATACATAATTTTATAGTATGTATTTTGCCTGATTATTGGGTGATTATTTGGGTGACAATGAGTGAAAGTAAATTAACTGGATGTAATTTTCATTTTCACCAGTGTTTGTGGCGAAAAATTCAAAATTTGGGATTAACCTGTAGTTATCGGGACAGTGTTGATGTTAGGGAACATATAAGAATGTGCGCATCGTTAAGCTATTTGCCCAAATATTTAATTGATGACGCATGGTTAGTGATAATGGAGAGTTCCCCCATCTGTCCTGGTGTTGAAGAATTTAATAATTATTTTGTTGAAAACTGGTTAGACAATCAATTCGTAGGAGATATGTGGATTTGTTACAATCAGCAACACCGGACAACTAACGCACTTGAAGGATGGCACAGTCGATTAAATAAAACAATAGGCCGGAAAACTCCACATATTTTCCAATTAATAAATACTTTAAAAGAGGACTCATTACATAATATTATACTGAAACAAAAAATGGAATTGAATCTCACGCCAAAAAAAAAGAAAATTAACATATATTCAAATTGACGAGGCTATCAAAAAAACAGTGGACGAGTGTGTAAATGGTAAAATTGATATCAATTTATGTTTAAATAAACTGAAATATATTGTTAAATTTGAATAAATATTCTATCTATATATTTGACGCGACTCTATATGGTCAACTTGTTTCTTATAATTTGGAAGTAACTGTTGTGAAATTTTTATTTTTATATGTATACTTTGTTTTATTATGCTAATGTAGGTATTTTTTTAAAAATAATTTTGTTTGAGTTTTTATATATTTATTAGACGCATATGTATAATATATATATATATATATATATATATATATATATATATATATAGGTATGTTTGTGTTTTTACGTTTTTTTACGTCGTGATACTTTTTATTTCGATGTATTTATTTTTATTTTATGTTCTTTAATTAAATATTATGATTTAATATATTATTTTATATTTCTTATTTGCCTATCAAGATCCATAGATAGTTTAATTCTACTTTATATATTTATTATTTGGGGTAAAACAAAATATATACTATAAAATTATGTATTTTACATACATTGAACAAAAAGTGTGAGTATTACAAGCAATCTTGTCCCCCTAAAAATTTATCAAAATAAAGTGTTCTACGTCCATGGTCTCCTGCTGTGAAAAATAACCGAAAATTTCGTGGAAGGGTCACTCAGGTAGTCTCGGCTGAATCTACACGGCTGAGTTAATACTGCACCCAGTCTGATACGTTACCACTTAGCTACTGATACATAACTATTCGATTTAATTAAAACTTAATTAAATTATTTTTCATCGTCTTCCTCCTAGCATAATCACTACTCAAGGAAACAACCAACTTACTTTCCATCAAAATGTAGAGAGCAAAAAGTAACACTTTTGTTGGAATACAGGGTAGAGTAAAACTATATTCGTATTTTCCTTCCCGTGGTATTATAGCTCGATACCCACGTCCCATCTTCCATCATCTTTAAGGAAAGTTAAAAAACAAATGCGAAATCAATGCCAGGCCATCATTACCCCTCGACCCCTCGCCCACGCTGATCCCGCTCGACGTTCAACGCTCCACTTCCAAAGCCGTCTAGATGATAGTTTAGAGCGTGTTCGGTTTTGGACAAAGTTCAAAAAGTCGAACGGAACGGCTATACCTGAATCCTTAAGATATGAGATGAATGTGGCTGGCTACAACACAGATGAAGACATTTGCCTATTTCGACCTTTCTTGTTTTGGGTGCTGATTTAAATTTCAAATTGTTTTGCAGTTTTCTCTTGATATCTCATACATTTATTATTATAAAATTACCGTACTACTTTGTGCAATAAATTTTTTGAAATACTAAAGAACTGGAATTTTCCATGAACAACTAAAAGCGAACCATTTAATTATTTTGACATCTGTTAATATCGTTGTAATCTTTAATCGTAATAAACGCAAATACCGTGTATATTACACTGAATAATAACTTTAGAAAAAAATTATTTTTGCAATACCTGTTCTGTAAGTTACCCATTAATAACAAAATTTAAACACAGTAAGTGGAACTTTTATTGCACAATTGGTTTTCATGGTTACATCATTTACTTACCGTCCACGATGGATGGTAAATGAAACTTACCGTTCACGGTGGACGGTAAGTAAATATACATCATTCAAATTTTATTTTTAACCTCAATCTGACAGCTGTTAATTTTGATACCTATTTTTCTTTTTCTTATATTTACGCAGGTATTGCAAAAAATATCTTACTAACCTCGAACTGTAAATGATTTTTTAGGCCTCGAATGTTTAGGAAATCTCGACCCTACGGGTCTCGATATCCCAAACTACATTCTCGACCTAAAAACTATCACTTACAGTTCACGGTACGTAATATACTATTTTGTACGACTTCAAACAAAACTAATTTTAAGTTCCGTCTATATATTTTCAAATATGGGATAAATTATGAAAAAATAATTAATTGAAAGTTAATTCCATGAACGAAATGCTGTAAATTATATTTTGCTTTTTTCGCAGTTTGACAGACCTATGTGCAATAAATACTTATTTTCTATATCGGTGATAATAATAATAATAATACTTCATTATTCTACAGAAAGAACTCCCAATTACAGAATAATATCACATCATTAAATGAGTAAACGTACTTATATACCAGTAAATAATACAATATAATAATAGTATAACATAACAATATTATAATATAACAATAATAGAAATATAACATAATATAATATCTTATAAGGATATAAACGCACTGTTTGTGGAGCTTTTTATTTTCTAGTGATGGTATGAATGCTTCAAAATTGACCATAACTTCAAAGTTGTTAATTGGTGCTGTGAAAATATTATACTTTTATTTGAAATCGGCACTAAACTGCTCAAAAATCATCATTAAAAGCTCAGAAATCGTCACTAAAGTAACCCACTATACGACGATTTTGAGCAACGCAGTGTTGGCAACCGTAAAATAATTATTGTACAAGTAGGATAATTGTGGCAAATATATTCACGTACTATAGTAAATTTGGACGTAACATGAAACAAAATTTGCAAGAAGAATTAACTAATTAATTCCGATGAAGAAATTGAGAACAAAACACATCATTTTGAGTGTTATTTGTGATAACTACAATGTTCGAGGTTGGCGACACTGAGTATTAGTTGCAATAGAAAATTGACAAATATATAAACTTAATCTATATATAATAATTTTTTTAAAGTTTCTTAAAATTTTTGATTACAAATATAATTTAAAATGTGCCGCGGCACAGAATTTCCTTTTTATTACTCACATGGTTTAGATAAATTCCATATTCGTAATTAAAAATAAAACTTCAGTGCCTTGATACATAAATAACTATTAATTGTGAATATTTTATCCTTCCTATTTCAAGGTGATGGATCTAAAATGACAAGAAGCTTATTCCTTCTATTTTAATATCTATAATTAAAAAATTACCTTAATAGAATTGAATATTTTTTGTACGAATGGTGCAAAACTAATATATACATAACACAGTCTATATAAAGACACAAAGTTGTTTCAGGAGTTTTTTTGTTTGTTAATTTTCATAATTTAACCCAATTTATTTTTATTTTTGTTCGATAAATTGAAATAAATTATTAATAATTGTGTAACGTCACTCTAGTTTTACCTAACCTAGAAGATGTGAGAGATTGAAGATGGATATAAACTAATATTAATAACTTAAATAATAATAATAATATATCATCACGCCTTTTACCTATTATAGGTGTGGCACTCTGCTTACGCAGATCTAGGTAAGTGATATATTTTTTCGTATGAAGTGCGGTTACCAGTCGTCTAATCATAGCCCCAAAAGATGTTACTGGAGGGGTAACCACCGGGTTAAATTTAAATTGGTAACTGTCCACAGTCCGATACGTTATCATGGAGCTTTTACCTCATATATTAATAACTTTATAAGTATTTAAATTTTGATCGTTTAGTATAAAGTTTTAAGGTACGGTTGTAATAGGAATGATTAAATTATTAATTTGTTACTATAATAAATTAACTTCGCATGAGCTTTGTAAGTTTCCCAAACCCTTCAGGTGTCTTTTACGTGAAGTCTCACTAGATATAGTGGGTATCGGGAAAATGAAATACCCGGGACGGTCTATAAAACTGACAGGAGAGACTGGCTTCTAAGCTGTAGTGAAAGCATCCAGCCTGGGAGAAGATAGACAACAGATGAAGAAAGGACAATGCCAATATGACATCAAGATTTGTCATTTCATTCTGGAAGCATTTAGCAAAGACCAGATTAGAGGAAAAACCTTGAAGACACCACGATTTGTAAGAAGTCTTAGCACTTCTGTTGATGACGATAATAATGTATTAAAATATGATTTTATATATTCCATTTACGATAATTATGCTAGAAAGCGATTCATTTTAAAAGTAATACCTAGACTGAAATGAAAACTTCTTACTTTCTTTATTAGACTAAAGAATAGTACAATTACTGGCCGATTATATGTGATTCAACAGTGAAAATTGATTAATAGAATGAAAGACGTAATAATTTTGTGTCCAAGATGGGCATGGAAGAAATGGAATCATCCCGTTCCTTTAGATATGAGATAAATGTGACCACGGCGGTATTTCAGATAGCGGATATCGTAAGAGCTCGGAGAAAGTTCTATACATACGAGAAGGTTCAACAAAATATAAGCTTGTATTCTTTTTTGCAATATAACATTATGATTCGACATGACAGTTATCGGCCTATGTTGTATTGTCAAAAGCTTGCATGAAATTGAAGTAGCCCTACTTATACTAGGCTATTTCTATACCTCTGCACAAGAAACTTTAATGAGATATATAACTTTACATACTGAATATAGAACAAAATTTTTTGAAATGTTACACTGAGAGAAAAGTTACATAACAGTTGTTGAAAATCTATTAACATTAGTAGAATATCTAATAAAAAGAGGACAGTTAAACACTCTTTTAAATATTAATAACTAAATTTTATAGAGGTATATATTAACTACTAATAAAACCCTTATTTCTTTGCAAATAGATAAATTTTAATGCATAAGAAACTAGATTATAGTAATCAATAACTTTTTTAGTAACTGATAAATATGTATTTGTTATTTCTAATAACTGTTTTTTATTTGTTATAAAGTAGAGGTTGTTTCTTAAATTTCAAATATTAACAAAAAATATATTTTTCAATTCCTGTTAAAATTTTTTTAGAGTCTATGACTCATTGTATTCGCCTAGATTCCACTTATGTAATGTTTCTGTAACAAATGTATCGCACATTTTGATGAACTAATATTGTTACATGTATTTGGCTCTTAAAAAGCAAATATTACCCAATATAAAACAGTTTATTAACCATTAATAGATACGTTTTAACGTATAATATACTTACATAACCAGTCAAAAAACTTGATAATATCTATTAACAAAATTATACTTCCTTTAAGTACATATATATTTCATTGTTATAAATTTGGTTAGTAATTAGAAATATAAAGGCAATGATAGAAAATATTAGATTTTTATGTGTTATTATACATGTTATTTATAAATACAAATTACTTGTATATACATTTCTTATTAATAGCTACTACATAAAATATTAACTTTTAAAAGTAGTTTGTACAAGTTAATAAAAGTACCGCTATAAAAACAATTTTGTTCCATGTAATATCAACTTTATAAATATAAATACTTTTTCACTAATAGTTATTGAAATTTTGTCTATAAAACTAGTTTTATAAACCATTTCTCTCAGTGTACTTATTTCTACTACCTACTTCAAATTTGATAAAATATCATACTTATAAATAAAATAAAAATATTAAACGTCAAAGGATGCGTTAATTATTTCTTTCCTGTTTTGATGTTTTGAACTAAACAGTAGATAATATTAGTACGAGATAAAAATCTCGTACTTATCTGCACGTAAAAAAAATCTTGTAACTAAAATGACTAAAACGAGCACGTCAAGTAGCTGCACATGCTGATAAGAATTACTTAATTAGGTGATATCAATCAAAATTTAATTCCTTGTGGGATTATGAGTATTAGGAAAAATAAATATAGTATCTAAATATCTCCTTATTTTTTTCTTAAACACATGTAACAAAATTTTTATATCTTATATATCTTTTAGTAGATTTTTATAGATATAACTTTTATATTGTTTGTTTAGGAAATTTTTATGGAAAAAGGCTTAAAATACAAGCGTTTAGGTGATAAAAATTTATTTATATTTATTCTAAAAATATTATCATAAGTAAACACAGTACCACAAGGTGATTTACTTACAAGAAATATGATTATGTGCAATCATATAATTGTATTAATGATTCAACCATTTTGAATTCTTGTTTCTGTTTGTTAACTATTTTAATTTGATTAAAATTAATTAGAACTAAATTGGGGTATCCTTATTTATTTAATATCCCATCAATTCTACAGGATCGAAATCCCAGTTAGAGAGTAGATGCACGCAGAATACACAATGGTTACTTAGAATGTTACAACACACAAAAATAATTACATATAATACTAAAATTAAGAGCATGTAAATTAAATTAAAATACAGGGTGTCCCAGATTTAAACGGCCTAACTTAAAATTACGATTAAGCACCTAAAAATAAGGTGACAAGTTCATTTGAGCATATGTCCGTAAATGTTTTATTCCAGAGATATTCATGTTTTTCTTATTGAATAGCGCTACTTTAAAAAATCAACTTCATAACGAAATATCTAATATTATCGTATTGCGGTGTTACATAATAAATAATTTAAATTAATAATAAATTGTTTATCACCTAATTTTAATACAAAATTTAGTTTGTTTGCACTTATGTCTGGAAAAATATGAGAAACTATCAATGAATTTGAAGAAATTTATTGTTTAAAATAAGAAAGTAATAACATAACTTCAAAAACTATTTTTTTTTAATAATTTTTGTTCAAAATGTTCACCTGCAGCACGTAAACAGGCACGACAATGATCTGCCACTGCATTGGTTGCTGCCTGATATTGCTCAGGAGGTATGGTTTCGCAAACTTGAATAATTCTTCTACGTAGTGAGTCTAAATTATTTATCGGTTCTTCATAGACTTTTTCTTTTGTGGCACCTTGAAAAAATTTCTTTAAATTCATTGATATTTTCTCATTTTTTTTGACATTTAGTGCAAGCAAACTAAATTTTGTCTTAAAATTAGGTAATAACCAATTTGTTATTAATTTAATTTAATTATTATGTCTCACCTCAATAAGATAATACTGGATATTTCGTTATGAAGCTGATTTTTTAAAGTAGCGCTACTCAATAAGAAAAACATGAATATCTCTGGAATAAAGCATTTGCGGACATTTGCTCAAATGAACTTGTCACCCAATTTTTAGGTATTTAATCTTAATTTTAAGTTAGGCCGTTTAAATCTGGGACACCCTGTATATTTACTAATGCTTGCTTAAATTGACCAAGTAATGTATACAATTATCAATATTTGTAGGAATACTATTAAAAATATAGCATAATTGCCTCTTGCCTCTTAGTTTGTTCTTACAAGTGAACATGAAAAATATTTTTATTTCTAGAAGAAGTGCGCGGAACTTAAAATGGAATGATAGCTAAACAAACAGGATTGTCTGTAATATCGTTAACAAATTTATACACATACAGATTGAAGATTGAATTTTTCTTCTCTTTTGTAGCGATAGCAGAATTTTTTTTTCTAGATAAAATCTAAATAAACTTTTGCTCTAAAACAATTATGGGAGCAAATAATTGCACCATTGAAATCCCTATGCTGCGTCGTTTGAGACACAACCCTGTATATATTTGTGAAATTTAAAAGGAATTCAAAATCTTCATCGCATAAAGGTTGATTTATCGACGGAAAATCCCCAAATTTTTTATTAAAATTTATCTTATTAAATTAAATTTTTTTACCGGTTTCAGGAGATTAAACCATGTTTACATGCACAAAAGTCGGCAGGGTAAGTATGTCATAACTCTATTCTTTACGGCAATATTGCCATACTGACCTGTCAAAACAATCAAGAAAATTAAAATGATAATATAACGCTATTTATTAATACACACGGAATTATGTTGTTCAGAGCTTCACCTGCTGCGTCCCAAATATTTTCAGGCAATTCAGCATCGCCAAAATTCACTTTTTTTCTAGCCATTCTTTCCCTGTATGAAATAAAAATATTCTTCTTGTGTAAACTTCTTATTATAAGCTTCAAAACTAAAAAATGAGTTATTTATACGAGCTACGATACACATTTTTTTAACGGACTGTACGACAAAGATTCAAATACCGGTTGGTCTCTTTTTCTCCGGCTCACATTTACTGCGCTAGTGCATATTCCAGTATTCCTACATTTCAGTGATTATAACCACAAAATTTTAATATTTTTATATTATGTAGAACAATTGTCGCAACAGTGTTTTTGAACTGTTGTATTTTCCTGATATTAATTCTAGACTGCAAATACTTTGAGAAGTATTCTAAGAACTATTATAAAATTAATTTGTTCCGATAAATGCTAGAACAATTTTTTATTTGTATTTCAGCGAATTATTTCGCAAAGTTTAATAATTGAAATACACCAATTCAAAGTACAAATTCTTACTTGTAAAAACCTGATTAAATTTTAAGTAAGCCAATAGAATATTGATTTCACTTCCTTATCATCCCATTAAAATATTTGGCAATTCAAAAAACAAAATATCCAACCAAAGTACCAGACTTAAGATAAATAAAACTTATCTTAATAATTAGGTACCTACATTTTTATCTTTGGGTACCAAAAATCTATTTAAACTTGATTCGAGATATTTTTTCAGTACATCACAATGAAAACAAGCATAATATTGGCTGTGATTTTGGTGGGCACGGCCCTGGCTGCTCCAAATGCAGGGTCGTATTTACTGGAGGACTGTACGCCGGAAAAATGTAAGCTTCCGGATTGTCAGTGCTCTCGAACCCAATCACCAGCTGGCCAGAAAACGCCTCAGGTGAGTAATTATGTAATTCTCTCAAAATAACCGAAAGTATTTCACAATATTGTACAACGAGCATGGAATGGTACTCATTTCCTACGAGTATGAAAATTTGTAGCATGAACCGCGATATTATTTCCTAATTAATTTAATTTTAATAATAAATTTGTCCCGATTTCACCATTCCAATATTTGACAATTCTAAATAAGTATCCTAGCCATTGCTAGTACTGTACTGAAATGAGCTGACCTGTATTGAAATATTTACAAAACAAATTAATTTCGCACGATACTTGCTATGTACTTCATATTCCTAGCAACAACAAACATAAAATGAACAGATTTCTAAGTGGTCGTAGAAAAAATACTTTTCTATAACACTGTTTTGGAAACTACGTATTCTACAACTAAAAATTGTTATGGAATCACTAACATTCTATACGCTGCGTATGGAATATTTTCGACGAATCAAAGCCGCAATATATGAAGTATCTTGATTCAGTTACTATGGTTACATCTGTTGTTTTAATTTAATTTTTGGGTTTGATGTTTTCAACAATTTTATATTGGTATTTTTTTGTATAATTTCCAAAATCTTGTTATAGAAAGTATTGTCTATAACATGTAATGGAATGGCATATCCCACATTCGCAAACCGTAGCCCTCGCCTTCGGCTCGGACTACAAACTTTTTGCTCGCGTGGAATATGTGCCATTCCATTACTTGTTGTAGGATATACTATTACAGTAGAGTACTGAATAGCTCGGAAGCAGATTAGGTATAAGTTACTACCCCCCTTCCTAGGTTATCATTTTGATATGTCTTCTAGAATTCTTCTTAAAGACCTTAAGTTTATGAAATATTTTTGCAAAACAATTGCTTGTCGCTCGAATATTTCACACACAAGCGTTGTCACAACATTTATTTTATATTTATCCTCTATTTTTTTTTTTTTTTCGTAGAATTAATTGCATTCTTAACAACACATTGACAACCTGGAACTTTCAATTCGCGAACTTGAGCGGTAAAATATACAAAGCACTGGCTTTCTACGGAGATTCTAGAGCAAAATTATCTTAAATATAAAAAAAAATAGTTCATTTAGTATCACTTACCCCGATTTTCGTGTATCAAAGCCTGTAAAAACCATTGATAATTGCTAATATTTTAAAGAAAAATATCTACTAATAGTTTTTTCAATTGTCATGTCATAAAATTCCTTAGAAACCTGTAGTTATGACTTTGCTGATGTAAATTTGTAAATATATGAGTATTTTGTTTATAATTTGAATTCCGTTAAAAATAATTTTGTTGGATACAAAAAGCATTGTACAAACCTGCACGCATTCGATCAAATGAAGTCCTTATTTTCAAGCTTGCTCGTTCTTCAAATAAGCGCTCATGCGGGAAGATTGTTTACCCGAATTTGACATGTAAATAACTATTACTTACAGAAAAATATTTTAAATTAAAGATATAGATAGATAAATAATCAGAGCCTCAGGACTTGAAGATCCATAGGTTGTTTCACTATACCCTCCACTGAGTTCTGTTGATTGCTTAAATTTTTAGTCTTTCCGAATTTCATCAATCCATTCTCCTTTAGGACGCACTCTTCAATTATTTGATCCCACTCTCCTTTTTATAAACACTAACGGTTAAGCTTGAATTACATTATACTTTTTTCGTCTAGATTTAGCACCATCGTTATATAATACTATTCCTCATTCATTAAGGGCTCTGTCTATGATTTCTTTCCGAAAACATATTAAAAACATGTTTTGCTCGTTTTAAATCAAAATTGTATTCGTCACGATATTTTTCTCTGTGATTCGTAAGATCGACAAATCAATTTATTTTTTGTATTTTTTCTTTCTTTATTTTTACATATATGATCATTCTTAAATTTATACTTTTCTCAGTTGTGTACCTTTTGGTTTTATTCAACTTTTATAAAACTGTTTATATATATATATATTATGTAATGTTTATATTTTGTAAGGTTAGGTGGAAGAACAGCCTTGGCTGAACCTCGCCTTTGACTCCTTTTGTCAATAAAGAAATTTATTATTATTATTATTATTATTATTATTATTATTATTATTTCCGTTCGAGTTTCATTCGAGAAATTTCTGGTCATTAGTAGTATAATGTAAATCAGAAATTTCGGTTCGATTTTCATACTAGATTCTAGTATAGAAATATACGTCCTGCTGTATGTTTCTATTCGAGTTTCACACTAGATTCGGCTACGCTTGCGCACTACTGTCAGAAATCAGGTACACCAACCTGTTTATTTTGAGACAAATAAATGTTTTGTCATAAAGTCGTTAGTTTTTAATTTGGTGTTTGTTAGTTGTCCTTGTTTTAAATAATGTTTTTCTACGTTATCCATTGTTTAAATAATTTTAATAACAATGTGCCAAATGCAGTAATTCAGTTTCAGTTGTAAAGTTTGTCAACTTGGTCTCCTTCGGAATACGTCGAAATTACTCGATTTTGAACAAATGGTTTTAAAATAAAGTATGTAAATCGAAGGAAACTCGAATGAAAATCGAACCAAAAATCTAGTATGAATCTAGACGAAAAAAGTTTAATGTAATTCAAGCTTGAGAGTGATTCATTGTTTAAAACTATTATTTGAAGTTTTCAACTAAAATAATATAGAAAAGTTTTCACTGTATTTCTTCTCTTCCTGTATTGAACATAATAATAGTAATAATTAATTTTACTAGGGATAAATAAGTGGAAGTGAGCGAGGCAGCGAGCATTTTTTTCTAGCTATTTTATGGGAAAAATTTTTAAGAAATGTATAAATAAATTATTGATTTTGTTTGTGTTTGTTGTAGCTGGTGTTGCTCTCATTCACCGATGCCGCAGCGCAGATGATCTTTGATGAGTTATGGCAGAAGAACTTCTTCGACCGCAAGAATCCTGATGGCTGCCCAATCAGCGGTACCTTCTTCGTTCCACACGAGTTCTCTAACTATGAGGTTGTCAACAAGTTGTACAATATGGGCTTCGAGATCGCTAGCCACTCCATTACGTTAGTAATATTTATCCACTTATCGTTTACATTTATCTAAATGATTGTATATATCTTCATAAACATTCGTGCATCATCTAGACGAACCTTTCGAAGAACTCTCCTTCGATTTATTGTTAAATAAATATATTATGCGATCTAGCCCTCCTAAGAGGGTAGAAAATAAAAGGGGTCCTGTCGAGACTGAAAGTCAGCAACAATTAAACTTTACTCACATGATCTTTATTAAACAATAATCAATGATGAACGTACTCTACAACTTACTGTACTCTACGGTACTTCCTTACTTATTTACTTCTAACATACCTAGTAACACTTACATATATTTGTACAAGTCCTAAGTCAGCAAAATAAGTGTCGCAACTAAACAATATTATTGAATCTATTTACTTAATCATTTCGTGAACTATAATGTGCTGACTTAGGACTTGTTACAGCTGTCCTTTCCCTAGATGCTACTGAAGATAACACCACAGGGGTATAATTAAAGTGGCCACATTGTCAAATGTAATCTTTTGCCTTATATAATAAATACCGAGAGTCAATAATTAATTGGTAAAATTTCGAAACGGAAAATTTCTTATTTATGATGCATTTTTATTTCTTTTACCATAATAATGACAGGATTGATTTGGTTAAGACGTATGCACACGGTCAATAATACATATCATTGATTTTAAGAAATGTCAAAAAATAGTCGCTATAAAATTGCCCTCTGATGAAAATGAAGCATTCTAATTGGCTTTAGTGTTTCATCAAGACTTCATGTCTTGATGAAATTAGCATTGTACTTTTTGTCTTGTTTCAAGAATTCTTGATATTTCTTGATACCTGATATTTTAGGAGAATCCCCTTTTTCTGTCGCTTTATCCAATTCTAGAGTTCAAGAACGTAGCGTAGGCGTCTGCCCATGCCCCTCCCTTTTAGTTCAATGTTACTTAAATGTTGGTCACGTCGCGTTGTAGTTCGATATTCTATGATTTGTATTTAAAATAATGAGTGTTAAAAGAGATATAAATCAGATTTAATCGGTTAGTGATGAAACCCATCTAACAGAATCTAACTAAGTTTAATTAACTTGATCCACTTTCTTCTAATAGCCGAGAATCGGAATCGATTTTATTCCATAATAATATTTCTCCCTCTCAATCTAATTAAAAAGTAATAGATTTTCTTTCAATTTGAACGTTAAAAAGAATATAAAACGATGTACCCAAATACAAGAAAACAAATTAATATATAATGAAATTCAATTATATAAAATATGTACAAGTTAATGGGATAAATAGCTCCGTAAAATATTTGTTTTGAAAATCATGGCCATAGATATAAATATTTATATTTTAATCATAAATGCGGAATACAAAAATTTATTATCAAGATATCAAGATTTCTTGACAATACTTTCTTGGCTTGTCTTGGAAAATAGAAAATACTTCTTGTCTTAGTCTTGTCTTGATTTCAAGACAAGATCAAGAGTATATCTAGATTCTTGTGAAACATTAATTGGCTTACAATACGAGTATAATGAAAAAAGTAATCAGTTTTTAATCAAAATTTTAAATGTATTCGGGTAAAATGATCTAATACTGCCCCAGGATTGTCTAATCATCTCCCTAACTCAAATATTTCCCCGTAGGAAGAAAGCCCTGGTGGACTACTGGCGCACAGCAAACCGCTCCCTCATCACCGCCGAGATGGGCGGCCAGCGCGACATCATCTCCACATTCGCCAACGTCCCCCGCGACTCTGTGATCGGCGCCCGAATTCCTCTCCTCCAAGTCAACCACGAAACTTTCCAGGCCTTGCAGGACGCCGGTTTCCATTACGACGCCTCGTGGCCCACCCAGCAGCGTTTTCCATACTATCCTTACACGCTGGACTTTGCCTCTACTCAGACCTGCGCGGTAGAGTGGCAGTGTTACACCGAGCCAGTTAAAGGGTTCTGGGAGCTGCCTATTGTGGATTTGGTCAGTCAGGAGGGGATTGCGTGTAACAGTCTGCTGGGATGTTCTACTAAGTAAGACTTTCAACATATAATCAATCTAGACAGCAATACATACATACATACATACATAATATGACGCTATGTCCCACTTATGCCCGTTTGCACCAACTATATTTTTATGGGACACCTTACAACCTTACAAACACTTTAATCTAATTTATATTTAAAATTTTATTCCTTTGCGCAAGTTTCACCTAAGAAAATAATAGCTAAGTGTAACTTGGTTCCTATGAAGTTAGGGATATTTAATATTCTACGGTTGTAACTACATTCATTTCAATTGAAATGTCAAAATAATTTCACACATTCACGAACGGTTTTGTTGGTTATTAGTTGTAGGTAATAGTTTGTACAGTATTGAAGAAGATTCTATTATTTGCCAAAGTGAGTATTATAATTCGAAATGTAAAAAAACTAGAAAGTAATTATGTAAAATGTTTTATGTTAGAAATGAATGACAAAAAACAGCGGGCACCTAATTTTACAAACGATGAAATTATTTTTTGCAATACCTGTTCTGTGAGTTACCCATTAATAACAAAATTTAAACACAGTAAGTGGAACTTTTATTGCACAATTGGTTTTCATGGTTACATCATTTACTTACCGTCCACGGTGGATGGTAAGTGAAACTTACCGTTCATGGTGGACGGTAAGTAAATATATATCATTCAAATTTTATTTTTAACCTTAATCTGTCAGCTGTTAATTTTGATACCTATTTTTCCTTTTTTTATATTTACGCAGGTATTGCAAAAAATAACTTTAATAACCTCGAACTGTAAGTGATTTTTTAGGCCTCGAATGTTAAGGAAATCTAGACCCTACGGGTCTCGACATCCCAAACTACATTCTCGACCTAAAAACTATCACTTACAGTTCACGGTACATAATATACTATTGTTACTCAGCATGGTAAATAACAAACATATAATTGAATCGAAGAAAACCGACGGTTGTACCTGGAAAGAAAAAAAAAAAAACGTACTTGGTAAAAGGTTACATCGTTCATCGTGTCAAAAAAATTTGATCTGTTATAAATTTTTCTTGAGATTCCCTTATGAACTGATAAACATTCCTCTTCTAATCTAACGATATTTGAAAAAAAATTGTTTCTGAGATCTTGTCTGTGAAAACAATTAACAAAGAGTTGTCTGTATTTTTTCTATGTACTCATCGTTTTCCAAGACCTTTCATTCAATTGCAGCCAATAATTTAAGAAAAATTTCACAAAACAATTACTTACCTGTAAGACTTATGTACAAAAAAATCGTCAATAAGTTTCTCCTCTTTTTTACTACTTTGGAATAGAAGATCCTCTAACTCTTAAAGTCACGTCTGCTTGATGTCACTTTATGCTACAAATTAATCAATTTGACTTTATGTATTATATATACAGTGACAAAAATGATACCTATAATCCAAATTAATTTTGAAATCATCAAATTTAAATTTTTGGTAACATGTTGAATATTTTAGTTTTTTAAATAAATTTCTAGAGTACTGCCCAATGTAAAAATAAATAATACCTGAACGGTACTAACCTTATAATTCCATTAATAAGGCCAGCAACTTTTGGTTATTGCTGATCTACAAGACTATCAGTAAAGCCTATCACGAATCTTAAATAACAAACCGAATTAAACTTTAAAATGATTTCACTCTTGACTAAATTAATAAATCTTCTCCTTAGCGGCACCGCCGATGAACTCTTCACCTGGCTCACCGGCAACTTCCAAGCCATCGCCTCTGGCTCCCGCGCTCCCTTCAGCCTTGTCATCGACTACTCGTGGTACGCAACAGCCGAGGAGCACCGGGAGGCGTTAACGCGGTTCCTGGACTACCTGCAAGAACAACCAGACACGTGGCTAGTCTCACACGCGCAGGCACTGGAGTGGGCACGAAACCCGAGTCCTGAGTTCAAATCCTGTCAGAAGAGAGAAGCTGCACCTTGCCAACCGAAGACTTGTCACTGGGATATTGGGGAGTCGGAGAGGTTTATGGTGGCATGTAGAGCTTGCCCGAAGAATTACCCGTGGTTGGGTAATCCTCTTGGAGAATAGATTGATTTTTTCTTTGCTCTAATTACATTTGTAGGTTTGCAATACTAGTACCTAATAGAATATTGTGTAGATGGCGTTTTATATTTTGTACAAGTGTTATGATGTATAAATAAAATATTTTTTAAATATAAATAAGAATAATAGTTATTTCGTTGTTCAATCTAGAGAAGAAAACGATTCTTTATTACAGAAGACCTCGAAGACAATTTGCAACTTAGGTCTTTCCTTATGTGTTACACACAATTTTTACATGTTTCTAAAAACGATTTGCTTGGGCTTGGACCTTAAATACACTTTAACTACACAATTGACACGTTAAAAGTTAGGTTATCAGATGCAAGGCTGTGTAGCAGTGTTGCCAATGAAGCAATCATATATCTAAAATAAAGTTGTCAAATGATGATCTAGAAAAAGCAAAGTAAAAGACATAATTGTAAGATGTATATCACTAAAATAAGAATTTTCTATAAAATTTATAATTTTTATACTATATTTTTTGTAAATAACTATCATATTGCTAACACTTCTATATTTTTCTCTCTAGAGAGGCAAAACATATTTTCCTCACTATTTCAAGAGAAGAACGGTAGAGTTTCCTGGCATGTCATGAAAAAAAAAAAAAAATGTTTCATGAGAGGTAAGTTGAATTTTAAGTTCGAGGTGTACAGAAATATTCTAGAACGTTAAAAGAAACTCTAACGGTGTAGACAACATTTTTGCAAATACCAGCAGCCTAAAATCCTATCAATAATCCAATATTTCGTATATTGAAATTTTCGACATTAATTAAAATAATTGAAGTGTTTCATATTGTCGAAACTATCCAAGAGTCCTTTGTAATGTAACAAAAGCAAAAAATATTAGTATAAACAAAAAATATGTATATTTTTTCCCCATATCTAAGTTAATTCGGCATAATTTCTTCACGAAAAATAAAAATCCCCCTTCAGTTTTACTTTTAGTATTAATAAAAAGAGTAATTTGTAATTATTATTATTCATGGACAATAATAATTTTATTTTACATGAATACAATGACAACTTAATGATTTAGTAGTTGGAAAAATATATTAGTCATAATATTTGTAATAGTAAATAATTTAGGGTTTTGTGAAATAAACAATTTAAAGGACGAGCGAGCACAGTGAAGTAAGGACACATGAAAGGCGAGTCTATAA
The DNA here is from genome assembly GCA_963942605.1 of Poecilus cupreus. Taxonomy (NCBI): domain Eukaryota; kingdom Metazoa; phylum Arthropoda; class Insecta; order Coleoptera; family Carabidae; genus Poecilus; species Poecilus cupreus. The sequence continues at coordinate 5,425,857 of OZ012733.1, read as the reverse complement.
AACTCTATTATGTACGTATTGCATACACTATTTTATGTTCGACTGCATTACAAATCATTTTTCTTTGCTTAGAATGAAGTTTATATTTGCACATTACGTAGACATGAAATAATGTGAAAGTTTCGAAGAGTGCTCCTTTTCTATTGTTTGATTAACTTTTTTTTTTTATTAATTATTATCATTCTGACCTGTTATTATGGACGAAATCATTTAAATAGCATCAAAGTAAAACATCTAATTTCTATAATTAATGTAACCATTACCAAAAATAATTCCTATTTAATTATTTACCTAACAAATTAATAAAATTTATTTTATCGTTTATTTTTATAATTGGCATTTTTACTTCATCATTATAGAATAGTCCATAAAGTGGCACTTAATGGTCGCTAAACAATATCATTTACATGTAATTATAATATAGGCAAACAAAAAAAATATTTTCAATCCTCAAAAAAAAAAAAACTAATATGTTTAATAATCTATTTTGAAATATTTATTATATACTATTGAATTTGTCAAAAATTAATATTGAATGATCGTCAATTACTTTTATACAAGTTAATTGAATCCTACCGAGCTTTTGGAGAAGGGTTAAATCAAAACATCAACAATAATATTTTAAAGATCAATTAATTTTTACAATTTAATTGAATTTTGTCTAATTTTGTATCAAGTTAAAGAATATATTAAGAATTACTTTTGAGCACTTGTATATTGTTTTTAGAATTCTTCCAAATTTGGTATCAAATTGAAACATTCTAATGATAAAATAAATATATTATGACGCCTTTTACCCATGGGTGTGGCACTCTGCTTACGCAGATCTCAGTAAGTGATATATTTTTGCGTATGAAGTGCGGTTACCAGCTCTCAAATCATATCCCCGAAAGATATTAGTGGAGGGGAAACCACAGGGATAAATTTTAATTGACAACTGTCAGCTATTTACCCCATTAAATCTGAAAGGAGAAAAAATATCAGATAATTTATACAATTTTGCACGCTGTTTACAAATCACGGTATATGATACATATTGTACACATATTCTCTGAGGTCTTCTGAATTTTCTGAATGTCTTCTGTATATTTATTCATATTTCAATAATCATAGATAATATATTTGTACATATGGCTGAAACATCCATTCTTTTTTTTTTAGTCTTATATGTAAAATACTTTTTCAATTATACTTTATGATTTTCCTTTATTTAAAACTGAACGTGGCTGAGAAGACAATTGATTTTTACAATCCTGTTATTTTCTTTTATTTGAAGAAATATGATACGTTTCATTATTTAAGGATGATGAAACATTGTGCAATATTGACTGCGTCGCTATTTAATTTGTATCAAGTCACGTAACACCAGATTTATAAAATTGATTTTAGATAATTGTCAACTGGCAGATGAGCTGATAAAAATAAATACAAATATCTTAGATTACATCTCGACACCCTTGTAGTTTTCGACATCAAATGCAGTTGTGTTTCTAAAATTACTGTGAGTCAACTACTTAATACCATCTTATCGTTTAATCAATAAGTTATTTAATAGCATTTCTGAAAATATCTGTACCATCCTTCCTATTTCAACAACCACTCACACATTATCAAGTACTTGACTAAGATATAATTAACTAATAAATTACATAAACAACATACGATTCTAAGTAACGCGGCTAATCTTAAATCAATATCAAGGAAAAGTATCATCAAACAATTACCTAATTCTGTTTAATACTCTGAAATGATAAACAATTCTTGTTAATTGGAACATTGAACATTTTATCTGGCAAAATGTTATGTATATAAACAAAGGGAAAATCATAAATCACAACATTTGACACAATCAGAAACAATGAAATCTCTGATTGCTCTAGTACTTTTGGGCTGTTTTGCCGTGACTTTAGCTTTACCACAGAGGAAGTGGGTGCACGTGTGTAATAAGAGTTATTGTACGTTGCCGGATTGTCAGTGCTCTCAAACTCTATGGTGGGAGACAGCTAAGAAACCAGTGGTGAGATACTTACTATTCAGATTAATTCATATTTCGATTTTCTGTGTTTTGATTGAGATACTAAAAATCTACTCACTTTTCTTACACACACAAATGTTTCACTTATCTCTTTGCTGATTATTACAGTAAAAAAAATCTGATGTGTTCAGCATATAACCTCCCGCCTAATACTATTCTTAAACAATACAAAATAGTATTTGATGATACTGTAACATACTTTTTATTTATTTATATTTGAGAAATTTAATTTTATTTAGTATTTTTATTTTTGACATAAGTATATCAAAATGACATGTGACACATTTCGTAAAAAATTCAAGTCTTCCGTGGTGTACAAGGAATGCAAGATTTATGAAATCTAATTTATTTATATTTTATTATCTGTAAATCTAATGAAAATTAATAAAATTAGTCTAATCAAAACACACGTAAAATTAAATATTCGACATCTTTCAAAATAACATAAATTGTTGAAAAAGGAAATTTAACCGTGTTTTTCACGAAAAACTGTTAAGGGCTTCAAGTAAACTGCTACTTCCGGTTGACCAATTTTATCCAAAATATAATCAGCTCTTCATTTGAATATAAGCAAAAATTCACAAAATTGATTGGATAAAACGATAGATAAAATGTCAAGAATCAAGAAATATCTTGAATTCTTGAATCAAGACAAGAAAAGTTTAATTTTTTGTCTTGAAAATCAAGCCCAAGGCAAGAAGTGATCATCAAGATAAGATTTCTTGTCTTGATAAAACACTATTTGATATATTAATTATATAATTAAATTTTATTAATTGTCGATTGTTCTAAATTAAATTTACGATAATTAATAAATTTTCGTACAAATATAAGCAGTGCTACAGATACATCGACCCATGGATATATCGCTTTTACCGATATTTTACTAATATCGAACATCGATATTCAAAGCTAGATATCGAACAGCCCATATTATTATTATAAACAATGAATATTTTGTGTACTATATATTATTATTGTCAAGAAGTTGAAGCTTTTAAATCTCAAATCCATCATCATTCAAGTATAATAATTCTATTCCAGTTCGTCGTACTGTCATTCGATGACGCCGTCTCTGAAGAAAGTTTCAACGAATTCATCAAACCCACGTTCCTATCTAGGACGAACCAAGATGGCTGCCGCATCAGTGGTACCTTCTTCGTTCCTCACGAGTACACCAACTACTCCATTGTCAACAAGCTCTACAACCTTGGCTTCGAGATCGGGTCACACAGCATTACGTAAGTGAGATGATCAGCAGATTCTTTTATCTTATCAAAAATAAAAGTAATTTCATATTTGATTGGGATGGTATAATTAGCACTACATTATTTTTTGTTTGTTGTGTTAGCAACAGATATATATATACAGATACGTATACAGGTCCATACATGATTAATCATGTTTAATATCGGTCTCGGAACTATGATTAAATTTAATTGATATAAAAACTTAAATCTAATCAAAGCAAATACCTAAACAGTATACATATTGTTTCTAAGAACAAAAATATTGTTGTTCGTTTTACACACATCAAGTATTCCGTCAATTTACTGTGACAATTTCAGTAGTACCAAGACGATATCAGCTGTCACTTATGCTATTTATATATTTGTTTATTGGTATTGTTCATATCTTTATATATTTATAAGATTAATATCTTTACCTAAATACAAACATGTTTGACTAATTGGCAACAATGAAAATCCCCTAGAATTCCCTAAATTTATTTCGAAAAATAGAACATGTTTTAATTCGGCAATAAATTGACCAATTTATTGGTGAAGAACAAATTGACGCAAAGTGTCGTATTACATAAAACAATAAAGTGACAAGAAAATTAGTATATTAACCAATAAATTGCAATGTGTAAAACACGCATTAAATGAGTATAATAGTATATTATGATACAAGTGTATAAGTAAGCTTTTAAAGCACGTACGACGAGTTTAAGAGCACGACGCGAAGCGGAGTGCTTTTAACGTCGCTAGTGCTTTAAAAACACTTATACACGTGTGTCATACGCTATTTTTTTTATTATACCTGCATCATACTCTGGAAAAAAGTGGAAAGCAACATTTTGATTTTGATTCATTTCATAACTTTGCGGGTGTGACGTTTGACGTATATCGTTTACATGGAGACTGGTTAGCATTTGTTGTTTACGTTTACAGTTTTGACAGATATAATAGTAATTATTTTTGTTGTTGCTTAGCAACCTTTAAAGCACGGCGTGTTTTAATCTTGCGTTTACGAACGCTGTAGCGTGTTTTAAACACGGATTATGTTGCAGGTATAATAAAAAATAAATTTTTCACGTAGCTGTACATTCATTCATAACATTACGCTATATCCCACTTATAGTGAAGTAGCACGAACCTAGACAAGACATTTTGATACTTTTCTTGTCTTGGGAAATATAAAATACTTCTTGCCTTGGCCTTGTCTTGATTTCAAGTCTTGTTAAACACTAATTTTGTCAAGTATTGTGAGCATAATAAATAGTGAAGCAGAAAAGATAAAATAGTTCTGTCTTATTAAAAAAATCGTACCTTTTCTAATTCTCTAAATCCTAATGACGAACTTCTATAATATCTTTTCCAGAAAGAACTTCAGCCAAGAATACTGGCGCACCGCATCCATCCCAACCCTCGTGTCCGAATTCTCTGAGCAACGCACCATAATCTCAACTTTTGCTAACATCTCCTCCTCGGAAATCATCGGCGCTCGCGTGCCGCAGTTGCAGCTCAGTAACAACACCTTCCTTGCTCTCCACAAAGCCGGGTTCCAGTACGACGCGTCATGGCCTACCCAGCGACCGTTCTTCCCGTACACCCTGGAATACACCAGCACGCAGGAGTGCCACACTGTGGACTGTCAGGTGCAGCCGACGCCTGGACTCTGGGAGATGCCGATTGTGGATTGGAGGGATGATAAAGGCATTAGTTGTAATAGCGTGCATGCTTGCGCTGTTGAGTAAGTGGACAATTTTTACTCTTAATTACTTTCGATCAATTGTTTCCTGAGATAGTTTATTATCCGACATTGAAAAGGAGAAAACTTCATCTGATTACAATTATCTTAAAAACGACCAATCCAAATTGTGTAACACGGGGGTGCTTATTGACTAAATAAAACACAAGAGACATACAAAAGAGAAGACAACCGAACATGTGATGCTATACCTGACAGAGACAAAATAAAGAGAATTCTTTGGTCATTATATAAAGTTAACATTTAATAAAACACTAAGAATGATAAAAAATAATAAAACAAATACCAGAAGGTCCATCGGTCTGGTATAGGAATAATGCTAAAAATTCGCAAGTGAGTTTTCAGTAGATGAGCACGTTTTAAGATCCATAGAATACGATTTTAATAGTTTCGTGATGTTGTCGGTATGTGTGTCTGTCTGTCTGTCTGTTTATCTGTCTGTCTATCTATCTGTCAGTCTGTGTGGATCTCTGGAGTTACTGTTTCTCAAAAACTACTAAACTGAAAATTTTGATATTTTGTATATATCAATTGTATCCTCTTTGAAAGAACTGATTAGTTTTTGGTAATAATTCAATAAGCGGAACTGGTAGTTTACTTTAAGCCCTATCAAGTTATATTGAAATATCTTATTAAATTATGGTTATATTACAATTTTTGTTATTAGAATAGTATTTCAAATGTTATTATCCTCTTACTGTCTCCATTTATGAGTTACAACACTTATTAACCTATGCTTTTTTAAATAATAAGACAACGCTTGAAAAATATCTATTTTTGACATGTGTCATAAGTGAAAACTAAATTTTTTGTAGAGATAAGCGTTTCTTAGTAGTGGTGCATCATTTGATAAGAAATCTATGCTTTTATTTTAAATATTACTGAAAATGTTATCTTACATTAAAAAGCCTACGTATTTGCTGTATATTTTTCTATCGGATGAACCAGTATAACGCAATAGACCTTTTGTTTCCTTTTAATACAGTTCTTATTCATTATTGTCCTAAAATGATTAGACTTATGGTTTATCATAGCCTCACGGTATATACACAATTCATAGTTTATCAGCGTCATGGCCTATCATAGATTGACTATAATAGACTGACTGCCGTAAGTCCAGCAGCCCCTTATATATTCATGTGTGGCGGCCTCTCGAACATTCCAGGCTCCTTCGCGAAACTTCAAGAAACGCTACCGCGTACTGAGCTCCGACAGGTTTCAACAGGTTAATTCGTTACAATTCTAATAACAAGATGACGGACTATCCGCGATAATGAATCTACATTTACGGTGATCAAGTGGTCAGCCTGTAGCACTCGAGTGTGATTAAATATCTGATATTGCTATATTTTAACGGCATACACAACACAAGTTTCTTATTGATTGCTAAAATTTGGTTAGCAATTGTATTAGATGAGGTATAGGTCAAAAATGTGTTCCAGATGTGGACACATTTTCATGTATTTAATATAATAACAATCTGGCTACAACCTTAAATATATGTGTATATGTTACCGGCCAAACCCGATTTCAGGATAAACTAGCTTTGCCTAGGCTAAACTAATTCTTCCTACATGCAATAGGATAAACTGGTATAGCCTAGGCTAAACTAGTTCGTTCTAAGCCCGATAGGATAAACCAGTTCAGCCTAGGCCAAACTATTTTCTCCTGACAGAAATACACACTCTTAGGATAAACTGGTATGGCCTAGTATAAACATTATAAAATACCTAGAAAGACAAACTAAACAGGTAAATTGAATAACATACTATTTAATTAAAAACAATCATTTTTATTAAAACGATAATGATTCGTCGCAATAACTATTGGATGATTGGTAACACAAACAATCATATTGTAACAAATAATAAAGTGTTTTAATAGAAACAATAACTATACCTCAATAAAATAATTATTAAAATTATTATTTATTTTTACATGGTTTGCTTTGGTGGCACTTAGAATTGCAGAGTATCATTTATTTCTTGCACTTGCATCTGTTTGTGGAACAGTTTTTGTTACAGCTACATCTCACAAAACAATACAATAAAAAAAAGAGTACTGTAAAGTCCCATTATCGGACTTAAGTATTACGTATAGTAATTTGAAACTTAGTATTTAATAATAATAAAAGTTTGTTGAGCGTAAGTTGTAAAGACCATAGCGAATGATTACTAATTATGGTATTTCTAGAAGTGACTTCTATAATTTTTAGGTTTATTTCATGATCAAAAACGACAATAAACTGGTCTTTTCAGCACATTTTACTTATGTATTGAGAAAAACAAAAGATTATTCCCGAAAATAACCTGTAGAGTTTTATATTCAGTAATAATATAACAAGAGAGTGAGAATAAATTGAAAATAGTTTGACAGATCTTTCGAAAACTAGTTGCCAGGCAACTGCCAGAGGCTTTCGTGGCTATTGCCAAATGGGAACAAGTTTGAGAAAGATAATGGAGAATTATTTTCCAATTTATCGAACTGTTGAGTTATATTTAATTAGATAATATTTTATTCAATTTACCTATTTATTTTGTCTTTCTAGGTATTCTATAATGTTTATACTAGGCCATACCAGTTTATCCTAAGAGTGTGTGTTTCTGTCAGAATAAACTAGTTTGGCCTAGGCTAAACTGGTTTATTCTATCGGGCTTAGAACGAACTAGTTTAGCCTAGGCTATACCAGTTTATCCTATTGCATGTAGGAAGAATTAGTTTAGCCTAGGCAAAACTAGTTTATCCTGAAATCGGGTTTGGCCGGTAACATATATATAAATAAGAAAACTCATTTGAAATTTTTATAAATTTGTGTATGTAACATGTCCATAATTTAACTTATATTTGGTATTTTCATTATATTAAAATATTTTTTATTTCAGAAAAGATATTTTCGAATGGATGAAGGAGAATTTCAATCAGATCAAGGCCACAGGAGCACATATTTCCTTAAGACTCAGTTACTCCTGGTTTCTTAGTAATACTCAGCATAGACAAGCACTTAACATGTAAGTAAAAGTATCTTCCATTGAAAAGCACTAGTTCTTTTATTGACTTGTTGATAAAATATTGCGAACCTAAATCCCTTATTTGACAGATTCTTCAATCATAATAAATAAATAAGCTTTTTAAATTAGTAGATAGTACCCGAATGACAAACAGCTGTCAAAATCTGAATGATACCCGAAAACAAATAAAACCTGTATTTATACGCGTTTAAACCGGTTTTGATATTCTAGTAAAATCACTAGAGGTATACAAATGTAGTAGACGCATACCGATTATAAACAAATACATAATTGTAATTGAAACTAATTTCTGAAACATGATAAACCATAATGGCAACAATTAAATTCGTCCTTTTTCAGATTCCTTAACTACATTCGTAGTCAAGCCGCCTTCATCGTCTCCTACAAGCAGTTGCTCGAGTGGTCCAGGAACCCATCAGAGAACTTCTCCTCCTGTCAGAAGATCTCGCCTGTTCCATGTAATCCTGCTAGGTCGTGTCTATATCAGCCATCGCCAAATGGTTACATTAGCTTCGATCACTACCTCGGGGTGTGTGGAAAGTGCCCCCATAGGTATCCTTGGCTAAACAATCCACTGGGAGAAAATAAACATTCGAATTAATTGAATTATAAAAGTATTATGTATTTATTTTAGAATAAAATGCTGTCTACATATATTTACTTGTTCTTATTCCTTACATACAGTTAATTTGAAACTTCAAAATATAAATAATTAGGACTGGTCGATATCTTGTTTTGAATATCGATGTTCGATGTTAGAAAAATATCGATAATATCAATAATATCGATGTATCGATATATCGATGTTTTGATATATCGATGTATCGACAATGTATTTATATTCAATTTTTGTATGTATGAATTAACTTTACTTATTTTATGTAAATGATTAATATCCTGTCAGTGGGCAATTTGCCTGTTGGGTTTATTTCAAATATATAAATAATTGTGTCGCCTCATGAGTAGACACAAACGACCATGCTTTTCAGTGGGATTCAAACCCACAACCTCTGGTGTGCTAAGCAAGTGGCATAGTCACTACCACCGTGATCGGTACACTGAGAAAAAAGACCTACTAATATTAAACTAATCCTTTATTAACGTAGGATTTATTGACATGAAACTATATAATATTAAATCAAATAAACATTTGTTCTTTAATAACAAACATATAAATACCAACGTTTCTTCTGAAACAAATAATTTATTGACGTTAGATTTATTGACATTAAATATTATTTGTTTAATATAAAATAAAATACCTTACAATTAATTCAAATATGCTGATATAATTGATAACAAATATACGATTTTTATTAAATCTGCATTTTTTACATATAAAGAACGTATATTTATATTTAGAATATTACGTTTCTAGGCAATTGAAAATTTATTAATAGTTCATTTCTTTCTTTATTTATGAATTGAACTAAATATTATATGCAATGACATATTTGTTAACAGTAACTAGATTTTGTTGACTATAAATACATTTATTAACAGTTAACAAACTTTCTATAATATGAACACAGATTCACTCACAGATGATGCATATTGGGTAGTTGGCTCATTATTGTTTGTTCTTGCTAACTGCAACCTCGCGATACACTATATGTCCTGTGATTGGTGTGAAAAAATATTTTCGTTTATATTAAAATAGCATAAAAATAATGTAAAAAACTGGGGATTTGCTTTTTTAATCCCAATATTTGAAGGTATGCTTATCATTCTATAAACTATATATTATGTTGCAACTAGTGTTCGCCATTTTGTGTTGTAATTGTAATAATTATAATAATTTGTGTACACAAGAACGTGTTTTTGGATGTATGGCTTTAAGTTTTTATTATTTAAAAGACATTTATTTTGTTATTAGTTAGACATGAATAATTTTTAAATCCTCCAACCGAATCCAACATTAACAATGTCTTGTTCCTCGAAAGTTCCTATATCATCAGAGATAATGAATCTATAAATGTCAAAACAAACTATCAAAAGTCAAATAATGTAAGCTGTATTATTGATATTATTATGTATATACACATACTTATATATTCATGTAAGTAGTTCTTCAAAAAATGTTTTCTATAAAGTTTGTTTTTCCCGACTCTATTATTTATATTAGGAGGTTCATGGTTAAGTAGGTATTTATGTAAAAAAGGGTTAATTTTGTAATAATTAGATTAAACGATAAACGATTCTATTTATTTAAATAAATTACATTATTTACCCAAGCATCAATAATTGTTAGTATTTGGTTAATAAATATGCTATAGTACAGTTAAATAAGTAAATTCAATATTAAATGTTATCATCTTTTCTTTAAATATTCCATTAATTTACTACAAAATTAGTATGGTACTATTTACATTATTTTCGTTTTATATTTAAAACTTGTACATTAATAATAAAGCTTTGTTTTTACTATAAACAAACAACTAGTTCAGGAAATATATTGCTATATTTATGTTAATAAAAGCTGATTAAATATAAATTGACTTAAGTAACATTTAAAACAATGATTTGTTAACCATTAATATATTTACTAATATTAAATAAAACTTATTTATTATTATCATTTTTGTTTAAATATATTATTTATTACTGATAAATATATATTTGTTTCGCCATATTTCAAAAAATCATTTATTAACATTCAATAAACCTGCATAGTCACAAACAAATCTTTTTCTCAGTGTACATGATTTAAATTAGGTAGGTATTTTTAGGATAACATATTGAATCTATAAATATTGTATTCCATAAAAATACATGTAATAATTAATAATTTATCCATTCAAAACTGCTTGAATCATTTCACAAACTTCTTAGTAAATCTTAATTTTGGAGATTCTTGAAGAAATCACATATAAATTAAAATTGTATACCTGTATTGTAAGAAAATTAGAATAAAGCAATAATTGGCTAATCGCCATATCAAACATATCTAAGGTGAACAGAAGTCTCACTTTCGGCGAGACGGTCCCGATTTTTAACAATTTGTCCCGCGGCATTACCAGGAAGTCCCGATTTTTGTAAAGAATGTGCACTGAAATCCATGATATGTGTGAAATATAATTTAACAAGTTATTGCAATAAATTTCATGTTGGTTTAAATAACGACAGCAAACTACAAAAAAAAAATATGCGAAAGAATAAATGGTTTATAAAATTAAAGTTTATTGACTTTAAAAAAAATTAATTACAACATAATCATTGGGTTCAGTATTAAAAAGATAATTGTTGCAGATCCGGTAAAGTACAATTATTTTTGGTAAATTTAAAAATTTATTTTAAACTGTGAAATTTTTTGTTTCTTGAATAAAAAATATCCACTATTTTATGTTCAGCCGAAAAATTACGTTAGTTACAAAATAGTTTATTAACAACAAGTAAACCTGTTAAGAATGCTACGTCCGGGTACAAAAATCACTTTGTTCGTCTTTCATTCTCAATATTTAATTCACTGCAAAATATGTAGTATTTTAGGTTAGGTCAAACTTAAAAAGAATATAAAGATCAAACAAAATAACTGCTCTGAATGAAGATTACGCTACCTATCAAAAAAATATTTATATAAATGTGTTCCAATTTATATTATTTTAAATTTATTTTTAGAAAAAACGTTAAATTTTTTACCAAAATAAAAATAACTGATAATTTTTGACATATCTGTTAAATAATTTAATTAATAAAGAATTCTAAGGAAATATATTTTTTTCTAGGTTGCTCTGTCAGTGGCCTTGAATCATTTTATTTCTCTAGGGAGTACTAGATATTTTAATTTCCCACTGTAAGTAATAAAGAACATTAAAAAAAGATTTTAATAAAAATAAAATTAACATTATTTATCGGTTGTATAATAAAATACATTTCAAGTATTATAGAAACAAACAATACATAAATTATTAAACAGTTCAGTAGATACTTATCTACATTTACGTGCAAATATGGCTTTGAATTTAAAAATTACACATTGTTTGTTTTATATCTTTAGATGCTTTGATAAATCTAATGTACTTATTTTTAGATAATTTTTATGTGTAATTACAAATTTCCTGTTTTTATAATCTACATCCTGTGATTCAAATATTATTGAATAGTATCCTGCAATCACCTTGATATCAATAATTAATACTCTGAATTAAAAAAAAATCGTTGCTAAACTGATAAACGCTATAATAAAATACTAATATAAATATTGGTTTGCGAGAATAATGTAAAAATATGAATTAATTGGGTTGTCAGATAACGATGCATTTTTATATCAGTTATCATTGAGTATATAAAGGGTTTTGACATAGCCATTATATTATAGTTAACAAGTAAAGACTGCTAATTCAACAAAATGTGGTCTCTGAAGTTGTTTTTTCTTTGTGTTCTCGTAGTTTTAGTTCGAGGAGCCGACGAGGAATATTGTAGTCCGGAAAACTGTGAATTACCCAACTGTCGATGCCCCAATACATTACCAATAGTAAATGGGAAGATACCTCAGGTAAATAACACAATTTATTTTAATATTTCGTTAACCCTCTATTGCATACTGTTCCCCATCGGAAACATAAAATTAAAAATTTTTTTTTTCTTTTCTTATGCAGTTTACATTCATGGCAATCATGTTGTAACATTTGGGAACATTATATATACTTTGTCAATTGCCAATTAGGTCATTCCTCCCATTTTGACCAATATAAAAAAAAATTTTGAAGTTGAAAAAGGATAATTACTGAAACTGAAATAGAAAATATAAAATTTGTAGGAAGCAGCTTATTACCTGCTGATATAATATAGCTAAATACACTTTTACAAAATTTCCAAAAATATTTTTTATCTGATGTTTTCCTAGAAGAGGTTGTTTATCAAACAATTTTGTATAGTATGCAAAGACGACCCAATTGACCAAAGTTCTATTGTAAGTTGAATTTGTTCATAATGTTTCCAATAGTTAAAAAACTTAAAAAAAAAATTATTATTTTTAGAAAAAAATTTATGTAATACTCGTACACTTATTTTAAATATATGAATATTTATTTTGTAAAAAAATATTTTTTTGAGCCCTTATTTAAGAAAAAAATAATTCATGCAATTGAGGGTTAATATTAACCTGTATTTAGAACTAGACAAAAGTTGAAATAACTGTTGATAAAATTAAATATATTATTACGCCATTGACATATTTTTTGGTGCGGCTTTTTGCTTGCAACAAATCACGATATGTGAAATTTTTTCATAATGTAGAATTTTATCGTTATGGCTTTGACCTATTGCTGGCACAGGTTGGATTGAAAACAATAAATAATTTCGCAAATCTCTCTCTATGCATTAAACTTATTTCTAAATTGATATGAAATATGATCCAGTTTCAAGGATCACCATTTGGATCTAAAGAACTATATGATCTACAACTTTGGATAAATTAGGCAAAAAGTTGCCACAATAGTAGGTGAATTTAATGATGTTTTATATAAATTAAACATCTATCAAATTTACTACTACCCAAATAATTTGCTTATAAAAATTAGTTTGTTAATTCATATGTAACTTAACTTATTTCGGTAAAAATATTTCATAAACTTATCGTCTAAAGCACAAAAGAAGAAAATAAACTTATTTGTTATGACATTTATTACTCCATAAGAAAAAAAATTGTGTTATATTTTGAAAATGAGACAAAGAATAATATATATTTTCCAAATTCGATACTAAAGTACACGATATTACTACACGAAGTTAGCCAAAATATTAGCTTAACCCTCTATTGCATACTGTTCCCGAACGGGAACATAAAATTAAAATTTTTTTTTTCTTTTCTTATGCAGTTTACATTCATGGCAATCATGTTGTAACATTTGGGAACATTATATAAACTTTGTCAATTGCCAATTAGGTTATTCCTTCCAATTTGACAAAAAAAAAATTTACTGGAAAAAGGATAATTACAGAAACTGAAATATAAAATGTAAAATTTGAAGGAAGCAGTTTATTACCTGCTAATATATTACAACCAAATACACCTTTACAAAATTTCCAATTTTTTTTTTATCTGATGTTTTCCTAGAAGAGGTTGTTTATCAAACAATTTTATATAGTACGCGAAGACGACCCAATAGACCAAAGTTCTATTGTAAGTTGAATTTGTTCATAATGTTCCCAATAGTGAACAAAACTGTAAAAATTTTTTTTTCATTTTTGGAAAAAAATTTTAAATATAATAATATTTCTTTTGTAAAAAATAATGTTTTTGAGCCACTATTTGAAAAAAATAATAATTCATGCAATAGAGGGTTAAGTTACACTTTACAGACTCTTAAGTAAAAATTTTACTTCGCAGACAATAGTTATTTACTTTACAAGTGGGCAAAGGAATTACTGAGTGTGATAATTTTATGGAGTGGGTAATTCCATTTTGCCCACGTGTGAAGTATAACGTTTTACCAACATTTCTTAATAAATGCAATAAAATAAATATTATTTGACAGTGATATATAATTTAAATTATATATACAGTGTGTCCCACGTAAATGTTGGCATAGGCAGTTAACATGTAAAATCAGTTTCTTGTAAATAAAAAGTGTCCGGCAAAAAAAATCCATCCAAATTTTATATCACAATACTGCCAATATTCCTACATCTTATTTAATACAGATTATTTTATTTTGATACCGCAATTTAATGAAATTAATAATAATAATTCCTACTTTCCTACTTTTTTTATTGCTACTGACGTACAGTGCTTGCAATTAGTTGTGAATATTTTAATCTGTCACTGTCAATTTCTGACGATGAAAACTTTTCAGCGTTCATTCCTGTGAAGTATTCAGATATTTGTCTTGCACTGCGCCTCCTTAATACATTCAAATAATATTTACTCGGTTCTCGGCATTTAATGTATTCGAGATGACAGTGACAGATTAAAATATTTGAAACAAATTGCAAGCACTATACGTCAGTAGCAATAAAAAGAGTAGGCGGAAAATTAAGAATTATTATTATTAATTTCATTAAATTACGGTATCAAAATAAATTAATCTGTATTAAATAATATGTCGGGATATTGGATATTTGGATGCATAATTTTTTGCCGGACACTTTTTATTTACAAAAAAACTGATTTTACATGTTAATTGCCTATGCCAACATTACGTGGGACACACGGTATATATCATCACGCCTTTTACCCATTAACGGTGTGGCACTCTGCTAACGCAGATCTCGGTTGGTGAAAATGTAATTTGAAAAATATGAAAGTGCGTAGTAATAATCTACATTTTTCTTATATTCACTCTTGTGAAAAACGTTGTCACCATTTTAATTTTGTTCACTTTCAGTTGGTAACGCTGACATTTGACGATTCTGTCTCCAAGCTGATCTCGGACAGCTTTTACGAAAAGGAACTGTTCACCAGAAAGAACCCGGATGGCTGCCCCATCAGCGGTACATTTTTCGTACCCCACGAATACACGGACTACATCGTCGTTAACAAACTGTACAACCAGGGCTTCGAAATTGGTTCCCATTCTATCACGTAAGTTGAGGAGTTCAACATGATTTTAGTAATACATTAGAATCGGAGTAATTCTCTAACGAAGTTGTTGTGGTAGCAACTTATTAATGATGAACAAATATCATTGAAATTTTATGTTTAATATTTCATTAGCAGTAAAAATCGATTTATTTTCCTCACAATTAGAAACTTTTTAGAAAATAGGTCCGATTATCTATACAGGGTGATTCATAACTTCGAGTACATATGTTAATGGTATATGTTGTTTGATATGCTGATTACGAACTTAAAAGAATTTTTTTTTTAATTCGAAAAATTAAGGGTTGTTTACCTAAAACATTTTTTGAAATACTGCACTGGATTCGCTTTCCTATTAAACACAAACAATGAAGTAGGTAATCAACAATTTAAATTACATAATACTAGTAAAATAAACAAACAAAATTTTATTATTTTTAATGAAACGATAATTATTAACATAATCATCCACCCAGTGGCATTGGCAACGAAAAATTTGGAATGGGAAACATGGAAAATAATTTTGCGATTTAAAAAAAAATTCTTTTTGATTCGTAATCAGCATATCAAATAACATATACCATTAACATATGTACCTGAAGTTATGAAACACCCTGTATAGAAGCTTTGTATATTTGAAAAATTATTTGAACGTGTCATTTATAAACATATTTTTGTATCCTTTAAAAATATTATAAATATTGAGCAGAACTGTTTTTTCACTGGTAAGTCTATCGATTCCAATTTAGTTCATACTCAAAACTATGGACAGACTTTTGCAAAGCGTTTGACAAAATCAACCATCTAATATTATTTTCTAATTTTATTTGAATACGAAAAATAAAGGGTATACCACTGATTTCTATGTACCACTAGGTTGGGGTTGCGTTTCCAATTGAACGCCGCCATGAGGGTCAAAATTGATGTTTTGTGACACTTCAATATGTAAATATGATAGGTATGACATACGGTGATGGCGAGTGAGGCATAAGAGAGAGCAAAGGCAGAGCTTCAGATTGCGCATTTATACTATTAATATTTCATAAGAGTGATTTGAATTTTCCGCTCAAAAGTTTCACAAAACATCAATTTCACACGTTCAATTGGGAACGCTCTCATATGGCAGAATATGGACTATGCCCAATCTAGTGTTATATAGAAATCTGTAGGGTATACCTATTAAAGTTTTAGGACATTGGTATTCATAGCGTTTTACTGAAGTGGTTTCAGTCATACTTTAGTAATAGACAATATGTCATAAGATACGACATTTACTCAAACTACTTTTCTATGACCTATGGTGTTCCCTAAGGAGCGCATACAGGGTCACTGGCGCGGCGGTTCATCAGGTGAAGTAGGTGAAGAGCTACTTCACCTACTTTTTGGGATGAGAGAGGATACATATTTTTTTATAATTAAAAATTTTGAATCAATAAATTTTCATGTTTAAAAACTCATAAAGAAGTTTAAAAAACAAGATTTGAAACCATTAAGAAAGACTTATTGCACACTATTTTGCAAGTATGATGAAATCAGATCTAATAGATTAAATCCAAAACAAAATAATTTTAATTTGTTTAATAGAACATTATACGAAACTGTGTCAAAAGCTTTAGCAAAGTCAGTATAAATGCAGTCTTTTTTAAAGCTTCTGAAACAGAATGAGTCAATTGAAATTGGAATTAGTTCCTGTTGTACAGACTATTTTTTCAAAATAAAATAAAATATTAATGAGGAAGTAGCAGCAACTTAAAGCCAATATTTTTTTATGTAACTTAACTTCTTTTTGTGCTACTTTGTGACCTTACCTTCAACTTAATTGTTAATTATTTAAAATTTAAACAACCAACATTAAATAAAATTGTTATTTACATATAACTTTAGGTAAGTTTAAAAAACTTGTCAGCCATTTTTGTATGATACTATTTGTATACTTATTTATAGACTTGAAGATGACCTCAATTTAGGTCGAAACGTCATCAATTATAGACAAATTTATGAATTCATAAATAAATATACTTTAAGCCAACATATCCAATTATTCACCTAAAAAATAAAATATTGCAAATATGTCTCACAGCAAGAACTACTTAATCCAGTACTGGAATAACGCAACCGCAGAGCTCATCCAGAAGGAGATGGAGGGCCAGAAGAAGATCATCTCCAAGTTCGCCAACATCCCCTCCTCGGCAATCATCGGGTCTCGCATTCCTCACTTCCAGCTGAACGGTGATCACACATTCGATGGACTGGCATCTGCCTTCCAATACGATAACTCCTGGACTACACTCTCCAAAAATCCCATGTTCCCATACACCCTTGATTTTCCTAGTAACCAACAGTGCCTCATTGGGACCTGCCCCAAAAAAACTCATCCTGGGTTCTGGATTGTGCCCATTAATAATTGGAAGGGAATGGATAACTATGAATGTAACAAACTTTTGGGTTGCATTATCGAGTAAGTTTGGATTTGTTTAGTTATTTTGATGACGCATTTTACAAACAGATGCAAACAAAAACAATTTCTTCAAATTAGTATAGTTTTTGTGTTTAATAGAATATTTAAGAAATTTTCTACTATGGGATACAAAGTGTTAAAAAATATTTGAAAGTAGTGCGCATGGGTCGAAAGTTTGGGAAATACTAGCTAATAACATTTATTCTGTGACTACATTCTATTTCACTAGACCTTTCATTAAAGGGACAAATATAGTTAGTTCTGTGATTGGTTTAAAAAATACAGTGTACCATTACAAGCATTCTGCTATATACGCTCGGAATTTTGAACTAATTTATTTGTACAACTGTAATTCCACCACCACTGTTATTGCGAAAGGAAAGAATAAAAATCTCTGCTGTTATGGTTACTTAAAAAATTATAAATTTGAGCATAAACAAGATAAAATAAAAATGCGGTGAGCAATGCTCTACACACATATAACTCAAGACAGTAAAGTGTAGTATGACATTGGGCGTGTTCAGCCGAACCTAGCAGCTAGATCGCTAACCTAGCGGTCACAGCTGAACGTAATGCTAAGTAACCGCTAGATTTCAGCAGCTAGACTAGCGACCTAGCGAAATAAATTTGCGCTAGATGAGCTAGCGAACCTTCTAGAACTGTCAAATGTATAAAAATTCATTTGTAATGTCATCAATATTAACCATGTCTGTAAAAAAAAAAACTTAAAATGTAGTGAAATATATGAAGTATTTGACACCTATTATTTACCAATTTTAAAATACTGTTTTGGATTTGTCTATTATCAGAATTTGAGGTTAATTCCATCTAACTTGACTGACACAAGATGACAGTACCAGCAAAATACCGTTCATGTTCATACTACTTTTCATCTGCTAGAATCTATCAATAACAAACGCCAGCTAGCCGCTAGGTTCGGCTGAACGCGCCCATTTAACAGTGTAACACGCTTATATTTCACATAGTGTTTTGCACGTGTTCGAGGATTAATTACAGCACAGGAACCTCCGTGGGTTTTTGTCCCTTTAAAGAAAGGTCTCATGGACTATAAAGAGCCTTTAGCAAGTTTCCAACTAGGAACTGACAAACTCTTATTTACCGTACTATATTTCT
This sequence comes from Poecilus cupreus, assembly GCA_963942605.1. Classification (NCBI taxonomy): domain Eukaryota; kingdom Metazoa; phylum Arthropoda; class Insecta; order Coleoptera; family Carabidae; genus Poecilus; species Poecilus cupreus. The sequence continues at coordinate 5,406,685 of OZ012733.1, read as the reverse complement.
AAATTATTCATAGAAAAATAATTAAAAGAAAAGATAATAGAGAACTGAATATTGTACTAGTTTTAATTGAACGATAGGTCTTTATTTTGCAATAGAAATACAATTTTGTCCTCGATCTGCTTAGGGGCGACACAGATGAGCTGTTCAATTGGATGATGACAAATTTCGAAAGGAGCTACAAATCCAATATGAGGGCACCTGTAAATCTAAATGTCAACTACTCCTGGCTTATTGGCACTGATAACAGTCTAGCCGCTTTCCGGAAGTAAGTAAATTCACAGATTAATATCTAATATGTTTAAAAGAATTAAAATTTAATAAATTTATAAATTCACAGCAGTCATAGCAATCGTTAGTTGGTATGGGAATTTTGTGTTTTCGATACAGGAAAATTGGTATAACATTGTATGAACTATATTTTGTTATTAAAAAAAATTATTTTGTCATACAGTGCCCGGGCAAACCAGTGTTTTTTTTGTTTATTTAACTGCAAGAGAGTGATTATAAATTCCATGCGTCAAAATTTGTTATCAAAGTTGTCCAGTACAATAGTTATTTACGCAATAACTAGGATATAAACAATATTATCTCACGTATGTGTTATAACATAAATTCGATAATCATGTAGTATCCCATACAATGCATGCAAAATTTCATCTACGATTGTTCAGAAGATTGTCAAAATTAAATTAAGGTTCTGTTTAATTAAAAATGTAATTAATTTAAAATCAAAGTAGCAACAGGCTGGAATATTTAAAAAATTAAATTAAAGCAATCAAATAAATAGTGCGGTAATATTTAAAAAAATTACCAGTGCGGTATTGTAATACATTACCCGTTTGAAATGAGTAGGATATATAGGATAAAATTAAGTGATTTTGTAGTTAGCTCTTGGTTGAACATTTTATAAATTCAAACATACCTGGTTTGTCCACAAACATAATAATTTATTAATTATATTACGATCGTTTCGACTTTATAAATGTATAGGATATATCGCACGATTATAGATATCAGTATATGTATAAGTAAGCTTTTAAAGCAGGATTGACGAGTTGACGTGAAGCTAGTGCTTTAATAGTATATTATGTTACGAGAGTTGTAACAAGCAAATTACGCACGAAGTGGAGAAACTTGCGCACAAATCGCGCAACGGTGATTGCGTAATTCCACAAATGCGTAATTGTTTTACAACTCGAATAATGTATTCTTTTTCTACAAGGCTATTCACTGAAAAACACAAACTTGTGTTCACTGTACTGTCAGTTGCGTGATCGCCATTAGTTGCAGCATACCAATAGTGAGAAACAACTAATCACTAAATGAAATAATTTAACGAAAACGAAAATGACAAAAATTAATTTTCAAGCAAACGAAAACTTACTTTATATAAAATTTCATGAGTATTTCTTTATGGTTACACTGTTTTTAATTTAATACTAATTATTTTCTCTCTGGTATACATAATATCGAAAAATTATAAATTCCCCAACCGTGCGATCGACGATTTTACGCACGGCCGTGCGTAACGTGAAGTTTACATAGTACATGGATTGTATATAAATGCTCATTTACAGTAATGGTCATATTCTATTTTTTATTATACCTGCATCATAATCTGGAACAAACTGGAAAGGAACATTTTGATTTTGATTCATATCATAATTTTGGGTGTGAGAAGTTTGACGCATATCGCTTGCATGGAGATTGGTTAGCATTTATTGTAGATTCTTTTCTCTCAATTTGTACTGACAGCTTTAGCAGATATTATTAGTAATTGTTTCTGTTTTTGCTTAGCAACTTTAAAACACGGCGTGTTTTAATGTAGCTTTTCCGCACGCTTTTTAGTTTGTTAAACCAGGATTATGATACAGGTATAATAAAAAATAATAATTATATATCCAGCGTACGCGAAAGAAACGAAATACACATTGATTCATTTGAAATACTATGGTTTTTCTCTTTGTTGAACTTCAAATTCCTCAGTTGTTAAAAATCCCAATGACTTCTTCTTGCAGGTTCCTGGACCACATCAAAACGTTGAAAGACGTGTTCGTGGTGTCCAACGAGAAGCTTCTTGAATGGATCAAGAACCCCGTGCCCGTGGAGAAGTTCAGCTCCTGCCCAGCAAAACACACTCCCGCAACGTGTACCGCCGTCAACTGCAAACTAAAGAACGAAGAGGGCTCTGACCGGTACATGGGCTCGTGTGTCCGTTGCCCCAAACGCTACCCCAGCATAGATTACCCCGAAGGGTAGGCGGTGAAATAAATAGTGAATATAAGTAATATGCCTTGTTGTACTGTAAATGTTTAAAGTTAATAAAAACTATTTAAAAATATTTGTTGGAGTATTATTATTTAACTTATTAATTTTCATACATAATCTAATAAGTGCTAGTTTGATTTCCGGAAATTTACTAAACTGAAACTTTGATATTTTGCATATATCCATTGTATCCCCTTGTAATCCAATAACCGAAAGTGGTAGTTTACTTGAAGCCCTAACAAGTTAAATTGAAATATCTCAGTAAATTATGGTTTAATGACAATTTTTGTTATTAGAATAATATTTCGAATATTACTACCTACAATTATTGTTTGAAACATTTTTCTCTTATGGCTGGCTTATACTGGATTTAATTTACAAAATTTAGAAATTTAATTTAAAAAATATAAATTACATAGAAATACCTTTATTGGTTCATGCTGGATTTAAAAATTTATATATTTAATTATTTCTTCTATTACGTTGTCCCATGTTTTTATCGGTTTTCCTTTATTTCTTTTGCCTGTTGTTCGCGTTTTCCATATAATTTTCACTAACCTATTATCTATTAGACGGATGATATGTATTAGCTAGTTTAATTGTTTTTCTTTTATTGTTGGATGGTTATGCTGGATTTACAAATTTAAAGATTTATAATTTACATTTAAAATATCACCATATTTCATATTCTAAATCTAAATTTCCAAATCCAACCAATCAACTTGACTAGGAAACAAAAAATAATTGTGACAGCAGTAAAATGTATTAAGTTGTCAGTGAAAATGATTTATTTGTGATCATCATAATAGTTATTTGTGTATCAAGTGCGGATAGAGCATTGTTTGTTGCACGCGGCGAGAAATTGTTGATCGAGGCGAAGCCGAGATCAACAACTCGACAAGTGCACCGAACAAGCTCTATCCGACGAAATACACACAATATTTTTTCTACAATCGTTGAACAATGTCAAGCTGTAGAAAAACATTAATTTTCAAAATTATCTTTGGTCACGCCTATAACAATTCAGTAAAATTGTAGTTACCCATGTCACCGTAATCATGACAACGTTTATGAACAAAATAAAAATTTTCAAAGAAATCATAATTTGACACATGGAGTACATTTGACATATGGAGTACATTTGACATAGTCTACAGAGTGAATACGTTTATGGTGATTAAGTTGAAGTGTATGTAAGTATATGCCAACTGTATTTGCAATAGCAAGGTTATTACCAGAAAAATCCAATGCATCATTTACTTTTATCTAATTTATTTTTGTTTTATTTTTGTCGCACTAGTGCGACAATATGTCACTTTGTCGCCCTAGAGCGACAATTTTGAACATTTCCTAACTAAAAATGGAATAACAATGTCGATATTGTGCAACGATTGTAGAAAAAATATATTGTTGTAACATATGGTTGCGGTAAATGTGACATATGATACTAATTAAATATCTTTGATTGAAGAATATCACATATGACAAGTTAAGGTTATTTTGTTGTTGTTTAATACATATGTCAAAAATCTAAAGCTTAATCTTGATTGGCAGATTTCAAGTTTAATAAATTCGATATGAACTAGGAGGTAAACTACAAATTTTAAATCAAAATAATGCGTTTCGGGCAACAATATTCAATAATACCTGAACCCACGTTTGGTATTATACGAGTATGAGAATCACTAATTTGCTATTATGAACGAGGTTTTCAAGAGTATAAAAAGTATTTTTTATATTCAATAGTCCACCGTTTAGGCTACCCTGTCGCACCCCTCGTGCGAAGCGCTCGCTGCCGCCACACCACGCACCCCGTTGCACATTTTACATATTCCACAGTAGCGGGATGAAATTGCCTGGTAGTTGTGTATTTTCTTATTTTATAACGTGCGGCGCACATAAATTTTTTCGACATGCTGAATTATTCGGGCCGGCGCGCCGCGATCGTATTTTAAGGGATTTTCCGGGTTCCGGCCCGTTCCCGTGCCCGTGCGTGCTAAATTTAAAATAACGCAGTTCCGGACATTGGGGACAGGATTCCTTAAAGTGTATTGCGAATGTCACATGGTGATACAAAGAGGAACGTCTGACATGAGACGGGAATATATACAAGGAGACAAATTAATCACAAGGAAATAAAGGATAGCAAAATAGTGTATTACAATACAAGTGAAGAAACTAGGAATTTCGCTCACACATGTGACAGTTTTAAACACGAGGAGTTAGCCGAGTGGGCAAAGACACATAAGTGAATGAAGAGCTTTTTTTAGCATATACAGTGCACCTCTAGTTTAAATACGTATATATTTTTTAAAATTACATAAATGATGCAATAAGTTGAAAAGGCTTCAAAACTCATAGTAATAAATGAAAAACTTTTGCAGAACATAAACCATGATCTTTTTATTTATTACAAATGACCCATCTTTGAGAATTTCATACCTAAAATTTTAAAAATATTTAGGTATTCCAAACCATTTATAGTTATACGTAGAGAGCGAATTATACGCACGAAAAAACTGAATTATATGCGCATATATATGCACTGATTTTTTGGGAAATATGCACTATATATGCACAAATATATGCAGCAAAATATGCAAAAAAATCTTAAATTATTAGATAAAAAGTATAAATGAATGCATTATGAATTTTATTGCACTATACAGTCTTAATCCTGATTTACAATTAACAAATATACTACTAATATACATATAAACTAAGTCTAGAAACTTGATATTATAAGATTATGACATATTTACATAATTACAATAAAAAAATAATTAAAAATTTTCTAAAAAAAAAAGGGAAACATAAGTAAAAAATATATGCAGCTGAGAATTCTCGGCCTATTACCGTTACAAAGATTTCCCTAGAAGTATTAAAGTTTATTGGTTTGTGTATTGGCTTTTTGCATTGTTTATTGCTTTTTCCGTTGCATTCTTTTATTTATTGCATCCTCCTCCAACATTTGGGAATTTTCAATGTGCGTTACCAGAAATTTCAGAATATTTATCACTAGACAAGGTCTTAAAAATATTGAAATATGCAATTATATGCAACTTTGTAAAAATATGCAGAAGAATACCCAAATATGCAATATATGCAATTAGCACTAATTTTTATACAACACTGGATTGGGCATAAGTCGCTACGGTGCGTTCCCAATTGAACGCCGCCATAATGGTCAAAATTGAGGTTTTGTGATACTTCAATATTTAAAAATCTATCTCTCTTGTCTATAAGTATGTCCATACTTTGTGATATGACCTAAAGAGAGGTGGTGGCGAGCGCAGTGTAGAGAGAGTGAAGGCAGAGCTTCAGATTGCTCACTTTACTTTACAGTGTCACAAAACCTCAATTTCACCCGTTCAATTAGAAACGCTCTCAGATGGCAGAATATGGCCTATGCCCAATCTAGTGTTATATAGAAATCAGTGGCAATTAGTAATTAGCATTAATTTACTCTAATCAATGTATTTTGCATATAATCAGCTCTCTAGTCATATAAAAATGGATATAATATTACGGAGCCTTGATTCTTTGGCCACAAAAATATATGCAATACATAGTAAGTTTTATTCATGGAACAATATTATTTTGTTTCAAACAAATTATAGTCGAAAGTTGAGGTACACCTATATTCACCTTGGAGAAAAGAAGATAAAGGAGAGAGCATAAGATTATATTAGCGAAAAGGGAAATGCAATCTGGTGAGAGCATACAAGTCATAGCTCTGGTGGGAGTGGGGATTTGCGCGGTACATACGTTCAGAAAAACAGTGCATGTTGATGGTTGCTATAACAACGCGATAACAATGGTTCTTATTGCAGTGGGGGAGGCGACTTCACTATCGTTTGCTAAGGCTCTCTCCTTTATCTTCTTTCCTCCAAGTCTTAAACGAAACCACACAAAAATAAGAGTGGCAAAACGGTACTTCCCCGAAATAAAAAAATCCTGTGTTCATATCTTACCATAATTTTAAAATAAAATATCTATTTTAAATGAGGAAATAAATATTTGCGAATATTTGCCTGTATCATAGAGATGTTCTTATTACCCAGAATGGCCAATTTAAATACTTCTCGATACTGGGGTAAGCAAGTGACAGTTTACTCTTTGTCAGCAGAAGGTAGCCTTTTCCAGGCTGCTTAGTAGCCCGGTCACGCACGACAGCAGCGCCGCCCGCGTCTTTATTGGGAAGTTCGCTGCTGGTCGTTTTTGCGCGCGAACTCCACATTTTTCACGTTCTGTGAAAAGTCGCGTAACGGCGGTGATGGGAAAAGTTGTCGTTCATGGAATGACATCCCGGTACAATGGATGGAGTTTTGTACGATGAAATACACGTGGAATATTTCACTTGATGACATTTGTTTATAATACATGACGAATGAATTCTATGAAGGAGCAGAACATTTGAATTTCTCAAAAAAATTGTTCATTACGCACATAATATAAAGTTAGATAAATATATTTTGGTTGCAACCTATCGTCTGATAGTAGATAGTAGTTTACTTGTAGGACTATTATGTTTTTTGAGCATTCTTATAAGTAGACAGGTTAAATTTTGCTATATTTAAGAATTGCGTTAAGGAAGTGAAGCTACGGAGAGAGTTGATGGTAGATCTAGTGATAGGTTTCTTATAGATTTTGACGTGCAGAATGGTTGTGGAAAGTCTCCATGTTTATTTATTTTCTATATGAATTTGTTATGAAATGAATAAAATGTAGTGAATGAAAAAAATATACAAAGTATCAGGAAGTATTGGAATCACGAAAAAATCGCTGATGAGATTTTTGCGGAAATACATATTTTGACGTCCGCTAAATCTATTAAGACCAATTTTTCAATGATGTCTGTGTGTGAGGCAAGATATGTAAACGAAACTTGGAATTTATAAGTTTCATGAAAAAATGACGAGCTGAGTTGATTTTGAATGAAATTGGAAAACCGGAAGAGGAAGTTTACTGGACACACAAAACAATAAATTCCATTTATTTCAAAAATAGAATCAGCTGTGGGAAAAAGTTTAAAATGAAAGATGTCAGCAAAAATATTTGGAATATAAAATGTTATTTGCACTTTCTTGTACGTGCTTCTAATTTTGAGAAAAACTAAATTATATATTTAAGAATACGCTGAGTTACATTGAAAAAAAAAACAAAAAATTTTAAATATCTATGTGTCAAACGTGTCAAACAGTTGTGAAGTGTCAAAAACATGTACCGCGTGAAATATTATAAAAATAATATTTGTATTATTAGCTAGGAAGTTTTGAAGACCAGATATTAATTAATTTCTATTGTAAAATAAATTCTTATTTATAATGAGAAAAAAAAATTAAACAGATTTACCATCTATATATCAAATAATTGTGAAAATAAAGTCATACGCAGGGAACAATTCATACGTGTTCAGTTGATTTTATTTGTATAAGTAGTGTGGTGCCCACGACAGAATTTTTAATTTGCAAGAAACAATTGCATGAATCTTTAAATTTTTGTATCAATTGATCGTATCAATAAATGACTATAAATTTCTGTTTGGAATAACAATTAAAACTATATTCACACTAATCTTCTTGGTAGGCACTTTCTTTAAAGGCAATCCGGACAATTTTTAAATGAAATGTTTTATTTTATAAATAGTTAATGTGTTCTTGCAATCTATGAACTTGTTTCAACCTATTAATTAGCAAAGCCAGAATACACGAAAAATTAGGTTTGCAGTCAGTAGCGCGAGAATCTTTGCAGTGCATTGTACCGTATACTGTGTATTCCAGTAGAGTAATTTTGTAGGAAAACATCAAAATGTAAGTGTACTTGATTAGTTATTATTATAAATATACAATAAGTAAAGTAAGCTGTAAATATATTCAATTAATATAACAGTATATCTGATATGTATGTACATACATAATACCTATACAGATTTTACTTAGCATAATTTAAAAAGATAATGAATACACATCTTCCTTTTTATTTTCTGAGGACATGAATTAATAGTTGTTATTTATTTCGTACCGAATTAATGAACAAAACAAAACATAAATAATTTTCGATGACGATGTACAGTAATTAATTTGTACTACACTCGTATGATGAAATATGTGTAATTCTTTAATAAAGTAGACAATTATTACTATTGCTAAAATATTAGAATTGAATAAAAGTCCCTTTATTACTTTTTATAATATTCTCGATCCTTTCAAATATTACTAAATTCTTAATTTACACTTCCGGTGGTTGGGGACTCTTTATTTTTCATTATAAAAAGAGTAAGGTACCAACTTAGAAAAATGGAATAAATTTACTTCTTTACGTTTCTTATTACGTTCGACTTCATAAATCGATTTAGATAATCTTCTTGCTATAATAAATGGTCCACTTCTAACTTCATCTAATTTGTTTCTATGTAGTTTATTTCCATTTGATACATAAACTAAATCACCTTTTTACCTCCCGCCTACCTCTAGGTAAGGGAGGTATTGTTTTTGGTCAAAAAATTGGGTAGTGAGTTTTCAATGAATAAGCACGTTTTAGGGTCCCTACAATACGATTTTACTATTTTCGCGATGATGTCTGTATGTATGTATGTATGTATGTATGTATGTGTGTGTGTAGTCTGTGGCAATTTTTTCGTCTCGCATAACTCAAATACTATAATACCAAAAAATACAATTTTGTGAATTATTGCTTCTTATATTTAAATGAAGAGCTGATTAGATTTTGGATACAATTGGTCAACCAGCAGTAGAAGTTTACTTGAAGCCCTTAAGAGTTTTTTGTGAAAAACATGGTTAAATTTCCTTTTTCAACAATTTATGTTATTTTCAAAGTTGAAGAATATTTAATTCTACATGTGTTTTGATTGCACTAATTTTATTAATTTTCATTAGATTTAGAGATAATAAAATATAAAGAAATTAGATTTCACAAATCTTGCATTCCTAGTACACCATGGAAAATTTTCAATTTTTTACGAAATGTGACACATGTCATTGTGATTGTGAAGCTGTTTTCTTAGTGAAATATATGTCAAAAAATTAAATAAATATACGAAAGAAAATTAAAATTCTCAAATATAAATAGAAAATAAACAAATAAGGAGGTATGTTTCTGTATAATCAAATACTATTTTTACCGTTTAATAGTATTGGGCGGGAGGTTCTGTGCTGGCCACATCAGATTTTTTTTTTTCATTATAAAAAGAGTTAGGTACCAATTTGGAATAAATTTACTTCTTTACGTTTCTTATTACGTTCGACTTCATAAATCGATTTAGATAATCTTCTTGCTATAATAAATGGTTCACTTCTAACTTCATCTAGTTTGTTTCTATGTAGTTTATTTCCATTTGATACATAAACTAAATCACCTTTTTTAAATTCATAATCTTTTCTATTTTGATCTCTAGCTTCTTATTTTTCTCAAAACTAAGTTGTAAATTTTTTAATTCTTCTGATCTATCCTTAGTTAAATCATCTTCTCTGTGCAATGTAATTGGAACAATTTCTAATTTCTTTCCATATAATAGGTACGCTGGAGAAAATTTTGTTGTACCATGGATAGTATTCCTGAACACATCATTCAGCTATTCTTGTCCATGGTTTTTTATCAGTATTTTCATTTATTTTACAACGCATTCTAATTACAAGAGTTTTGTTTAAATGTTCATTCAAACCATTCGATTTTATATGTATATGGAGAATATCGCTAAATAAATATATAAAATTAAACATTAATTTATGGCTACGTATAATACTACGAGTATAAATGTAAATATGATACCCCCTGTAAAATGAGAAGAGAGACGATATTTGTATTTATGCTGAGACAGTTAAAAATAATTTACTGCTGAAAGGCTGTTCTTATACAGATCACATATCTTCTGGATTCAGCTCCCGTGTACTTCCTGAAACACGTTCCGTAATATTTTTTCTGTGACATGTAAAGCTGTGTCGCGATACTAAATGTAAATTTTTGTGTCTAAAATGATAAAAATATTCTGGAGAAAATAAACAGATATTCTTGAATTTTTTGGGGGTAATATCACACGAGATTTAGCATCTACCGGACAAAAGTTTATTTACGGGAATGCATTGTAACAACTGACGAGAACAATACATATTAAAAAATTTTATGTGGACAGCACATTTCTTCCCGTCATAGACTTTCTCTTCAATTATATACATCAATTAATTAATGCAATTTTTCATTATGGAATATGAGAAAATTTTAGTGAAAAGTGAAAAAGGTTAGATGACTTGGGAAAGTAACTATCCATTCTCAAGTCATAAACGTCTCCAAACATATTTTTAAAAAAATTACAATATTTTTGAATTTTTTCTTGTTGAATTAATGAGCCATCTAAGCCCAAAATAGATTATTATATTTAAATAATCGAGCTTATAAATCATTGTTTATGCTTTTAATAAATAACGTAGGAAAAAAAAATTGTAAAGGTTTTTCAGCTCGCTGAGTTCAAATCTGAGCTCAAAATTTGGTATTGTTCGCATTCGACAAATGTATTTTCGAGATTTGTAACATTCGACATTTGTAATATTTCCAACATTCAACTTTTGTATTTTCGGTGAATGTACAATTCTTCATGGTAATTTTCGACTTTTGTATAATCGAGAAATAAATTATCCTGATTTGCATTTTCGTGAAAATTTTTTTTTTTGAGAGGTGTATGTATTTCAATAAAGTATACAAGTAAGCCTTGGTAACAAAATAAGGTGAAACAAATATTTATATAAAATTTTTAAATTAAATGTTATTTTAGTTTTATTCAAAAAGAATATTAGCAGATGCTGGAATAGTATATTGAACAACTAGTGTTACAAAATTACAATGACCTTTTTTGTAATACGAGGATTACAATTAGGCATTGTAACACGAGTTGTTCATACTATTTTTGCTATTTAACGTTCAAAATTCAATAAAAATATAAAAAAATTGTACGGCATGTTTAATATACCATTGGTCACCAAGGAGCTTTGCCCGCGGGGCCTATCGGGTCCCAGACCGCAACCCCGACGCAGGGGCTCCGATTCAATAATTTTACGTGAGCAATGATAGCCCCAAATTTGACAGACTGTTAATTTTCCAAATAATAAATTCCCAAAAACAGTTGCACAAAATTCAATTTTGTAGCATTGTTTTTGTGAAAAAGAGTGTCACAAAATTGACTTGTGTACGTGAAATAAAAAAAAATATATATATTCAACACTTGATGAATAAAAACAAATTATCCACTCGCATAAATTAGCTCATTCGGCTAGAGGTTAAAATATGTCTTTATTCACTTAATACATAAATAACTATTATAGCACACATATTTCTAATAAGGGAACTCAATTTTGAGTTAGAGGGTTGAAAGTTACAGGAATTAGGTTTCCTGTTTTTATTTTTCTCTCACTTTTCGACATCGAACTTAACTTTTATTTTGCACTAAATAAATCGCAAACTTAAAAATTGACAAACAATTTTAAACAAGATTATAACACAAATTCGTTGAATGACATCACAACATACCACGAGTAAGAAACCGGGAACAGTATTAAACAAAGACAAAGTTATACTGGGTCAAGTGAAGTAAACAAAGATGGAATATGTGTCAACATGCTGTACACGTACTATATGGGATTTACTTTATACAACAACTAACAACCTTACCTTGTATAGTACGAATCTTAGATAGAGAACAGTTTAAAGTATGGACACTATACGACATTCTTGTATATTAATTGAGGAATATTATCAGCTATAATATCCCTAGGTCAGTGGCGTGGCGTCCACGGAAGCAATGGAAGCAGTGCTTCCCTTAACATTTATTCATTTTTAATATTATATTCATAATTAGATTAATATTTTATTATTTACGATAATATATAAAAATTATTAAAATTCAATTACCGTATTATACGCACCATGCATTACGCAAGTGTACAGCGGGTGAGAAATAATATGAACTCCGATGTTCAACTTGCCCGCACATTCAATATGTGTGTCTCACATTTTAAGAATTACTAGTATTCGGCCATTTCCGTAGTTCTTCGTTGAGTATTTCGGCCTAGGTATAGCGCGTGTTAACAGTGATATGGGAAGCACATTCGCTTGGTGCGTCTACAGGTTTTATATGTATGATTTTTGTAATGATATTTACACTTTTACAGCACTATAAAATCATAAATTTCAATATAAATAAAGAAGCACAGTATATGTATGCGTCTTTTATGATATTTAAATAGATATTATGATAAAAATAAATATTTTGTACAGTTAAATATAAATTATAATAAAATTTAAATGCTTCTTTTAATGCAATTGAAAAATATTTATTGAAACAAATTAAGAAAAACATGACAATCCGTATTAATAATTTCAATTATCATGTTTATTTATTCTACAACTGAGCGTCGGAGAGTATTGTAGTATGTATGGGAAGCACTCTCAGTTGCTGCGTCTCATGCTTTAAATACAGTGAACTATTGAATTCATTGAAAAGGAAACAAACTTAAAATGTTGTTATTTGTTTATTGATGTATTTGTTCATAAAGGAATAAAATTCTATTACAAATAATTTTTAGTTTATTATTTAATAGAAGACATTTTGTTTCCATATTTTATGCGTACAAATTTCATGATTTTATATGTTTGAATGTCACTAAAATTTAACATTACAAAAAGTGCATGTACATACAATTTGTCTACTTTTTCATATGACATAGGAAATATAATGTTAAAATTTTCATTAGGTGATAGTTCGTTCCCTATGAATTTTAAAACAAAGGTGTAAATACAAAAACTGTTCAAAATCAAAAACTGCATCACATGAACTTAATTTATTGATGTAATACATTTCTGTCATGAGATAATCGAAAAATAAAATTTATAATTTTTGCTATTTTCAGAGTGCTATTGTAAACAAAACATACAAGTTATAAATTATTGTTAAAATTGTATTTTGTAGTATTAAATGGTAAATATGACCATGATTACTGAGAAGTAATTTAATCAAACCAATTCTCATTAAAATTTCAAATGTCATCTGTTGAATTCAAACAATACGACAGTTTGTATGTTTTGATTACCATGGCATTTTGGAAACAGCCAAAAATTATTAATTTTATTTTATGAGTATCTCATGAAAGAAATGTACTACATAAATAAATCATTTGGCGCAGTTTTTGTTTCTGAACATTTTTTGTATTACACTTTTGTTCTCAAATTCATAAGGAACGAACTATCGCCTAATGAAAAGGTTAACATAGTGTTTCCTATGTTCTATCATCTGGTCTAATTTTTGACTTTTGATTGGGTTTTTCGCCTTCCTCTACTGAGATTTAGTGATATTTGGTTTCAGCACCTCACACATAATAAAGCTAAGTATTATCTTTAATTTATATTCAAGTTTAGGTTAATTTTTATAATTTTGCATAATTTTTTGACGTTTTTTCATTTTATTTACATTGGTTACGGGATAGTTACGGGTTTGTCAATGTATATTTAAGTGTATGTTATAATTTATTACCTTTCTTTCTTTATCAAGGATAAGCCTGGTAAGCTACCTTGACTCCTACTCTTGTACCGAGAGAACCCGTTTCCTTTTCAATCTTTCATTTTGTGAAAATGAAGAATAAATGGGCGAAGTTTGATGAATGTAAGTTTGCTACGTGGAATGTGAGAGGTATAAATGGAAAGAAAAATGAATTGATGTCTGCAATGCGTACGTATAATGTGGATGTTTTATGTGTGAGCGAAACGATGCAGAAAGGTTGTGGCGAGGAAGAGATGGATGGAATGTTTTGTTTATGGTCGGGTGTGTGTGCGAATGCTAGAGCGAAACATGGTGTGGGTATGGTTGTAAGTGAACGAATGAAAGCATGTATTAGAAATTATGGTTGTATTTCGGAGAGAATTTTATGGTGCAGATTAAAGGTAGGCTTTCATAGAATCTTCGTTGTGTCCGTTTACGGCCCAACTGAATCTGAAAGTGATCTTGCAAAGGATCAATTTTGGAATTTGTTAGATAGCGTGATTGATGCGTGTGATCCTGGCGAGAAAGTGATTGTTTGTGGTGATTTGAATGGTTGGGTGGGTGTAAAGAGTAGTGTGTCTGGTAGCGTGTTAGGTAAATTTGGGGATTCTAGAGTGAATGATAACGGTAGGAAAATAGTCTCTTTTTGTATGGAGCGGAACCTCTTCATTTCCAATTCCATTTTTAAGCATAAGTTAGCTCATATATATACATGGGAGAATGTAAGTACGAATAGACGTAGTGTGATTGATTTTGTTTTGTATGATGAGCGCTTGAGGAGTTTGGTTGTTGATACGCGTGTGAAAAGAGGGGCTGAGCTTGGAACGAATGACCATTATTTGGTTGTGTCCCGTATACGTCTAGGTAAGTGTTGGAGAATGCGGTTACAAGGTTCTGGGAGCTTGTTTCGTGTGAAATCCAATGTTTTGCAGAATGAGGATGTTCGAGGGTTATTTGTAGAGAAATTGAACGAATCTTTGCCTGAATGTGAGCCTAATTTTGATTGTTGCATAAATGATGTTTGGGTGAAATTTAAAGGCATTGTCCTTCAATGTGCGAAAGAAATTTGTGGTGAATGTAAGTTAGGCTGTCGTTCGAGGAATGCATGGTGGAATGATGAAGTGAAAGAAGCAATTGAGGAGAAAAAGAGAGCGTATTTGAAATTTTTGAATGTGAAGGATGTACCAGGAACTTTGCGTGATGAATGCCTGATGGAATACAAGAGGAAGAATAAATGTGTCAAGAGAGTCGTAAGAGAAAGTAAGGCACGTTTTGATGAATTGATGAGTGAAAGATTAACGAATGATTTTAGTATGAATAAGAGAATGTTTTGGCAGACTGTAAAGAGATTGAGAGGTGGGAGTACAAGACCAGTGAAAGCAATTAAGAGTGCGAATGGTGATTTGTTGTGGAATGAGTCAGATGTTAGGAATAGATGGTGTGAGTATTTTAAGGAATTGTATGGTGGTGTAAATGGAGTGAATAATAGAGGAGGAAATGCAAGAAATGCTAGAAACGTTGAATGGGATATAGATGAAGGTGATGTCAGCTTTGCATTGATGCGTCTAAAGAATGGTAAGGCTCCCGGTTTGGATGGCATAACAAATGAAATGTTGAAATATGGTGGTGAAAGATTATTTGATTGGTTAGTTTATTTGTTCAGATTTTGTTTGAAACGGTGCGTGGCTCCTGATGATTGGAAACGTGCTGTTATTTGTCCTTTATTTAAAGGCAAAGGCAGTTCGAGTGAATGTACAAATTTTCGAGCGATAAGTTTATTGAGTGTGGTAGGGAAGTTGTATGGAAAAATCCTAATTCATAAGGTGCGAGCCTTAACAATTTCGAAGTTAAGTGGTATGCAAGGAGGTTTTTTGCCTGAGAGAGGTTGTGTAGATCAATTGTTTTCTCTTCGAATGATTGTTGAGAAGTCACTTGATAAGAACAAAAAGGTGTTCTGTGGCTTTCTCGATTTAAAGAAAGCGTATGACAGTGTTCTTCGAGAGACTATGTGGGATGTACTTGTAGAGTACGGTGTGGATGGTAATTTGTTGGGAGCGATTCGAGCGTTGTATGAAGGAAGTGAGGCTGCGGTGAGAGTTGATGGAAGATTGAGTGATTGGTTTCGTATAGATGTTGGTGTGAAACAGGGTTGTGGAATGTCTCCTTGGTTGTTTAATTTGTATATGGATGTGTTGTTACGAAAGGCATTGAATGGAATGGATGGTGTACGTATTGGTGGACGTATAGTGCCTGCGTTAGCTTATGCGGATGATGTTGTTGTGTTGGGTGAAACTGAGGAGCAATTGAGAAGAATGATTGTGAGCATAAATGAAGTAGGGAAAGGTTTAAATCTGCTATTGAATGTCGATAAATGTAAAGTGTTGGTGTTTGAGAAGAATGATTTGGTGACTGATTGTAATGTTTCAGTGAATGGTGTGAGACTGGAACAAGTGAATGAATTTGTATATTTGGGTAGTATGTTCTCAAGGGATGGACGTATTGACCGGGAGATTGAAAGGCGAGTGTCTGCAGGGTGCAAGGTATTGGGTGCTCTGGGTACATTTGCTCGAAACGTGAATGTATCTAGAGATGCTCGATTGAGTGTTTATAATGGTGTGTTAGTGCCTACATTGATGTATGGTTCTGAATGTTGGGTGTGGATGAAGAAGCATGAACGACGTATAGCTGCTGTGGAAATGAGATATTTGAGAGGAGTATGTGGGTATACGAGACGTGATCGTATACGGAATACATTGGTGTATGATGAGTGTGAGATTGAGAAGAATGTTGTTAAGAAAGTGGGAGTGAGTCAGTTGAGGTGGTTTGGACATGTTGAGCGAATGTCGAATGAAAGGTTGGTGAAACTAATATATGAGGGTGAGATTGAAGGTGAACGATTGCGCGGGCGTCCGAGGAATAACTGGTTGGGTATGATTGATGGTTTGTTGCGTGAACGAATGATTCCGAGTGTGAAGAATAAACGAGCATGTATGAATCGCACTATGAATGTGGACGAGGCGAAAGTGGTGTGTCAGGATAGGAATGTTTGGAGGAGATTGATTGTTGGTTGACTGTTTTTCTGGGTTCGTGCTACCCCACTAAGTGGGACATAGCGTGATGTTATGTATGTATGTATGTATGTATGTATTTCCCGATTAAAATTTAACCAAACGGTGTAATAAAAAAAAAGCAAAATTTAAAAACTTCATTTGAAAACAAGTATGAATCACCTTGGTAATTTGCACTAGTGCAAAATTATCATAATTCTACGTTGATTGGACGAGACTCAGAAATTTCAGAATTCTGATGGCTTAAATTTTATTAGAGAAATAGTCAGTATAATTGTGACCTGATTGGTTACTTATGCACACGTGATCAGAAATGCAGGTATTTGATTGGATATTTTTTCAACCAAAAAATATTTGGTGTAACGACATTTTATCAGGGAAAAGAGTTTTTAACGGAGTAACGTGATTATCAGTATTTTTTTTAAATTTTTAAGTATTCTGCATCATGTCTGGTTAAAAAGGAATTTATTAAAAACATTTTATTTATTAAAAATTTGCTACATACATATCAAGACAGTGTGACATTTCAGTTTGGTGTTAGAATTAAAGTAAGTCTCCCGAATCGTTCCTTTTCCAAATTCCACCTATACCGACCTCCTTACCCCGTTGTTTCATATTGTGCGGTACGTCGCGGTCTTGGCGTCCTCAGTGTCCTTGTGTTTCACCGCAGCGCCGCGACGCTCGCTATTACGCACAGCGGCGGCGCCGGATGAATACTGACGAATGAACCAGCGGCCGCGGATTTCTTACTAATGGAAATATACATGAGGTGGTGTTGGAGAAAGTATAGAAGCCTGAAAGCCTGGCTTGTGATTGGTGTGAATCGAGGACGAGAACTTATGAGACGAGCAGAAGAGCACAAGAGTTCTAGATTCAAAACTCTGAAATTGTGCTCCCTGAATTTAAATTTTGTTTATTATTTATTAAGGAAAAATTCAAATCACTTGAAAATTTTATTTAGGTATTGGGCATCCAAAATTAAAATACGCTAACTAGTGATAGAAAGCTGAATTAACCATAAAGTACATACATTACATTGTATTTTGAATTTAATTGTTATTTTTTTAAAATAAATAACAATAGTAGATAATTTAAGAGTATTTCAATGTAAGTATTACATTTGTTTAAGCCGTATTAGTTAAGTGAGATGTAAAAATAAAAGGTACATTGTTATAAGTTAAGTTTGAATTTTCTCAAAAAAACCTATAAAAACAGGACAATTTGCCGTGTGTATGGCAACAGTTCTGCTGCCAATAAAAGCAAACTACCAATACTAATGCAAGCATTCGCCATCATAAAATATCATACAAAATGGATTTGACATGTACCTTTCGTGAATTGTGATCAACGCCATCTCTTGATAATTTGGAAGCCCAATTGATGTACTTTCATTTGAAATTTTTATACATAATTTATAAGTAAAGTTATGGTTGAGTTTTGTAAAAACTATTCAAAATTTTAGAAACTTTGAATTAACTATTTTTATTTCTTTATTTTTTTTAGGGTACTTTACAATCAATTAATTTTATTGCTGGATTCCTGTAATGTAATTACTCTCAAAATTATTCTTTTTCTTTTTTCAATTTTATTTTTTAAATAAAAACAACCTCTTTCTCATTCCCCTGATACACATTTCATTTTTCAAATTTATACATTTTTGAAATCCCTTGATTTTGCTTTACAAAATTTTCTTATAATTCTAACAATATATAATTTTTTAAATTTACTCCATACCAAGGTATCAAGGGCGGATCCAGAAAATGTTTAATGGGGGTCAATTTTACTTTTTTTTTAGGATAACAGTAAATAATTATTAAGAAGTTTAATCTCATTAAAATATGCAATTATAATTAAACTTATTATTAAAAATTGAACCAACACAAACATAATACATATTACTTTTATATTTTTACAATTATTACAAATATTATTTCCATTACTTAATAAGATATAATTTTTCTAAGTTTGTGTGTCACTGGTATTACTTAATATAAATAAAGATAAAATTAATTTGGCAACTTTAGAGTATTTTACTTAATATTCGAGTAAACACCATACGAAAGATTAAGAACAGTGGCGCTAGTAGTGATGTAACTTAACCTCAACACACAATTTATACAATAGTTTTTCAACACAGCACAATAAAACAGTGAAATTATAAAACAAGTAATAGAAGCCCAACAAATATAATCTTAAATACCAACAAATAAAATAAATGAAATGACATTTCGTAGTTCTATTTTAGCCCACAATAGGCGTTGGGCGCAACGGCAGACGAGCGACTTGCAAGTTTCATATTTCTGGCCAATAGAATCAATGCGAATTCCCATGACGTCAAAATATGTTCAATTCGTTGTATCGCTTTACTGCAAAATATTAAAAAATAGCTATTTATGTAACCAGTTAGGAAATGCATCATTTTGTGTAACGAGTGGGATGTTTGCGGGACGAGCGAAGCGAGTTCCCGCAAAATCACACAAATTACACAAAATCGCATTTCCTATCGTGTTTCATACAAGATTTTTTCTATTTTTGATTATAACAGTTTTTTTAATTATTAAATTATTAATTTCATAACTTTTATTGACATCAAGTAAATACGCATATTTCGCTTGTTTGTTTGAAATTTTGTTTATGTTTCATTCATTTCATCACCAGTTGTGAAATATTTTTCTTTTCATCACTAGTTACGAAAAATATGACGTTTCGTAACGTCAATCAATTTTGAAAAGTGACACTTTATATGTCAAAATTAGAAAAAATTCTTTACTACTAATTATTCCTTAAGTGTTACACGATTTTGATATAGATTTGTCATATTTCGTTTATGGTTTATGCGCCAATTGCTTCAGTTTATTTCAAAGTGTATTGACACATTGACAGATAGTTTAAAATTTTCTTCTTATAATATCTCGAACCCTTTTCCGAAATGCTGCATTGTCCTATTTGCTACTTTGTTATGTTTCCAATTTATGGGCAAGACAGACGAATAGATCTATTGTAATGTCAGGATTTGTTGTTGTTTTTTCATAGTTAATAGCTATTAACATTCCTAGCGATGTTATGAGTATCATAACAGCCGCAGATGTCAGTTGAAATCCGAGCTCGTAGACATCTAAGGCCTGTTATGACTCATAACATCCGTGGTTTGTTCAATAGTTTACTGGTTTCAGAATATGAAGACGTTAATGTCATTCATAAATATTATTTTTGAAATTCTTTTAGGAAAAACGTCTGTCATAATTTTAGAAGGTGATCAAGTAAGTCTGTTTTTATTTAACACCATGGTTGCTCTTCTTTTGTATCATTATTAAAATTTTTTTTTACTTAAACATCAAATATGTTCTTCATGGTTAGATAAAAAGTGGATTTTGGCGATGCTGAATTGCCTGAAAATATTTGGAACGCAGTTGTTGAATCTCTGAACAGCTTAATTCCGTGTGTATTAATAAATAGCGTTATAATATCATTGTGTTTTATTTTCATTTTCTTGACTGTTTTGATATGTCAATAAGGTAATATTACCCCACAGTAAAGAGTTATGACATACTTACTCTGCCTACTTTTGTGCATATAAACATAGGTTTAATCTCCTGAAACCGGTAAATATTTTAGGATAACACATTTACTAGTTTTAAACAACTTCTGTAGTGAACTTCTCAGGATATGGTACAACCTATAATACATCAGAAATACGCGCACATTTCCACTTGAGCATATATTTCCATTGAAATTCAAGGCACTGAATATACAACACAATACAAGTACATCGATATATCGCTCGATATTCTCTGTACGGTATACGCTCCCTGCTATCGAATAGCACGAAGACATCAAGTAAAAGTAATGCAAATGCAGTTTTTGTTCGCGCAAAGACGAGAAGTGGGAACCTCGCCTGGAACAAACAGTGGAATCGAAGTGTGTTTGTGTGTTCTGTTCTGTCAGTAGCAGACATCACACACGACACACGTTGCTCTGGCTCCAATGAGCATTCAATCAGCGACCAATCACGCATGTGATTTTAAACACGCGACACTATACTGGAAAAGCTCTTAGCTTATGCATTGCAAGGAGCGGCATGTTTTGAAATGAATGCTATTTATCTGTCTACATAATTATGCAATTAAATTAGGTTTGAAAAAATGATGCACTTAACAAAGTTTTATATTTGAAATTATGATTAATCATACGCCATTAATATAGCAACAAATAACCACGATCATAATTTCATTGAAACAAATTTATTATGGATCTTATTACTATGACCAATAAACTCCATTACCATTAAAAATAACAAAATTTAAGAAACTTATCTAAATTGAAGACTATCTACGCTTTTTAAAAGTCTTCATTACTATTGTTGTGACGTCATTGTAACGTCATTGTACGAGTATAATCAAATATAATTATATTTTACTCATTACAAACTACTAAACCAATTTTTAGAAAATCATGCTTCAAGTTTTACAGCTACTGAAAATAATTGTTTCAAAACATATATGGTTTATAAATATGGATTTGTTAGTAAAAACATTTCATTCTCTATCTTCAAAAATATATACAATACATTGTAAGTTTCATTTATAATAACAGGATATTTCGATAATACTATCTTCGTTGTATTGTTTTCATTCTAAAAATCATATCTTTAATAATATTTTCTAGAAAAATAAATAATACATTAATAGAGAGCGGATTATGTGCAAAGTGTATATATTTTAATTTTTGCATATCTTTAATTACATTTATTAGAGTTAATTAATGCTAATTACTAATTGCATGTATTTCATATTTTATTTTTACAAAAGTTGCATATAATTGCATTTTTCAATATTTTAAGACATTGTCTAGTGATAAACAATCTGAAATTTCTAGTAATGCACTTTGATTCTCAAATATTAGAGGAGGCCGCAATAAATAGAAGAATGCAACGGAAAAAGCAATAAACAATACAATAAGCAAATACATAAACCAATAAACTGTAACGGTAACGGTAGGTATTCATTGTATACACAATTGCTGGTAAAAGTGGATACAATGAATATAAGACCGAGAATTCTCAGCTGGATATATCTTTTACTAATGATTCACATTTTTTACCTCCCGCCTACCTCTAGGTAAGGGAGGTATTGTTTTTGGTCAGAAAATTGGGTAGTGAGTTTTCAATGAATAAGCACGTTTTAGGGTCCCTACATTACGATTTTACTATTTTCGCGATGATGTCTGTATGTATGTATGTGTGTGTGTAGTCTGTGGCAATTTTTTCGTCTCGCATAACTCAAATACTATAATACCAAAAAATACAATTTTTTGAATTATTGCTTCTTATATTTAAATGAAGAGCTGATTAGATTTTGGATAAAATTGGTCGACCGGAAGTAGCAGTTTACTTGAAGCCCTTAACAGTTTTTCGTGAAAAACACGGTTAAATTTCCTTTTTCAACAATTTATGTTATTTTGAAAGTTGAAGAATATTTAATTCTACATTTGTTTTGATTACACTAATTTTAATAATTTTCATTAGATTTAGAGATAATAAAATATAAAGAAATTAGATTTCACAAATCTTGCATTCCTAGTACACCATGGAAAATTTTCAATTTTTTACGAAATGTGACACATGTCATTGTGATTGTGAAGCTGTTTTCTTAGTGAAATATATGTCAAAAAATTAAATAAATATACGAAAGAAAATTAAAATTCTCAAATATAAATAGAAAATAAACAAATAAGAAGGTATGTTTCTGTATCATCAAATACTATTTTGTACCGTTTAAGAGTAGTATTGGGCGGGAGGTTATGTGCTGGCCACATCAGATTTTTTTTAAGAAAATTTTAAATAATATGTTATTGTAATTATATAAATATGTCATAATCTTATAATATCAAGTTTCTAGACTTAGTTTATGTGTATATCAATAGTGAATTTGTTAATTGGGCATGAGGATTAAGACTGTTATGTGCAATAAAACTAATAATGCATTCATTTATACTTTTTATCTAATAATTTAAGTTTTTTTGCATACTTTGCTGCATATATTGTCATAATAGTGCATATAAAGTAAATATTTCCCAAAAAATCAGTGCATATATATGCGCATATAATTCAGTTTTTTCGTGCATATTATCCGCTCTCTATACATTAATATCATTTTAAAACATTGCACTCTGAAATTTACGAGTTTGTGCAATATCAAATTAAACCCCATTCGATTAATGTTTGAGCAATGAGAACAGTATAACAATGGTTACATATTTATTTGCAATAAACATTAACATTATCGATATGTAAAATCGTGGGTGGTATCCCTAAAGGTACCTATAAAATTTATGTCCATTTAAAAGCTATTTATAAAAGAAAGATCATGATCATGCTCTTGTCGGAGACTATTCCACTCGACATAAATCAGTGTAAGTAGGCAATAAATACCTATAATTATAATTGTAAATTTTGCAATGACATCGCTTTACCTCCATAGTCCACAGACGCAGAATTGTGAGCTATGTGAAATATAATTAATTGATTTGCTGTGTGTTTGCATGTTGAAGGAAATGAAATTTAAAGAAATAAATATAAAAGTAGAATAGAGTAGAATTTATGGATATTTATTTAACTTATAAATATTTAAATTTATTTCTAACTGGTTTTTCTTGGAGTTGAGATTATTGTTGAAGTTATTTTTATTATGATTCTATATTGTTGCCAAGTTAAATCTGTAGAAAATATTTCAAAACGTCGGATGGAACATAAATATCCTAGACAACAAAATATATCGCAGACACTTTTCAAAATATATCTACAATTTGAGAAAGAAATGACTCTCATAATATTCACAAAATAACTTAATATACATGACGTACATTCCAAAATTAATTTTGTTATATTCTAATATTTGCTCTCCTAAACGTTTCTTAAGGCTGGCTTATGAATTTACATTAGCACTTGCATTAAAATTATCATTAAACTTAAGTCAATAAGAGCAGGGTAGTAAAAACTACTAAATAGATACGTCTATTTCAAAATAAATACAAATTGGTTGAAATAATGCAGTCATAGAAAATGGAAGAAGCTATAATTTTATCTACTAATTTTAATAAGCTTTGTTAATTTAGCAATAAACTTTAAGAAAATTCATATTTGTCCTTTATACAGAACAAGGAAATTAATTAATTACATATCAATTTTTAAACAAATCACTAGTTCTGGATAAAGGAAAATTATGAATTAGGATATCATTAGATGCAGAACTTTTTCTCTACAAAAAACTATTTAACTGTTTTGCTGACAAACAATTTGGGAAGCCAATATTTAAATATTTCAAAATTATAATTGAAACTCTTATGATTTTTCGATGAAACACTTTAAAACTATAAAATTAATCTTATAAAACAAGTCTAACTTTTTAAACATAAATTTTTACTATTAACATATCTGACATAACGCTATAAAGTTTGAAAACAAAATGTAAAAAATTTGTTGTGGGCAGCACAATACCTCCCGCCATGGATTTCTTATCGAACAATGCAGGAACACAGATCACCACTATCAAGAAACGCTAATCCCTAAAAAAAAAATTATATTTTTCAACCGTTGTTTTGTTTTTTCAAAAAACCCAGGTTAACAGATTTAAACGTAAATATCAAAATATAATTTTTTTAACGTGTTGTAATTCGTAAATGGTAAGAGCAAGAGGAGTACGTTTCAAACAATAATTTTCGACAATAATATTTGAAACATTATTCTAATAAGAAGATTTTCATTAAACCATAATTTACTAAGATATTTTAAAATAACTTGCTAGGGTTTCAAGTAAACTACCACTTCCGGTTATTGTATTATCATCAAAAACTAATCAGCTCTTCCAAAGGGTAAAAAACTGATATATCTATACAAAATATCAAAATTTTCAGTTTAGTAGTTTTTGAGAAACCGTAACTTTAGAGATACAAACAGATAGACAGACAGACACACACACAGACATCATCGCGAAACTATTAAAATCGCATTCTAGGGGCCCTGAAACGTGCTCATCCACTGAAAACTCAACACAATTTTTAGCATGATTCCTATACAGGATGTGGCGGGAGGTAAAAACAGGCACTCAACTCTTACTTATTCCTCATAATAATATTCATCCCTCTCAATTTAATAAAAAAGTAGTATTTTTCAAAATTACTGTCGAAAAAAATACCAAACGATGTACTCAAATGCAGGATTACAAATAATATATAATAAAATTTAATTAAATAAAATATATAGTTAATGTGATAAATAGCTCCGTAAAATATTTGTTTTGAATTTTTATATTTTAATCATAAATGCGGAACTGAAAAATTTATTATCAAGATATCAAGATTTATTGTCAAGATATCTTGCTTCTTGGTGATACTTTCTTCTCTTGTCTTGGAAAATGGAATATATCTTGTCTTGAGGCGATTTCGACTGGCACCGGTTAGTACTTGGTCACAGGAATGGTTAGTAAATAGAGTAACCAATTGATTTCGACTATGAAGTCATATGTAAACGGTGACAGTTTTGGTATGTCAAATCAGTAACATGCTCGAGAGCTCGGTTCGTCCAACGGTTAGTATTCTGATTGGTTGAATTTCACTTGTTATTATTTCAAACTAGTACGCTGCCATATTTTTCATCTTTTCTGTCAAATTTGATTCATGTCAAACTAGTACGCTGTCATATTTTTCATGTTTTCTGTCAAATTTGATTCATGTTAAAAACTACCGCGCGTTTTCAGTAACCGTTCGGTCAGTATTACGCAGAGACAAGACAAATGAGACGTGTCAGCTACAGCAAAATTGAAAAGGATAGAAGTTCTGCGCCTCTACCGTCGGGACCACAAACTAATGGCGTATATAGGCGGGAAAGTATGAAATTTCAAATTTGAACAGGAATAAAAATTAAATGAAAACAATAATTATGTATTAAGAAAAATGTTATATTTTATATTAACGAAATACACATCAAATAACAGAAAATATATACATAATACGTATGTGAGATACATGTTCTGCGTCCATTCTTCATACAGACGGAATATTTGGTAGACGACAAAACATCAAATGTTAGATTCTCCTCATTGAAACTTCTGCAGCCAGGAACAATACATTTGAAGCCACGCATGAAATGAAAATAATTTAATGACATTTATAATCATGTATAAAAACAAATTAGAAGAAATACAAATGTAAAATGAGTTGCAAACTCTTTAAAGATTCAAATACAATTTCAAATAATGAAAATATGTGAAATCGGCATACCTTTCAAATAAGATGCACTAGTCAGAATAATCACTCACACAAAATCAACTAAATCAGAGTATTATCGATCCAAACGAAACGAAATCAGAGAGAAGTGAATGTTGTTCAAATTTCAAATGTCACTTGGAAACTTCAAAATAATACGAGTGTGCTGCCACGTAGCGTGAAGACCATGGAACTAATTTGACATTTCTATCACAAGTCGTGCATATAGCTGACAGGGCCCTGGTATTACGTTATTGTTTGCAACCAACCAAACATGTAACCGGCAAGTAACCAGTGCCAGTTACGTGTTTGGTTGGTTTCAAATAATGACATCACACTGACCGAACGGTTACTGAATACGCGGGGTAGATTTTGACATTAATCAAATTTGACAGAAAACATAAAAAATGTGACAGTGTACTAATTTGAAATCATAACAAGTAAAATTCAACCAAATATACTCTCGAGCATGTTACTGATTTGACATACCAAAACTGTCAACGTTTACATATGACGTCATAAAAGTGTCAGTCGAAATCAGTTGGTTACTCTATTTACTAACCATTCCTGTGACCAAGTACTAACTAGTACCAGTCGAAATAGCCTCCTATCTTCATTCTTGTGAAACAATAGTCAAGTGTAAAACCAGCTTAAGTTGGAAATAATGCTTGTCGTACCAATCTGTATTGCCGTCCAGCTTTAGGTGATTTTCTCCGAAAAAACCGTTGAAATATAAAAATATAAAATCACTATCACTTCTTGTTTCCAAAGTCGTTTAATTTTACGGGCGGTAGTTATACCGCGGTCCGCTGCGCGGCGGCGACAGCCTGTTAACATTTTAACGACGCGATTCGGGCCAGTACGTGCCTGGACCGCTAAATGCAAACATTCAGTCCTGGCCGTGTTTATAAAGTTGTAAAATGATGCGCGTTCACTCGCTCAGCGTGGAACAGTTTTGTCGCACGTTCGCGGAAAGTATCGCAACTCGCAAGAAATTAGGAAACGAGGGACATCTGCGGAAATTCACGAAATTCTAATAGAATTTTGTGTCTGTTAAACTCAATGGTAATTGTAATTGAGTCGTATATTTTAGGAGTGTTAGCGCTGCACTTGTTTGTGGTAAATAGGGTGAGAACATTTGCGAATGCTTCAGGTTGAATTTAACGAATTGATATTTTAGAACAGTGTTGGAAATAATCTAAAATAAAATATGAAGCAGTTTTTAACAAGACTGTTCTTTATAAATGCTACTGTTCAGATTACTTTTCAATATTTATTGGGGATTATATCAGAGCCTATGTGATTGAAGTTTATCTACAATGAATGCTTTGTTAATAGCTATCGAACTACCCCATATGCGGGATGGTACAGGGGGTGGAGAAACCTTAGCGGCCAACCTAAGATTACTTAAAAACGAAACACTTAATCTAAGGTTCGACCAGAGCTGGGAGTATCTTACATAAAAAGATATTCGACAGTATCTAAGATACTAAAAGTATCTAAGATACTTTATCTTAGATACATTCTATTTTATGTAAAATGTATCTTTTATTTAAATACTTTTTAAAAGTATCTGTATCTTTTATCTTTAAAAATATCTTATATCTTAAAAAGTATCTTTCATCTTATAAAATATCTTTTATCTTAAAAAAAGTATCTTTTATTTAAAAAAAAAAGTATCTTATTTGCAAATATTTAAGATATGTGCCAGTAAAATATTTTGAAATATCTGATATATTTTTTAGAGTTTAAGCTTACAGTTAGTATAAATATTTAAAATTTACTCAGATATTTCTTAAAAGTACCTAACTAAGTATCTAAAACATCTAAAAGTATCTAAGATATTAAAAAGTATCTAAAATATTTAAAAGTATCTTAAGTATTTATATTAGATACTTTTAAGTATCTTAAGATACTTAGAATAAAAGTATCTATACTTAAGTATCTTTTACAAATTTATGTAAGTATCTTAGAAAAGTATCTAGATATTTATTAAAAGTATCTTTCCCAGCTTTGGGTTCGACCAGACCACCCTATAAAAATGTCGACCCCAGATGGCATCTCAAGCCGATATTTCAGACTATTTCCCTCATAAAATTTAAACCAATCAGAACTCTGACATTTCTGAATGTCGTCCAATCAACGTAGAATTACACGATAATTTTGCACTAGTGCAAATTACCAATGTGATTCTGACTTGCTATCAAATGAAGTTTTTAAATTTTGCTTTATTTTTTATGAGAGAAACAGCGTTTAGCTAAATTTTAATCGGGAAATACTCCTTCGAATATCCCTCGTGCATGTAATTGTCGACAACTTGACATGCACTTGGAATATTATATATGAATATTTCCCTCGAAAAATTTCAACCAATCACGTTGCAGTATTTTATGAATTTCGACCAAGGACAATCGAATACAGTGAATATTTAGCATATCGAATATATGCACAAGTGCCATACCCGAATATTTATAATAATTGTAAACACAATGAGGAATAGTTTAATTTCTTCGTTTTAAAAGGACAAAAGGGGTAATATCTTCAATTTTTCAATCAATTTCTTCAAAAAAATACTTTCAAAACGCTGATGACTCATTTTTAACGTAATTTGACAAATGACATTTATAAAAGTATGACGTTTATGTGACAGATTAAAATAAATATATGGTCAATAATAAAATAGTATATTATGATACAAGTATATAAGTAAGCTTTTAAAGCACGTACGACGAGTTTAAGAGCACGACGCGAAGCGGAGTGCTTTTAACGTCGCTAGTGCTTTTAACGTCGCTAGTGCTTTGAAAGCACTTATACACGTGTGTCACACGCTATTTTTTATTATACCTGAATCATACTCTGAAAAAACTGAAAAGCAACATTTTGATTTTGATTCATTTCATAATTTTTCGCGTGTGATGTTTAACGTATATCGTTTACATGGAGATTGGTTAGCATTTATTGTTTACGTTTACAGTTTTGACAGATATTAACAGTAATTATTTGTATTATTGCTTAGCAACCTTTAAAACACAGCGTGTTTTAATCTTGCGTTTGTGAACGCTGTAGCGTGTTTTAAACACCGATTATGATGCAGGTATATAAAAAAATAATGACTGAAATCTTTCTCGAGAAATATTCGTCTAATACATCTCTCGTGCATGGCAAATACAATCAGAATATTTTCTCGAGATTCTGATTAGTCAAATTTGTAATGAATGAAATAATTATATATACACGTATATTTTGGGAAAATTAAATAAAAAAATTGGTTGAAAGCCTGTTCACCTCTCTTGTTCTACATCCTTACCTACGTGCTTTATATTTTTTGTAAACCGAGATGGACAGCGAAATAGAAAAAAAATTCCGAAATTAAATAAAGTATTCGTTAAAATCTCCTGCGATTATATTCCTGTACAATATCTGTCTTAAATTTAAGATATCATTTACTGTTATTGTAGTATCAATCATATGAAATATTTTAAGAAATAAACCACGTAATATACGCAGTAATCTAACACGAGCGGATCGGTACAGCGCATCGGCGCTAGGCGTCGGCGTCTTGGCGCGTATTATTGATGCCTCCGAGTTATCGAGATAATTTCGATATCCCGATAATATCGCCCCGTGCGTACAAGATATAAACTACGCCCATTTGTCTTCAACCCCTATTAATTTTTCATCGCGCAGGGCCGGACACTCATTTTTTAATAATTTTCGGTTTTAAAAATATGAAAACTAATGAAATTTTAAACACCTCTACATTTATGTGCATAATAATGATTTAAAATTTTCCTACATAGATTTAATATTAGAGATGAAATGGATAGTTGTTTTACCGGATACCGGATATTCAGACACACTATACTTTCTGAAAAATGTTCATTCATTATCATTTGAATTTTCTACACTTTAACGTTTCTTGTAAATACAAATCATGCAAATACATTCCTCGAATATAAAAATGTTGAAAATTACGATTAGAAATTTTATTATTCCCATTCAACGTTTGTATTTTCGAGATATGTACTTTCGAAATTTGTAATCTTCTAGCTTTCGACAGACGTATTTAAGAGATTGGTAACTTTCGACATTTGAAACAAATTCAACATTCTACATTTGTATTTTCCGTAGATGTAAAATCTCTGAAATTAATTTTCGACATTTGTATATTAGAGAAGTCTATTTTCATGGTTTGTATCTTCGTAATAGTATATTCTACAACAAGTAATGGAATGGCACATACTCCACGCGAGCAAAAAGTTTGTATGGTACGGTTTGCGAGTGTGGGATATGACATTCCGTTACATGTTGTAGACTATACTTTCTATAATAAGATTTTGGAAATTATACAAAAAATACAAATATACGTTGAAAACGTCAAATTCAAAAAATTAAATTAAAACAAACAGACGCAACCATAGTTACTGAATCAAGATACTTCATATATCGCGCAAATATGCGGCTCTTATTCGTCGAAAATATTCCATACGCGGCGTATGGAATGTTAGTGATTCCATAATAATATTTATTTGTGGAATGCCTAGTTTCCAAAACAGTGTTATAGAATAGTATATTGTACAACGAGCATGGAATGGTACTTATTTGCTACGAGTATGAAAGTTTGTAGCATGAGCCGAAGGCGACTGCTGCAAATCATAGGAGTATGAAATGGACATTCCATGCGAGTTGTACACTATACTTTTTCTACGACCACGATATTATTTCAAAATTAATTTAATTTTAATAATAAATTTGTCCCGCTTTCACCATTCCAGTATTTGACAATTGTAAATAAGTATCCTAGCAATGGCACCTGTACTTAAATGAACTGACCTGTATTGAAATACTCACAAAACAAATTCATTTCGCACGATGCTTGCAATGTACCTCATATCCCTAGCAACAACAAACATACAATGAGCAAATTTCTCAGTGGTCATAGAAAAAATATTTTTTATTATACCTGCATCATAATCCGTGTTTAAAACACGCTACAGTATTCGTAAACGCAAGATTAAAACACGCCGTTGGTTGCTAAGCAACAACAAAAATAATTACTATTGATATCTGTCAAAACTGTAAATGTAAACAACAAATGCTAACCAGTCTCCATGTAAACGACATATACAAACGTCACACGCGCAAAATTATGAAATGAATCAAAATCAAAATGTTGCTATCCAGTGTTTTTCCAGAGTATGGTGCAGGTATAATAAAAAATAGCGTATGTCACACGTGTATAAGTGCTTTTAAAGCACTAGCGACGTTAAAAGCACTCCGCTTCGCGTCGTGCTCTTAAACTCGTCGTACGTGCTTTAAAAGCTTACTTATACACTTGTATCATAATATACTATTATGCAACACCTCTCAATAAATGCTCTATAACTATGGCGATTTTAAACAAGGAACGTAACAAATTACCCACTAGTATTTATAATTTTGTGAAAAGTCACTAGTGGGAATTTGTTTATTTATAGATAACAATAATAATAACACACAACACCTTGGCAATTACTTCGATTGACATTTTAATTTAAAAATTTAAAGCATATGTCACTGTCAAATAATATTTCTTTAATAAATTTTTCATTAATTAAAAAGTGTTGGATAAAACGTTATACTTCACACGTGGGCAAAGTGGAATTACCCACTCGATAAAATTATCACACTTAGCCCTCGGCTTCGTGTGCTAAAATGTCTCTCGTGGGTAATTCCTTACTTTGCCCACTTGTAAAGTAAATAACTATTATCCAACACCTCTCAATAAATGCTCTATAACTAAGGTGATTTTAAACAAGGAACGTAACAGATTATCCACTAGTGGGTATAATTTTGTGAAAAGTCTGTATACATATTTATAACAATAATAATAACACACAACACCTTGTCAACTACTTCGATTGACATTTTAATTTTGAAAATTTATAGTAAATGACACTGTCAAATAATCTATCTTTAATAAATATTTATTTTATTAAGAGATGTTGGATAAAACGTTATAGTTCACACGTGGGCAAACTGGAATTACCCACTTCGGCTTCGTGTGCTGAAATGTCTCTCGTGGGTAATTCCTCACTTTGCCCACTTGTAAAGTAAATAACTATTATGAAACAAAAATTAAGAAGAATTTTTTGTAAGAAGTCCTGGCCTGGCAACGTCCTGCCGGCACCAGAGCAGGGGTACCTTACGAGGCTAACAGATCAGCGATGTTCAGTTTTCGATTCGGGTGAAAGTTCACGTGGCTCGTGACGAGACTCCGCGAGTGGCGCAGCCTACACAGTTCCGCGTGTTCCGTATTGTAGCCCTGACCGTAGGATTACCCAGAGTTACCCAGGCTTATCTCCCGAGGAAGAGGGAAGAGTTAGCGGAGAACTTGGATGCTGGGATTTGTTTGTTGTTTGTCAAGTGTTGTGATGGAATTGTAACTAGCCTACGAGGCATCGCGAAGAATGGAAATTTTGTTGTGGTGGAGACTTTGTAGTTGATGGCGGTTCATATAACCTGACCTTGTTAGTGATAGGTATTATGGCCATCTCGCTCTATTAGTTCTATTGGGAGAAAAACTCGAATGTAGGTGGCAGGTCGGACAGTGGCAAAATGGCGTCAAAACGAGGAAAACAAACTATCTGTCATAGCTGCATGTACATGTTTATCGAAGAAAATACTGTTAATTAACCGTTCTAATCCGATAAAATTGCATTTGTTGTTGAATTTGAGTATTTGGTAGTGCGGTATGTAGAGGTTTTTCGAATAAACAGCTGGTTATTTACCGTACTAATCCGATATTATTGCTGTTGTTGCTGAGTTTGAACATTCGTAGTTCTTGTTTCGAATTGTAAACATCTACACATTTTGTGAAATTATGAAG
Organism: Poecilus cupreus; assembly: GCA_963942605.1. Taxonomy (NCBI): domain Eukaryota; kingdom Metazoa; phylum Arthropoda; class Insecta; order Coleoptera; family Carabidae; genus Poecilus; species Poecilus cupreus. The sequence continues at coordinate 5,373,675 of OZ012733.1, read as the reverse complement.
AAAGTTACTATTGAGTGAAGTGATATTTTTGAGTATATTTAGTTAAAATAATACAAATTTTCTTTTCTATGCTATTGACATTCAAAGTTGGAAATAGCTTCAAAGTATTTATCACCAATTTCTAAATAGTGTTAACTTGTACACTTTTGTCAACATACACTGTTTTATCTACAGCTACTAATTTAGCATCTAACTGCCGAATGTTTTCAACGAATTCTAGAGTTACTGTTATTTCTTCTTCCAACTCTTCTGCACCCAGAACATCTAGAGGTTGATTTTAAAATTCAGAATCATTCGTTTATGGTTGATGGTTTTTAAACACCTGTTTGCCGTATATGGGCGATCTTAAATCAATGGTATTTATGAATTCATGTAAAAATAAAGACATTCCAACTTACTTGGAAGAAAATCAGTAGCCTGAAAGTGATCAGAACAAACAGACATTGCTTTTGAGACAGGTTTCCTAATTCGGAGAACAATTGCCCATTTTTTTGATAATAATGGATCAATGGATCTTTAGGGAAGGAGTGTATACTGATATCAACTGTTTTATAATTATTGCACCGTGCCACTGAACAATATCTTTTGAATTTGCTCGTCATTGTTCGATTTCAAATCTTCACATATACTAACTAAACACTACTATATACACTATTAACACATTTAATACTACTTAAAAGTATTAGACTAATACTAAAACACTATATATTTACTATAATAAACCTAAATATATTTGTAAATTTGAATACAATTCTATAGCTTTACTATGTATTTCAAATGGAGCAACGAATGTTTTCCTCGTTTCTTTAGTTTATATTTTTGCCGCAAGGTGTCAGCTACTTTGATTTTTTTCCCCAATAAAACACAGTAGAATGCATCATTACTCTCAACTGAAATGGACCCGTATCCATCTGGTGGTAAAAATATAAACTGCTATGAGGAGTAGGGAGTAATGGTGTGTATGACGCGTTTGACACAATATTAATAAAAGTGATATTTGTGTAATTGTTTAGTGCAATATTATTCCATTTAATTTATTTGTTCTTCACCTATCGTATTAAATTTGATTCGTTTTATAATGAGTTCCAGAATCAAGAAAAATCACAGCAAAAACTGCTGTGTACATACATGGCTGCCATTTTCGTGCTAGCAAGAATATGTGATTTATTTTCCATTTATTTCCAAGAAAGGGTGCAAGTAAAGTGTAAATATTAATCAAATATGGAGAACTTGAATTTATCGAATATATGTAAATTTTAAATTACTACCTTTTTTATAATAGATTCTATGATACATAACCTAACCTTTCCTCACCAATTTTCAGTGAGGATAAGTTTTTGGAATAGGCAAAAAATATTTTTCTATGCCACTGAAAAAACAACAAAAATATGTACCTTTTTTATTTGAAACATTTATCTACATATGCGATATCTTAGCAATTATTTACAAATGAAAGTCAACAAATATAGTTTTGTTACCTATATCTAGTGTACTATGTATTTTTTTGGGAAAACGAAATTATTATTATTAAGTTCAAATGTTACTAATAATGGTAAAGACAATACACTTTTATGCATTTATTCCAGTTTCATATAAAATAAAATCTATTAACTATTAACTGAAGTTCAATTTCTTATCACGAATATGGAATTTAGTTGCCATTTAAACCATCATGTAAGTGATAAAAAGGAACTTCAGTGCCGAGGTTCATATTAAGTTTTATTTGAAATCTAAAATTCGAAAAAACTGTAAAAAATTACAATATAGGTTAAGTTTATACATCTGTCAGTTGTCAATTGAAACTGACAGTCAATGTTGTCAACCTCGAGAATTGAAGTAAATAACACACAAAATTATATGTTTTTTCCTCAATTACGTCATCGGAATTAACTAGTTAATTCTTCTTGCAAATATTGTTTGATGTTACGTCCAACTTTACTATAGTACGACAATATATCTGCCAAAATTATCCTAATTGTACGTTAATTGTTTAACGGTTGCCAACATTGAGTGGCTCAAAAATCGTCGTATAATGCATTACTTTAGTGACGATTTCTGAGCTTTTAATGACGATTTTTGAGCACTTTAGTGCCGATTTCAAATAAACATTTTTAAACGGTACATCTAACTTAACAAATAAATGTACACCTACATACAATAAAGCATTACAACAATATCAAATACTTTACAGATAAAATAAATAAATATATCATCACGCCTTTTACCCATTATGGGTATGGCACTCTGCTTACGCAGATCTCGGTAAGCGATATATTTTTTCGTATGAAGTGTGGTGGAGGGGTAAATTTAAATTGGTATCTCTCGGTGGAAAATACAAAATAAACAATACAAGAATCTAAGGTTTATTACAACTATTACAATTATTATTTTTTCTTCTTTTCGTCATAACAAGGACTAATTTATCAACTAAATTATCATCATAACATTCTCCACAGCATGGTGGGTACACAATAGTACAATTTTTTATAGGACATTGGCAAGGAGGTGTTGGATTGGTAGGTGGACAAGTTGTACATGTCGTCTTGTTTTCTTTCGGAAGTGGAATGAAGTATCCATTATACAAAAACTTTTCCCAGATGGACCTTACTATCTCCTTCCGCTCCTTGGTGCAAGGAGGACACTCTTGTGTTTCTATTTTAAAGTCTTCTACGAACTGGGCTTCTTTGTTTGAAGGTTCATTTTCTACTTTTGTCGAATCATCTCCAAGTAGAGAGAAAGCACGTTTGTTTGGTACATTGGGAGGATTTATTTGTACTATTGGTTCTTCTGGTACTATTAAGTTTCTTTGTACTGGTGAAATGATTTGAATTGGAGCTTGGCGATGACGACAGCCAAGTGATTCCTGTGTTGTAAGACACATGTAACGAATTATTATTTTTAGAAATTCTTATAAAAACATTATCATTGGATTGCATATTGCAAAATAAGCCATAAAAAAAACCATTTTATCGTTTTGCCAGCGGATAAATAGTGAGGTAACTTTTTGTAAGTGATCAAACGTTATTTACATTTCTCCTAGCAACTAGATCAAAATTCTAACTACATTAACGTCATTTGCATTATATGTCAAAAATATGTTATATAATAATTGTATTTTCACCAATTGCACTTTTAAATAAACCTTTCCATAAATAATGTCGTTAAATTATGTCGCCGAATTATACTTGAGTATTTTATTTTCTCTGGATAAATGTCAGTTTAACAACTCAACCTTGTCACCTGACAGCAATTTTACTCGAAAACTGTTTAAAAAATAATTAATATGTACCTATTATCCTTTCTTGTAAATCAAAATATGTACAAATGCGAAATACAATTATTCCTAAATTACAGGTGATTTTTTTTATTTGCGGAACTCAAATAGGTCATTCAAAATTATGAAATATGGCACTTGGTGACCTGCGGATCATAAGTTGCAGAAGCCTGATCTATAACATTAATATAAAAAAAGTTTGCAGAAATTCGTTCGCGAATTTAGGAAAAAGGCGCGACTTAAGGTGCAAGTTTAGAATTATAGATGTAAGTATACGAAAATTGTATGGTGCCCGCACCAAATTATTTCAGTAATGAAGCATATGTATTATCTGTCATTGTAGTTTCACTTGTTTTCAAAAAGGATAGAGCATTATTAAATATTTTTACAGCAAATAACCCACTGACATTCTTAAGTACTTCGTCATCTGTTTCGTAAAACACCCTTTGAAAGACACAAGTTTTTCATTCGTGCTAAAATATCCGCTACTTCTGAATATGATAAAACAATTGACAATCGTTTGGCCGCCATTTTTGATAAGAGAAACTGAAATATTTGGTATGTCCTTTCACTAGTTTTATGTATATATAAATTAACATTTTCATTTGTTTGGACCTCTCAAGTTTTGGGTCTTATAATTGTTTTTTAAGCGGAGAAGTTAAAAAATTGTATATATCTAAATGAGCATATTCTAATAGTATATTATGATACAAGTGTATAAGTAAGCTTTTAAAGCACGTACGACGAGTTTAAGAGCACGACATGTGTGTCATACGCCATTTTTTATTATACCTGCATCATACTCTGGAAAAAACTGGAAAGCAACATTTTGATTTTGATTCATTTCATAATTTTGCGCGTGTGACATTTGACGTATATCGTTTACATGGAGACTGGCTAGCATTTGTTGTTTACGTTTACTGTTTTGACAGATATTAATAGTAAGTATTTTTGTTGTTGCTTAGCAACCTCTAAAGCACGGCGTGTTTTAATCTTGCATTTACGAATGCTGTTGCATGTTTTAAACACGGATTATAATGCAGGTATAATACAAAAATATATAAGGCACCCTAGTATTTATATTACAATACGAGATGAGTTTCCTAATTCATAGCTGGGGAATCAAATGAGGTTTAAAATCGATTAAAATATCACATTTCTACTCATATAAGAATGTAATATGAATGATGTACATTCGTAAATTTAAGATAGACTTGAGTAAATAGTTACAGAGCAATGAGATCCTCATTTCAATCACCACTGTCGACAAACTTAAACAACAAGAAATACAACAAACAGATTTAATAATGGTGACAACAAAATATTATTCACAGTCTCCTTATAATCTGTACTGTCATTATTTCAATCAATGATGATGAAATATTTTCTTAACATCACAATCGTTCAAAAATGAATACACCATTCTTAAAATTTTATCCTCCAGTTGAAGTTGTCTGTATTTGTACCTACTATGGTGCTTTTTACATGGACTAGGTGTTGTATATCTACAAGGACAAGTTTTAGGAGAACAAGTTGGAACTGGGGTTAAAGTTGATGGACAGGGCACAGTACTTGGAGGAGTAGTAGGTTTTCTAGTCGTAGGTTTAGTAGTAGTGGTTGTACGTTCGGGAGTGGTTGTTCTGGGTTTTGCAGTTGTTTTAATAGTAGGAACATGAGTAGGTTTAGTTTTCGTAGTAAAGTCGATTGGTGTCGAAAATTTATCTTTCGGGAACTTATCAATTGTATCAGGAGGAGACTTATCGATAACATCAGGAAACTTTGGGTCCAGGAAATCCTTATCCTTATCTTTTTGGGAATTGCCGATTGGGAAGATATCAATAGGAAATGTATCAGGAGCCTTATCATCAGTTTCGACAAGCATTGGGTCTGGATTGCCTACAGCGGCAAACGGCATAATAGCGGGCTTGTGTTTCTGGAATTTGACAGGAATCACCAGTAATGCGTCTGGTTCAACTTTGTCATTTCGATCTAGTATTTGAATGTCAGCATAGTTTGGGAACGACTCGGTGTTGTAATAGAGCAGTTGTTTGAGATACTCTGGTAATAGGAAATCGCATTTCTGCTTGTTATCTGCTGCAGATTCGACACAATTTTTGCCCTGGAAGAGAAAAATTGCGTTAGATTTACAAGTTACCAGAGTTCACAAACAATACGAGATAAGTAATAGTAATTTACATTAAAAGCAAGGTAAACAGTTTTTATTGCTGAATGGAGGAAATGACCGGCGAGCCGATGAGGCGAGCCTTGTAATCTCCTTGAAGCAGTAAAACAGTTACCTTGCGTGTATTGTACAACATTTTACTTGTTACTCATTTGTAAATCAAATTAATATTATATCCAAGTCCTGTCAGTTACACACAACTGTTCTGTCAAAAATAATTTTTTCTTCAAACGTCATAAAAGTACGTTGTTATGTATTTGCATTCAACAAGCAGAAGTTCAATATTGTCGCCGCCGGCGTAAAAGTGTATCCTTGGCAACACATTTACGCCGGCGGCGGACAAAGTAAATTATTATGAAAAATAGTTAGGTTGTAATTCAATAATTTGACAGTTAAAAATGAAACAAATAAACAAAAATAACAAAACAGCATATTCTACGGCAACTTGAAATGCTAGATAAGACAGAATATTTTTTGAAGTTTTGAGCATTTTATAATATTTATAATTTTATTTTCTATGTTTGAAGAAAAAATAGCATGTGTTATTCGGAGTAAATGTGATACTTTGGGTGCTTCGCATGTAATTGTTCGACTCGCTTCGCTCGTCGTTCAAACTTACATGCTCAGCACCCAAAGTATCACATTTACTCCTAATGACACAATATACTATTAACATCTATATGTCAAACGTGTCAAATAGTTGTGACGTGTAAAAATATGTGTCGTTTGAAATATTATAAAAACAGTATTCATATAATAAGTTAGAAAGTTTTGAAGACTAGATATTAATTAATATTTTAAATTGAAATCATAGCTGATAACACAAAATTAAACAGATATAATATCTACATGTCAAATAATTGTCACAATAGCAAGGAACAAATCATATATGTTCAGTATGTATAAGAAAATAGTGTAGTGCCCACACCAGATTTTTTTCTTTGGCAATAAACTTTAAGAAAATTCATATTTTTCGTTTATACAGAACAAGGAAAATTAATTTATTAATTACATATCATTTTTTAAATCTAATCAATAGTTCATATCTCTGCTAAGTCGGCCATTTTAGATCGTTGCATATTTGACAAATAAACATTGGACAAGTTTCGAAGGACTAATTGAATATTAGACAGATGCATGCATTCCCAATGGTGGAATAATATATTTATTAATTTTCATTCGATTTTCAAAAGCAATAGAGGGCTTGGGTAAATGGTGTTTACAAGTGAGTAACAAGTAAAATGTTTAAACGTTTTCGTGACGGGTCAGGGAAATACTACTTTTGCTCTGAATTATAGGCGCGAAAATAGTATTTTCTCCGATTTCAGAGAAACATATTTTCCGCCCATTTTGGTGTGGCACTATGCTTTATATTTCACGTATGAACAGTTAAAATACCCGAAGGTATTAGTGGAGGATGAACCACAAGGGTAAAGTTAAAATGGTAACATTGTCGGTTGCGGGAATCGAACTGAGGATCTCATGATAGAAAAACAAAATTTAATAAACGAAAATACTACTTAAATTTTCTCTATTTATTCAATGTTTCTTCGAGAACTTGCTTATTAATTAAAACAATTTTAAACAACATTTATATTAAATGGTAATTTTTTTGTGTTTCGTTAATTTTATTATTATAAATCAACGTTTCAAATTACTATACCTACGCAATTCTTCGTCAGGAAAACAATTAAACAACGTAAATAAGTAAATAGAAACAGTTACTAATAACAACCAATATTGATTTAGAAAACAGAGAAAATTGCATATTGTCCAACTCCTAGTCCCGGTATTATAAACGAATGTAAAATTTTTAGTACCTACTATTTACACAAAGTGTATTATAATAATAATAATATTTATTGCCCAACAGATAATTTATTATAGGACACATAAAAAATAATACAATTAAATTTAATACGCTGATTTGAAAAATAATTGGTGTGTTACATAAAGATATCATCGTAAATTATATCAGCATTATAAAGGTAATATAAATTTAGTCTCCTACTAAATCAGCGAATTAAATTAATAGGATAGTTTTGGTAGTATTAAATCTAATTACTAGACATTTTTAATGATAATTTATATTTTTGTTCCATAAATAATTTATGGTAAGTAGTAAATAAAGACAATTATTGTTAAACATTAATAGTTATTTACTTTACATGTGGGCAAAGTAAGGAATTACCCACGAGAGAAATTTTAGCACACGAAGCCGAAGGCTGAGTGTGATAATTTTATCGAGTCAAAAAGCAGTTACTCACTTCAAACAGGAGTGCATGCTAGAGACCATTATTTGATCTATGAGTAATCTAAAACAATGTATAATTGAGTGATACATACCTTAAAGCACACAATAAAAACTAAAAATATTAATAAACATTTATAATTAGTCATTATAATTTGAAATTACTATCGTTTTTTGTCAAACATTTGTTACAAATTTTAATTCTTTTGAGACTAACAGTTTTAAATGTGTAATTGTCTTTATATACGTACTTCAATCTCAAAATTCGTGTCTCTTAAAAATAAATAACTTAAACGTGATTTGACATACAAACATATATTTATTTACTCAGTAAATGTTGACATCACATTTTTTCACTTTCAAGGCAAGCGCAGTTGAATGTACTCTATAATATAACACAGCATTAATGAACTCTGATAATTAAAAACAGAATATTAATTCTAGTATTTAAATTTAGTTTAATCTGAAATTTGCGACGTTAAAAGCACTCCGCTTTGCGTCGTTCTCTTAAACTCGTCGTACGTGCTTTAAAATCTTACTTATACACTTGTGTCATAATATACTATTATAATAACATTAAGGTCCGATATTATAAACGCTAGTTAAATAGCCGGTTAAACAATATGCTACTTAATATTTGTGTGGGTATTATAAACCAAAATTTTATTTGATTACCTACTTATTAGTTAATCGAGTCTCCCTAGAAAAGTTACCACATCATATTAATTTAGCTGGTAAGTTAAAATCCCTATCAGAAGTATACACATATTACATGTAAATGACGGCAGTGAAAATTATTATTTACTGATAAAAACTTGCATAAAATATGACGAGATCAACTAAATGGAACAATTTGAAATAAAATAATACAAATATTTATTAAAACCATTACATTATTGAATGATCAATGTGTGTATGAAATATGAAATTTGATTTCATCATCAGTTACTGCTATAAGAATTATATTCATCAAATATATATTCAGAAAAATGGAATAATTAGAATGAGGTAAAAATTACAGTGAAAAATAAAAATTTAAATTACTAGAAATTATGTCCCAATCCTGGAACGTCATTATCTAGTAATATTTTTGATGACGTGCGTCTTCTCCAAAATCATTTTGAGTATAGACATTTCAATAACACTGTTTTGGAAACTACACATTCTACAACTAAAAACTGTATTGGAACATCTATCATTCCATATGCAGCGTATGGAATAATTTCGACGAATCAGAGATGCATATTAGCGCGATATATGAAGTATCTTGATTCTTAATTTCTCTTAATTTTATTAATTGAAAAACAAAGAAAAAGATATGCAGACTAAGACAAAAGTATGGGCAGATATAACCATATGTGTCTAATTTAATTTAGTGTACAGTTCAGGAAAGACAAAGATAAGGAATTTATTTAAAATAATTTTATGAAAATATTAAAATATATTTAGTATGGGGTACGTATAAAATAGAATATATTTTTATTTAGGTAGAACTGGAGGAATTAATATAAAAAGAAATAAACAGATGAAAACCTATCAATTGTTGAAACACTATCAATCGATGTTACTGACATCATATTCGAAATACCTATATAAATATCTACAATTTTTTTTAAGATTTAAATATCTTTAATATTTAACAAGTAATCTATTTATTTATTATTTTCCATTAACTAAGAATTTATAAAACAAAAATTTAATAGTATATTATTCTACGAGCGTATTATGATAGTTATTATTAATTCGGATGATTACGGGCCCTCGCCTGCGGCTCGTGCCGTAAACTTCATCCGAATTAATAATAACCATAATACGCGAGTTGAATACTATACTTTATCCACGACCATTAAACCGGAACCGGAAGTTACACTATTAATTGTACTATAATTTGGCAGTTTCTAAAATGTCCGGTGGTGTGCAAACTTCATCATTTTCATCACTAGTATTCATATTTCACACAAAAACGATAGTAAACTGTTCCACTACTTACAAAACGTTTGACAAGTTGAAAAAGCAACAAGCATGAAGTTGGCTCTTTTATCGAAGGGCATGAAGTGAGAGTCACTTGACCATGATTTTTGTCAACAATCCTCTGTTTTTATAATTTATATTAAAAATGTATGAAAATTGATAAGTTCACGTATTTTTCTTTGATTGTACAGATATATAAATTATAAATAATATAATGTATTGTGTCAAACGTTAAACGTCATTCAGTAGTTGTTTTAAATTTCGCTAGATGGCAATCTGTAATGTTTCATTATTCAACATTAGCGATACGTTGTTATAGCAACTGCGATCTGATTGGCTAACAGCAATTGAATAATGGGCTCATTATTCAATAGTCTTTTCATTATTCAACACTTTTTAATAATGAACCATATTATGTAACTAAAAGTGCACTTATAATGAATATGTTATTTAATGGTCGTGGATAAAATAACATTGAAATATACTTTTAATAGTCTACTAACTAATTTATTTCAACCAAAACTGTCCTGCTTATTTAATAAGATGATTTAGTAGGAGACTAAATTTATATTACCTTTCTAATACACTTTTTGCAAATAGTAGGTTACATAAATTTATTAAATACGCTATTAAATTTTAACATTCGTTTATAATATCGGGCCTAAATTTATATTACCTTTATAATACAGTTTCTGCAAATAGTAGGTTACTTAATTTATAAAATACGCTATTAAATTTTAATATTCGTTTATAATACCGGGCCTAAATATATTTTGTTAACATCTGGAATAACAAGATTGTTTTATATTATAGAAATCAATGTGTTCTTGCAGACTATGAACGTGTTCAAACCTTTTAGCAATGCCAATGCAGAGAACACGAAAAATTAAGTTTGCAGTTAGTAGTTCGCGATCTTTCGCAGTAATATGTGTGCTTGTGTATTTGAATGCAGTAATTCTATTGCAAAATCTTCCAATGTAAGTGTATTTGATTATCTATCAGTTAAATACATACTATATAAAGAACAATAATGTATTTCGACAATTTTTCATTTCAAATTTTTTCACGACATGGTACGAAACCCCACCGTTCTTCTCTAGAAATAGTGAGGAAAATGTGTTGTTCCTCTCTAGAGAGGAAAATATAAAAGTGTTGCCAATATGAATGTTATTTACAAAAAAATTATTATAAAAATTATAAATAAATTCCTAATTTTATTGAAAATCCTTATTTTAGTGATATACATATTTTAAATTATCTTACAATTATGTCTTATATTTTTCTTTTTTTATTAAATCACAATTTAACAACTTATTAAAGATATTTAAGATTGGTTCATTGGCTTTTAACGTGTCAGTCTGTCAGTTGTGTTCTCAAAGTGTATTTTAGGTCCGAGCAAATTGTTTTTAGAAACATGTCGTGAAAAAAATGTTGTGTCTAACACGAGAGGAAAGCTCTTCTTCCACTCTCGTTCGAAATGCCTCACTCGCTGCGCTCATGAGGCAAACTTCGAACTCGAGTGGGAAAAAGAAGCGCTTTCCTCTCTAGTTTGACAAATAACTATTGTTATAAATGTTTTATAGTAGAAAATAATACATATTTTGTCTGAGTGATATTCCTATTTCTCCAAAAAATGCACAGGTGACTAGATATTGGCAAAAAACTATTGTTTGCCAATCGGAATCTTTCCAAAATGAAATATATCCAAAATGGAAATTTACCGGGAATATTTCCTTGCCTTTAGAAACTTTCAAAATTTTTCTTCTTAACATAACCTATGTAGTTTAGCATATTTTAAAATGTAATTCTTGTCCATCAGCAGAAAAACAAAAACTTAAAAACGAAATTAAAGACATTTCTACTAATAGTGTGGTATGTGTATTATGATTATGTTAGTTGTTATTTTAAATACAATCATTATTTTTGTTATTGACATAACTTTGAAAACAAGGAAACAAAAAACCGTATTTAATTCTAGCAATATTGTTCAATATGTGTAAATTATTATTTATTATGAAAGCTGTGTGCAATTATGTATAAAATTTATTGCACATAAATTATTATCAATCCCCTGAGAGCTGTTAATCGTGAAATTGTTGTAATACTGTGATTAATTGCGATAATGAAATTTTTAGTATATCTGGAATATAATGTGGTGATGCAAGCACGCTTATATGTGCTTGAAAATTAAATTATTATTGTATAATTTAACATGAATATTTGTGAATTCTTGTTTTCCATATTTGCATAGAAAAGGGTTAAAATCACAAAATTTGATTACAAAGTACGGATATGTAATAACAATTAGATACATAAATAAATCAAGTCACGATTTTAAAAATGTTAGTACTGAAAAATCGCCAGCTTAAAGTTAGAAGGGATGAATTTATGGAAGGATCTATAAATTCGTGATAATCGAGTTATTTACCCATTTTAATAATTATACCTCTGGTGTCTACTTTTTACCTCCCGCCGGCATTCTGTAAGGGAGGTATAGGAATAATGCTAAAAATTGGGTAGTGAATTTTCAGTGGATGAGCACGTTTTAGGGTCCCTAGAAAAAGATTTTAATAGTTTCGCGATGATGTCTGTGTGTGTGTGTGTGTCTGTCAGTTTGTCTGTCAGTCTGTGTGGATCACTGAAGTTACGGTTTCTTAAAAACTACTAAACTGATATTTTGTATATATCAATTGTATCCCCTTTGGAAGAGCTGATTAGTTTTTGGTGATAATCCAATAACGGAGGTGGTAGTTTACTTGAAACTCTATCAAGTTATTTAAAAACATCTCAGTAAATTATGGTTAAATAAAAAATTTTTTATTAGAATAATGTTTTAAATATTATTACCTGCAATTTTTATTTAAAATATTTTCCTCTTACTGGCACCATTTACGAATTATAACACATTTGGATATTTTCGTTTAAATCTGCTAACCTAGGTTTTTAGAAAAAAGAAACTAAACAACGGTTGAAAAATGTCATTTCTTGACATGTGTCATAATTTTTTGAAGGGATGAGCGTTTCTTGATAGTGGTGATCCGTGTTCCTGTATTGTTCGATAAGAAATCTATGGTGGGAGGTATTGTGCTGCCCACAACAGATTTTTTCTTGAGCTATATGTTTCACTCTTTTTACCTATTAATTTTAGAGCAAAAGTGTAAAAAGATATGTTTAGAATTAAAAACTGCACCAAATGAGCTTAAAGCTAAGCTAAAATTTTATTTTTATATTTTTATACATTCGTCATAAAACTACTTACAAATTTCGCATTTTTCTACTTAATAGTTTTGTTTATTTTGCAAAGTAAACAATATTTTAAAATTAATCGTTTTTAGCTTAAAGCAATCTAGAAATTGTAATGATTTCATTTTTGTATGACTCATATAATGACATTGTCCCAAATTGCTTAAAATTATGAAGTTATAGAGGCATAAAAATAGCATGCTTTACCGGCTTTCACGCGCCCATAAAAAAAATACCGATTAAAACAAATTAAGTAATGTGGTACATAAATATATCATCACGCCTTTTACCCATTATGGGTGTGGCACTCTGCTTACGCAGATCTCGGTATGGGATATATTGTTTCGTATGAAGTGCGGTTACCAGCCGTCAAGCCATAGCCCTCAAAGATGTTAGTGGAAGGGAAACCACAGGGGTAAATTTAAATTTGTAACTGTCGGTAGTGGGGTTTGAACTGAGGATCTCACGATCCACAGTCCGATGCGTTACCTCGTAGCTATTTACACCAACATCTGATACATTCGGCTATTAAATCTATTCAGTGAAATTTGTGAAAGCTAATGTAGATATCCGTCTACTTTTAAAATATTTAGACAAACATTAATAATTACAAGGAGTTAAAGTTATCATTATAAGTTCGCATATACCTTCAGGAATAAAAGTAGAAATCTACTTCATGTAGTTGGCTATAAAATAAAATAATTCAAATGTATCCGCGTATGTATAAACCGCTTGCTACAACTAAATAAACAAACATCCACTATAAATACATGATGCATAAAATAAGTAAATATTTCATCATGCACTACACCTCCTTCTGTCCTGTTTACGTTTATCTCTGTCTGACACGAGCGACCGCCAAGTTCGCGTCTCAAGCCATTCGGCGCTCATGTAAAATTCAGGCGATGTCAATAATTGAGGCGGTAATTCATTTGCCGCGAGTCATTTACGTGCAAAAAATAAGTAAATAAAAGACGACGCGGCGACTGGAGACTCGGGGTGGGGATGGTGGGGAGTAGATGGTAGATTGGGGAGGGTGTAGCGTGGGGTTGTGTTCTGGGGCCCTCTGCGCATTTAAAAACGCGAGAAATGCTGAAAAGATGCGGTGCGACAAGGGCGGGAATACGATGGTGGGACGTTGTGGTTGTAGTGCAAAGAGTATTTTGTTAGTGCTTCTCAATGTATGGGTTGCAGGGACGCGCACAAAATGGCTACCTATTACAAAAATATTATGCACAAATAGTATATTACGTACCGTGAACTGTAAGTGATAGTTTTTAGGTCGAGAGTGTAGTTTGGGATGTCGAGACCCGTAGGGTCGAGATTTTCTAAACATTCGAGACCTAAAAAATCACTTTCTGTTCGAGGTTAGTAAGTTATTTTTTGCAATAGCTGCGTAAATATAAGTAAAGGAAAAATTGGTATCAAAATTAACATCTGTCAGATTGAGGTTAAAAATAAAAATTGAATGATATATATATTTACTTACCGTCCACCATGAACGGCACGTTTCACTTACCATCCAATGTGGACGGTAAGTAAATGATGTAACCATGAAAACCAATTGTGCAATAAAAGTTCCATTTACAGTGTTTAAATTTTGTTATTAATGGGTAACTTACTGTACAGGTATTGCAAAAATTGAGTTTTCGCGCCGCCGTCCGACATTGACACAATGAGGTCATACACATTTTTTCATTTTATTTTTTTTTCCTGTAAGTTTGAGTAAAATTATAAATATAGATACTAATTTTAATGTTAAAAGGCATTCAGTTATTAAGGTACGATATTTTGATATTGGCATCCTATTTCAAATTTTTCGCTTGTGACGTCGGCACCTACGTCATCTTGTAATACTACGAAACACGCTCTTGCGGAGAGCGAGGAACTACACCAACTGTCAAATTGACTGTTATCAGTCATTGTTATTTACTGAGAGGTTTTTACAAACATAGTTTTTTCACATTACTTGGGCAAAATAATATAACAAGTATAATAAACATAAGTTCAATTTGAAAATCGTTGTTAACAGCAACATATGACTTGAGATGACAGGTGTGATAATGAGACTACCGACATTACCGACAAGCGACAAGATATAGTACATCAAAGCATTTTTATTTTAACACATCCTAAACTTTTTGTCTAAAAACGTTATAATTAACGAATACCTAATTTAATTTATCGGAGTGTTCATTTTAATAATAATAAGTAATTATTACAACCCTGAAAAGCAAGTTATTATTTGTTATCAACACCTCTTTTGCCTTGAAATGCTGTACATTCTATTACAAGATGACATCACGATTTTGCAACCGCGAAACTTCAGAAAGGAAATTATGAATGAAAAGTAGAAAAATTATAAAAAATATTGAAAAGTATTTCACTGAAATGATTTAAATTTTTATAATTTGTAAAAAACACTTTTTTAAAAAAAGTTTATGACCCCCATTACAGATCTATAAAAGCGGTCGGAAATCATGTTTTTGTTGAACTAGTTTGATAAATATTGCTTACTCCTTTGGGTGTTGTAACATCTTTGTTATAGAAACATAATATAAAAGCAAGTAATTATAATAGAGTCGAACATTATAATAATTTGGTTTCATTGTTCCGAATTTACAGTTCACCAAAGTGGCATTTATTTGCTACTTTCTTGTACTCGTATCTGCTTCAAATTTTAAGAAAAACTATATTTAAAAAAATATAGTTCAGTAACTATAATGCTATGGTGTCATGTGTCAAGTGTAATTAATAAATATTATGTCCTGTACCTACACAAGAAATCGTTCTTACTGTAGTATAATCACATCTCACTCTTACTGACTTCCCGCCCTGCAGCTCATTCCATGTTTCACAACATTCCGCAAAATAAGACATGTCCTCATGGCATCGTAGTGGTAACGTGGTCGTGCACTACACAGGGATGTTCGAGGGGTGCACCAGGGGGTGACACCGACCAAACAGGTGACGGTGTGGGGATGCAGTGGCCCCAAGGGGTGAATGTGATCGGGTTTTGCGCAATGGGGTACAGTGGGGAAAAGGAGAAAGAAGAAAGAATGGAAAGAATTTAGCAGTGTGTTGGGGCTAATTGAGGAAGAATTGAATATAGTGGATGTTTAGCGATAACGATAGTATTATATGGAAGAAGTCCACGGTGCATTATAGGGGAAAGTAACCTGCTGCACTGTAATACCACCTTAATCGCATTTACTTTCTATTTCGAACTTGGTGTATTTCTGCGCTGCTGTCACGCCATGAGTTTGTATATTCAATAACTTTTGAAAATGAAAGAATAATGAACACACAATATAATAAAATCATTTTATTTGAAATCGGCACTAAAGTACTCAGAAATCGTCATTAAAAGCTCAGAAGTAACCCATTATACGACGATTTTGAGCAACCCAGTGCTGGCAACCGTTAAATAATTATTATACAATTAGGATAATTTTGGCAGATATATTGACGTACTACAGTAAATTTGGACGTAATATGAAACAAAATTTGCAAGAAGAATTAACCAATTAATTCGGATGACGAAATTGAAGACAAAACATATAATTTTGGGTGTTATTTACGATAACTTTACTTCTCGAGGTTGGCAACACTGACCGTCAGTTTCAATTGACAACTGAAAGATGTATTGTATGTATTGTAATTTTTTTTACAGTTTTTTCGAATTTTAGATTTCAAATAAAACTTAATATGCACCTCGGCACTGAAGTTCCTTTTTATCACTCACATGGTTTATTTTCCTCGGCCCTACGGGCTTCGGCAACTAAATTCCATATTCGTGATAAAAAATTGAACTTCAGTGCCTCAATACATAAATAACTATTATTCACACATATCTACCAGTTGTATATTATATAGGTACTCTTTCAAAAGAGGACACATCGTTATTAATACAACATTTAGGTCTAATTTTACCGAAATCATAGCACTCATATAACTTCTCTACATATTATTTTTATCCAACACCTCTCAATAAATGCTCTATAACTATGGCGATTTTAAACAAGGAAAGTAACAGATTACCCACTAGTGGGTATAATTTTGAGGAAAGTCACTGGTGAGTATTTTTTTATTTATAACAATAATAATAACACACAACACCTTGGTAACTACTTCGATTGATATTTTAATTTAAAAATTTAAAACATATGTCACTGTCAAATAATATTTCTTTAATAAATTTTTCATTTATTAAGAAATGTTGGATAAAACGTTATACTTCACACGTGGGCAAAGTGGAATTACCCACTCGATAAAATTATCACACTCAGCCTTCGGCTTCCTCTCGTGGGTATTTCTTTACTTTGCCCACTTGTAAAGTAAATAACTATTAATCGACCATTTTCAGAATACTTAGATTATCTACCTATCTCATTCACAAACAATGTTAGGAGCATTAAAAGCTTGATAAATTTTAAATTTCTAATTCCAAGTTTAAATAACAATCAACATTCGCAAGAGGACAAGTCTTCATAAATACAAGGGTTGTATACAGACACACACAAAATGGACAACACATTCATTCCCACGCGCTCACATATATGTGTTGTGTATTTAAGTGAAATAAAGGGTTAGGGCTAGGTTGGTTAGGGCGTGTATTGTATTAATATCCACCTGGTGACATATTTAGGTGTTAGCGCGCCATTTGTTTACCAGTTCATATCGTCCGCTGAGGAAAAATAATAGCAACAAACATTTTCATAAAACGAAGCGAAAATTGTATTAAGGGTGTCGTATAAAACACTTTCGCGTGCTGTGTTTTGTGTTGGTTTCGTAGGTTTATTTATATAGCATTTACCTGTGTGGTTTTATGAAAATATTTATTTAAATGTACTTATGGGACTTAATTCACGAAATATTATAATATGATAATCGACCCAATTCATTAAATTTGTTGTTAACCTTGTTAAGGTTACAAGTGACAGTTTGATTTTTTCTTGTGTTAAGAATTTTCATTGGATTAAAATCTTAGCAAGTTGTTATAAATTTACAACTGAGTTAGATAATTGGGCTGATTAATTACTATAATTTTAGTGTTACCCAAATAATTGATTACATTTTTTGCAGTGAATTGACGATTTCGACGAGGAATAAGTGGTGTTCTCGAGTTCAAATTTCATGTCTAGGAATTGATGTAGATTACAATATATTAAGGTACTAATTTATGTAATTTTTTATATTCGTATTTCCTTATTTTAGAATAATAATAATAAGCTTTGCTAAATAGCATATCAATAACAATATAGATTAACAAAGTTTATAAATCTGGTGTGGGTACCACACTACTTTCTTATACATATAAAACCAACTGAACACGTATGACTTGTACCTTGCGTATGACTTTATTTTGACAATTAGTTCACATACAGATGTTAAACTTGTTTAATTTTTCATTTCATTGTAACTATGATTTTATTTTAAAATAGGTATTAATTTATATCTAGTCTTTAAAACTTTCTAACTAATAATACAAATATTGCTCTTATAATATTTAAAACGACACATATTTTTGACACTTTACAATTATTTGACACGGTTGACACATATGTAGATGTTAAAAATGCTTTAGTATTTGTTCTCATTGTAACTAAGATTATTTAAATATATTATTAAATATATAATTTAGTTTTTCTCAAAATTAGAAGCATGTACAAGAAAAGTGCAAATAATATTTTGTATTCAAAATATTTTTGCTTACATCTTTTAATTGAAAATTTATCACTGCTGATTATATTTTTAAAAAAATGGAATTTATGGTTTTGTAAGTCTAGTAAATTGCCTCTTCCGATTTTTTAGTTTCATTCAAAATCAACACAGCTCTTCATATTTTCATGAAACTTATAACTTTCAAGTTTCGTTTACATATCTAATCTCGTTCATGAGATATTGCGCACATGGACATCCATCCATCCTCACACACAGACATAATTGAGAAATTTGATTTAACGTGAAAATGTCGTAAACGATTTTTTTCTTGATTCCAATACTTCCTTATACTTTGTGCAAGAAAGTTAAAAGGATAACACTTATATTTAATCATGCACTAACATCCTTAGAGATTTGACGACTGGTAACCGAATTTCATGTAACACAAATATATCATAATACTGAGATCTGCATTGGGCAAAGTGGCACACCTAGAAATGGGTAAATAGGGTGATTATATATTTATTTTATTTAATAATATTCATTTAAATCTTTGCCTTTCCACTTTCCGGTGTAAGGCATTCTGCGTAGTTTATGTTTCTTCGTCTTTGATTTCCATGATATTTCTCTTCCACACTCTCCATGATTTTTTATCATTCATACTCTGAATGGCTTCTTTCTTTCTTGTCAGGGCAAGAAACCGAAAAAAAATCGATTGAAGGTTAACCGAAACTGGAAACGAAATTTTCTTATCGTTTTTCGATCTAAAACTTGTTAAATGCAGACAAACCGGTTTATGAGAACCGGTTTATTAAAGCGGTTAAAAAACAAATAGGGGAACCAGCTTTTTAATTTTTTGGTTAATGGTTACCGGTTTTTCAGGAAATATAAATATTGTTATTTTAAATCTGTTTCTTGCCCTGGTTTCTGTTTACTTCTCTCCAAATTTAGTACCCACATCAGATTTTTTATCTTCTTTTTCCAGTTTCGTTTTTCTATAGTTTAATTTTAAAAGTGAAATGTTTGTGTACGTTAGTTGTGATAATTTCTCTTTCATTGTGTGCTCGTACCAGTGCACTGTACATTACAGTAAAGCGACAAACTATTCTCATACATAATAACGTAACAACGCAAATCGAATTGCAAACAAATTTTAACAACAATCCCGAGTCCCGGCGGAATCTAATTAGAGTCAGCGTCGCAACGCCTGTCGAACTGAACTACACAGCGTCAGGGTCGCTCATGGCTCTGTCGGGACAACTTGTAACATAGTTGTCACGCTTCTTTATTGCTTTGTTTGTCGCCCACCCTTCCCATTCACAAACACCAGAGTTCCTCAACACTGGAATATGCAAAGATGAATTACGGACAGTACTGTTTTTTTACTTCCCGCATAATAACTTACTTTTGGGTATACAGGGTGTCCCATAACTTCAGGTACATATTAGAAGGGCATATAGTTCTTAATGTCCTCATTACGGAACAAAAATAATTTTTTCATCATTCATAAATTAGTTTTTGAGGTTTTTGAAGGAAAAAGTTTTGGGACACTGGTTGAATAGGTAGTTTTAATATCAAATATTACGTTGTATTTTATCTAATTAATAAGAAATGTTTGCATAATACAATCATTTCATTAGGTTTCTAGTAGCCGGTCACATAAATTGTGCTTCTTATTATAGTATCCAGGGGTACAGAAAATGTTCTTCTTAAGTGAACTACCCTTAATTATTTTGAAAAAATTCTTTTTGTTCCATAATCAGGACATTAAGAACTATATGCCCTTCTAATATGTACCTGAAGTTATGGGACATTCTGTATAATAATAATATAATATAATTAATTCCACAGCAACAATTAAAACACAACATATACTTAAAACAAAACTACTGAAACTCAAACTCAAACTCAGTTTCAGTAGCAGTTATAACACAAAACATAGGTTTGCAGATTTAAACGAAAATATCAAAATATAATTTTTTTCTACAATCGTTGCACAATATCGACATTGTCATTCCATTTTTGGTTAGAAAATGTTCAAAATTGTCGCTCTAGGGCGACAAAGTGACATATTGTCGCACTAGCGCGACAAAAACAAAACAAAAATAAATTAGGTAAAAGAAGTAAATGATGCATTGGATTTTTCTGGTAATAACCTTGCTATTGCAAATACAGTTGGCATATACGTACATACACTTCAACTTAATCACCATAAACGTATTCACTCTGTAGACTTTATGTCAAATGTACTCCATATGTCAAATGTACTCCATTTGTCAAATTATGATTTCTTTGAAAATGTTTATTTTGTTCATAAACGTTGTCATGATTACGGTGACATGGGTAACTACAATTTTACTGAATTGTTATAGGCGTGATCAAAGATAATTTTGAAAATTAATTTTTTTCTACAGCTTGACATTGTTCAACGATTGTAGAAAAAATATTGTGTGTATCTCGTCGGATAGAGCTTGTTCGGTGCACTTGTCGAGTTGTTGATCTCGGCTTCGCCTCGTACAATAATTTCTCGCCGCGTGCAACAAACAATGCTCTATCCGCACTTGATACACAAATAACTATTCTTTAACTTGTTGTAATTCGTAAATGGTGACAGTAAGATAAAAATATTTCAAACCATAATTGTAGATAATATTTGAAACATTATTCTCATAACAAAAATTATCATTAAATCTTAATCTATTCAGATATTTCAAAATAACTTGATAGGGCTTCAAGTAAACTATCACTTCCGGTTATTGGATTATCACCAAAAACGAATCAGTTTTTCATCAGCTTTATCATACATATAACTTGCTGAGCTTTGAATCACATTCTCACATAATTTCATACATAAATATTGTGAAGAGAACCTAGTAGTCTAAGGCCGTATTTAGTCTCTAATATTTATGATTTTCTATTTTGAGTTGTTACATAATTTGTTCTTTTTATATAACCCGTCGATAGCATTCACTAATTTAGGATGAACTCTTCACTTCTCTTCTCTCACGAAGAATATTCCACAGTTTTTAAACCTGCCGAACGCCTTATCTAGATCGATATATGCAAAAAATGCTTCAATAAGTTACTTCATGTTTTAATTTCAAGTTGCTTAAATAGTACTGGAGTATTTTTCCTTTGCTGTGTCAAATGAAAGAAATATACGTACATCCTAAAGAATAGGACATGACAGAAACGTGGGGCTTAGCATTACGTATTCATCTCTGCTCGCGTTGGAGCTATGGACACGTATTCAATAATGTTATATTACTTTTTACGCATAAATCATGCGATATAATATGCGCCAGCTACGCACATTGCGATAGAGGCCTTCTGGGACTTGCATGTGACAGGGAATTACCTAGATTCTAGAAAACTTTTCTATTGGTAATATGAAATTGATAAACTAGTTCAAGTAATATTATTCTTTACAGTACATACAAGTATTGATGTACAGTTGAATATATTACTAATTCATGTCAGATAATCTTGAAGTTATTTGTTTATTATTCTGATACAAACACCAAACTTTTATTTTAATAATGATCATGGTGGTCATTGTGAGATCCTCGGTTCGAATACCACAGCCACCAGTTACCAATTTTCTTCACCACTGTTGACATGGTTAAATTTCCTTTTTCAACAATTTATGTTATTTTACAAGTTAAAGAATATTTAATTTTACATGTATTTTTATTAAACTAATTTTATTAATTTTCATTAGATTTAGAGATAATAAAATATAAAGAAATTAGTTTTCATAAATCTTGCATTGCTTGTACACCATGGAAACACTAAAAAAATTTCAATTTTTTACGAAATGTGACACATCTCATTTTGATTGTGATTCTGTTTTCTAGTGAAATATATGACTAAAAATAAATATACGAAATAAAATAAAATTTCTCTAATATAAATAGAAAATAAACAAATAAGAAGGTATGTTTCTGTATCATCAAATACTATATAGTACCGTTTAAGAGTAGTATTGGGCGGGAGGTTATGTGATGGCCACATCAGATTTTTTTAAATTTATTTTTATACTAGACGTGTTTTCCAATTCGGCTACGCCTCTTAGGATAATTTTCACGTGCTTAAAACACATTTCTTTCGCAACTTATTACATAAATAGCTATTTTCATCAAATTCCGAGTGGAGACCATTATTTAACGACCATCCATGTCATGGTTATAGAGCTTGTCCTTGGCTCTAAGTTACAGAATAGGGGTCCTGGTGCATTCTCTACCTAAACCAGCATATCAGATTCTTGATTCTTCCCATTATCCTCCCGATTAGCTTCTCTCCTCCGGCAGCCATTCATCTCATTTCATTTAGTCGATGATACACGGCGAGCGCACGTACCGGCAGCTCTAGCACGAGCACTAGAGCAGTACGTGCGTGCCGTTTCCGTCCGAGCCTAAACGCTTTTCCATGTCGGGCGTCGTGTCGCGGCGAGGTGGACGTGGGGGTGGACGTCGGGGTGGACGTGGAGGTGGTCCGTTTAGCGGTGGCTGTACGTGTGTGTGTTCTGTGCCCAGTCACGGATATTGTGTAGCTGTTTGGCCGCTAAAGTGAACAAAATGATACTGTGCGTGGAGGCTGGATGTTGGTGGTTAGGTTAGTGCAGGACGGGACTGACAAGAATTGGGAGAAAAGTAAATCTTATAATGTTTTACTTTTCTTTTAACTTTATTATTAATTTCACAGATTTATTGGTCCTTGTGTCCTTCAAAGTATATTTAGGTGACCAATTATCCGAAACGAAAATTGACCGAAAGTGCTCTACATTGTTTACTTCCACCTAAAAGCATACAAGAAACCCTTGGTTTCTATTTATTTTCTGAATATTGACATAATTTACATCTTGATTTTTATGAAAATTGGTGTTTTCTAGAGAGTAGATACAGTATTGACTGTAAACGACTTTCTTACCTTTCTTGTATCTGTCCTAAGCAGACAATGCAATTCAGATCGTTGTAAAATGCTAGTTATAAGTCCTAACGCAAAAATGGTGGTTAAATCTTTAAAATTGAAAAAATCGATGTTAACCATCTTCGATTTTAATTTTTTTTGCACTAAAAAATTTAAATATTTTTAGACAACATATATTATGTGTTACACTGTTGTTGTGGAAGTGAATATATTCGTGTTATAAGTTTTGTAAACAATTTTTGGGGATGCATAACTCATGGTTATTATCTCTGATCTCTCCAACACCAAATGACAGCTCTGCAAATATTTGGTAAATATGACAGATTATTATTGGATTCCAACCTGAAATTCACGGAATTGTTTCCACACGTACACTTTCGAGTATTTCGGGAAGTAGTACCTTCAAGTGTTTGGTCGATTTATTAAATGGACTTTGCAGAAAAACGAAAATGAATATTTGTTGATATTTCGTTTTAAAGAAACACAATCAACCAATAATCAATCTTCTCCAACCATTCCTATTCTGATACACCACTTTCGCTTCGTTCACATTCATAGTGCGATTCATACATGCTCGTCTATTCTTCACACTCGGAATCATTCATTTGAATCTATTTATTATTCTATCGAAATTTACCTTCTTGAATATGTCCTTTCGAGTCGAAGACGAGTGGTTTTTTTCAAGTAGAAAAAAAATTCAATAGTCCAGGCGGTAAATTTCCAGTAATAACACTAGCACTTAATAGATTATGTATGATAATATTATATTATGTGAATACAAAAAGTGTCGTACACTGCATTTTTATTCGGACAATAAATAGCATTCAATTTATTTATTTACTGTATCAGCGTTATAAATATTTGAAAAATCAAGATGAATCGCTTATTTAATTTCAACACAACTGCTTGCATATTTCGCAGCAGGTATGCCGTGCACACACTGCATGCATACGTCGCTGATCCATAATTCATAAACATCCGTGTGCAGCATGACGTCACGGGAGCGGCGGTGGCGGCGGCTGCAACTCGAGATTCCACCCCCAGCCCGGGTGATCACCGCTAGTTTGAATAACAAGCGCAGGCAACTTGATACTTTTTGACAGTTCGCGATTTATGAAGCCGCCGCCCGTTGCCGCTGGCAAGGACGTAGCTGTATATACAGGATGGTTGGGAATCAGGTAGCCACTAAGGCTGCAGACTGTGATTATTTTACTAATATATAAATTATGATAAATCATTTGTTCATTGTGGTTATGTACTGAGGTAAATTGGTCCGCGGTAATGCATTGGTTAAGCGGTAAGGAATCATGCGATGAGTCATGTGCATGTATACCGAGATATGAAAAATATTGTAAGTAAATCAACTCATTTTTGTTTGTGAAATGGAAAATCGTAAATAAAATTTCGTAATTTCTATATACATTCAAACTCTGAATATGAATGGGTATAGCCGGATAAGCATACAATATGATTTTTAAAAATCCTTATGGCTGATCGATTTCTAATTAAAAATAAAAATTTTCCTGAAAATTTCAGCTTTGAAATACAAAGAGTTACGACATAGGTAATTAAAGAAATAGTTTTTTCAGTTTTTATTTTATTGGAACTATTCCACTGAATATTTTTTAACAAGAATTTTTTTAGTAAGAATATTTAATAAGGGACGTTAACACGCTTTTTTTTTGTAAGTTTTAACCATTACTTTTTTTGTTTTTATTTTTAAATATGTTCCTTTAGGGTGTCACTCACGATTTTTTCACTGAATACTTCTTTCTTACTCTTCTTTACTCAATAAAATTTTCAACTTGATCCATTTGGTGCAACATAGTCAAAAAAAAAAAAAATAAAATCGATTTTACTATTACACTCCATTATATAAAAATCACACCAAATATTCTAAAACTACAAGTAAAATCTCAGCACATTAACTCAAAAACATACCGTTGTTTCATTGATTAATCAATCAGATACGAATAAAATCTCTGGCATTAGCCGATATTGTTGTGATTGTGGTGGCGGTAGGCGCACTGTCGTGAACTGATCTCACATTGTAGCTATTATAGACCTAACTCATCATATTAACACTGAATAATTATAATAATAATTATGAACAAATTATGTGATTTAAAAAAAAATTTACGAGAAAATAGTGAATACTATTCGAAAAAAAATATGAAAAAAATCGATTTTGGGAATAATTATTCAGTGTTAATATAATATTAACATGGTTCAGTAATTCATATTGAATGAATTATTTATATTGAATGAAATAATTTCACATAAAATGTAACGATTTTTCTTTAATGAAATAAAATTAACTAATTTCAATAAGAGAAATTCTATGTTAAGATTGTTTTAAATAACGTCAGTTTATCCTCGTCCACTATCTTCATTTACTACTGCGTTAACTTTTTCATCTGTACACCAAACGACTTAATATCTCGGCAGGTGTTATTATTTTAGCCAAATATTGAGCGTAAAAAAGATAATATATAATGAGAGTTGTAGTTGTGTCCAAAAATTTTTTAATTCAGTATAGGAAATTGTCGGAATTTGGACAGGAGTTAAACAAAAATTACTCTTCCATGTCTAACGTTTCATCTTCAGAGTTCATTAGCATGGAAATTCGCTAAAGTAAAATCTACAAACATCATGGAGTATTGGTTACAATATACAATGGCAAAAGATAGAACTGCGCAAAACAGATGTTCACGGTTAGTTTTCAGTCTTTAACATTTCTTCTAAAAACATATCCCGACTGCTGCGGACAAAGGAAATAAAATAGTTATCGCATTAACGAAACTAATGTCAAATGTAGAAAGGCCTATAGCTAAGAAAAGAATAGCTAGCATATACGAATAAGTGGCACAATCCACGATATTGTATGAGCTGCTTATATGACTCAACATACCTTAGATCATATAATTCTACTATAGAGTTATATGATCGAAGAAACAGACATATAGAAACAGTTTAACTAAACTACAAAGAAGAGCAGCTATAAGGGTACAGTACTAGCAGGCCTACCAATTGGTGACAACAGCCAAAAACAAACCTGGCACGAAAAAGGAACGAGACGAATGAATTAACCGGAAACTATATTACTTAATGACATCTTCTATAAACAAAATTCCACCGCCTAAATATTGAGTGACTATAAATCTTTTCTGCTTTATAAATCTGCTTACTACAAACCAAATGATGAGTTTGTGTCCGGGCTGTATGTGCAGATGTAGATCACAATTCCCATTCGTATCTCCACGGCAGAGAAAACAGCTTTAACTTTATACATTAGATTGAATGATCTCCGCGCAGTTCTGTCTTTGCGAGACGCGAGGCCACGGAAGGATATTCAGCTCGGTTCTGCGTCCGCGTCCGCGGCATCAAAGCAGACTACGGAGTACGGAACGGGACGGAATATGAATCAAGTATTTACTGGTCGGCGAGCACGACGCGGATTCCGCGGATACATCCACTCGCTGATCCCGCCAGCCTCTGACGGATCATTATTTTGTTATTAATGGTGCAGTTGTTTCTATGTGGAATATTGACAAATCTAGAAAGGAACTCGCTTGACACGGTTAGGGAAATCTCTGGTATTGGACAACGCGAGTAATCAATTCTAACTTTTTATATTCTTATCTGTATCAGTACAATAACATATATTTACCGGTTTCAGGAGATTAAACCTATGTTTACATGCACAAAAGTAGGCAGGGTAAGTATGTCAAAACTCTATGCTATACGGTAATATTACCATACTGACCTATCAAAACAGCCAAGAAAATGAAAATAAAACACAATGATAATATAACGCTATTTATTAATACACACGGAATTAAGCTTTTCAGAGCTTCACCCGCTGCGTTCTAAATATTTTCAGGCAATTCAGCTTCGCCAAAATCCACTTTTTATTTAGCCATTATGAACACATTTGACGTTTAACTAAAAATATTATTTATAAATATGATAGAAAACAAGTGTAACCATGGTATTAAACAAAAACAAACAGACTTACTTGATCCCTTTCTAAAATTATGACAGACGTTATTCAGAAAAGAATTTCATTAACTAATATTTATTAATGGCATTAACGTCGTCATATTCTGAAACCGGTAAACTATTGAACAAACCACGGATGTTATGAGTCATAACAGGCCTTAGATGTCTTAAAATCCTCGCTCTACGAGCTCGGATTTCAAACTGATATCTGCGGCAGTTATGATACTCATAACATCGCTAGGAATGTTAATAGCTATAAATTAATAGTTCATTATTACTTATTAAAGTATTATCGCGCTTTATTGTTCATTTGAAAAATCTGGTGTGGTTACCACACGACTTTCTTATTCATCTAAATAAATTTGATAATCACACTTAAAAACAAATTTGTCACAAATAATTAATACATGTTCCAAATATTGAAAGAAGCTTTCAGAACTCATAATGAAATAAATAAACAATTAGTAGAGAAGACTAATTAGAGAACCATGAATGTTAGCTTCCATTTCCTCCATCATCTCTGGTTTATGTATATAGATTAGCGACTTCAAATTGCCCCGCAGAAAATGATCCAAAGGTGTTAATCACAAGATCTTAGAGGCCAATCTACAGATTCACTGCGCGATATTATGCACTCATTGAATGTGTCCCTCAATAAATCGATAGAGATGCAAGTTGTGCGACATGTTGCGCCGTCTTGTTGAAACCACCGTTCTTCCACATTAACGTCATTCAATTGGGTAACGAAAAAGTCAGTAATCATGGCTCTATAGCGGTCTCCATTGACTGTAACGTTCTGGCCGGTAACATTTTTAAAGAAATATGGACCAATGATTCCAACAGCCCGTAAAGCACACCAAACAGTGACCTTTTGTCTATGTAATGACGTATCAATAATGGCTTGTATATTTTCTGCATCCCAAAAGCGGCAATTTATCTTGTTGACGTAGCCATTAATAAAAAATGAGTCTTATTGCTGTATATAATTTTTCGAAAAGAAATTTGCACATTTTTTGAGCATAGTTCTGCCTTAAATCTATTTATGCTAAAATGGCAAATCAAACTGAGCACGAAAGAGCTGTCAGCTGTCAAATTGGCTGTCGCTGGAAAATTCGAAAAACAAACCCATTAGCATTATCCAAAGTGTCACAACCATTTGTGAAAATATACTTTACTTTAAGTAAGTTAATACAGACCTAATGAAATAACCCAACAAATGTCTATATTTGTATGAGTATACCATCACAATAAGTTAATTTTTCGCTACATGGTTCCATACAAGGTCACAACATCAACTAATCCCAAGCTCCGCCATATACAATACAATGTCACATCCTTTTACGGCCTGTCAACATGTTACAAGTCTCCGGTCTCCCTCAGATCAGAAGCTGTAGGGGTTGGTTCTCAGTTCTTGTCCTCGTCTGATGCTCGATATAAGGAAAGCTCGCGTTTTTCTAAACCTGTGGATTCATGATACTGATGAAAGAAGACATGGCTAGTTTTTCTGATAGTTTGTTGCGGAATTTGTTGAGTACCCATGTTTTTGTCTATGAAAGTTTGAAAGTTTTTCAAGGGTTGTTGTATAAATTCATTTTGTTTCACATAGAGATTATATTTGAATTTTACAAATATAGGTTTTAGGTAGCAGGGAAACTTATTTCTTATACAACATCGAAAAATGTTCATATCTAGTGTGTAAATTGAATCATAAGAAGCTACATTTTGTACTGAATTTCATTTTGCATCGGTTACTAGGCAAGTTGCTAGACAATAAATATTTCGTGTTCAGTCTGCTGTTTTTGATGAAATAAACCTAAGGTGGTTTAAACAATATAACGCCAAACGTCAAATGTCATCAGTTTGTTATAGTTTATTTATTTGTATCTATTTTTATAATTGTCGTTGTCGTATAAAAAGTATAGTATGCAGCTCACAGAAAATAGCAATTTTGCAATCGTTTGAATTGCAACACTCGCCTTCGGCTCGTGTCGCAAACTTTCAAACACGTGCAAAATGTGCTTCATTTTGTGTTTGTTACATAATATACTATTTTCTACGACCACTGAGAAATCTGCTCATTATATGTTTGTTGTTGCTAGGGATATGAGGTACATTTAAGTACAGGTGCCATTGCCACGATACTTATTTAGAATTGTCATATATTGGAATGGTGAAAAGGGGACAAATTTATTATTAAAATTAAATTAATTAGAAAATAATATCGTAGTCGTAGAAAAAGTATAGTGTACAACTCGCATAACTGTCCATTTCATACTCGTATGATTTGCAGCATTCGCCTTCAGCTCATGCTGTAAACTTTCATACTCGTAGGAAATGAGTACCATTCCATACTCGTTGTACAATATACTATTAACGTGTTAATTTTAATAAATAATAACATAAGTACATATATTTCACTTTATTATTTTTGTTGGCATTTGAATTCAGAACTCACGAATCATACCAAATGTCGTAGTTCCATCTAGTGAGAAATGATTACAATACGACATTTGGTATGTTTCGTTGTCGACAAATGTATTTTCGAGATTTGTAATATTCGAGAACTGTATTTTCGAGGTTTGTAATATCCCAGCGATTCGACAAATGTATTTACGACATTTGTAACATTCGTTATTTGTACTATTTTCAACATTCGGCTTCTGTATTTTCGGTACAATACCTTATCGCAATTTTCGACTTTTGTAAATTCGAGAAATGTGCTTTTCGTGATTTGTATTTTCATGTAATGGTTTTTCGAGAAGTGTATGTGTTCCCCTAAAGTATATCAGAGATCAGAATGCCACAACCAAAACAAGTGAAAACGAAATTATATACATTTGTTGATTTATAGAATAACATCATCCCCGAATATGAAATTAAAATATACCAACCACATTTTTACTTAGCTTGGTACTAAATAACTAATAAAAGATGACCAATATTATACAAATTCTAAATGGAAAGTTATAATTTTGTTTAAAAAATATTGACAAAATGTGACATTTGTAATTTGTAAAAAATTGAACACACTCTTGTTTTTAAATAAGCAAGACAATAGTATATTGTGTCATTAGGAGTAAATGTGATACTTTGTGTGCTGAGCATGTAAGTTTGAACGACGAGCGAAGCGAGTCGAACAATTACATGCGAAGCACCCAAAGACACATTTACTCCGAATAACACATGCTATTTTTTCTTCAAACATAGAAAATAAAATTATAAATATTATAAAATGCTCAAAACTTCAAAAAATATTCTGTCTTATCTAGCATTTCAAGTTGCCGTAGAATATGCTGTTTTGTTATTTTTGTTTATTTGTTTCATTTTTAACTGTCAAATTATTGAATTACAACCTAACTATTTTTCATAATATTTTACTTTGTCCGCCGCCGGCGTAAATGTGTTGCCAAGGATACACTTTTACGCCGGCGGCGACAATATTGAACTTCTGCTTGTTGAATACAAATACATAACAACGTACTTTTATGACGTTTGAAGAAAAAGAAAATAATTTGAATATTAATAACTCAAAAATATTGGAAATTACAACATTTTGAAAATTATTATCCGTTGAATGTTTAGGAGAAGAAAGCAAATAGTGACATATTTTCTTTAATGTTTGACAAGATAATAAGCTATTAAAACTAAATGAAAATTGACTGGTTTCCCTTTCTTTCCCTGTCTGTTGTCGGGTGAAACACTGCAGAAAAACATTATACGAAAGAATAAATCTTGCATATAAATACCTGATTATTGAGAGCTCTTGAATATTTCTTTACTTACAAATCACGGATTTGATTATAAATAACTGAATTATCTCTTGTCTTCTGTCTTCTCCCAGTTCAATTATTTCGCGTCCCTCTTCAATATTTTCTTCATCTTTTCATTTGATTATGGCGTATTACACGGATATACATCAAAATGTGATCAGAAAATCTAATAAGACGTAATTATATTTTCTTTTTCTTATAAGAGAAGTATTTTACGTCTTGTGTTTTTTTACAAAATATTCTGATATATTAGAAATGCTATAGACCTCGCTAACTCTATCGTACGATGGACGGTGTGGCTCAATGGATATAGATAAATTGAATGGAAATTTGTATAGGCTCGGATATCTCAACTGGTAATAGCTCTCGATATGTAATCCAGGGGTTCTGGGTTCAAGTCCCAGTCCGATCTATACAAATTCTTTCTTATCTTTATATATAAAATTCCGGTGTTCGTAATTCTTCTCCTCCTAAAAGGCTCGACCGATTTTAATGATTTTTTTTTTTTTGTACTTATGGGGTCACCTGGACAATCAAATGCATAAGTCATGCATATAAGTCAGGAAATTAAAAAAATCTGATTATTTTCATTCTTCTCAATTGTATAAGGATGTACAGGAATCGTGAAAAAAATATCATTATGAGAAGTGAAAATTTATTGGACTTTGGACTCCTTTGGACTACTATTATTTCTCGAAAATGGAATTAAAAATATTTTAATCTGTCACTGTCATCATGAATACATTAAATGTCGAGAACCGTGTAAATATTATTAGAATGTATTATGTGGGGCGCAGTGCAAGACAAATATCTGAATACTTCACAGGAATGAACGTTGAATGGTTTCCATCGCCAAAAATTGACAGTGACAGATTAATAGTTATATACGATACAAGTACGTAAAGCTAATGGGTCAATTAAAACTCAAGCCTAGTGAGTGTTTTAAGACCCCTGAGTGACTAAAGACGCTTTACGTATGTGTATCGTACAATATTTTATCTACGATATACATAATGAAAAACCCCAAAAAATATTTAAAAAATATTTTTATTTATGAAGTAGGATCACAATATTAAATGAGAAGTTTGCCATGATAACAAAATTTTTGCAAATTTGGCGTGTTTAAAAATTTTAATCACTCGTTGCTTGGCAACCCGTGACTGCCCGTGACTAATGGGATCGTGTTACTAAACAACCGTTTTACAAACTTGAAACTAACAGCTAAACATCAATTTAACATACTATCGTAGATAAAATATTTAAAACAAATTGCAATCACTATACGTCAGTAGCAACGAAAAGAGTAGGCGGAAAATTAGGAATTATTATTATTAATTTCATTTAATTGCGGTATTAAAATAAAGTAATCTGTATTAAATTAGATGCATGGATATTGGCAGAATTGTGATATAAAATTTGGATGCATAATTTTTTGCCGGACAATTTTTATTTACAAAAAATAGATTTTACATGTCATTTGCCTATGCCAACATTTACGTGGGAGACACACGGTATAAAAACCAAATGATCACGTATTGTTCCTTGCGTATTTTTTGACATATAGATATTATTAAACCTGTTTAATTTTTTGTTCTCATTGTACCTATGATTTTAATTTTAAATAGGTATTCATTAATTAATATCTAGTCTATAAAACTTTCTAACTAATAATATAAATATTGCTTTTATAATATTTCAAACGACACATTTTTGACACTTCACAATTATTATTTGACGCGTTTGACACATATGTAGATGTTAAAAAAGTTTTAGTTTTTGTTTCCACTGTAATTAAGATTATTGAAATGTATAATTTATTTTTCTCAAAATTTGAAGCATGCACATGAAAAGAACAAATAACAATTTGAAACTTTCTTCACATCTGATTATTTTTTTGAAATAAATGGAATTTATTGTTTTGTATGTCCAGTAAACTTCCTCTTCCGGATTTTCAATTTCTTTCAAAATTAACTCAGCTCTTCATATTTACATAAAACTTATAAATTCCTAGTTTTGTTTATAAGTCTCGTTCATGAAATATTGAGCACACGGACATCCATCCATCCATCCATCCTTACACACAGACATCCTTGAGAAATTGGTCTTAACAGATTCAGTGGACGTCCAAATCTCGAAAGCGATATTTTTCATGATTCAAATACTACTTCTAAATTTGTTTCTCAGATCCAGAGTTAAGGTTAAAAGTGAAATACCAACGAAAGTCCAAAAGCAAATACAAGTTAATTTATTTGAGCGCCAATAAACAAATTAGCTTCACAATTAAAACACATCCCTACACACAGCCTCACAACCATCCCCAAGCAGAGCGCACACATCCACTCAGAGTCGAGCCAAGCGCAGCAGGTAATCCAGTCGACAAGCTTTCGATAATTCAATATTTGATTGGTATCTAGTCGTGCAGGACGAGCACTGGTGCTGGGCGGGAGGGGGCGACTCAACACGCGCTAATTTCTCCGGGGAGCACTCGCCCCTGCCCACCCCTCAGTCTGCTGTAGCCCTAGAACTGCACAGGTACGGGAACATGCACTGTATGGTTAGCAGAGGGTGTAATATAAAATACGGGTGTTAGGTATGAATGTCAAATAGTTGCTGTATTCTGCATATCGAGTGTGTTGGAAGAGCATGATGTGTATACATAAATAAGGCTGATGGTACTACAACTATTGAATTCAATTGTTTAGTCGTCATTTCTACTTTTTTTGTACGTAGTAGTAGGTAGTACAGCAATCATGAAAAAATCTATTGCGAGATTTTCATACATAACCTAAAACGATTTCGACTGGCACCGGTTAGTACTTGATCACAGGAATGATTAGTAAATAAAGTAACCAATTGATTTCGACTGGATTTTTGTTTGTTTTTGGTTGGTCTGGTTTTGGTATGTCAAATCAGTAACATGATCGAGAGCTCGGTTCGTCCAACGGTTAGTATTCTGATTGGCTGAATTTCACTTGTTACGATTTCAAACTAGTACGCTGTCATATTTTTCATATTTTCTGTCAAATTTGATTAATGTCAAAATCTATCGCGCGTTTTCAGTAACCGTTCGGTTAGTGTGACGTCATTGTTTGCAACCAACCAAACACGTAACCGGCAAGTAACCAGTGCCAGTCGAAATCGCCTCTATTAAGGTGAACCATACGGGCTGAAGATAGCGCAAGATGAACATGACTTTTTTGAAACAATATATCATTATTATAATAAATGAAACATATAATGTTTTATACCTACGTTTGTAGATAAAAGTCCAAAGTTTTGTAATAAATTTTAAAATGCCAATTTTGTTTACATATTATACATTAACATAATTTTCAAAGTAGTCAAATATATGTCACACATTCCCATGAACGACTACAGTAATACAAATAATGCGTATATTTTTAAATATGATCGTCTATAACATACTAAAATTATTTTACATTTGAATTTACAGTTTTTGAGAAACAAATAAAAATATACGAAAAAGTGTGTTTTTTGGTATATTCTTATTTGTTTCTCAAAAACTGTAAATTCAAATGTAAAATAATTTTAGTATGTTATAGACGATTATATTTATAAATATACGAATTATTTTCATTACTGTCGTCGTTCATGGGAATTAGAAATTCAGTATCAAAATTCTAAATTTTTGACCAACTAGACTTCAACGAATATTTTTTTATAGTTGAATGTTTCAGTTATCCTTTTCATCCACATATATAAATACTAGAATGTTCAAAGACTTCACAGTAATAATTGTTTTGTTTTTAGATAAGAATAATTGTAAGAAATAATTTATTTAAATTTGAATTTGCAAAACAAAATTCGTGGGAGTGAACGAACCCAACGAAAATATGTTCTTCACCTGACATTGCAATGTACAAGTCACTGTAAAAAATCCATGATATTTTGACGAATGGAGGTTGTTGGACCA
The DNA here is from genome assembly GCA_963942605.1 of Poecilus cupreus. NCBI lineage: Eukaryota > Metazoa > Arthropoda > Insecta > Coleoptera > Carabidae > Poecilus > Poecilus cupreus. Next base: position 5,338,455 of record OZ012733.1, on the reverse strand, counting down.
TAAAGAACATGAAAATAAATAAAGAATACAGAATTTGCTGTTTTTAAAAAAAATAAAGGGTTCGTTCTATCGACGCGTATGTTTGACCTTAAGTGCTAGTGTGATTTCTGGAAAAGCGCCTAGAGTATTGAGTTTTTATTTAAAAAAAAAAAAATGGTTGTGGGCACTACAATACCTCCCGCCATAGCAAAGTAAATTTCTCTAGTAGAATAGAAAAATGGACAGTTGTTATGGAAAATTTTAATTTTCAAAGAAAACAGTTCATGATAATAGTAGGTAATATTTAACAATAGTATCTTATTTTAACTGTAAGTTTACTTTTAATGACAAATTAGTTGGAACAAGGCTTATTCCTCCTCATACCTATTCTTCGACTTTTCAGGTAACAGATTTAATATTACATTCTTCGCAGCTTATTTGATGTGTGGTGGAGTACATTCCATTTCACATTCGTCACTATCCATCATTTTATGATGTTTCACAAAATTTTAACGTCATAATTGAATTGAAAAATTAATATCTGTCATGCGATTCAAACAAATAACAGAAGAAACAGTATCCATCACCTTGGAAACGGTTTAACTTGGCTAACTGTAAAATGGATCGGAATAAAAGTTCAAACAGAAAATGACAAATATAATATTTTCATCCAGTTTTTTTATCATTATTGAATCGGTCGTAGAAAAAATAGTATGTGTTTCTCGCGCAGAAAGTGTCCTTGATACACAAATAACTATTTTTTACAGTTAATTTAACCATGTATGCCAGGGAAACAATTGGTTTTTTATAAACTTATGATTTTATTAATTTAATTTACAGTAATAACAAAATAACTATAGGAAATAATTTATTAAAAATCACAGCCCTTCTAGTTATTGAAGTAGTTCCATTGGGCCGTGGTCGACTTAAACAAATCCTCACTTATTTCAATTTAATTTTCCAGTTTTCTTCATGAATATTAGATCATAACATATTCACTTAAAAAAAAAACTCTCATTATACAACATAATTACTGGAATACAAACAAAACTTTCCTTAATCATAACTTAGCGCACTATCTCATCAGTGATCACAACTTCGACTCTTCACAACTTCCGTCCACTTTCATCTCTCTCCCCCACACTTACTACCACACGCCAACACATACCTCCGTCTTGCTTCCGCCCCTTAACACATAATAATTAGCTTGTCATTATTCCGATCTCGCACGACGGAGAGCGTCGCGGCGCCGACAGCGTGGAGCGTGGCTCGGCGGTATTTTTGCCTGGTGGAGCGCCGTTATGTTACGGATATATTTACATATAAATGATTGTCGCAAATGAGATTTGCTGGCTCGGATACTGAACACGACGACGAAGATGGAGGAGGACGAAGACGCTGCTGCTGAAGACGAGACGAGGATAAAGATGAGACAAGAGGAGGATGGTGTATGTAGCGGCGGTGCAAAGGCAGTCTAGGTGAAAGAGGAAGTGATAGTTTGGCACGTGCTGTTTTAGAACTTTGTTTATTTATGTTTTTTTCCTATTGAGTCTTATTCGTGTAGAATATTTTGAATCGACACAATTTGCATCTAAATATATTTAAGTATTTATAAGTGTCAAAAATATGTGCCTTGTGAAATATTATAAAAGTAATATTTATATTAGTAGTTACAAAGTTTTGAAGACTAGATATTAATTTCTATTTCAAAATAAATTCATTGTTACAATAAGAACAAAAAATTAAACAGGTTTACATTTATATATCAAATAATTGTCAAAATAAAATCATGCGCAAGGAACAAGTCATACGTGTTCAGCTGGTTTTATTTGTATAAGAAAGTAGTGTGGTGCCCACACCATATTTTTATCTCTGTTCTATTAAGCCGTACAATAATATGTAATAAGTTTAAAATTCAATAAAGTAATCACTTGTTATAACGTGAATTTTATTAAAATTTTATTTATTCTAATAATGAAAAATGATTATTTAATTACAATTTTTCTTTAATACATTTTTAATGTTATAGAATGTAAAACAAAATAAATAATTATTTCATAAAAGAATATTAATCAGTGTATTAAACAGAAGATCAAATTAAATTAGTATGTTATATAAACTATAGTGTCATCTTCTTTTCAACATTGAAATAAAACATTTGGTAACAATAATAATATAATGAATCAGAATAAGGTAACAACTAACTAAAACTAACTAAGAACAGTTCATTTTCATGCCACCCGTCACGTGATATGAATGTGCTGTTCTTCCACTGCGTAATTTTAGATATGACTATCTCTCTCTTATGTTGGCATTAAGCTGCTGTATGTAAAAATCAAGAAAATATTTCCCAAAAATTCATGTAGTTTCATTAGGTTCAAATTATCTCGTTTTGCTATATTAATTTCTTGCTTACTTCCACATTTTCGGAAAACTGTAATAAATATGTATATATACAGCGTTCTAACCTAAAAGTGACATATTTATCTGTCAAATGGAACACCGTCTTTTGTAGTCCGTTTTGTACAATTATATGTACAACAGGATTTTAATATATTTGATATATTTAAATATGACATAAATAATTGACAATAGTTATTTATTGTACAAGTGGACAAAGTAAGGAATTACCCACGAGAGAAATTTTAGCACACGAAGCCGAAGGCTGAGTGTAATAATTTTATCGAGTGGGTAATTCCACTTTGCCCACGTGTGAAGTATAACGTTTTATCCAATATATCTTAATAAATGAAAATTTTTTTAAAGAAATATTATTTGACATTGACATATGCTTTAAATTTTTAAATTAAAATGTCAATCGAAGTAGTTACCCAGGTGTTGTGCGTTATTATTATTGTTATAAATAGTGTGACTTTCCTCAAAATTATACCCACTAGTGGGTAATCTGTTACTTTTCTTGTTTAAAATCGCCATAGTAATGGAATATTTATTGAGAGGTGTTGGATAAAATTATAAATTAGGGACAAATGCTGGCACAAAAATCTATCAAAACAGTATTCTACTCATACGTCAAAAGTAAAACTAAGTTCTTGTCATCTTGAGATGAAAGTTACATCACTTCCATAAATTTTACTAGTTCTATGTTTAGAAAACCACGGATAAATAATAAGAATGTATTTGAACAATGTGCTGTCTTTTATCTTTGATCTTGGTAATAAACGTGTACATAACCAAAAAAATCTGGTGTGGCACCACACTACTTTCTTATACAAATAAAACCAACTGAACGCGTATGAATATATTTCGATAATTATTTGATATACATATAGATGTTAAACCTGATTCATTTTTTGTTCTCATTGCAACAATGAATTTATTTTAGAATAGAAATTAATTAATATCTAGTCTTCAAAACTATCTAACTAATAATACAAATATTTCTTTTATAATATTTCACACGACACATATTTTGACACTTCACAATTATTTGACACGTTTGAGACATGGATATTAAAAATGTTTTAGTTTTTGTTCCCATTGTAACTAAGATTATTGAAATATATTCTTAAATATATAATTTTTATTTTTCTCAAAAATAGAAGCATGTACAAGAAAAGTACAAATAACATTTTATATTCCAAATATTTTTGCTGACATCTTTCTTTTGAAACTTTTTCTCACAACTGATTCTATTTTTAAAATAAATGGAATTTACTGTTTTGTGTGTCCAGTAAACTTCCTCTTCCGGTTTTTCAATTTTATTCAAAATCAACTCAGCTCTTCATTTTTTTATGAAATTTATATATTCCAAGTTTCGTTTACATATCTTGTCTCGTTCATGAGATATTGCGCACACGGATATCCATCCATCCATCCTCACACACAGATATCATTGAGAAATTGGTCTTAACGGGTTCAGTGGATGGTAAAATATGTATTTCCGCAAAAATCTCGTAAACGATTTTTTTCGTGATTCCAATACTTCCTTATAAGTACTTTGTATAAGAAAGTAAAAAACTAATCTTTACACATTGACCAATCCACGTATAACCTGACCGGATCAAGCCATCATTCCCTACAAAACTATAAATCACCTCTAACCAGCAGGGCATGGAACACCGTTGCACCGGGCTCCTCAAGATGCCCCGCGTGTATGTAGACGTCTGTCGTCGTTGCGGGTGATGTGATAGTCCCGTCACGTCCTCCTTAGCGAGACGCATCGCACAGCAGCAGCCGGCACCGGGCAGAGCGTGGTGCCTTGTACTCTGCGTGGTGCCAGCATTGAGTCCTTGCTGTCTGCTTGTGCGTAGCATTTGCGTGACTTTGTACTTTCTTCCTGCTGGAATGTTTGTTGTGTTGTGAAGGACGCGAAGGTGTCTCCTTGAATGAAATAACTATGGTGTTGGAATAGGGACATTTAGTTCATGGGGATTAATAAAGTAGTGTGTAAAATTGATGTTTAGTTGTTATTTAAGTTTTTAAAACGGTTGTTTAGCAATAAGATTTCAGTAGTGTAACAAGGCGAACATTCAGAATACGATTTATTGTTTTTACTATCAAAACGATTTTAAAATATTAAGTTTCAAACTGCGTTTGGACTTAAATGCATCGAAAATCATCTTGAGTGGAGTTTTTGAGTTTAATTTATTGCTACACATGTGTGTTAGAATTTTAGTTATCATAAATAGTCATTTGAGTTTATCGCGGCAAATATTCTGAAATATCGGCTTGAGATATCATCCGGGGTTGACAGATTTACGGAGAGGTCTGGCCGAACCCTAGATTAGGTTTAAGTTTTTACGTAATTTTGTGATAGTTCTGTGGGAAACGATTTCCCTCCCTCTGCACCATAACACACGTGTGTGTGTGTGTGTGTGTGTGTGTGTGTGTGTGTGTGTGTGTGTGTGTGTGTGTGTGTGTGTGTGTGTGTGTGTGTGTGTGTGTGTGTGTGTGTGTGTGTGTGTGTGTGTGTGTGTGTGTGTGTGTGTGTGTGTGTGTGTGTGTGTGTGTGTGTGTGGTGTGTGTGTGTGTGTCTGTTTGTGTGTGTGTTTGTGCGTAGTCTGAGGCAATTTTTTCGTCTCAATACCAAAAAATACAATTTTCTGAATTATTGCTTCTTATATTTAAATGAAGAGCTAATTTGATCTTGGATAAAGTTGGTCAACCGGAAATAGCAGTTTACTTGAAGCCTTTAACAGTTTTTCGTGAAAAACACGGTTAAATTTCCTTTTTCAACAATTTATGTTATTTTGCGAGTTGAAGAATATTTAATTTTACATGTTTTGATTACACTATTTTTAATAATTTTCATTAGACGTATAGATAATAAAATATATAGAAATTAGATTTCGCAAATCTTGCATTCCTACTACACCATGGAAACATTTAAAATTTTTTTACGAAATGTGCCACATGTCATTGTGTTTGTAAAACTGTTTTCTTAGAGAAATATATGTCAAAAAATTAAATAAATATGCGAAAGAAAATTAAAATTCTTAAATATAAATAGAAAATAAACAAATAAGAAGGTATGTTTCTGAATCATCAAATACTATTTGTACCGTTTAAGATTAGTATTGTGTGGGAGGTTATGTGCTGTCACATCAGATTTTTCTCTATATTGTAGTTTTATTTAAGAAATTACAAATTGTGGAAAATAGTAATTCCAAATTCGCCTTCAACTTTATTACAGTTCGAGAGTAGCTCTAATACCTACATTTTTTATTCATGCAAGGAATTAATATAAATTCTAATTCCCTTTATAAACCAACCATATTTATGTAATAATTTCCCATCTTCCGCAGTCTAATTCAATATCCTTGTACGCTCATATTTTATTCGTACCTGAATACTTCAGTGGATCTCGCTCCTCGTCCGCTGCCGGCTCCTCGACATAACGGCGCCGGGCGCTGGAGATGGCGGCCGTAAACATGCCTTATTACCCTGGTTACGACCCGGCCCCGCCGCCGCCGCCTCCGCGTGGACAACTATAAACCGCTAAACAACTTCTTTTATTCCGCATAAAATCCACTTAGGCCGGACCTGGAGTTTTATATCTGACCGCCGGAGCAGAGTCGAGCCCATGACAAATTGAGGGGTGAATGTATTAAACCAGTGGCGTCCGTGCGAGAAATATTGCAGCTTGTTTGTGGGGAGTAATGAGCGGAACAAAGTGGGCTGTTTGTATTTTGGTCGGGGCCCGTATAAAAGGCGGCAAATTCATGATTTTTTTCTATTTGTTAGTCTCCAAATTAGATTAAATTGATAATTAATACAGATGACATCATCATACATTAGAGCAACAGAATAAAATAAATCACCGCTAAATTACTGGAATTGTCAATTTTAAAATACTTTTTCACTTTGTAAACTATTTAAATTTTTTGTAAAATACCATATATGTTTTCGCTTGCTTCTTCTACATTCTTAATTTTTTATAAGTAGTATAAGGCAGCATAGTAATCACGAAAATAATTGGTAATTAATAAATTGGTCCTAATTAGATCTGTGACCAAATTTTGATTTTCTATACGGGAAGGTGATAGGCGGTTTACATGTTAACAAATATTTATGTAAATCTGTGAAAAAATTTCATTTTATTGTAAGAATAAAACAACGGACTTGCAGTCAATTATTAAAAAACTATATATTAAATACATTGCAATAAAAGCAAAAATATCATATAATGTGAATTAGTTGATCATGTTAAACAAAATCAACACGAGTTTGATTTCGAAAGCACATGGAATATTCAATAGTTATATCACGAGTGCTAAGAATTTAATCGGTTAAATTTTATATGTCTAGCTTATGCATAAAATTTTGCTTAAAAAGTGTTTGAGTACATAATAATTAGAAAAAATCTCGAACAACAGGTCGAGGGATTTTATCTTAAATTATTATGTACGATAACACTTTTTTAAAAGCAAAATTTTATAAATAGGCTAGACATCAAATTTAATCGATTCAATTCTTTAGCACGAGAGGTATATGTTAAGATTATTTCATGAATTTATAGCATGAAACTTTAATACTTGCCGAAGAAATTGTACTATAATGTTGATTTTGACATATTTTCACATAAATAAACCGGTACACTCACTCACAAAAAACACCATAAAATTGTGTTATAGTGTAACTATAGCAAATTGATTGTTTTTCTCTTTACTTGTCAAATAAATGTCCAAAAATTTGTAAATAAAAATAGCTTGAATTGAATAATTCAGCATGTTTGAAGATATAGAATACCAGAAAAGGTAAATAACATGTATGTATCTTGCTTCTGCAACTAATTATTCAGCTAAATATTCCTTTAAAATGTTCAAAATTTGCATATAAAAGCTAGCTTCAATTTAATCGCGAATAAACAGCATGGTGCTGTTTATTCACTTATCTAAAATGCACAACAATGGACAATGAGACATTCTGATTGGTCAAATTTGTAATGAGTTAAATAATCTGGTATAATTGAAAATATCCAAAGTAATCACTTTTTTTATATCATTTATATCATACTTCAATGAGAAAATACAATAGAACACTCTTAATAACTGTAAACGCTCCTGAAAATTGTGACGTCACAACGTATACTGCTCACGTCATGCCTACATGTTTGGTTCAAATTCAAATATTATTTTTAAACATTTTCATATTCTGATTGCAAGTATCTGCTGTTATGACAAATTTTCTTCAAATTAATGTTGAAACATACATTTTTTTCTTGCAAGATAAAAACTTAATTAAAAAGTTGTTATTATTTGTCACTAAAATAACACATTTTATGCGAAAATTGCAATAATTTTACTTATCTGCGATAGCGTGTAAAATTGATGTTTAGTTGTTAACTTTAAGTTTGTGAAACAGTTGTTTAGTAACTTGATTTCAGTAGTCACGGATTGCCAAGCAACGAATGATTAAAATTTTTAAATACACCAAATTAGAAAAAAATTTGCTATCGTGACAAACTTCTCACTTAATATTGTGATCATTATTCATAAATAAAATTATTCTTTTTTATATTTATTGGGTTTTTCATTATATCGTAGTACGATACACATACGTAAAGCATCATTAGTCACTCACGGGTCTTAAATTCACCCATTCGTGACTAAAGACTAGCTTTACGTACTCTTATCGTACATAACTATTATATATTACAATTTATGAATCTCACGTCGACAAACGTCAAACATCAAACCTCAGACATAAAAATGTCCATTGGTTTCAATAATAACTTCAAAAAGTAATGATTTTGATCATTAAATTTAAATGCAATTAATGTAAGTGAAATAAATCATGAGATATGATTAATATGTCAGACACATTCTAATTTTTGTGTGGATTTTATTCTGGAATGAGACGTTCCACGTTTCCCATTAGATTTGTTAACTTTCGTGTAGTTTGTTTTATTATTTAATATTTTATTGTTACACAATCTCTGAAAAGTAAAGACACTTACTGGCAGATTCATGAAAAGAATTAACGCTAATTCCATTTTTTTCAACCTCTGTAACTTTATTTCTAAATTAATTAAATTAACAAAATGTGTCAAATTTTATGTTAACCTATCGTAACTACAACCTTAGTTAACATAAATATGTTTTAAGGATGGTAACTGAAGTTACGACTAATAATAAAAATAGGATTAGCGCTAATTCTTTTGATGAATCTGCCTGTTAGACATTATGATAATGAATGTCCCAGCTACCAATTTATCAATAATTTGGAGTACCCTCATTATCTTTTATGTGTTTTTCCGTGCATTTTTAGCCCATAAATGTCACTTTTCCAAAAGAACACATTTCCCTTCAACATAAGTGTCATAACTTTTTTAGAAGCTTTGAATGACCAAAAATTTACATGAATTTTTTGTGCAGTACAGCAATTGCCATTATTTTCGAAAAAGGCTTAAATATAAATATAAATCATCATCACGCCTTTTACCCATTATGGGTGTGGCACTCTGCTTACGTAGATCTCGGTAAATGATATATTTTTGCGTATGAAATGCGGTTACCAGCCGACAAGTCATAGCTCCAAAAGTTGTTAGTAGAGGGGGAACCACAGGGGTAAATTTAAATAGGCAACTCTCGGTAATGGGATACGAACTGCGGATCTTACGATCCACAGTCCGATGTGTAACCACGGAGCAATTTACCCCACAGAAATAAGAGACTTATTTCATAAACCATAATCATGACTACATTTGTCTCGTTACTGAAAGTGTTTACCATTTTACACTTAACATAATTTGATTTTTAACATATGTCATATACAATTATTAAACAATGAAATTCAGATTTGTATGTTTAAGAAATTCGTGTGGTACTCACACTAGATTTTTAATACTTGGTTTCATGGAATTGGTCAACAACACGTCATTCAACATCAAGACTGAAGGAAGTAAAATAAATAAACTTCTAAACAAATTACAAAAGAAACTTGTTAAATTTCTGTCACAAAATACTTTTGATTGACGAATTAGAAATCTGTGAACGTTCTGTCTTCTTCTTGTTCTGATTCAGTAAATTGTAACGAAATAAAGGAAAGTTATAATGTGATTAAATAGGCCGTCCTTTAAATTTAATCAAAAGTTTTAAAGCCGTGTTTCCTGATTTTCAGTACCTAACAATACGAACGTTCACTTTTAATCTTTTATCGTGATGCCAAATGAAATATACCGGGTGTCTATATAACTTAGGTAACTGAATTTTTTTCTTTAGATAAAATCTAAATAAACTTTTGCTCTAAAAAAATTAGAGGAGCATACTAAGAATTTTACATTCAAATACTTATTTTGCGTCGTTCGAGGCACCACCCTGTGTATGTATACCGTGTGTCCCACGTAAATGTTGGCATGTAAAATCAGTTTTTTGTAATTAAAAAGTGTCCGGCAAAAAATTACACATCCAAATTTTATAGCACAATACTACCAATATTCTTGCATCTTATTTAATACATATTAATTTATTTTGATACCGTAATTTAATGTAATTAATAATAATAATTCCTAATTTTCCGCCTACTCTTTTTGTTGCTACTGATGTATAATAGTGCCTGTAATTTGTATTAAATAATTTAATCTGTCAAAGTCAGTAAGCGAAGTAAAATTTGCTGAAGTATGGAGTAATCGTCTAAAATGTTAAGCTTTTACGAGGAGCGTGTATTCTTCTAAACGATTTTTCCAAATCTACTTTTCATAAAAAAGTTAGTGTCAAGGATGTATATTTCCCAAATTTTTTTCCAAAACTTGTTTTCCAAGAACAAAAAACATATTTTCAGTCGATTGAGCACAATATCAAAATTTGAACTGTATTCCAATCTGCACATTAAAATTCATGATCAAATTTAAAAATTAATTTCTTTTGGAAAACGTTATTTGGAAAGAAATTTTTGTTGGAAAACAATTCTATGGAAAATATTTTTTGGGAAAATGGTATGGTTGTTTTCTACCATTTAAAAATAATGTAATGTTGAATTACAGGCTACACTGAAAAAATCGTATTGTAGGGACCCTAAAACGTAGAGGTAGGCGGGAGGTAAAAATTTCCTAAAAAGCATGATACAAAAATGTGAATTTACCGAACTATAATAAGACTAATTGAACAAAATATTTAGGAAAAAAGGTAAACTAATTAAACCCCTTATCCCGTATTTACAATAGGATAAATGAATCTTTTTATACACAAAAAATTAAGATTATCATAATTATGATACTAAAAATAAAGATAATCTCAGGTCTATAAATACTATAAATTAGCAATATCTAAAATTATTCCAAGTAATATTGGCATTAAATTATTCAATCACCTACCGACAGTTATTCGCGCACTCCCCGAGGAAAAGTTTAAAAAATTTATAAAATATTATCTATTGGAAAATGCCTTTTACAGGGTAAATGAATTCTTAATGTGTGAAATGTAATTAATTTGCATAATTTTTGACGTGGTTTATGTACTCATGTATTTGTAAAAACTTAAAATAAATTCTATTCTATTCTATTCTATTTATTTTTGTCACACCCTCTACTTTCAACTGTCAGGTTTCAAATATAATATTAATATAATTTACTGGATAGACTAACCTTTTAACTAAGGGCCGTAGTAATTTTTGTATTATTTTGTTGATCCATAAAAATGTTATTGACATATCTGAAATGTGGCAAAAATCAATTCTCAAATTTCCAAGGCTATAACTAAAGATATAAGCGAGATATTGAAAAACGGACTCCAGTTTTGAAATATGCTTGCTTTAGTTACCTTATAAACAAATTTTCAGTAATATTTACTTTTTTGAATTTTTTTTTGCAAACTTGGTTCCGCCAAAAATTTTCAGGGTCGATATCTTAGCAATAAATCAAGATACGAACCTGTAACCTTCACCACTGTATTCAACTTGTCGAAATACATAAATGTGGAAAAATTCTTTAAATTCGCTCGACAGAGAGAAGAATTGCAACAAAAAGTCTGAAAAACTCAAGGCGTATGTATTGAAATTTTTACCAAAAATTTTTTCTCTTAGAATTTTGATTTATAAACCCTATCCTTCCGTTTTCAACCAGAAACTTAGAAATAAAGCGTTTTAACGTTATCTTATCCTTATTTTTTGTGATACGTGCGATTTTATGCGACGCGGAATTAACTAAAAATGTGAAAATATGGTTGAGCGCTTATATCTCTAAAATGAAAAGAGATTATTCAAATCTGTTTCAATGAGCGTATTCAGCATACTTCACTTATCTTGTATATAAATATTTATGGTAGTTTCTTACAAAGTACAAATTTTACAAATTAATGAAAAAATCTGAGATACAGAATAGTATTTGATGAAATAGAAAAATACCTTTTTATTTGTTTATTTCCTATTTATACTTGAGAAATAGGGATCCTAAAACGTGCTTATTCATTGAAAACTCACTACCCAATTATTGACCAAAAACAATACCTCTCTACTAGAGGTACGCGGGAGGTAAAAAACAATCAAAACTGCTTAAAACTGAAATATGTTTATTTGTCTGATATATTTTCAAGGTACGGAGTGCTCCATACACTCCAGACAATGATTGCCGGCCTGCTTACTATGAAAATAGTAAACATAAATTCTTTGAAATCTCAGCTGCGCCATGAGTCACATTGTAGTAAAACTCCCGTAAGCAAAAACCAATACCATGCCACAAAAATATAGCAAACATTGGTCCGTAAAACAAGATGATCACAAATCACGACCTCCTTCAATCACCCAAGTCCCTCACGCAGCCTAAGTCTGGAACTCACGAACTTCAGACAACAACTATAAACAAAATAATCCCGCCTCATTCCAGTGTATTAACACTTCCACAACCCTCCACTAATCCTTCTCTAGATCGCACGCTCGTAAAAATCCGTGATTAGATCATAAATTTAAGTGGATTTGTCAGTGGGCCGCGGTTATTACCACTGTAAGACCGGCGCGGATTAAGTGACCGCGTTGTTACATCTCGCCTGAATGTGTTTACCGGGTTGTGAGTGGTTATACAAGGATTACCGTGATATACAGGCTGGTCAGTTTATTACTCAAGAGGTGACGAGCGCGCGTATGACCATATGAGCCATGCTAGCGGACATTTTGTAACGACTACTTCTAGGTTATGTGTATACTTTGCTGTTAAGATGTAGGTAGTAAGGCTCGCAAAATAAGGATCCAATATGTTTGTGGAAGTTAATTGGATAATGCTAAAAATAGTTCACTTTTATTTATATGTCTTGTAAATACCAAGCTCTACTGTATAGTATATTAATAAAGATTTATATTTAAATATTATTGAGACGAACTTAACCCTATTCATTGACAATCTGTCATTAAATCAGTATAATAGTTATTTATGTATCAAGGCACTGAAGTTTAACTTTTTATCACGAATATGGTGTGATAAAAAGGAACTTCAGTGCCGCGGTACATATTAAGTTTTATTTGAAATCTAAGATTCGAAAAAAAAAAAACTGTATAAAATATTATATAGGTTAAGTTTATACATCTGTCAGTTGTCAATTGAAACTGACACTCAGTGTTACCAACCTCGAACAGTAAAGTTATCGTAAATAACACTCAAAATTATATGTTTTGTCCTGAATTTCGTCATCGGAATTAATTAGTAAATTCTTCTTGTACATTTTGTTTCATGTTACGTCCAAATTTACTATAGTACGTCAATATCTGTCAAAATGATCCTACTTGTGCAATAATTATTTAACGGTTACCAATACTGGGTTGCTCAAAATCGTCGTATAATGGGTTACTTTAGTATCGATTTTTAAGCTTTTAATGACGATTTTTGAGCACTTTAGTGCCGATTTCAAATAAAGAAACTTATTTCCAACAGGATGACGCTCCAGTATATAACACACAATGTGTCAGTCTAGCACTTTATCAAATTTTTGATGATAGATGGATAGGCAATAATGGTCCAATACTTTGGCCTGCTGGATCACCTGATTTAAATCCAGTAGACTTTTTTTTCTGGGGCTATCCTAAAAACAAGGGCCGTATTCAGCACAAACATGAACTTAAAAAGGTACTTAGGTTGTTCCTAACTAAGATGGTACTTAACGATAAGAATGATCTTAAAAAATTTTTATTCAACAACTGTTCCTAAGCAACACTTAGCTTAGTTCATGTATAAATAAAATTACACCAGACAACATTGCATTATTACATTGTTTTATATGTCAAAAGTAAAAACAGGTTAGAAAAAACGTAATTAAAATAACAATAATGATGTAATAAATGCAATTTAATGAAACCTCATTGTCAAATTTCATATTTAGAACATGAATGTTCAAATTATGAGGTAATTAGATTTTGGTACCAATCTATCTTGGGGAACTGTATATTTACTTGAAGGCCTATCAGTAAATAATCTGACAAATTGATAGAAAATATGAAAAAATATTTACATTGTTCGAAAACTAAACGTGAACTCAAACGAAAATAGCATGGAAAAATAAAAATGGCAATATGAAATTTCTTTGCTCACAGAATTCGTAAAATACAAGTTTGATAAACGCATTTTTTAGGTTGCTTGAGATTACAATACTTTTTTATTATTGTAATCAGTGTATTATTGTAATCAATTCAAGTTCATTGTTGTAATAAACACGAATACAATGTTGTAATCAATAGGAGCACATTGTTGTAATCAATATAAGTACATTGTTGTAATCAATACGAAGTACATTGTTGTTCCTTTAACAACTGAGGATGAATGTTAAATAACATTCGTCAAGCAATTTGAGACTTAAATGCTCAATCTATTAGATGTGCTACATTTTCCGAATTGAGAAGAAGATATGAACTTTGTCTTCAAAATAAAGGTGTTTTTGAATTATAAAAAAATTAATACTTTTAGTTTTAAGTGAAAAAATACCAAAAATACAAGTATTATGATCAGTAATTAGAAAATAAATGTATTTTGAAGTACGTTTAAAATCGATCCTGCCAGGATTCGAACCTGGAATCTTCTGATCCGTAGTCAGACGCGTTATCCGTTGCGCCACAGGACCTTGCACAGGTCAATGTACAAAGTAGGAAGTACATATTACAAATTCAATTTTAACTAGTTTTAGTTACGAACAGATCAAGAAAATGTTTCCGCCCGGGATCGAACCGGGGACCTTCCGCGTGTTAGGCGGATGTGATAACCACTACACCACGGAAACTATATAATACATGTTATTAGAAGATTAAGAAAGATCGTCAGAAAGCTTCTATAACTTTTGGTAGACGATTGCTAGGCTCTTGAATGTATCTTTAATACCAATAATATAAATATTTATATCCCAAGTTATAAAATCAACATTTGTTTATTTTTGTTTGCATATCAAAAGAAAAGAAAAGTAATAATTTATTGAACATTTGAAATCGGCACATTGTAGGAAATTTATCGTTGGAACCTTGGCTAAAATTTATTCTTTTGAATGTAACTAATGACTTAATAATGATTTTGGGCAAGTTGTAAAGTTTCCGATAATATATGTTTGAGTTAATAAATCACTGAGTGCCTTTCGTTACTTTGCATCTACACACCACTTCGCACGAACTTTGCAAAACTTTACATTTCTTTGTTTTTAGCTGTTATTTGTTTTCTTTTTTTAATAAATGCCAAAAAGATGTGTTTTACTTTCCTTCCGGAAGTGTGAGTCTGTGTTTCTGTGCTTGACACTGTTTCCGGTATAACTCAAAACTTTTCGTATAGAAATATATTTAAGAATTTTTTTTTATGTTACTACAAAGTCTGAACAGCAAGATAAATTTATTTATTACATTGTAATGGAGGGAATAACAAATTTATAGCAAATTATACAGAAAATTTGTTCTGACATCATGTATACTTACTTACTTGGAAGATGTAGAATACATTACCTATAATTTTTATTTGAAACATTTTTTTATATTTCATTGTCATCAGTAGAGAGCAGATATTATGCACAAAAAAACTGAATTATATGCACATATATATGCACTGATTTTTTTGGGAAATATGCACTATGCAGGGTGTTCAATTTAAGTGTGCCACCATTGCTATCTCGAGAACTATAGGAGCTACAAGGTTGGTTAAATTAGCAAACAGGTTTTATTTTACAAGACTATTTTTATGAGCTTAAAAAAAAAATTTAACCAGTGGTTCTCAAAATATGGGGTGCAACTTTCTTATTTTAAATGGCAACCTATTTTTTTTATTTGCTAATTCGATTCAGTATTTTTTTCTGAATTCAACGATATCAACATGTAATGACCAAATAATACAAAATATTTGAGAAAAATGCAAAATTAGAAATGTATCATTTTTATTTAAATATGCCCATACAAAGTTTGCCATGGAAGAAAACCAATAAATCAAATGCAGAAATAATTGCGAAAACTGTAATTATGAGAATAATTATTCATTTTGTTGTTACAATACAGGAATACAGAAGTACTCTTCAAAAAACTAATATTAATAATTGTTTGATTTATTTGTTTTCTTCCATGGCAAACTTTGTATAGGCATATTTAAATAAAAATGATACATTTTTAATTTTGTATTTTTCTCAAATATTTTGTATTATTTGGTCATTACATGTGAATATTATTGAATTCAGAAAAAAATACTGAATCGAATAAGCAAATAAAAAAAATAGGTTTCCATTTAAAATAAGAAAGTTGCACCCCGCATTTTCAGAACCACTGGTCTAAAAAAATTCTTGTTTCTCTCATTTTAATTGTCTTATAATATAGAAATTGTTTACTAATTTAACCGACCTCGTAGCTCTTATAGTTCTCGAGATAGCAATGGTGGCACACTTAAATTGAACAGCCTGTATATGCACAAATATGACAATATATGCAGCAAAATATGCAAAAAAATATTAAATTATTAGATAAAAAGTATAATTGAATACATTATAAATTTTATTGCGCAATAGTCTTAATCCTGAATGACAATTAACAAATATACTACTAATATACATATAAACTAAGTCTAGAAGTCTATTATAAGATTATGACATATTTACATAATTACAATAACAAATTATTCAAAATTTTCTAAATAAAAAAGTGAAACATAAGTAAAAGATATATCCAGCTGCAAATTCTTGGTCTTATATTCATTGTACCCACTTTTACCAGCATTCGTGTATGCAATGAATACCTACCGTTACCGTTACAGGGATTGGTTTGTGTATTTGATTATTGTATTGTTTATTTCATTTTCCGTTGCATTCTTCTATTTATTGCGGCCACCTCCAATATTTGGGAATTATCAATGTGCATTACCAGAAATTTCAGACTGTTTATCACTAGACAATGTCTTAAAAATATTGAAATATTCAATTATATGCAACTTTTGTAAAAATATGCATAATAATGCCCAAATATGCAATATATGCAATTAGTAATTAGCATTAATTAACTCTAATCAATGTAATTCGTCTAGAAAATTAATTTTATTTAAAGATGTGCAAAAATATATGCACTTTGCATATAATTATTAACCATGAATATTCATTTTAATTATATTTCAATAATTTTCCGATCACTAAATTGAACATTTATGTGACTTCAATTATTTACAACCTCTACTGTTTGAGATCCAGCAACACATCTACGATGACGTCACAACATTTTTAAAAAAGCTCATTGTGGCTTAATCAATAACAATTAAGACTTTAAAACTGTAGATAATCTTCAATTTAGATATATTTTGTTAATGATGAAAGACCCCCATTTAGCTGTAGATCTCTATCAAAACACACACACACACACTGACAGTGTGACAGACTGAGAGACAAACAGACAGACAGACAAAAAGACACACACTCAAACATCATCATGAAACTATTAAAATCGTATTCTAGGAATTCTAAAACGTGGCCATCCACTGAAAACTCACTACACAATTTTTAGCATGATTCCTATTATATTATAAAAAAATCTGATGTGTCCAGCACATAACCTCCCGCCCAATACTACTCTTAAACGGTACAAAATAGTATTTGATGATACAGAAACATACCTTCTTATTTGTTTATTTTCTTTATATTTGAAAATTTTAATGTTCTTTCGTATATTTATTTAATTTTATGACATATATTTCACTAAGAAAACAGCTTCACAATCACAATGACATGTGTCACATTTCGTAAAAATTTGAAAATTTTTAAATGTTTTCATGGTGTACTAGGAATGCAAGATTTGTAAAATCTAATTTCTTTATATTTTATTATCTTTAAATCTAAAGGAAATTAATAAAATTAGTGTAATAAAAACACATGTAAAATTAAATATTCTTCAACTTTCAAAATAACATAAATTGTTGAAAAAGGAAATTTAACCGTGTTTTTTCACGAAAAACTGTTAAGGGCTTCAAGTAAACTGCTACTTCCGGTTGACCAATTTTATCCAAAATCTAACCAGCTCTTCATTTAAATATAAGAAGCAATAATTCACAAAATTGTATTTTTTCGTATTATAGTATTTGAGTTATGCGAGACGAAAAAATTGCCACAGACTACACACACACACACATACATACATACATACATACATACATACATACATACAGACATCATCGCGAAAATAGTAAAATCGTAATGTAGGGACCCTAAAACGTGCTTATTTATTAAAAACTCACTACCCAATTTTTTGACCAAAAACAATACCTCCCTTACCTAGAGGTAGGCGGGAGGTAAAAATGTGGCAGAACAAATTAAATATTTTCGACTATCCCTTTTCCTTGAGCAAACAATTATTTGAATATCTTTGACATACTGATTCAGTAATTCATTACTTTCTCTTACTTTCAAATGGAATATTAACATTCTAATTGAACCAGTCACGTTTGAAAAAGTGCCAACCCTTCAAAATTATTCCTCCATTTAACATTAACTCAAAGTACTTGCAAAAATTTGTAGAACTTTTACCTTCCCATATATCTACGGAGCACCAAGTCACCGGAGGTCCGTACATGGGCTGTCCATCTCCCAAGGGCGCCAATAACGCAATAATATTTCCGTGGCGGGGGTTGTGAAATTTTAAAGGGCCATTCGGCGTCGCCGGGTGTAAAAACGGCATTCCGGGCCGCACCACAAACACGTCGCCTATAAACTGTTTTATTTGTCGCGTTATTAAGACATTGAGAGATGGCGGTGAGTAAACATTTTATAAGCGGAAAAGTGAAAGAGACAGGCCTGCCCATGAATTTGTTAGTTTCCTGTGGGTGGAAGCGACTGGAGTGAATTAAATACAGGGTGTAACATAAATAAGTACATTAAATTTAACCAGTGATAGAACACGCCGAGATCAACAATTTTTACTTTCTTATACAAAGTATAAGGAAGTATTGGAATCACGAAATAAATCGTTGACGAGATTTTTACGGAAATACATATTTTGACGTCCACTGAATCCGTTAGGACCAATTTCTCAATGATGTCTGTGTGTGAGGATGGATGGATGTCCGTGTGCGCAATATCTCATGAACAAGACAAGATATGTAACCGAAACTTGTAATTTATAAGTAATTGTAATTTATTAGTTGAGTTGAATGAAATTGAAAAACCGCAAGAGAAAGTTTACTGGCCACACAAAACAATAAATTCCATTTATTTCAAAAATAGAATCAACTATGAGAAAAAGTTTTAAATGAAAGATGTTAGTAAAAATATTTGGAATATAAAATGTTATTCGCACTTTTCTTTTACATGCTTCTAATTTTAAGAAAAACTAAATTATACGTTTAAGAATATATTTCTACAATCTTAGTTACAATGGGAATGAAAACTAAAAGATTTTTTATGTATCATAATCCATATTTAAAACACGCTACGGCGTTCGTAAACGCTTGGTTAAAACACGCCGTGCTTCAAAGGTTGCTAAGCAGCAACAAAAATTATTACTATTAATATCTGTCAAAACTGTAAACGTAAACAATAAATGCTAACCAATCTCCATGTAAACGGCCTAAGTCAAACGTCACACGCGCAAAATTATGAAATGAATCAAAATCAAAATGTTGCGTTTCAGTTTTTCCAGAGTATGATGCAGGATGCAGGTATAATAAAAAATAGCGTATGACACACGTGTATAAGTTCCTTTACAGCACTAGAAACGGTAAAAGCACTCCGCTTCGCGTCGTGCTCTTAAACTCGTCGTACGTGCTTTAAAAGCTTACTTATACACTTGATTATAATATACTAATCAAAGCGTGCAAATTTTTTATATTTTTAGAATTTTGACGATATATGAGCATTTTATAATATTTATTTATAAATTTTTTTAATCGTATAAAAACCAATTTTTTAACACAATCACCACTTGAAGAAGACAAATATGTTGCAGAAACCGGTAGAGGCCGAATTGTAATAAAATTTATTGACTACTATCCAATAGTTTAAGTATTGTCACAAACATCCATCCAGCCAAGAAGCTTCACATTTTTTTAACTTTTAACCCACCTCATTCCTATTTATCTGTACCAATAACAACAAGATTAAAATTCGCATGAATTAGAACATGCTTTTTGAATAATATACTAGTTTCATGTATATATTAATTTAATATATTTATTTATTCAGGTCAATTACAAATATGTAAATTACTTCCTACTAAAAAATCCAAATGTAAAAATGTTAGGAACTTACAAATTCCTATCATGTCTTCGTTCCTTTTTGAAATTTATTTGAAATCGAGAACCGAAAAGAGCAAATGGAATATCAGTTTTGAATATTAAATACTTACCATCCTTCGATAAAACTGAAATCAACAGAAATTTTTTGCTATATCTTATAGATAGATAAATCAAAGTATTTCCAATTCATCGCTTTAACTACTTAAAGTATGATTTAATAATTTACGTATTATTATTGTTTCAATTCAATTTAAATAAATTCAAAATTGAAGTATAAGATAAATATCAGAGACAGCCGGTTATTCAAACACTCATGTTTTATTTTTCAGTATTTAGTTTTGTTTTGAAAGTTTATAACTGTCAATTTATAATTTGTCATATTTTAAAATAATCGACTTGTGAGTTCGATGAATATTTTGTTACACTTATTTATATTTATTTATACATTTAATTTATTTGAAATATAAGTTAACAATGGCAGCAGTAGAAAGAACAACTCCTTCATTTAGGTATAAACGAGAAATACATGTCAACTTTTCAAACTCATCAGAATATTTTGCATTTTAGTCGACTTCCAACGTCTACAAGTAATACTCCGACTTTATCCAGGTAATCAGAACCCTGTTTTATTTAATCCCATTGATGTGAACCTTATGCTATCACCTTTCGGCAACAATTATGGTTATGCGTGAAACTATATATGTATTTTATACATATTTTGTAGATAAAGAATGAAAGTTTTAAAATAATAAGTCAATAACTATAACTGGTTCAAAGCAAATAAATTTCAAAGTTGTAACAATATAAGAATGATTTTCTTACAATCTTTCTCATAATTTTACCAACTATTTACTCGAAATCAGTTATATTTTAATGATAAATGATACATTATTATTATAAAACTTTTATTACTTTTTTATAAAATAGTTAATTATGTAACAAGGCACTGAAGTTTAACTTTTTATCACGAATATGGAATTTATTTGCCCAAGTCCGTAGGGCCGAGAAAATGAGGAAAATAAACCATGTGAGTTTTATTTTATTACCAAGTGAATTATTTTTACCTCCCGCTTACCTCTAGGTAAGGCAGGTATTGTTTTTGGTAAAAAAAATTGGGTAGTGAGTTTTCAATGAATAAATATACGAAATAAAATTAAATTTCTCAAATATAAATAGAAAATAAACTAATAAGAAGGTATGTTTCTGTATCATCAAATACTATTTTGAACCGTTTAAGAGTAGTATTGCGCGGGAGGTTATGTGCTGGGTACATCAGATTTTTCACTCTGAATTTACTGTGAACTTTTGGCCGATCTCAGTGGTGTAGTGACTATTTCACTAGCCTAGCACACCAGAGGTCTTGGGTTCGAATCCCACTGAAGAGCATGGTCGTTTGTGTTCATAAGATTCATAATCATCCTTTCATGAGGCGGCATATGACCATAGTCCGCTTCTCATCTTCGCAAAAAAAAATTATCTTCGGACTAACTCCATGAGTAGCTTAACTTTCTTTCTTTTAAAATACCCATCTTCAAGCTTGAAAACTACGAGAGAGAAGAAAACATTGTCAGTAATAATATAACAAGCGAGTGAGAATAAATTGCAAATAATTTGACAAATCTTTCGAAAACTTGTTGCCCTACGGACTTTCGTGGCTATTGCCAAATGGCGACAAGTTTGAGAAAGATATTGGAGAATTATTTTCTAATTTATCGAACTCTCGAGTTATAATTAATTAGATTATTTTTTGATTTCATCATCAGGCACGCCACTAAATCTATCTTTTTTGCTGATTTTTACTTGTGTTGATAACTATCTGACATCTATCAACAAAACCAAAAAAGCTACAGAGAATATTCCCGGGAATAATCACATTCTCAGAAAATAATGAAACAATTGGATAAAACACAGACACGTGACATACAATGAAGCATTTCATTGGTGTTAAAAAACGTAAAAAAATAATCATAGGTATATAATATCCCAAGTGCATGTCAAATTATCGACAATTACATGCACGAGGGATATTCGAAGGACTATTTCCTGATTAAAATTTAGCCAAACGCTGTTTCTCTTATAACAAATAAAGCAAAATTTAAAAACTTCATTTGTCAACAAGTCAGAATCACATTGGTAATTTGCACTAGTGCGAATTATAGATAATTTGCACTAGTGCAAAATTATCGTGTAATTATACGTTGATTGCACGACATTCAGAAATGTCAGAATTCTAATGCCCGGTTGCACCAACGTTAGTTAAATTTAAAACTTAGTTTAAATAAATAAAAGCGTAACTAATTTTTGACATCAATGTCAATTACTCCATATGACATATAACTTCTATTTGCTTTTATTTATTTAAACCAAGTTTAAAATTTAACTAACGTTGGTGCAACTGGACATAATTGGCTTAAATTTTATGAAGGAAATAGTCATAAAAATAAAATTTTGCAACAAAATATTCTGTTACCTAACCAGCCACCTTTCCAAATCAAGAGTGAAAGTTTGATTTTTCATAAAGTTTCAAGTCTTTTTGCGTTACTTACCATTTTCACGAGGCTTAATTCATTATATGTTTTTAGTGTTTACACATACTAAAATAGAATTAACTAATACTCGAATCGGCTGTTTTAAGCTAATGTTGTGTATTGAATAATACAAATTGAAGCAAAAACTTAATAATCTTACCTATGCTTCCTGAAAAGAATATATTTTGACTTCTGATACATTTTCATCAGTATCGTCATACAAATTATATTGATATCGAAGTATCAGTATCATCAAATATCAGTGTTAATTCCAAAATCTTCCCCACAGTAAATCAGAAACCCCCGACACAACAGCAACCACCACCGCCTCTCCCCAAGATAATGCTACCCTCAAACCATTGAACATCTTCTACATATGGTACTACGAGTTATGTCGTCGCCAGAACACTCATCCTCTACCAGCCATCACGCATGGCTCCACATGGCACAACAACCAGATCCTGGACTTTACGGCGGACCGCGTGAAACTGGAAGACTGGCAACCAATCGTCAACGCGCTTCGTCTTGACATGTCCCTCCATGTGATATGTATTCACTCCAGGTTGGCTGGACAGAAGGTGCTAGAGTATGCTGACACTGAAGAGAGGGTCAAGAAGATTAAAAAGTGGTAAGTTTCATATTTTTAATCAATCAAATTACCGTTGAAGTGCATCTGATTAAAACTCAATTCAATGTATTAAAGTCACTGATTTCTACATAACATTAGTCTAACACCCCCTAAGAGGGTAGAAAATAAAAGAGGGTCCTGTCGAGACTGGGAGTCAGCAACAATAAAAGACTTCGATCCGTTGACTAACTTGCATACTCTTTATTAAACGATAATCAATGATGAACGTACTCTACAACTTACTGTCCTATACTGTGTTACATCCTAATATTTATATGTATTACTACAAATTCTACATCAACTAAATAATATTACTCAAAAAATGTAACCTAATTACTCAATAATTCATAATTCTGTCGAGGCTAAGTCAGCAAACATAACATATATTGCCAGTTTAAATTTAGACAATTACTTACACATGCATATTGTATTATTACGCTATAGAGTATTGAACTCTCTCTCTACATGCTGACATTACTTATTACGTTATTAAATTTTGAAATCTCTGTGTGGTGACTTAGCGTTTACACTAGATTGAGCATAAGTTCCCAATTGAACGCCGCCATGATGGTCAAAATTAAGGTTTTGTAATACTTCAATGTTTAACAATGTTAGATGATGGGTATGACCTGAAGAAAGGTGGTGACGAGCGCGGTGTAGAAAAAGCGAAGGAAGGTAGAGTTTCAGATCACGCACTTATACTATAAATGTTTCAATAATAATATAACAAGAGGGTGAGAATAAATTGAAAATAATTTGACAGATCTTTCGAAAACTTGTTGCCAGGCAATAGCCACGAAAGCCCGTAGGGCTTGAGTTGCTATTGCCAAATGGCGACAAGTTTGAGAAAGATACTGGAGAATTATTTTCTAATTTATCGAACTCTCGAGTTATATTTAATTAGATTATTTTTTTATTTCATCATCAGGCACGTCACTAAATCTGTCTTTTTTGCTCATTTTTACTTGTGTTGATGATATCTATTTGACATTTGACATCTGTCAACAAAAACAAAAAAGCTACAGAGAAAATTGCCGGGAATAATCACAAGAGCATTATTCTCAGTATAATAATGACAGGATTGGTTAAAACGCAGACACGTGACATACAATAAAGCATTTCATTGGTTTAAAGAAATGTCAAAAAATAATCATTAGAATAATTTGAATTTTCCGCTCTAAAGTGTCACAAAACCTAAATTTCATCCGTTCAATTGGGAACGTTCTCAGAATGGCAGAATATAGTCTATGCCCAATCTGGGTTATATAGAAATCAGTGATTAAAGTCAGTTCTACATTAAAACTTATAGTCCGTGAGCTAGGTTTAAATACTGCGACCCATTTGACCAAAAGTTTCAGTATGTTCTATGGAATCTACCCGTTTAGGTACATCGAAAAGCGCACGTCTGCCATTTAGATCTGGGTGGTATTAAAAATGGCTTCCATTAAAAAACGGAAAGTAAATTTTCTTTTTAATCTCGAAATACTAGACAAAAATACAAATCAAAAGACACCAGACTGCCATTCGTACCTGGTCAAGTTGTTTCAGCAGACAAATTTCAAAATTTAAAATTTATTACTCGAAATTTGATTCAAATGACCAAAACGTTCTTTTTATCCTATGAAACACAAATCAAAAGACACTAGTCTGTCATTTGTACGTGGCCGGGTTGCCTCGGCAGATGAATTTCAAAATTTAAAATTTGTGTTCCGAAATTTGTGGCCACAAATTTTAAATTTTGAAATTCGTCTGCCGAAACAACCCGACCACGTTCGAGTGGCAGACTGGTGTCTTTTGATTTATGTATCTAGTATCATGGGATAAAAAGAAAATTTTGGTCATTTGAGTCAAATTTCGGGCAAAAAATTTTAAATTTTGAATTTCGTCTGCTGAGGCAACCCGGCCACGTACGAGTGGCAGACTGATGTCTTTTAATTTGCATATTCTATTAGTATTACGAAATAAAAAAAAAATTACGGTCACACGGTTTAAAATTCCTTAATTTACTTTCCTTTTTTAATGGACGCTATTTTGAACTCCACCCAGATCTGCATGACAGACTTGCACTTTTCGATGTACCTAAATGGGTAGATTCCATAAAACTTACAAAATTTTTTGGTCAAATGAGTCGCTGTTTTTACAGCTGGCTCTCGGATTATTATATGTGTCTATTGCGTTTGGGCTTCATGGATTTAGTCCAACAATGGTAAATGTATCGGAAGACTAGGATAGGTTTCATTTAAACTGTCAACTATCTGGCTTAATTTTTTTTTTTTTGCTGGATTTATTAGCTTCCATTTTCTATATTTATTAGAACCAAACAGCAATTCCAAATTTATTTAATTTGAAGTTAGCAGTAGTTGTAGAGGAAAGTAGCCAAATATGAAGTAGTCTAACCATTCTGAGGGTAAAAAATAGAAGGAGGGTCCTGTCGAGACTGGAAGTCAGCAATAATAAAAGAATGCATCCGGAACTGACTTCAACACTTTCTTTCTTCTTTGAAACAATGTTTTCAAAATTTCGTATTCCTCACAATAGGTTTGGAACAATATGCACAAAATACATCCTAAAGAACCTCATAAAAGCAGTGTCAAGCTGTTTGAAGATCACCCAAGTCCTAACATGTCTAGAGTTTGACGGGTTGCAAATAACAGGAGAATATTTATCAACGATCGTCAAGTCACTTCTCGGCAACAAAAGTATAAAGTACTTGTCGTTTAGAGGCTGTCCGATCCAAGACGAAGGCTGTCAGGAAATTTGTGAAGCATTGCACCAAATGCCCAACATTGAAATTTTGAACCTGGCGAGCTGTGGACTGGGGGTGAAGAGTGGGGAATATTTGGGGAAGGTGGTGAAGTACCAGCAGATTAATCGATATTGTGAGAGCTGGCATAGCTCACTTAGGTGGGTCACTCTATTTTTATTATATTCCCTAATTGCAGCTGGTTTGTTGATTATCAGTTTCGTTAATCTTGAAAAGTGCAAAAATACGGTTTCTAAAAAAAAAAAATCTAACCGTCCGGACCGCGGCATCCAGTAAAAATGCTGGTTTGCCCAAATTATTTCCGATAGATGTGCTACTATCACAAATAAAAATAATCTCGAGTAATCTAAATATGCATAATTTGTAAATAAAAATATATAATAATGGAAGTAAATACAGATAAGATGATCTCGGTGACTAAACTATAGTGATATCGAATATAAAATATAAAATTATATTTTCTGTAATAACATAACAAGAGAGTGAGAATAAATTGAAAATAATTTGACAGATCTTTCGAAAACTTGTTGCCAGGCAATAGTCACGAAAGCCCGTAGGGCTTGAGTGGCTATTGCCAAATGGCGACAAGTTTGAGAAAGATACTGCAGAATTATTTTCTAATTTATCGAATTCTCGAGTTATATTTAATTAAATTTTTTTTTATTTCATCATCAGGCACGTCACTAAATTTATCTTTTTTGCTCATTTTTACTTGTGTTGATGATAACTATCTGATATCTGACATCTGTCAACAAAAACAAAAAAGCTACAGAGAAAATTGCCGGGAATAATCACAAGAGCATTATTCTCAGTATAATAATAACAGGATTGGTTAAAACGCAGACACGTGACATACAATAAAGCATTTCATTGGTTTAAAGAAACGTCAAAAAATAATCATCTGATAACTTTGGGAATAATCTGATCAGTAGAGAGCGGATTATATGCAAATTACATTTATTTTAATTTTTGCATATCTTTAAATAAAATCAATTTTTTGGCCGAATTACATTGATTAGAGTTAATTAATGCTAATTACTAATTGCTTATATTGCATATTTGGGAATCTTATACATATTTTTACAAAAGTTGCATATAATTGCATATTTCATTAGTCTTAAGACCTTGTTTAGTGATAAGCATTTTGAAATTTCTGGTAATGCACATCGATAATTCCCAAATATTGGAGGAGGCTGCAATAAATAGAATAATACAACGGAAAAAGCAATAAACAATACAATACAATATACACGAATGCTGGTAAAAGTGGGTATAATGAATATAATACCGATAATTCTCAGCTGAATATATCTTTTCTATAACACTGTTTTGGAAACTACGCATTCTTCAACTAAAAATTGTTATGGAATCACTAACATACTATACGCCGCGTATGGAATATTTTCGACGAATCATAGCCGCGATATATGAAGTATCTTGATTTAGTTGCTATGGTTACGTATTACGTCTGTTTGTTTTAATTTGATTTATTTGAGTTTGACGTTTTCAACAGTTTTGTATTTGAATTTTTTGTATAATTTCCAAAATCTTGTTATAGAAAGTATAGTCTACAACATGTAATTGAATGGTATATCCCACACTCGCAAAACCGTAGCCCTCGCCTTCGGCTCGGACTACAAACTTTTTACTCGCGTGGATTATGTGCCATTCCATTACTTGTTGTAGAATATACTATTACTTATGTTTCACTTTTTTTTAGAAAATTTAACGGTAGGTATTCATTGTATACACGAATGTTGGTAAAAGTGGGTACAATGAATATAAGTCCGAGAATTCTCAGCTGGATATAGCTTTTACTTATGTTTAACTTATCTATTTAGAAAATTTTAAATAATTTGTTATTGTAATTATGTAAATATATCATAATCTTATAATATCAAGTTTCTAGACTTAGTTTATATGTATATTAGTAGTATATTTGTTAATTATGAATCAGGATTAAGATTGTGTTGTGCAATAAAATTCTTAATGCATTCATTTATACTTTTTAACCTATAATTTAAGATGGTGTTTAGTTTCATAGTCACAAAAATCAGCAATCACAGATAACCACAACCCTGTATCGCTTCCATACATATTTATTTACGAAACATACTATTTGTAAATATACAAAATTATGCTACAATTTCTCCATCATCCATTCACAGATACGAAGACCCAGTCGTCAGCAACATGGCCGGTCTGAAACGCCTGACCCTCAACAACAACCCGGGTCTGGGTGACGCTGGCACAGAGTTGATCCTCCAGGAGTTGGTGGATGATCTTTGGATTCGTGCGTTGGACATGCAGCGTTGTGGAGTTACCCAGCGACTTGCACCACGTATCATGGACCTCCTGCAGTATAGTAGATCACTTAGGGTGGTGGATTTCCGAAGGAACCAACTGCAACCGGCGACGGTGGCCAAGGTGCTGGAGGTGCTAAAGGAGAAGCATCAAGAAGAGGATGAAGATGATCAGGAGTTTCGCTGGTACGTTCCGAAATATATACATACATACATACAACTTAATATTTATATTTCGTTTTGAAATTTGTTTGCAGGTGCATTTAATAATATTAATCTGATTAAAAATAAATTTTTTCTTCAAACGTCATAAAAGTACTTTGTTATGTATTTGTATTCAATATTGTCGCCGCCGGCGTAAAAGTGTATCCTTGGCAACACATTTACGCCGGCGGCGGACAAAGTAAAATATCATGCAAAATAGTAAGGTTGTAATTCAATAATTTGACAGTTAAGAATAAATCAAATAAACAAAAATAACAAAATAACATATTCTGTGGCAACTAGAAATACTGGATACGGTAGAATATTTGCTGAAGTTTTGAGCATTTTTTAATGTTTTAATGTCTATTTTCTATGTTTGAAGAAAAACTAGCATGTGTTATTTGGAGTAAATGTGACTTTGTATGCTTCGCATATAACTGTTCAACTCGCTTCGCTCGTCGTTCAAACTTACATGCTCAGCACCAAAGTATCACATTTACTCCTAATAACACAATATACTATTGTTTAATACCCTGTATTATAACGAAATATAAACTCCGGTTAAATTTACTTCAACAGAAAATTTATATCGAGTTATCTAAATGACAATAAAATTTTTAATGTAAGTGACAGTTAATAGCTATTAACATACCTAGTGATGTTATGAGTATCATAACAGCCGCAGATGTCAGTTTGAAATCCGAGCTCGTAGAGTGTTGATTTTAAGACTTCTGAGGCCTGTTATGACTCATAACATCCGTGGCTTGTACAATAGTTTACCGGTTTCAGAATTTGAAGACGTTAACATTATTTTTGAAATTCTTTTATGAATCATTAATGGCATAATTTGAGAATTTGATCAAGTAAGTTTGTTTTTATTTAACACCACGGTTACACTTGTTTTGTATCATAGGTATTATATTTATAAATAATTATTTTACTTAAACGTCAAACGTGTTAGATAAAAAATGGATTTTGACGAATCTGAATTGCCTGAAAATATTTGGAACGCAGCAGGTGAAGCTTTGAACAGCTTAATTCTGTCTATATTTTAATAAATGATGTTATATTATCATTATGTTTAATTTTTATTCTCAGTATGGTAATATTACAGTACAGTATAGAGTTATTACATGCTTACCAGCCTACTTTTGTGCATATAAATATAGGTTTAATATCCTGAAACCGGTAAATCTCTTTATCTATAGTGGGTAAAATTGATGTTTAGTTGTTAGTTTTAAGATTATAAAACGGTTGTTTAGTAACGGGTTGCTGATCAACGAGTTTTTAAAATTATCATGGTAAATTTCTCATTTAATATTGTGATTCTAATTCATAAACAATAATGAAATAAATATAATAAATATATCATCACGCCTTTAACCCATTGCGGGTGTGGCACTCTGCTTACGCAGATCTCGGTAAGTGATATATTTTGGCGTATGAAATGCGGTTACCAGCCGTCAAGTCATAGCCCCCAAAGTTGTTAGTGGAGGGGGAACCACAGGGGTAAATTTAAATTGGCAACTGTCGGAAGTGGGATTCGAACTGAGGATCTCACGATATATTTATTGGGTGTTTCATTATATTGTATACAAAATTTTGTACGAAACACAGACGTAAAACATCTTTAGTCATTCAGGGGTCTAAAAACACTAGCTTCACGTACTTGTATCGTAAATAACTATTATAATACCGAACATAAATGTATGTTATTTTTAACTGTGATTGAGGCCTTTTAGTGAAATTAATTATTTAACTTTTAGTTTTATTAGTCAGCAGTTTTGGGTTTTGGTATAAAATTATTTTTTCGAAGTGTTCAATATCTTCATCATTAATTTCTAACGCAGGGCTCTTGAAATCTTTCATTATATTAGTGGAAAATAAGGTCTTCAATACGTAATTAATGGATTATTGAAAATCGTATAGAAGTATGTACTTCACGGTTGATAGAAATGCACTGAAAATTTATATTCAGTGACAATTACTCAAATGTCATAAGACAATCTGTTAACGCATGAGTTAAAAAAAAAACTATAGATATGATTTTGCATGTTCCAGGTGCTACACATCCACCTCGCTAGACACAGCCTCCTACGGCACCTACATCTCCCTCGTCAACTCCAAACTAATGACCAAACCATCCCGAAGCTTCCGCCCAAAAACCACCAAACCTCAAACCGTTCCCTCAGGCACTATCATAACCCCATCACCATCCAAACACCCTGCACAAATCATCCTTCCCAACACCCAAAAAGTCACCAAGGAGAAGATCAACACAACATTGCAGAAACCTGACAACACCTCTCTCCTCAAGGCCAAGGATCAGCTCATGCAGCTCTACGAGAAGTTAAAAGAGGAGACTCAGAAGAGGGAGCAAGCGGAGAAGAAATGTGGTGAGCTTCAGAAACAAGTGGAGGAGCTGTTAACCGAGCAGAAGAACCAGATGATCTTGAAGGAGTTCACGAACATGAAGCAGTATATTACGAAGTTTATTAGTTTTGTGACGGATCATGGGGATTTTGCGGAAAGGGAGCCGATTATATTAGACTTGCAGAATGCACTAGAGGAAGTGAAGATGTTGGCCAAGCCGTTTGAGTCACCGAGTGAGACACCGAAGCAGACGGTCATGTTTAATACGCCGGTTGAGAGGTCAACTGTTGAATGTAAGTTATTTTGTGTTATTAAGTTATATTTAAGGTGGTGGATTATTTTCAGCAAGCGCGGTTTCCTACAATAAACACAATTAAAGGGTATTCTGATTTCGGAGGGTCATTATTGCTATCTTCTTCTAAAACTACATTATGAATTTTGTTAAATGGTAATGTACATTTGTACGGCTGACACAGAAATGTCCTTACTTTCCCAAACAACCCCATAGGTCGCTAGATAATGTTGAAAATAGAAATTATTATTCTCAAATAATTTCTATACTATATTGAAGGTGTATGTAAGAGAAAATGCTTGAATAAGTAAAGGTATAAATCTGAATCGGAAAATGCAAAATATTTATTTATATGAAGTGTCAGCATATAACCTCCCGCCCAATACTACTCTTAAACGATACAAAATGTATTTGATGATACAGAAACATACCTTCTTATTTATTTATTTTCTATTTATATTTCAGAAATTTAATTTTCTTTCGTATTTTTATTTAATTTTTGACATTTATTTCAATAAGAAAACATCTTCACGATCAAAGTGACATGTGTCACATTTCGTAAAAAATTGAAAATTTTTAAGTGTTTCCATGGTGTACAAGGAGTGCAAGACTTATGAAATCTAATTTCTTTATATTTTATTATCTCTAAATCCAATGAAAATTAATCAAATTAATGTAATCAAAATAGATGTAAAATTAAATATTCTACAACTTTCAAAATAACATAAATTGTAGAAAATGGAAATTTAACCGTGTTTTACACGAAAAACTGTTAAGGGCTTCAAGTAAACTTCTACTTCCGGTTGACCAATTTTACCCAAAATCTAATCAGCTCTTCATTTACAAAATAGTATTTTTTATTATATCTGCATCATAATCCGTGTTTAAAACGCGCTACAGCGTTCATAAAAGCAAGATTAAAACACGCCGTGCTTTAAAGGTTGCTAAGCAACAACACAAATAATTACTATTAATATCTGTCAAAACTGTAAACGTAAACAACAAATGCTAACCAGTCTCCATGTAAACGATATACGTCAAACGTCACACGCGCAAAATTATGAAATGAATCAAAATCAAAATGTTGCTTTCCAGTTTTTTCGAGAGTATGATGCAGGTATAATAAAAAATAGCGTATGACACACGTGTATAAGTGCTTTTAAAGCACTAGCGACGTTAAATGCACTCTGCTTCGCGTCGTGCTCTTAAACTCGTCGTACGTGCTTTAAAAGCTTACTTATACACTTGTATCATAATATACTATTTTGGTATTGGTACCAATATAAAACTATAATTGTCCATATTCTCGTCATCGTGAGTTATGGAACATACGGACGAACATCTATCTTTTCATCTATCCACACAGATTATTGTGAAATAACTATTTTGATAATTAGTGAGCAAAGTTATGTTTTGTCGCTCGAAGTCTTAATATTGAATCGTGAGCCGCAGGCGAATGTTGCAATCGTGTGAGAGCAACATAAATACTTTGCGCTCGAATTATACACAATATTTTCCCAACGACTGATTATAAAAAGAAAAATATTTATATAATTTCTTTAAAATAAACGCATGTATGACATTCCTAGCATAGATTAAAGTAGCTGTACTTTTCATAGAACTAATGAAATGTATGGAAGGAGTATAGACCAAGATAGTCTGTAACGAACACAGCGCGATAGAGATAGAGAGATAAAAGTCATGTGACAGGTGGCAAGGTGACAATAACTTAGAAGGGACCGCCGGTTTACAGTGATTGCTATACTTACTTATAATTACGTCAATCAAAGTAAAAAGTCTTCCTTTAACTTTCCTTATTCCTCTTCCAGTAATCGCTCCCGACTACACCGCCGCAGACATCAAACTCCAGACCATGTTCCAATCCCTCCTGGGCCCATCCCTTCCATCACTAGATTCTACCCTGGACCTAGACCTATCCTCTCTATCCTCTGGGCAACGTGCTGATGACACCATCCTTCCTTCAGCCTGCACGCAGGACATGGAAGAGTCCCCCAGAGCTCCTAGCGTCTCCAGCACTGACTCCGATAGCGTAGAGACACTAAAGAGACTCCTGGAGGAGCTTGGTCAGGATGATGAGAGCTGGTGCACGGAGGATGTGGATACGGTGAGTGAAGGGATGTCCGCGGATAGGAGCAAGCAGGAGTAGTGATGAGGAAAAATGAGGACTAAATTCTGTGTTAGTATTCCTAATTTGGGATATCTGATTGTGGGTAAATTCTAAAAAGATTTTGTTGCTGCCGATATTGCAGAACAAATAGATATTTTTCTGAAGTATAATTTATTGCATCATAGCATTTATTGTGACATCTACAAATAAAAATATGTCTACATATGAAATTGTGTATTATTTTCATACAATGATTACGTTGTTCGAGAAAAATATCAAGTCTCAAACTTATGTTTCTTATTTTAGTTACCATAAACCTATAGTTTCAAGGATAAAAATTCCTGAATAACCTACATATATTGAAAGATAATAAAAATATATTAAACAATATTAACTTCTCATTTATTCAATAAAAGAAAAAAAAATTGTTTTCTTATCGGTCACCACGCTCAAAAAGTGTACATTGAATTAATATCAAAGAAAAAAAATACTGCATAAATAAAATAATTAAATAATTATAAAAGTTGATAAAAAATACTATGCAATAGCTTTACCGCGGCAGTCCCCGAGTGCCACACGTATTTTTATGTTAGAAGATCATTTACCTATTCCTACCTATACCTACTTCAAGGTATATAATATATTTTTCTATAACATTGTTTTGAAACTAGGCATTCCACAACTAAAAATTGTTATGGAATCACTAACATTCCATACGCCGCGTATGGAATATTTTCGACGAATCAGAGCCTCATATTAGCGCGATATCTTGATTCAGTTACTATGGTTACGTCAGTTTGTTTTAATTTGATTTATTTGAGTTTGACGTTTTCCACAGTTTTATATTTGTATTTTTGTATAATTTCCAAAATCTTGTTATAGAAAGTATAGTCTACAACATGTAACGGAATGGCATATTCCACACTCGCAAACCGTAGCCCTCGCCTTCGGCTCGGACTACAAACTTTTTGCTCGCGTGAAATATGTGGCATTGCATTATTGTTGTAGAATATACTATTTCATCATTATCATCATCAATTGTTCTACAACCTTAAGGAGTCTCGACATGTTCCAGAATATTTTTCCATTCTGTCCTATTCATTGCTTTTTCCTTCCATCTTCTTATTTTTAACTTCTTTGAATATACTATTTAGGTCCACTAAATAAACATATACCTGAAACATCTTTTCTGCATTTATTATATTTATTTGTATAAGAAAATCGCCCTATGACCACATAGATTTTTCTTCTTGTTAAATCCCTATTCAATACTGCAAAAATATTACCCCATTGGGGTCTTTCACCATTTTTTTTTATATTTTTTTATGAAACTTTATCTATATTGAAGACTATCTACACTTTTAAAAAGGCTTAATTGTTATTCATTAATCCACAATGATTTTTTAAAAATGTTGTGACGTCATAGTAGAGGTCTAAAACAGTAGAGATTTAAATAATTTTTGTTACATAAATGTTCTATTTTATTGTAATAATAATAATAAAATAAGTAAAAAAATATATGACAACAATTACTTACAATCTGTACTGTTTTAGATCCAACAACACCTCTACTATGACGTCACAACATTTTTAAAAAAATCATTGTGGCTTAATGAATAACAATTAAGACTTTTTAAAAGTGTAGATAGTCTTCAGTATAGATAAAGTTTCATAAAAAAAAAATAAAAAAAAATGGTGAAAGACCCCATTCAGCACGGTTCACTTATGCTGGGTTGCCCTATATTATAAAATAATCATATTTTATTTTATATAAAATGTTTTAAATGTATTCTATTAATGCTTTTTCGAAGCAGTGACTTGTTCAAACCTAATTCACAACCTTTACAAACGCGAACAAAACGCTTTACCTACACAACGCGCATGGCTCTACGGCAGTTTCGAGTCAACGTTTAATGTGATAACATAGCGATAAATAGTGCACATTTTACAGTTTTTAAATGAATTTTTACTTGTGGCCAGTGGGAGATACACCTGGAAGTCGATTCAAGAAGGTATATTTTCTTCAGAATGCGTCTCAAGGTAAGTGTGATCTTATAACACTTTTGTTTACGGTCTAGCTTCTAGAATCTAATCGTATTTAATTGAAACAAGGCTTGAAAATAATAGAACTTCCTTAAATTATTTTACGTCGTTGTATAGTTCCCAGCAAACACAGTTGTAACATTGATGTACCTAGAATGTAATA
This sequence comes from Poecilus cupreus, assembly GCA_963942605.1. Taxonomy (NCBI): domain Eukaryota; kingdom Metazoa; phylum Arthropoda; class Insecta; order Coleoptera; family Carabidae; genus Poecilus; species Poecilus cupreus. The sequence goes on along the minus strand of OZ012733.1, from coordinate 5,302,946 downwards.
TATGAAACCTAAGTAGTATATCATTTATATACGTACTAATAACGTAATATACATGTACCATGTTGGACATAGCTTGAGAGAGCGTAAAATTATATTGTTGTATGTCACATTGGTCTTGGACATGGTACATAGCTGCAACATGTATATGTTATGTTACCGTACTTATAACATATTCATAGTTAATTAGACAGTTTTATATATTTTATATAAAAATATAGCAAAGAAATTTTAAATATTTTATAGTGTACACTGAACAATATTGAAATATATTTAATTTAAATTTTCTAAGTAGTTATATATTTCCGTATTGTAATTTATGTGAAGGAAATTGTTAATTTATAATAAATAAACATTTTCAAAAAGACCTTACTCAAAAATGTATGAAAACAACTATTCCATTCGTATATTCAAAGTTGTTTATACCAATAGTTTTGTTATGTACCATTAACGTCGATGTCTACATACATGGGATGTCATGTCTCATAGACCGTGTTGCGGACATAGGTCTATCCATGTTATGTATATATAAAGTACTCGCGACATAACTGTGTTTGCTGGGTTTGTATCATTATCAAAAGTTGTCTTATATTTCGCATGTTTATCATTCTTTCAACATACGTTTAAGTAACCCATGAGAACAGTTTAAAATATATTGTTTACTATCCTTTTTGCTAATTCTCAAACAATTGATTTACTAATTGTTTTTGACTTGAAATTTGGTTAGTAAATTTAGGAACTCTATTCTTGCAGATACGATATTTCGACAATATTAAACAAAAATCTTAAAACTATTAACATCCTCTCTCATACATATTTGAAGACGGTATTGTGACGGGTCAAATTCATAAACTAGCTGCTATAATAATAGTGTATATTAAATTTAAAATTCTTTTTATTTTTTTTTTCCACTTCACAAAATCTTACTAACAATGACGTGCATACAAAACAAAAGTGTTAGGAATACTTTCAATAGCGAGTTAACGAGTTTTCAAGAGAAACAAATTTTAGTGTCTCTAGAATACGAATTCACTATTTATACGATGTCGTCTTGAAGTCTGTGTTCTATGACGATTTCTTCGTTTACGATAACTTGAAACTCCATATTTTGTTGTTTATGTTCCGAGCTGATAAGATTTTGGTTATAATTCATGAACTAGAAATGGTAGATTTTCAAACTTAGTAAATAATTTGTTTATCGTAAATTTTCTTATAACATATGAGATGTAAAATAATATTATTAGCTACAATTTTTACTTGATTTTTTTCTTCTACTTTGTACTGTATAAATGATGGTCACATTAAGGATGTACTTATCGTTTTATCTTTGTTTAATATTGAGTTATGTTACATTTGTTAAAAACAATGAGAATTGCTATTAAATGTGCAAATTGAAATACATATTTTGACTGGAACCCAATTTTTACCTTCCGCCTACCTCTAGAGGTAAGGGAGGTATTGTTTTTGGTCAAAAAATTGGGTAGTAAGTTTTCAATGAATAAGCACGTTTTAGGGTCCCAACAATACGATTTTACTATTTTCGCGATGATGTCTATATGTATGTAGGTATGTGTCTATGTGTGTGTGTAGTCTGTGGCAATTTTTTCGTCTCGCATAAATCAAATACTATAATACCAAAAAATAATATTTTGCGAATTATTGCTTCTTATATTTAAATGAAGAGCTGGTTGAAGTTTGGATATAATTGGTCAAACGGAAGTAATAGTTATTCGTGAAAAACACGGTTAAATTTTCTTTTTCAACAATTTATGTTATTTTGAAAGTTGAAGAATATTTAATTTTACATGTGTTTTGATTACACTAATTTTATTAATTTACATTAGATTTAGAGATAATAAAATATAAAGAAATTAGAATCCACAAATCTTGCATTCCTAGTACACCACGGAAAATTTTAAATTTTTTACGAAACGTGACACATGACATTGTGATTGTGAAGATATTTTCTTAGAGAAATATATGTCGAAAAATTAAATAAATATACGAAAGGTATTTAAATTATCAAATATAAATAGAAAATAAACAAATAATAAGGTATGTTCCTGTAACATCAAATACTATTTTGTATCGTTTAAGAGTAGTATTGGGCGGGAAGTAACCAACACGTTACTTAGATTTTTTCCAGTAACTTTGATTATTTGTAAAATTTGTACTTTGTAAGAAACTACCATAAATATTTATATACAAGATAAATGAAGTATGCTGAATACACTCATTGAAACGTATTGAATAATCTCTTTTCATTTACGAGATATAAGCGCTCTACCATATTTTCACAACTTTTTAGTTAATTCCGCGTCGCATAAAATCGCTCGTATCACAAAAAATAAGGATTAGATAACGTTAAAACGCTTTATTTTTAAGTTTCTGGTTGAAAACGAAAGGATAGGGTATATAAGTCTAAATTCTAAGAGATGAAAATTTTTGGTGAAATTTCAATACATACCCCTTGAGTTCTTTCGGTTTTTGGGTCATTTTCAGACTTTTTGTTGTAATTCTTCTTTCTGTCGAGCGAATTTAAAGAATTTTTCCACACTTATGCATTTCGACAAGCTGAATACAGTGGTGAAGGTTACAGGTTCGTATCTTGATTTATTGTTAAGATATCGACCCTGGAAATTTTTGGTGGAACCTATTTTAGGAAAAAATTCAAAAAAATAAAAATTTCTAAAAATTTGTTTATAAGTTAACTAAAGCATGCATATTTCAAAACAGGAGTCCGTTTTTTTTAATATCTTGCTTATATCTTTAGTTTATATCCTTGGAAATTTGAGAATTTCGTGTTTTTTGCCATATTTCAGATATTTGTGAATAAAATTAGTATTGATCAACAAAATAATACAAAAATTACCACGGGCCTTAGTTAAAAGGCTGGTCTATCCAGTAAATTATATTAATAATATATTTGAAACCTGACAGTTGAAAGTAGAGGGTGTTACAAAAATAAATATTTCAGCGAAAATTGGCGGAGGCGCTTACTGAAACGTTACGTTACTGTATAAAAAGATTCATTTATCCTATTATTGCAATTGCATACCTGCCATATAAATACGGGATAAAGGGTTTAACTAGTTTACCTTTTTTCCTAAATATTTTGTTCAATTAGTCTTATTATAGTTCGGTGAATCCTCATTTTTATATCATGCTTTTTAGTAATTTCTTACCTCCCGCCTACCTCTACGTAAGGGAGGTATTGTTTTTGGTCAAAAAATTGGGTAGTGAGTTTTCAATGAATAAGCACGTTTTAGGGTCCCTACAATACGATTTTACTATTTTCGCCATGATGTCTGTATGTATGTATGTGTATGTAGTCTGTGGAAATTTTTCGTCTGGCATAACTCAAATACTATAATACCAAAAAATAGAATTTTGTGAATAATTGCTGCTTATATTTAAACGAAGAGCTGATTAGATTTTGGATAAAACTGGTCAACCGTAAGTAGCAGTTTACTTGAAGCCCTTAACAGTTTTTCGTGAAAAACACGGTTAAATTTCCATTTTCACATATATTTAAATTTATATGTGTTATCATTACACTAATTTTATTAATTTTCATTAGATTTAGAGATAATAAAATATAAAGAAATTAGATTTCACAAATCTTGCATTCCTAGTACTCCGTGGAAACATTAAAAAATTTCCAATTTTTTACGAAATGTGACGCATGTCATTGTGATTGTGAAGCTATTTTCTTAGTGAAACATATGTCAAAAAATTAAATAAATATACGAAAGAAAATTAAACTTCTCAAATATAAATAGAAAATAAACAAATAAGAAGGTATGTTTCTATATCTTCAAATACTCTTTTGTACCGTTTGAGAGTAGTATTGAGCGAGAGGTTATGTGCTGGCTACATCAGATTTTTTAAATTGAAATCATTTTTACTTTCTTAAACAAAGTATAAGGAAGTATTGGAATCACGAAAAAAAAAAACGCTGACGAGAATTTTGCGGAAATACATATTTTGATGTCCACTGAATCCGTTTTGTCCAATTTCTCTATGATGTCTGTGTGTGAGGATGGATGGATGGATGTCCGTGTGCGCAATATCTCATGAACGAGGCAAGATATGGAAACGAAACTTGGAATTTATAAGTTTCATGAAAATATAAAGAGCTGAGTTGATTTTTAATGAAATTGAAAAACCTAAAGAGGAAGTTAACCAGACACACAAAACAATAAATTCCATTTATTTCAAAAATAGAATCAGCTATGATAAAAAGTTTCAAATAAAATATGTCAGGAAAAGTATTTGGAGTATAAAATGTTGTTTGCACTTTTCTTGTACGTGCTTCTAATATTGAAAAAACTAAATTATATATTTAAGAATATATTTCTTTAATCTTAGTTACAATAATAATTAATTATTATACGTTGTGGCACTGCCATAATATATAATTGATTATACGATATGGCACTGCCTTAACATATATTTTATTATACGTTGTGGCACTGCCATAACATATAATTGATTATACGTTGTGGCACTGCCATAATATGTAATAAATTATATGTTATGGCACTGCCACAACGTATAATTTTTTTTATACTTTGTGGCACTGCCATAATATATAATTTATTATACGATATGGCACTGCCATAACATATATTTTATTATACGTTGTGGCACTGCCATAACATATAATTGATTATACGTTGTGGCACTACCATAACAACTTCATGACTTGACGGCTGGTAACCGCATTTCATACGTAAAAATATATCACCTACCGAGATCTGTGTAATCAGAGTGCCACACCCGTAATGGGTTAAAGGTGTGATGATATATTTATTTATTTATTTTATTTTATTTAAACTGACATATGACTTCAAAAATTTGCACGAATTTTTTGTGCAATACTTGTCATCTAAATTTCAAGCAATTCTCATTATTTTCGAAAAAGGATTAGAACATCCTTAAATTAATTAATTTTCGTTACGTTGCTAGGGCAACAAATTCAACTTGTTGTATTGGAATAGTAAAGTCGAAACAAACTAAATACAAAAATGCCATTCGTCATTTTCTGTAGCTCCGCCTTGGTTTTCTCAAGTCCTTGAGTGGTCTCAGTTCTGAATCGAATTTCTAGAATTTACAACATAACCCGGGCTGAGAGTAATACACACTCCATTTTCTCGTACGCATTCCTTTTAAAATCGCGCAATTTTAAATCCGCGATGTCACAAGATCCGAAACGAAACGAACTCTCCGCCATGAATACTAACCACTGCACGTCGCACTCAAATAAACTCGGCTGGCTTTGAACTCTGCCGACAAACAGATATGTAAATTAATAAATCTCCGCGCGTTGCTTGACACTGTCACTGTGAGTTTCTTAAAGGAGCAGCGCTAGGCGAATCTGCATATAGATAGCCTGATGGTGTTGCTGGCGCCCCCTACATGTGCTCCGCTCCTGGTCATGCCTCACTGCTGTCTTACGTGCTAAGGGTGTTAATTTTTGACGCAAGCGAGTTTTGTTTTTCTCTGATTTTCTAATAAAGATGAAGTTATGACAGGTTGAATGTTCACCGGAAAATAGGGACAGTCTTGTAGCGCTGCCACCATATTTTGAAACATTTTATACCGTACAGTTTGTAAAGCCAATATAAGAACCCAACGACAAATATATTAGTATAAGGGCTGCCAATTAGATCCGGATTTGATATGAATCCGGATACTCGGCTGATGGATACCCGAATCTCTACGGATCTCAGAACCGGATCTCGGGTATCCGAGAATCCGGATCAGGATTTTACTAACATTTTTGTACCAAATCGTCAATTAATTGATTAAATAGAATTATAAATATTATGTTATATATACAGTGTGTCCCATTTAAGGTATGAATGCATTGGGATCTCGAGAATCATAAGAGATACGAGGTTGGTTAAATTAGACGAAAGTTGCCATATTAGTAGGGTAGTATTTGTTTTTCCAATTGAATGCATAGGTTACTAGATATTGGCTAAAATGTAAATTTAGCGATTTTTTTTGCTGGTAACTTTGTTATATGACATAATGAAAGGTTCTGGTTTGACACTTTTTAATGGTGAATTTGTAGAGGTACTCAATTTTTTTTTTTATATCGAAATATTTACGAGTTACTGGTATCAACTTTTATTTTTCATATGGATGTCATAGTAGGCCATGACATATTTGAATAGAGATTTTTTTTTTTGGTTTACAACGATTTAAAATGCTAATAAAATATTTTTTCTTCAAACGTCATAAAACTACGTTGTTGTGTATTTGTATTCAACAAGCAGAAGTTCAATATTGTCGCCGCCGGCGTAAAAGGGTTTCCTTGGCAACACATTTACTCCGGCGGCGGACAAAGTAAAATATCATGCAAAATAGTAAGGTTATAATTCAATAATTTGACAGTTAAGAATAAAACAAATAAACAAAAATAACAATATAACATATGCTGTGGCAACTAGAAATACAGGATACAGTAGAATATTTGTTGAAGTTTTGAGCATTTTTTAATGTTTTAATGTCTATTTTCTATGTTTGAAGAAAAAATAACATGTGTTATTCGGAATAAATGTGACTTTGTATGCTTGGCATGAAATTGTCCGACTCGCTTCGCTCGTCGTTCAAACTTACATGCTCAGCACCCAAAGTATCACATTTACTCCTAATAACACAATATACTATTTATAATTAATAGAAAAATTAACGAAATTTTTTATTTATAATAAAATTTAATTGAAAAAAAAAAATTATTGGTTGCTATAGATGGGTGTTGAAAAGTCTCGGATTTGATGCTGTACGATGTTCTAATAGTTATTTACATACCAAATGCGGGAACCGAGTTAACGCAAGAGGTTTGTACAATATTTTTTGTACGAAAAGTATAAAACTAATAATAGTCCATACAAAGAAATTAATTTCTTCAAGGTGATATTTTGATAATTGTCATAGTTGCACTATAAACACTCAAATTAATGTGTCTAATATATTAGCAAATAATTAAAATATTTATAATATTTACCGTATTCACTTGTAAGTTTATAATATTTCTTATTTATATTGAGATAACTAACATTACATTTGTAGGTTATGTATTTTACAGCTGTTATATTTGGCAGATTTTATTGCTAACATTGGTAACCAAATGCACTAAATTTGTTATTTTTAAATTCAATTTCATTCTTATTCCACCATTTTTTTTTATTAATATTATGTAAAGGGATGTTTGAAATACTATATTTTTTTTTATTATAAATATAATTTATTAATAAACGCTCTAGAAATAGGAATGTTTTCGTCGAAATTTCTCGGTTGTCTATCTGGTGGAGACTTGGGAAATGGACATTGCGGACGTTGCTTAGGCAACATTAAACAACACATTTCAATGTATGAGTACAAAAAATTATTTTATACCAAAAATACTCAGTAAATTATATACGAAGCATTTTGTTTATAAAATAATTTATAACATTGTACAGCACTAAAACTGAGAGTAAAATACTTCTTAAAACACCCAAACACAAAGCTCGTGGTACCAGCCATTCTCTTATGAACCTTGGACCTTAATAAAAATATAATACTTTTTACAATAGATAAATTTTGAGTGCTGTCTACTTTCATCCAATACAGCGAAATCAACTATACCTAATAAAACAATTCACCAAATTACGATTCAATGATTAATAGTTTCTAAGTCTTATTTAATTCCTTACTAGCATACATACATACATACATACATACATAACATCACGCTTAGTCTCACTTAGTGGGGTAGCACGAACCCAGAAACACAGTCAACCAATAATCAATCTCTTCCAAACATTCCTATCCTGACACACCACTTTCGCCTCGTCCATATGCATAGTGCGATTCATACATGTTCGTTTATTCTTCACACTCGGAATCATTCGTTCACGCAACAAACCATCAATCATACCCAACTACTTATTCTTCGGATGCCCACGCAATCGTTCACCCACATATATTAGTTTCACCAACCTTTCATTCGACATTCGCTCAACATGTCCAAACCACCTCAACTAACTCATCCCACTTTCTTAACAACATTCTTCTCAATCTCACACTCATCATCATTAGTACTTTGTACTACTAGATTTATATTCAGAAATTTTTGAAATGTTTCTTCAGATCGCTCAACAAAGCCTACATATGTTTATAACAATACTTTTATACAAAATTCCAAATCAAGTCAACCTCATTACTTTTACCCAAAACTAATTCAGAATAGTATATTGTACAACGAGCATGGAATGGTACTCATTTCCTACGAGTATGAAAGTTTGTAGCATGAGCCGAAGGCTTTCACCATTCGAATATTTGACAATTCTAAATAAGTATCCTAGCAATGGCACCTGTACTTAAATGAACTGACCTGTATTGATATACGCACAAAACAAATTCATTTCGCATTATGCTTGCAATGTACCTCATATCCCTAGCAACAACAAGCATACAATGAGCAAATTTCTCAGTGGTCGTAGAAAAAATTATTTGTATCACTGGTTTTATTCCATTTGAAATAATTCCAAAACCAGTTACAAAGAGTCGAAATTAATTTAAATAAAAACCGAAGATCTAAATTTAGATATCTTAATACCACTGCATACTCTCAATCGAATCCAAATCAATTTATTTCAATCTGCATCGCGCGGTGTTCACTACAACTCGCGTGGAAATTAATGACAAAATAAGACCCGATTTAACCGATTCATTGATATTAACGATGTGTCGATTGCACTTACACTGCATAGTAACTGATCACTGTGATCTCTGAATTGTGGGGCTGTGTTTCTACTAATAGTTGTTTCAGGGCTGAATGCTGAAGCTAACGAACGATATAGAGTTGTACTTCTAAACGATTTATTTGAGTTAGTGTTGTAAAGGAATTAAATTGGACAAAAGTGAAGTAAGTTTCTTTAAATTGTAGGAGATGTTTATCACAGGTTTTTTAAAACTTTCGCTAGAGCAACATATTTGTTTTGAGATATGAAAACTAAATTTTGATAGTGTTTTCCACATTCAGCAGTTTCCAACCTTATGATACAAATAACTATTACGAGATTTTTGCGGAAATACATATTTTACCATCCACTGAACCCATTAAGACCAATTTCTCAATCATGTCTGTGTGTGAGGATGGATGGATGGATATCCGTGTGCGCAATATCTCATGAACGAGACAAGATATGTAAACGAAACTTGGAATTTATAAGTTTCATAAAAAAATGAAGAGCTGAGTTAATTTTGAATGAAATTGAAAACTCGGTAGAGGAAGTTTACTGGACACACAAAACAATAAATTCAATTTTTTACAAAAATAGAATCAGCTGTGAAAAAAGTTTCAAACTAAAGATGTTGGCAAGAATATTTGGAATATAAAATGTTATTTGCACTTTTCTTGTACATGCTTCTAATTTTGAGAAAAACTAAATTATGTATTTAATAATATATTTCAGTAATCTTAGTTACACTGGGAACAAAAACTAAAATATTTTTAACATCTATGTGTCAAACGTGTCAAATAATTTTGAAGTGTCAAAAATATGTGTCGTTTTATATATTATAAGAACAATATTTGTATTATTAGTTAGAATGTTTTATACACTAGATATTAATTTATATTTTAAATTGAAATCATAGCTGAGAACATAAAATTATACAGGAATAATATTTATATGTCAAATAATGGTCACAATAGTTATAAGCAAGGAACAAGTCAAACATTTTCAGTTGGTTTTATTTGTATAAGAAAGTAGTGTGGTGCCCACACTAGATTTTATTTATTTTAGCTCTAACGCCATCGTTTCGCCAACACTTTTGGTTTCATCAAAGCTAAGAAACTAAATAAACTATTTTTCCATACAAAGTAATGTTTAGTATTAAATACCATATTGCATGTGAGGTGGGAAATGTTTCATTTCAACCGATGGCTTATTATATGATATAGCGCAAGGCTGTAATGAAACTCATCCATCCATCCATCCTCACACACAGACATCATTGAGAAATTGGTCTTATCGGATTCAGTGGACGTCAAAATATTTATTTCCGCAAAAATCTCGTCAGCGATTTTTTTCGTGATTCCAATACTTCCTTATGCTTGTCGTAATAAAGTAAAAATGGGTATTGAATTACTTATAAAAGTCAATGTTTCTCTTATTCCTTCCGTGGCACGGAATTGTATCTGTGATTCCCTATTAATTTCCATATCCGCGAGATGGCTTTAGCGCTGGAAAAGTTCAAAGTGTAGTGGGCGGATTTTATTTGAGACCGCGCGGCATTTGTTAGTATTCATAGCGTACTGCGATCTTGCTATCTTATCTGATTCCGCTGACATCTTGTAAATTTGCGAGGGCGACCTTACACAAATATCTCAACTGCTCTCAAGGTATTATAATTTTCATATTGGATTAATCCTTATGGGTTACTTTCACTTTTGATTTCAACCTGATATTTGAAATGTTAATGACTTATGCAAAAAATTAACTTTTCACTCGGCGGATCTATTTATTCTACTTTAAACATTTATGTTATGCTAAAAAAATGCTTCACTGATTTAAAGTGCGGCGTGAAAATTTGCTACAAAGTTAATGCCTGGTAGAGATTTAAATAATTTTTGTTACATAAATGTTCTATTTTATTGTAATAATAATAAAATAAGTAAAAAAATATATTACTACAATTATTTACAATATGTACTGTTGTAGATCCAGCAACACCTCTACAATGACGTCACAACATTTTTTAAAAAATCATTGTGGCTTAATGAATAACAATTAAGACTTTTTAAAAGTGTAGATAGTCTTCAAGTTAGATAAAGTTTCATAAAAAAAAAATAATTTAAAAATGGTGAAAGACCCCATTGAAAATAAATATTTATTAAATAAAGGGAAATGTAATGTGATATTATGTACTAGAAAAAATCAGAATGACTTTTAAGTAATATTATCCACATAAAAAGCCAAAAGACACTTATTTTTCTCATTTGTTATACTTTTATTTTCTTTTTAAGCTTAAACTGAAGCTGAATAATTGGTTTTAAGTTTTTCTGCTAAATGTCAAATTACTTCAAAATTTTGTTACAACAATAGGTAGCCTAGCGATGGTTGCTACAATTTGTCTATGTTGATAAACAATAGTTATTTACTTTACAAGTGGGCAAAGTAAGGAATTAACCACGAGAGAAATTTTAGCACACGAAGCTGAAGGCTGAGTGTGATAATTTTATCGAGTGTGTAATTCCACTTTGCCCACGAGTGAAGTGTAACGTTTTATCCAACACCTCTTAATAAATGAAAAATTTATTAAAGAAATATTATTTGACAGTGACATATGTTTCATATTTTTAAATTAAAATGTCAATCAAAGTAGTTACCAAGGAATTGAGTTATTATTATTGTTATAAATAAAAAATCACTCACTAGTGACTTTCCTCAAAATTATACCCACTAGTAGGTAATCTCTTATATTCCTTGTTTAAAATCGCCATAGTTATAGAGCATTTATTGAGAGGTGTTGGATAAACATTTTTTTTGTATCTGTCAAAGCAAAAATTCTACTTATCTTATAATTTCAAAACAAATATTTGAAGAAATGTTGTGCATAAAGTATAGTATTCTACTCGCATGTAATGGCTGTTACTCATTCGAATGATTTACATCACTCGCTTTCGCTCGTGATGCAAACTTCATTCTCATGAGTAATAGCATAAATTACATGCTCATTGAATAATATACTATTAATAAATTTTGCATTTATTAAGAGGTGTTGATTAAAACGTTATACTTCACACGTGGGCAAAGTAGAATTACCTACTTGTAAAGTAAATAACTATGATAGGTAGATATTTAGTGTTACACTTACGCCCACTTAACATGATTCAATTTCTTTTATCAAAAATCTGTTTAGAAACACATTCAGACAGACTTTGCTGCCTGGCTGCCTCCAAAATGCAATATTTTAAAACAAATCCGACATTAAATTAAACGATATTTATGAAAAATGCATTGTCACACTTGTCGTCAGATTACAACACCATTCGATCTAATTTCACAGAATAGTTCTGTGAGAATTGTACGAAATAAAGAGACGAGTGTAAAATTTTGTTATTCCTTCTGTATTCGCACCAATTTTCTAAATTTAATAAATTCAGAAGTAATTGTATAAATCCGTCCACCCTGCAGTAATTAATGTAGTCGAATTCCTAACTCACTGCACGTTTGCCGAATCCCAGCATAAAAACGACTTTCGGATTTTCCAATATGAGTTTTATTTTTCTTTATTACGTCTGTTCCGTTAGCCGGTGGTCGCTGACGACGGTTTGAACAATTCGATGAGCGAGTGAAGTTAATTTTCGTACTGAACACGTATTAAAAACCATTTATTCTGGACGAGAGCGGCATCGGTAATACTCAGTCGGACCTACAAGCTTGCCTTGCAGTATTAGTTAGTTAACAGTGGTGTAGGTATTTGCGATCTCAACCTGACAAATTTTTGGACAGAAATTTAACCAGGAATACTATGATTCTGATAGTACAATGATTTATTGAAGTGAAAAGAGTATTTCGATAATTGAAAGACACTAGGGAAATGAAATTAAAACTTGGAGATCGAAATTCTTGGGATATAATAGTTATTTACTTTACAAGTGGACAATGTAAGGATAAGGAATTACCCACGAGAGAAATTTTAGCACACAAAACCTAAGGCTGATTGTGATAATTTTATCGAGTGAATAATTCCACTTTGTCCACGTGTGAAGTATAACGTTTTATCCAACACCTCTTAATAAATGAAAAATTTATTAAAGAAATATTATTTGACAGTGACATATGCTTTAATTTTTTAAATTTAAATATCAATCGAAGTAGTTACCAAGGTGTTTTGTGTTATTATTATTGTTTTAAATAAACAAATACTCACTAGTGACTTTCCTCAAAATTATACCCACTAGCGGGTAATCTGTTACTTTGCTTGTTTAAAATCGCCATAGTTATAGAACATTTATTGAGAGGTGTTGGATAAATAAATTTATTGGTTATGTGGACGCAGATTGGGAGGTGATTCTGTTGATAGAAAACCAAACTCAGGGTTTGGGTTTTTCGTTGTTTGAGGGAACAATCTGTTGGTCCTGTAAGAAACAATGTTTAGTAGCACTTTCGTCCACCGAGGCAGAATATATTGCATTGGCTAATGCCGCACAGGAAGCTATATGATTGAAAAGAATTATCTAAGATTTTGACATAAAGCTACAAGATACAGTTAAACTGTTTGAAGACAACCAGAGCTGCATCAAAATGACGGAAATTGATAGGACCTTAAAAAAACGAAACAAATAGAAATAAAATATCATTTTGTAAGAGATTTAAAGAAAGAAGGAAAACTGTCAATTGAATATTGTCCTACAAGTCAAATGATAGCAGATCTTTTGACAAAACCACTAGAGGCTAATAAAATGAAGAGGTTCGTCAAGGAAATGGGAATTTTATAAATAAGTAAATCATTGAGAAGAGGTGATAGTATAATGATTCATTTATATTAAAAAAAATAAGTATACATATATAATAAATAAAGAGATTTCTCCATGTTTTACTAATAGTTTCAAAATTATTGTCTAAATTAAAGAGTTATTATATCTACCATGTTTGATATCAACTTAAATGTCTCATGGAGTAGATTTAAACTCGTGTTAAAAATTTATTTTGGATGATTGTCAATTGTTTTTTTATAAATCTTATTTAAATCCTACCGTGTTTAGTATCAAATTGAAAGTATCACAGTGGAAATTTGAAATCAAGTGTCGAAAAGTTGTTTTGAACGATTGTCAATTATTTTTTATAAATGTTATTTAAATTCTACCTTGTTTGGTATCAAATTAAAAGTTTCATGAAAAAGATTTGAACTCGTGTCAAAAAGTTATTTTGGACGAACGTCCATTGTTTTTAATAAATGTTATTTAAATCCTACTGTGTTCGGAATCAAAGGTCTCACGGATGAGATTTAAACGGGTTTTCACTGATCGTCATATATTTTAATAAAGTTTCATAAAAAATCTATTAAAATGAAACTTATTCTATAAACCATAATAATGTCCTACATATCCCTCGTTACCGAAAGTATTAACCATTTTGTACTTAACATATTTTGACTTTTAATGACTCTCAACAATGTGGAGGGCAATTTTTGAGTAATAAAAGAAACATTTAAATTGCCGCATCTTTTATGATAATACATTACTATTATTTTTTTAACTAAACTAACTTTAAAGTATTTTAAATTTCGATTTAAAACAAAATTAATAATAATAATTTATTAATTGATAATTGATTCAAATTTAATTTGCTGTAACTTTTTGTTATTGAGTTTTTACCAAATGTTTATTAAGAAAAATAAGTATTTTATCCAACACCTCTCAATAAATGTTCTATAACTATGGCGATTTTACACAAGCAAAGTAACAGATTACCCACTAGTGGGTATAATTTTGAGGAAAGTCACTAATGAGTATTTTTTATTTATAACAATAATAATAACACAATAATAAATTTTTCATTTATTAAGAGGTGTTTGATAAAACGTTATACTTCACACGTGGACAAAGCGGAATTACCCACTCGGTAAAATTATCCTTACTTTGCTCACTTGTAAAGTAAATAACTATTGTCTCACTTAGCTACACTTTTAATCTTTTCCGTACGCTATAAATTACCCTGTATGTATAAGCGGATATATAATTATGAGGACCTCATATAACCCTCGGAATAAAACTGAGCTTCCAGTTTTCCCGATTTGGTGTCGAAACCGTCCACAAACGGCGCCACTGCCGCTGTCCAGTCGAGTTAATAGAAAATTCCTCTCGCTTTGCAATCAGCCCGTGTAAGTAATTGAATTGAGGTCGACTGGCCGCTGTTAATGTAATCAGTGTAGTCCAGCATCCACCGCTTATACGAGTATACGTCCTGCGCCGACATGGACTTCCTGTTTCCCGTCTGTGGTCTGTGCTCTGTCCAAGAACTGCAAGACGCTTAAACAGTTTGGAGAATGGAAGGTTTTATAGTTTAACGAAAATTTAAATGTTCTGGATGCTGCAATTTTGCACCCATTTTTCTGTAAACTTTTATTTATAATATGAAAAGTGATATGTTAATTTACTTAAGTAGAGTTTTGAAATCTTCCTCTGCATACAAGATTGTATATTGTATTGTATTTTCAACAAGTATGTAACATGATTACAAACACAGATAAGAATCAATTTTTAATACATATTTTAAACATCCATGACCTCCTTACCTAAGAGAATTAAAATGTTTTCTCTCTTTCGGCATTAGAATGACATATAGCATGGTTATTGATGCTAGAATGAGTGTGAAATATTTTTATCCCAGTTACCAAAAGAACATTGCTTCTATAAATATAAATATTAATTTTGCACAATTTTTTTTTTTTTTTGCTTAGCAATATACACGAAAGCAAACTGCCATTATAAATCCTAAATCCCGATTTGAAAGGATGATGGGGGTTTTTACCTAATGTCAGTTTGTTTGAGTGAAATTAAAATTTATCTGAGAAAATCAGACGTCGTTTGGTATTTGATGACATTATATTCCAAAGACAACGCAAAATGAATCTTGAAATATTAACACATTAGCGGAATTTTATGAGGGTAACGGGATTTTATTAGCTATAATCGGTCTAAAGCTGTATTCACATACAACTTATTGCTGTTGCCTTGCAGTGGTCTTGCTATTGCGTTGCTAGCGTATGATGTTTGACAAGCGCTACAGCGCACAGTCGTTCACAATGACTTGTTGCTGTTGTAGTGCTGTTGCCTTGCGTTGCACGAGTTTGTAAACTCCAAACTCAAGCAATGCAACGGAAGCAACAGCCAATCAGAGAGCGCTATGAAGAAGGATAGATATATTTGACGCGTTGACACTTAACCTAACATATTTTGTAATATTGTGACAGTTGTATATGTACATATATTAGCAGAAAATAATTTTGTAAGTATTTGTATTATAGTTGTAAATTAATTATTACAAATTTCTAGTAAACTGACAGCCCATCAGCGTCGGTGACTGTCAAAACTGTATTATTGGTGACAATGATGTTAAGTCCTATGTGAACGGTGTACATACAATACAAATGCAACACAACAGCAAGGCAAGACAACCGAAGCAAGGCAACAGCAATAAGTTGTATGGGAATACAGCTTAATTCTCTAACTCAGTTGTTAGTTTTAACCACTTGCTAAGATTTTAATCCAATGAAAATTCTTAACACACAAGAAAGAATCAAACTGTCACTTGTAATATTTGTTTCAATTGGTCAAAAATATGAGCAAGTGGTTAAAAGTTAGCAACTGAGTTAAAGAATTGGGCAGATTATCACATACCGAAAGAACGTTGCTTCAAGTAACTTTCTTGAGGTAGTTGTGATCAGATTATGAGTATTAATCATTGGTCGAGGGATATTCGGTGAGAAAATTTTTTGCGATAATTATTATTATTTTCATTCACATACTGTGAAAATGACATTTTGAAATAAGCAAATCTAATATTAAATTAACTGTCAACTGACTGTCAATAACTGTTACTTAGAAACAAGTGATAATTTCCCGGGGAAATTATCAACTATAATATCCCTAGGCCATTGATACTTCGAAATAATTTTATCACAGTTACCGAAAGAACGCTGGTTGGTAACCGCCCGACGCCGTAGGCGGAGGGCTGTTACCTTCAAGCAACGTTCTTGAGGTAGTTGTAATTAAATAATGAGTATTTATCAATGGTCGAGGGATATTCGGTGAGAATTTTTTTTGCGATAATTATTTTTATTTTCATTAATTTACCGTAAAAATGAAATTTTGAAATAAACAAATCAAATATTGAATTAACTATCAACCGGCTGTCACCAACTGTTACTTAGCAACAGGTGATAATTTCCCGGGGAAATTATCAGTGTAATTTTGACCTGATTGGTTACTTTTGCACATGTGATCAGAAATACAGGGATTCGATTGGATAGTTCTTTAATCAAAAAAAATTCATATATAATATCCCAAGTGTATGTCAAATTGTGCACGAGGGATATTCGAAGGACTATTTCCCGATAAAAATTTAGTCAAACGCTGTTTCTCTCATAAAAAATAAAGCAAAGTTTAAAAACTTCATTTGACAGCAAGTCAGAATCACATTGCTAATTTGCATTAGTGCGAACTATCGATAATTATCGTGTAATTCTACGTTGATTGGACGACATTCAGAAATGTCAGAATTCTGAATGCTTACATTTTATGAGGGAAATGGTCTATGTAATTGTGACCTGATTGGTTACTTTTGCACACGTGATCAGAAATACAGGATTTGACTGGATGTTTTTTGAACCAAAAAATTTTAAGTGCAATTGTGAATTGTGAACGGCCATGTTCTTCAGAAAGATTCGAACCCACGACCTCTGCTTGCTAGACTAGTGACATGGCTGCTACAGTACAGAGATTGGCTTGACAAATTGTTATGTATGATTATATTTATAGCGCAAATTTGTCAATAAGCAATGTAATTCCTAAAACAACTTTGTTTATTCTTGTGGACTGTTACTTGTTTTACACTTTTCGTACAAAAAATATAAATCTCTTGCGTGAACTTGGTTCCCGCACTTAATATATAAACTATATCATACGTATTAATACAGTTTCAAGTTTATAATTTTTTTGTTTCAATTTTTTGAGTAAAATACTTCCACGTTCCACTATACTATATCGTGTCAAATGTACATGATTTAAAATAATATTGGCACATATTCTGCGATACTTCTAATGTCTAACCGAGCCATTTGGAGAAACTAAACCATTTCTAGACATTAACGGTTCCACATACATCTGCGCTGCGGGCGGCGGTGGATTGGACGATTGGAGTGCGTAGTAATGGTTTTACTGTTATGGCTATAATTTCCTCAATTCATTGCTTCATTTTCTCACCACGCACTCACACACATACACGCGGAGCGGCGTTCCTGAGACCCTGGACGTCGCCGAGTCCTTTATTAGCTTTTTGTAGTTGACAAAGTTCCATAACTTGGATTCGTACAATTATAAACTACTATATTCCATATATAATTTTATGGTTTCATAATGTAGCACTAAAGTAGAAAAAATTATAAATCGTGATTCCAGTCATTACAAATTTGACCAATCAGCATGTCTCATTTTCCATTGTTGTGAATTTTAGATAAGTGATGCTGTTTAATCGCGATTAAATTGAAGCTAGCTTTTATTTGCAAATTTTGAACATTTTGAAGGCATATTTAGTTGTATAATTAGTTGCAGAAGCAAGATACTTACATGTTTTTTACCTATACTGGTATTCTAACATGCTGAATTATTCAATTCAAGCTATTTTTATTTACAAATTTTTGACATTTATTTGATAAATAAAAAGAAAAACAATCAATTTGCTATAGTTACACTATAACAACATAATTTTATGTTGTTTTTTGTTTATGTGTGTATCAATTTATTTATGTGAAAATGCGTCAAAATCAACGTTTTAGTACAATTTCATCGCCAAAATTTCTTCGGCAAGTATTAAAGTTTATGCTATGAATTCATGAATTACTCTTGACATATATCCCTCGTGCTAAAGAATAGAATCGATTAAATTTGATGTCTAGCTTATTTACAAAATTTTGCTTTTAAGATAATTTTTTTTCAAATATTTATGTACTCAAACACTTTTAAGGAAAATTTTTTGCATAAGCTAGACATGTCTAATTTAATCGAATTAATTCTTAGCACTTGTGATATAACTATTGAATAAAAGTAAATCATAGGACTATTGTAACATTGCTATTAGGAATGTAAATTTTGAAAACAATTAGTGACCGAATATTCGGCCAATTGCATATTCGTATCCGAGTAGTACGGATATTCGTCAGACTTCATATTCATTATTCGAATATTCGGATATCTGTATATTCGCAAATTATTTGGTTGTTTACTGAAAATAATGCAATTTAAGCTAATAATATGTATACTATAAAAGTAAAAACAAGTCTAATAATTTTGTGAATATATAATCAAATACATTTTTTCACGACATGGTAAGAAAACCCATCGTTCTTCTCCCGAAATGGTGAGGAAAATGTGTTATGTGTTGTTCCTCTCTAGAGAGGAAAATATAGAAGTGATACCAATATGAATGATATTTACAAAAAAATATATTATAAAAACTATAAATAAATTCGTAATTTTATTGAAAATCCTTATTTAGTGATATACATACTTTAAATTATCTTACAATTATGTCTTATATTTTTCTATTTCTTATTGAATCACAATTTGATAACTTATTAAAAATATTTAAGATTGTTTCATTGGCAACACTGCTACACCGCCTTGTGTCTGATAACCTAACATTTAACGTGTCGGTCTGTCAATTGTGTTCTTAAAGTGTGTTATAGGTCTGAGCAAATCATTTTTAGAAACATGTGAAAAAAAAAACCTTGAGTAATACTTTGTATTAATAACATCAGAGACTGCAAATATTATTTTGTGAACTAAAACCATCTTTACTTTTTCCTTGATTCATCATAATTAAAAATTCGATAATTTTGTCCACGAGTATATAATTTGTTTCTTTAAATTCTACTAAGGGAGTGGAACCTACTGTAAATACTACTATCAACTAAATATGAATAGCAAATACAATTACCACTGCATAAACTTAACAACTCTACTTCGTTTGGGATCTAAATCCAATTAAGATATAGATTATTATATTTATGTTCTAATCTCATCCAATTTATTAAATTTAGTACATTCAAAACCGTTTATCTTACCTAAAAAATGACTAAGAATTTGAACTACGTTTTCAATAGATATTTATAAAATGAAAAGCCCACCCCGTCAATTCCTAATACCTCGTCGCGTACTAGAACTTTACGAGTGCGGAAACCGGTCCGCGTTTCGGACGTTCGAATAAAAATAATGCAGTTGCCGTGTCCTGGCGTTAAGCTGCGGCCGTGAATCACCGCCGCGCACCAGCGTGCGTGGGTGGTTGAAGGGTGACACACCCGGCCGTGGCTCATACCGACCGTACGTGAGTTATACAGGCCGGTGTCACCGGGATGTCCTGGCTTGTTTGTCAAGATGAGACGATGCCAAAGGGTGCAGAAAATTGTATAATAAGTTTGTTCTGTTCTTTGTCCGCTTGAAATAAATATATCACATACTTTTGGGCAGGTCTCGTCAAAGCACACTGAAAGCTTTAAATGGTGATTGTCGCTCGAGAGAATCGTACTAAGGAAATTATGATATAAAGTCTATTGCGTTGTTACTACCAGCGAGTTTTCAGAAACTGAAAGTATCATATAATAATAATAATCATAATCTTTATTGTAACAAGATGACTTTCATCGGTTACGCTCTGAGCTATCGCTATCTCGAGCTATTTTTATAAACGATAGTTCAGATTCGATGACACCCCCTTGCATCCCTAAGACAGATGACCCCCTGGAATTTTGGGCGTCTGAAGTCAATTCTGCGTTGGTCGTGAGCAGATACAGTTTAAAAATGAAGTCGCGCTACGTAAAAAATGTATTTTTACGTAGTTTTAAGTTAATTAAGTAGTTTCATTTATTAGATAAGTTAGTGCAACGTTAAGTTAGTTATAAGAAGTTCTGAATTTTAATAAAGTCAATTTTTTTAAGTTTTACATTATTTCAAGTGTTTGAGTGTCATGATTTACCAGCTCCCAATTCATCCGCTCCCAATTTAACCACGATTGGTTTGTCCCCTTCCTTTCAATAAAGTTTCCTGACTTTTTATTATCCCCATCCTATAGTCACCTCCGCATTTGCTACATTATTGTCAATTAGGCAACTACAGAGGTGCACAGACATTGTCAAGAGATAGTAATTTCAAACAGTTACAAAATATTCTTGTAGTAATAACATTTGGAAAAAGAAAATCTTTAAGATTAATTTTGAAACAATTTACTTTTGAAATATTTCTAATTTCAGCTGGAAGAGCATTATACACTTTTGTAGCACTGTACTAAGTACCTTTTTCTTACAAACAAGACTTATGATTAGGTATATTTAAATTATTGCGATTTCTTGTTATAAACAGAGAAAGAATATTTTTAACAAAGATAGCTAACTCGTATAGTATAATGATGGTACCGTTAATATTTTATATTCAATAAATATGCTTTTACAGTGTGTTCGACTTGACACTCCCGCAATACATCTAATAATAAATCATGTATTTAAAACAAATATGTTATGTATCTATTTGTACATTATACTCGCTATTATAGAAAATTACTTCTAGAATATTCCCGGCAAACTGGCTGTTGACAATAATAGTACAATTCAATTCTTGTCAAATACACGCCGGGTGTAGAATTGAAATGTGACGTATAGGAATTTCGGAATTTCAATGTTACTTTTTTATTTTGCTGTATCTTTTTACCTATACACTTTACAGCAAAAGTATAAAAATAAATTTAAAAATGCATGAAATAGACCCACTTGGTTACCTAAATATACACGATATATCGATCAATTTAAAATTAATATTTATTAGAAAAATTGTAATAAAGCCATGGAAATTTATACAAAAACGAAAATATTTGATATTTCAGAAAATAGAATTAGATTTATTTATTACAGTGTTGTATTATTTTCTGTAGAAATTTCATAGAAGATTGTAAGTAATGGTACAATGGCGAATTACAGAGCTCATTTCTTTTTGATAAATAAATTTAAAACTGTTTTATAAAATGAATTTTTATTTACCTACTTGTAAAGCGGTATTTTATCCACTGTTGTTTGCGCGTTTTAAAAGACTGGTATATGTATATAGATTGCTATGGAGAATGATGAAATCTAGACCTCCATAAAATTATGTTGTTACGTTTTTTGTTAATAAATATTTGAATGTTTTGTAAACAACAGTTATTTTTATGTGTATCAATAAAAGAACACAAATGAAATGTTTCGCAAAATAAACTACGTCTAAATTTATTATTATATTGGAATTTTTACAATTTAACCCTGCACTTTACAACGTATAGCAGCAGAGTGGTCTGCTGTACAATTCTACATATTCACTGTTATTGGAAGAGTGTAAGACTTGACTCTATCCTGGCAGTTAATTACTGGAAGAAGACAACGTTCTGCATATATAATCTACCTTTTGCGAGTGCTTCGTTTAATAGTGCAAGTGCTCCGATTATTATATTATTCTACAAGACGTCAAGCTATAGACTTGCCGCATCTCTTCTGTACTGCAACGATTCAGCGACTTCCCAAGGCTGGTCTTCAGAGTCCGTCAGAGCAGCGACTTCCCAAGGCTGGTCTTCAGAGTCCGTCAGAGCAGCTGAAGAATTCAACACTCTTCACCTAAGTCCGACCGCCGCAGTGCACGAGTGTCCAGACTATACAGGTTAGAGTTCATCATATTCCAATCAATTATATATATAGAACCAGTCTTCGTTCTTACCACTCTGGTCCTTCGATTCTATGTTTAGTAATATTCTTTAAATTAAAAATAAAATACAGTCCATATCACTTTATTACTAAACAACTGTGTTCTCGGTACTAAAATAATACTTTAATAGTAAGGATTGATAAAGCATTACTTTATCCAGAAGTGACCCTTGGGTCAGACATTGACCCACGCAAGCGTTTTAACTGACCCGCGATTTCTTTCATTCAAACACTTACTGCCATTTCCACGTGGGCAAAGTGGAATTACCCACACGATAAAATTATCACACTCAGCCTTTGGCTTCGTGTGCTAAAATTTCGCTCGTGGGTAAAGTAAATAACTATTTGTTCACCCTATTTAAATTTTTTCAATCGTTTCTAATAAAATAAATTATAAATATTAAAATATGCAAAGAATCTAACAACAGTTTATTTTTTCTTATTTTTATTAATATGCCTTTTCAAATGACAAATAAAATATATTTTAATTATCACAATATTAAGTTGGTAAACGTGTAGTACCTAGTTGTAGTACCCCTGGGTCGTATTCCAGCAAATGAAATGACGACTTTGTGACATTTTGTGTATTTACTTCGAAGAAACCGCCTGAATACCAAATTGCTTCTTGTGTATGTAATTAAATCTTAAATGTACTCGTACAGCCAGAGAATTCCAGAAGACCTACTAAACTGAGGGGCTAAAAGAACTGTAACTATTCACAAAAATATATGTATGCCATTTCTGAGATTTTATGTTTGAGATATTTGCATTCTTTGCAATGAAAATCGAGAGACCCCAATAAGTGTGTGTATATGAGAACCTACATACTGGAAACAAAAAAAAAGAGGTTTGCGATAAGAGAGTAGGACTTGCAAAAAAATATTTTTCATCTACTTAATTACCGCCTATTGCCTTCCCCCTCTTAAATAGGCAAAAATTCATTTTTTTAGAAATAAATTTTTGTTTCCTTTACGCAATAGGAATACTTTGTGACAGTAAAATGACCGAAAAGACAAAAATAATTATTTATGATATAAGATATATAATTCATAAGGTTTATTTTTAAATATTATTATTCCCTAAACATTATAAAACTAATTAAAAAATATAAAGACAATAAAAATTGTCAACTGTTTCATAAAAAACAGCCTCAGAAAAATAACTAAGTTATTAATTCATTGAGACCGGCCAAGTCAATCAATCGGGAACTACAGACGCGTTTCGCTCTTATTGGAGCTCATCAGTGTAGTGAACCCACCAGCTGCTGTGAGGCAGTTGGTACCGAATGACTGACTTGGCGAGATCTTAGATCCCAAGATTGGTAAATGGAATAAGAGCGAAACGCGTCTGTAGTTCCCGATTGATTGACTTGGCCGGTCTCAATGAATTAATAACTTAGTTATTATTCTGAGGCTGTTTTTTATGAAACAGTTGACAATTTTTATTGTCTTTATATTTTTTAATATATATGTTTCATAGACAATTTTCAATTTTTTGAAAATTATAAAACTAACATTGAAATGCTTACAGCTGAATTTCACTTACTTCCCAATACAGTTAAATTTGACTCGATATTTATAAACTAGGTTTTACGGAAACATTTAAATAAATTGTCATTCAGTGATAATTCCAGAATCCAATACTATAATTAAATTTTAATGCATATACTTTTTGTACTTGTAACAATGTTTTGTTATAGTTGTTTATTTTGAATTGCAATATTAATTTTGTGACAATAAATTTAACTAGCTTAGGACCACCTAGAGTTTTCATTGGCCCACCTTTGGCCCACCAAAATAAAAATGTTAGATACGTTCCTGGCAAATATTCACGACTAGCACTATTCATACTACCATTACAAAGACCATAGATAAATATCATGTCAGCATGTTCCCTATTTCACCATTTTTTGTAAGAACGAAGATATCTGCATAAAGATTCTATACGCACATTTCTACATTTCAACTTTCTTTAGTTCTAAATAATTCAGTACAAAATAAATTCATTTGCAAACTCTAGACATCCGATCATCCTTGGATAGTGTATCCATGCGTCAGCACGACGACCACGTCCACATCTTACCAACCCTTAAAAACAAAACTCCCCTAATCGTAACAAGCACGTAACACATGTCGATCCCACGAACCAAACACCGACATGTCCAATACCGATGTCGAATTCAATGATTCGCTTTTATACCCTAATAAATTCTAACACCGCCGCCACTGCTGCACAGGTAAACTTTATTATTATATACGACGCTTCGTGTTCGTGTGTGATGTTTGCCATCTCCTGAACGAATATATTTTTATATGTTTGGTCTGGCAGCGGCGTACGTGACGGGGCGCGTTTTAGGGATGGGGTGAATTCGCAAGGGGGTCATTTTGGGTAGGTAATAAGAACGGGATAAGGGCGAATTGACGCGGGTGACGCAGGTCTTGTTAATCGATTTTTATCGATTGGGTTTATTGGAATTAGGGTCTTATTATCTATAGCAAATATTGGTGGTTGTTACTATAGGCGCATACAAGGTAATAGTGGCGGGAAATCTTGCGTTATAGGGGACATGTTATTTATTACAGAATTTATGTTGTTTGCTGGAATACTCTAATGTATGACACGGAATATTTGTATCGGTCGTTTAGATTTCTAGTAAATTATCTTTGAGACATAGTTAGTATATTTAAAATATTTTGATTTAGATTAATATGCGTACTACTGCGTTGCCAGCTGTACTATATGGTAACTGGGATGTATTTTAAAATGATTTATGTAACTGTTTTATTTAAACTCCACAATGTTGGTTTCGTATGAAATAAAAATAAAAATATAAATTTCTCACATTTTTACTATGTACCCTAGTTTAGTCATATATACAGGCTGTTCAATATAAGTGAGTCACCATTGCTATTTAGAGAACTATAAGAGCTACGAGGTTAGTTAAATTTGTTCTGTCAAAAATTATTTGAAATGATTTCGTATAAGCCTTGTAAGCATTACTGTGGCAACGTACATTGTTTACTTTGTTTACTAACTTGTAAAATATTTACAAATCAGCTGTCAATTAGTAATTATTTTTATTTGTTACTCACTGGTAAACACTATTTACCCAAGCTCTCTATTGCCTTTGAAAATTAATCTTTACAAGATACTAATTGACAGCTGCAGTGTAAAAATTTCACTAATTAGTAAACAAGGTAAACAATGCACGTTGCCACAGTAATGCTTACAATAATTTTTGACAGAACAGTTGTGTGTAGTTGACAGGACTTAGTTAAAATTTTTTAATTTTTATTTTGATTTAGAAATGAGTAACAAGTAAAATGTTGTACAATACACGCAAGGTAACTATTTTTAATGCTTCAAGGAGGTGGAAGGCTCGCCGGTCATTTCCTCCATTCAGCAGTAAAAACTGTTTTACCTTGCTTGTAATGTAAATAACTATATCCAACACCTCTCAATAAATGTTCTATAACTATGGCGATTTTAAACAAGTAACAGATTACCCACTAGTAGGTATAATTTTGAGAAAATCCAATAGTGAGTATTTTTTCATTTATAACAATAATAATAGCACACAACACCTTGGTAACCACTTTGTTTGACATTTTAATTTCAAAAATTTTAAGCATATGTCACTGTCAAATAATATTTCTTTAATGAATTTTGCATTTATTAATAGGTGTTGGATAACACGTTATACTTCACACGTAGGCAAAGTGGAATTGCCCACTCGATAAAATTATCACACTCAGCCTTCGGCTACGTGTGCTAAAATTTCTCTCGTCGGTAATTCCTTACTTTGCCCACTTGTAAAGTAATAGTTATTTACGTAATCAGTTATGAAAAGAGCGATATTGTTTAACGAGCTGTAAGTTTGCCAAAACGAGCGAAGCGAGTTTTGTAAATTACGCGAGTTAAACAATATCGCTCTTTTCATAACGTATTACGTACAATATTTTATCTAATTCCGTAATTTCATTCCTCTACCTTCCAAATTATTCATTGTCAATATTTGACAAGCAACTAATTATTTTATTTATTATTAAAGTAGGCATCTACAAGGCATTTGATTTAATTGAATATCGATTGTGTAATATTCTTTACGTAACTCAGTTACGTAAAGATTTTTACAAAACTCATTTCATATTTATTATGTAAAGAGTGGCATTTCATAACGTCATAAGGTTAGGTAAAATTAAACTTTACAAAACGAAATTAGATAAATCCTATATACTAATCGGTTAGAATATTTCTCTATAGATTAGCCAATCTAGCAACCAAATTTGTACGCAGACCTACAGCTTAGACCGTTAGATGGATTCGGGTGAAACCTTCACTTGCATTTAGAGTTTGATTTGGAATAGGGCCTTTTTATGAATTCACATTTTTCTTACACATGCTGTGCGAGATATTAAATAAATAAGGCGGAAATCAGAGTGCGTGGGCGTTGCTATGAATGTGAAATTTGTTGATTTTAAATGAATAACTGTATTGTAGTTGTAACTTTTCACAAAGTGTTCATCTTGTCATTTTTGACAGATCTATTCAAAAAATTAAGTAAAAATTATATTAAATGAAGACAAGTTTCAGAAGTTTCGTAAATTTATCTGTGTTTAGAAAGTAAATGAATGAGCATACATGTGTACTATTTTGTAAATATTTTAAAAGTCAATCAAAAAAATTAAAATTGTAGCTGTCACTTTTCACAAATTTGTGTGCACTTTGCCATTTTTGACAGTTCATTTTGAAAATTTTAGCATAAGTATAATAGATGTCTCTGCCGGTAAACATCAATGCTTTTAAGCGTTTTAGGCGGTAAAATTTAAATAAGTTAATTATTTATCTAAAACAAAAAGGTCGAAAATTATTTTCAAGATTGTTTTAAATATTCTTAATAAATTTCAGAATTATCTTTTTAAACTAAATTCGTAGGCAAGAAGCTATTTTGAACGATTGTCAATTGCATTTTATAAATGTTATTTAAATCCTACCGTGTTTGGTTTCTAATTAATAGTTTCACGGAGTAGTTTTAAACTTAAGTATCAGAAAGTTATTTTGAACGATCGTCTATTGTTTTCTATAAATACTATTTAAATCCTACCATGTTTGGTATCAAATTAAATGTCTCGCGGAGGAGATTTGAACTCAAGTGTCAAAACGTTATTATGGATGATTGTCAATTGTTTTTTCTAAATCTTATTTAAAACATACCGTGTTTGGTATCAAATTAAAAGTTTCACTGAGTAGATTTAAACTCAAGTGTCAAAAAGTTATTTTGGACGATCGTCTATTGTTTTCCATAAATACTATTTAAATCCTACCGTGTTTGGTATCAAATTAAAGGTCTCGCGGAGGAGATTTGAACTCAAGTGTCAAAAAGTTGTTTCGGACGATTGTCAATTGTTTTTCATATATGTTATTTAAATCCTACCGTGTTTGGTATCAAATGAAAGGTCTTCCGAAGGAGATTTGAACTCAAGTGTCAAAAAGTTATTTTGCACGACTGTCAATAGTTTTTTATAAATGTTATTTAAAACATACCGTGTTTGGTTTTAAATTAAAGGTCTCAGGCGTGAGATTTAAACTCAAATGTTGTTTCGGAAGATCGTCACTTGTTTTTTTATAAATGTTATTTAAATTCAAACACGTTTTTGGTATTAAATGGAAGGTCTCAAGGAGGAGGTTTACACTCTAATGTAAAAAATGCTAACATGGAAGCGAGGAACGAAGTGACGAGCTTGCTTCGCCGATGTACTGATATGAATGCGAGGAACGAAGTGACGAGCATTCTTCGTCAAAGTACTGACTTGGAAGCGAGGAACGAAAAGACTACTCAATTTATTTCTCCATATATTTAGATGTAATCTTCTTCAGGATCGCGGAGCCTAGGGGTCAGACCTGCGAAGCAGGTCGGACCGCTAGTAACTATTTACTAATTGACAGCTACATTGTAAAATTTTTACAAGTTAGTAAACAAGGTAAACAATGCACGTTGCCCCAGTAATGCTCACATGGCTTATGCGAAATTATTTAAAATAATTTTTGACAGAACAGTTGTGTGTAACTGACAGGACTTGGTTAAAATTTTGCTACAAAAATATATGCAAATACTACTCATAATAAGTTTAATTCATTACAACAATGGTGAAGTAGAATACATTTAAATTTGTTTATTATTATTATTTATCTTTCTGCCTTTCATATGTGTATATTCATTTTCTTCTTGCTAACAATAGCCATTAAAAATCTGGGAACTCAAGTAAAATAATTTTTATTCAATTACCAAATATTCTCAATCCCCAACATCGTATAAGAATCCTTTAACCAGCATACCAACTACCCGCGAACTCCAGAGCCAAGCTTTCAAATTGCAATTCCGTGCCATTGAGTTTTAATTCCCCTAAACTGTCAATAAACCCCGAATTGCCCACTAACTTCCCCTCAATATCCAAAACACGTCAATTATACACAAATTAACAAACGAACAACTTGGAAACAAGTAAAACAACGCAATCTCCAGACTAGTGGCGCCAGCACTCCTAGCACACACCACTCGATGCTCACTTCACACTGCACAAGAATGGAAGACATTTTAAATTCAATTAGACCCGTTGAAGTACGTAATATCTTTCTGAAACAAGATTTGCGTCTGAGCTCCTCGAGGGAACTATAAAAATATGTAGGCGTGAAATTATGCCGGAATGGTATCTACAGAAATATTCGTACTCGGAATTTTATTGCCGAATTTTCTGTGGAGTGTTGCTTCTGAGATAATGCTGGCAAGAGAGGTTATGTTCTACTTGTAGGTAGATACATCGTTATAGGGAAATCTGGTGAGCTGAGCGTGAACTAATAAATATATTAGTTTTGTAGTTGTTTGCTAGTTTATTGAATTTCTCTTGCTGTGAAGTTCATAAGTATGTGGATGGATTCTAAAAATATTGTAGCGAGATAATATATAGAATAGTATATTGAAATACAAGTTTGACAAAGCAAGTTTTATAAAGGACTAGTGCTATAACAGGCCTTATGAAACGTGTTTTTACCTCCCGCTACATCCTGTAAGGGAGGTATAGGAATCATGCTAAAAATTGTGTAGTGAGTTTTCAGTGGATGAGCACACTTTAAGGTCCCTAGAATACGATTTTAATAGTTTCGCGATGATGTCTGTGTGTGTGTCTGTCTGTCAGTCTGTGTGGATCTCTGGAGTTACGGTTTCTCAAAAACTACAAAACTGAAAATTTTTATATTTTGTATATATCAATTGTATACCCTTTGGAAGAGCTGATTAGTTTTTGGTGATAATCCAATAACCGGAAGTGGTAGTTTACTTGAAGCCCTATCAAGTTATTTTAAAATATCTCAGTAAATTATAGTTTAATGAAAATTTTGTTATTATAATAATGTTTCACATATTATTGTCTACAATTATTGCTTGAAACATTTTCCTTTTACTGTCACCATTTACGTATTACAACACATTAAAGAAAAATTATATTTTGATATTTTCATTTAAATCTGCTAACCTGTGTTTCAAAAAAAAAAAGAAAACAACGGTTGAAAAATGTCATTTTTTGACATATGTCATAAATTTTATATGGAATGACCGTTTCTTGATAGTGGTTCCTGCATTGTTCGATAAGAAATGTGTGTATGTCTGTCGATCTGTCTGTGTGGATCTCTGGAGTTACGGTTTCTCAAAAACTACTAAAGTAAAAATTTAAATATTTTGTATATATCAATTGTATCTCATTGGCAAGAGCTGATTAGTTTTTAGTGATAATCCAATAACAGGAAGTGGTAGTTTACTTGAAGCCTTATCAAGTCATTTTGAAATTAATGTTTCAAATATTACAAATGTTGTTTGAATAGTATATTCTACAACAAGTAATGGAATGGCACATATTCCACACGGTTTTCTCGTGTGGGATATGCCATTCCGTTATCTATTGTAGACTATACTTTCTATAACAAGATTTTGGAAATTATACAAAAAAAAAAACAATTAAAAACTGTTGCAAACGTCAAACGCAAATAAATAAAGTTATAACAAACAGATATAATCGTAGCTATCGACCTAAAATAATTCATATATCGCGCTAATATGCGGCTCTGATTCGTCGAATTTATTTCATACGCGGCGTATGGAATGATAGTTGTTCCAATACAATTTTTAGTTGTGGAATGCGTAGTTACTAAAACAGTGACATAGAAAATAATTTAATAATGTTTCTACAACTGTCATTGAATTAATATAAAAATTAGGTCTAACATTTATATTCTTTATACAAATTATATTGGGCATAAAAAATATTGGATAAATGAAATGTTTCAATTTGTACATAATAGTAAGAAATATTGTATAATTTTATTCGTAAAATCATCGAACAAAATTGTGCATAATATAAACAATAATTATCTACAATTAATAAATACAAATAAACATAATACTTAATTACTTATGTACATGTCGCAAAGTCTATTGGTCATAAAACAACAATAAATCTAATAAATATCACAAAATATACAAGTAAAAGTCGAACTTTTATAACTCAATTAAGATAATGGCGAATACTTCGGCCAACATCTTCGACTAGTTAAATTTTTTATTCTTGTTAGTTCAGCATAGCACCAAAATGTATTTTTTATTATTTATTATGTCATAAAAAACAATAGGATATTGTGCGCCTAGGACCGAAACTTGATGTTTTCTGACAAGTGAGGTAATGTGTTCGGCCCATGGTGCACACGCCACCTTTTTGCAACACCTTTTTTTTTGGGTATTCATTTGATCATTATTTCATGCAATTATACATGTTCTCGGTAATTAATATATTTTTTCATATAAAATGCGGTTACCAGCCGTCAAGTCATAGCCCTCAAAGATGTTAGTGCGATTCGAACTGAGGATCTCACGATTCACAGTCCGATGCGTTACCACAGAGCTCTTTACCCCATAATTGTATTAGCTGTTAGAAATAATGGTTTCATTTTATATGTATCATTTGTGTCCGCTGGGTCACTTCATTTCTGTCCTAGGACAGATATGAAAACATTCCCGTCATTGGCCTGAAATAAGTCATTTTCGCTTCTCCAAAAGAACAGGAAACGTTTTTTCCGAGCAGGTGTTGTAAAATAGATTGTGTTTTATAATGTATGTATCAATTTCCAGGATCACCTTTTCAATCTCGAAAATTAGAAGAGCTACGATTTTGGATATATTAGACAAAAGTTGCCACACTAACAGGCCAATTTTATGACGTTAGGTCACTAAATATGGACAAAATACCTATTTTCGTAATTTTTACCTCCCGCCTACCTCTAGGTAAGGGAGGTATTGTTTTTGGTCTAAAAATTGAGTAGTGAGTTTTCAATGAATAAGCACGTTTTAGGGTCCCTACAATACGATTTTACTATTTTCGCAATGATGTCTGTATGTATGTATGTATGTATGTATGTATGTATGTATGTATGTGTGTGTGTAGTCTGTGGCAATTTTTTCGTCTCGCATAAGTCAAATACTATAATACCAAAAAATACAATTTTGTGAATTATTGCTTCTTATATTTAAATGAAGAGCTGATTAGATTTTGGATAAAATTGGTCAACCGGAAGTAGTAG
This sequence comes from Poecilus cupreus, assembly GCA_963942605.1. Taxonomy (NCBI): domain Eukaryota; kingdom Metazoa; phylum Arthropoda; class Insecta; order Coleoptera; family Carabidae; genus Poecilus; species Poecilus cupreus. Next base: position 5,270,816 of record OZ012733.1, on the reverse strand, counting down.
TTTACTTGAAGCCCTTAACAGTTTTTTGTGAAAAACACGGTTTAATTTAATTTTTCAACAATTTATTTTATTTTCAAAGTTGAAGAATATTTAATTTTACATGTGTTTTGATTATACTAATTTTATTAATTTTCATTAGATTTAAAGATAATAATATATAAAGAAATTAAATTTCACAAATCTTTCATTCCTAGTACACCATGGAAACATTTAAAAATTTTCAATTTTTACGAAATGTGACACATGTCATTGTGATTGTGAAGCTGTTTTCTTAGTGAAATATATGTCAAAAAATTCAATAAATATACGAAAGAAAATTTAAATTCTCAAATATAATTGGAAAATAAACAAATAATAAGGTATGTTTTTGTATCAAATACTATTTTGTACTGTTTAAGAGTAGTATTGGGCGGGAGGTTATGTGCTGGCCACATCAGATTTTTTTGTTTTTAAATAATTTATAAACTCTAGCAGATTTAGAAAAATATTTAAATTAAGAAAGGTATAAATTTTTTTTCTGTTTTTCATATTTGATATATACAAACTTATAAATTTTTAAATTGAACTAATAGTGATAAATATCAGTAAGAAGACTTATTTTTCTGATTCTAATGAATTATAACTTTGTTTCTAACAACTTAGTAGTAGTCATACTAGTAAATTTGGTATACATTATGTGGTTCTAAGACTACTAAGTGAACTATTAATCATTTGTTTATAAAATTATATTTGTTAATTCAAATGTAACCTGGGGTATTTCTGTAAAAATAATGCATAAACTTATTAAGACAGAAGAACAAAAATAAATATATAATTGTTTTAACGTAAAATATTATTAGAATTATGTAATGTTATACAATTTAAAATTAGAAAAAAAGGTCTATTTTAATATGATATATTTTACTATTAATTACATTTAAAAAAATATAAATTTGTGTCATCTGGAATATGAGCCACAGAAAAAATATTTTTCTACACCACTGGTTAGACTGTCAAAATATGTATATTTCTTATTTGAAACATTTTTTCTAAATATTCGATGGTTTAGAATTTATTTAAAAATATAATAAATGAACGCAAATTGATTTTTTACCCATATCTAGTGATCTAAGTAATTTTTCGTGCAAACAAAACACCATTGAATTGTTCTATTACTATGGTAACTAAACATAGTAATAGAGTATAGTAGTTTATGTTAATATGTGTCTGGAAACTATAGTAAATAATTTAAAAACATTACTTGTAATTCATAATTCAGGAATACCCCATTGTGAGCCTCGAAATTGAAACACTGCAATTAGATTACTCCAATCCTATTTATGACAAGTCATGTGTCGAGTAAGTTCGACTGAATTAATAAAGCTAAAAGATAAATATCTACATATCTACAATTTGTCATATGTGACATATGATACTAGGAAATAATAATAAATTTCACGTATTAGTCAACGTATACCAGATGGTGTCTGCCGATGAGTTAAATCTGGTTTTTCTTGTTGATTTCTTCGTAGAAGATCCGGAATCTTTTCCTGCAAAAATAATAAATTAATTATTATATTGGCAATAGTTGAAAAACTGAACTAATTAAAATATATTATCTCTAAATAACTCCTAGAAGTTAATTTCAAACATCTTTATTATCTAACATAGTACGTGTTGACATCCATGTGTCTGAGCTAGGCATGTACGATAGACGTAATGGAATGGCACATATTCCACGTGAGCATAAAGTTTGTAGTCCGAGCCAAAGGCGAGGGCTACGGTTTGGGAGTGTGGGATATGCCATTCCGTTACACGTTGTAGACTATACTTTCTATAACAAGATTTTGGAAATATGCAAAAAATACAAATATAAAACCGTTGTAAATGTCAAACTTAAATAAATCAAATTAAAACAAACAGACGTAACCATAGTAACTGAATCAAGATACCTCATAGATCGCGTTAATATGCGGCTCTGATTCGTCGAAAATATTCCATACGCAGCGTATAATTTTTAGTTGTGGAAGGCCTATTTTCCAAAACAGTGTTATAGAAACATCCTTTGCGTGTCAAAATGTAAATATTTAACTAAATAATGAAATTCACGCGTTAAATTACACCTTTCTCCTGATCTACGAATACAGGGTGCCCCATTCAAAATGGATTAAAAGCGTGATGGTATATTTATTTATTTATTTGAGACTATACCTACGTTTTACAGAAGTTTTATTTGGCACGGAATAAGGTCTAACAACAGGTACTCGCGTATCTTTCACGCCATTTTCTTCCAACTCTTTCTTTCTTCTTCCTAAATAAACATATCAAATTGTAAAATTTCTGTTTATTATAAAACTAAATATTATTTGTTCAATCCTGCTACTGAAGTTTGTTGTTTCTTACTTGGATACAGAGCTCGAAACCTTCTGTTTTGTCCACTCAACTAATTCCTATGGCATCGGGATGGGTAATGACAAGTGAGTGGGCGAAAGTTCTTTTGCTCACTACTTTCACCCACTCATCTGTCATTACCAAATTGAACCTAACCTAATATTGAGTATGTGGACCACAAGGATGGGCGCGCGTACTTACAATAGCAGGATTAAGCAAAAGGCTGTGCAACACTCGTTAAGAAACGAATTGGCCTCGTGTTTAAAACTGACACACGCGTGAGTAAAATTCTTAGTTTCTTCACTCGTATTGTAATGTACTATTTGCAACTCACTCTTGTTGGCTTCAAGTTGTTTCCACAGCAAGTTGAAAATCTCCTTCACCCATTTCTGTTTGACCTCCAAGTTCTTGGTCCGAAACCGATACATTTTGATATCTCGCTTGCGGTACCAAACACTGAATTCCATCGGTTCGGATTCGATATCCGAGTATCCCATGTCTGTCAGCTGGAAGCTCTCTCTGTAGAGGAATGATTCGAAAAAGTCCTACACAAAATATTCATTCGTTATTATCACTATTACAAGATAAATGATTCAGAATTCATTTTGTTGTTATACTGCCAAATCTACTAATTACACAGGCCAACGATGAAAAATCTTTTTAAGCAATTTGAACTAAATCCTATGTTTTTTTTATGTTTTAAAGATAATCGGAATTAAGAGGGAATGTTAAAACGTGCTTGATTTACCTGTCTTTGCACTGCAGTAATAATTAGACACTCTTGGAATAGGAACAACATTCCTTCATACGCTGGTTTTTTATTGGGTGGCTGAACCATGAACGTATCTCTTAGTAAAACTTCGCCTTGGTCTCGTATGTTGCCCTGTGCAAAAAAAAAATCTAAATAGATATCATAAAAAGTATCCCATCGGAATTATGTGAAAGTGGAGATTGTTACTTTGGGCAGACTAGCAGAAAACTAACAACAAGAATTACAGATCACAAACGGGTCATCCGTTCTAACCTTCTAACCAACCATAGAAATTTGCTGTTGCTATACTCAAAATGATTTTGGAGAAGACGCACGTCATCAATCTAAAAAAAAACTTTATAAAGTGAAAAATAAGTTGTAAAGTTTATTGAGGTATGCTAATGTTAAAAATAAAACGATGTAAAAAATAATGGCATTTAGAAAAGTAGGTATATATTAATGCAATTTACAGTGATTTTATAGTAAATTTTATTCCTTTAATAGAATTTTAAATTATTAATAGTATATTGTGTCATTAGGAGTAAATGTGTGCTGAGCATGTAAGTTTGAACGACGAGCGAAGCGAGTCGAACAATTACATGCGAAGCACCCAAAGACACATTTACTCCGAATAACACATGCTATTTTTTCTTCAAACATAGAAAATAAAATTATAAATATTATAAAATGCTCAAAACTTCAAAAAATATTCTGTCTTATTTAGCATTTCAAGTTGCCGTGGAATATGCTGTTTTGTTATTTTTGTTTATTTGTTTCATTTATAACTGTCATATTATTGAATTACAACCTAACTATTTTTCATAATATTTTACTTTGTCCGCCGCCGGCGTAAATGTGTTGCCAAGGATACACTTTTACGCCGGCGGCGACAATATTGAACTCCTACTTGTTGAATACAAATACATAACAACGTACTTTTATGACGTTTGAAGAAAAAATTAATTCTAGTTCATTTTACGTTCGCTATGTTGTTACTATTGGTAAATGAACGTGTTTACATCTCTGGTTTACATAAAAAAATTCATATGAAACTGTCACTTTACTGTCACACTTTACTGTATTGTTAAAATTTGTTCTCCTCGTGATCCAGTGTTTTATAATATATATGTATAAATATATTGTGTTTATTGCAACAAATCACGTCTAAAAATGACGGTACGTGTGATGCAACAGGCATTGCATTTTCATTTCAACAAAAATTTGTATGCCATATAAACGTTGTTGCATAGTGACTTCATTATCTAGTAATATTTTTGATGACGTGCGTCTTCTCCAAAATCATTATGTTTCCATTTACTTGTTTATGTTCACTATTTTCCCGACGAAGAATTAGGTACGTGTAGTATTCGAAACGTTAAATTATGATAAAAATAATTTATGTTCTGCTGAGTTCTGAAAGATTTTTAAACTCGTTGTTTAATTAGTAATAGTTTCTTACATTGTAATTGACGATGGAGTCGAGAGCAATTAAGTCGTTTCCCATTCTCATCTGTTTGTTGAGCATCTCAAGAGCCCCCTTCAGTGTTTCACAGGCAATGTTTTCTTTCTCGCACTCTTTTACCAAGCTCTTCACCAATAGGCAATACTTGGCCAGTCTTTGAATTGGGGTTAGTAGGTAACTTGCTAAGTCTAATTTGTCACTTAGCGCATCTTGTCTTGCCTAAAACAATTATTTAAGATATAAATATTAACAATTTATTACTATGTTTTCTACTAGAACAATTTGTGTATATCATAATAATTCCTTTCGTCTTCGGTTCATATTTTTTCCTTTATGAACTCAATGAAAATAGACTCATTTAACATGTATTTACTAATTAACTAAATTATGTAATTTGCTTTGAAATGGAAGAAGAATATTGCAACAAGAATTATAGTGCTTTATAAATATTGAAGTGCAAAATAAATTTTTATATTAATATTATTATTTATTAGTGAAAAACAATTTAAAATAAAAGTAGCTAAAACGAAAGAAATATTTGTATTAAATGTCATAACATAACCATAGTCAGAGTTAAAGTGGTTAATAACAATTTAATAAAGCGTTTTTTTTTTTAAACAAAAAGATATTTTACATGTATTATTAATAATAGTCAATTATAATGATTATTTTTTGACGTTTCTGTAAACCAATGAAATGCTTCATTGTATGTCACGTGTCTACGTTTTAACCAATCCTGTCATTATTATACTGAGAATTATTCCCGAAAATAATCTCTGTAGCTTTTTTGTTTTTGTTGACAAATGTCAGATTTCAGATAGTCATCAACACAAGTAAAAAATTAGCAAAAAAGATACATTTAGTGACGTGCCTGATGGTGAAATAAAAAAATAATCTAATTAAATGTAACTCGAGAGTTCGGAAAATTAATAAATAATTCTTCATCTTTCTCAAACTTGTCGCCATTTGGCAATAGCCACTCAAGCCCTAAGGGCTTTTGTGGCTATTGCCTAGCAACAAATTTTCGAAAGATCTGCCAAATTATTTTCAATTTATTCTCAATCTCTTGTCAATATTATTACTGAAACACACATTCCAAGATTAAAATTTTTAATTACTTTAGTACATTAAATTATTGGAAATATTATGATTTGTTATTGTAAATTATCTCCATAATTTCTTCACGTTTTAATACATTAATGTAATTCATTTTAACTCTGTAACTATAGCAATAACACATTCCTATGTAAATTTTTTTCAAGACATTTCGTGATTTTTTATTTAGAAAATTTCGAAAATTTTATCAAGACAATATCAACAAATTGGGTTGCATCTTTTGTTATATTTATATTTTGAACGGGAGAAAGCGAATAATGAACCTTATACTATTTTTTGTTTGTTTGTTTCATTATGATTCAAAGAACAAATGTAAAGAATTTAACTATATTTCGTGATGACATAGTTTATTTAATTCGCCGATTTTCCTAATACTAACTTTCTTAACAAGCAATAAATTACAAGTATATAATAATAAATATAAATAATTTACCTTAAAGAAGGCCCCATAATCTCTCAGCACTACGTCAGACTTTGGTTTATTTTTGCTGTATAGAGGATATAATTTGAAAATTGTTTCCTGAAATCGATGTTGAATTAGTATTATTAAATTTTTATTATATTATTTTAATGGTATCGTAAAAATATGTGTTGAAATCCGCTCTTAGCAGAGTGCCACCCCTGGAAATAGGAAATGGCACGATTAAATATTAAATATTTTTTTACTACAAAATACCCTACAATATAATAATGCTTTATTTATTGTAAATATGACTTTAATATTTGCTCCTCACAGTTTAAAAAAAATCATTTAAATATGCATATACAAAGTTTGCCATGGAAGAAAACAAATAAATCAAACAATTTTTAATATTAGTTTTTTTGAAGTGTACTTCTATATTTGTGTATTGTAACAACAAAATTAATCATTATTCTCATAATTACAGTTTGTATAGGCATATTTAAATACAAATGATACATTTCAAATTTTGCATTTTTCTTATTTGGTCATAACATGTGGATATAGTTGAATTCAGAAAAAAATCTGAATCGGATAAGCAAATAAAAAATAGGTAGCCATTTAAAATAAGAAAGTTGCACCCGCATTTTGAGAACCACTGGTCTAAAAAAATTCTTGTTTCGCTCATTTTAATCGTCTTATAATATAGAAATTGTTTACTAATTATACCGACCTCGTAGCTCTTATAGTTCTCGAAATAGCAATAGCGTACCACTTAAAATGAACAACCTGTATATGGGTTAAAAGTGATTTTTTCGTTCGTAAGGTGGTTTCACTCGGCTTCGTCTCGTTTCACAAACTTGTCTACTACTCATAAAATGTCACTTTTAACACTTATATCATAAATAATGATTAAGTTACATATTATTTCGGACAATGAAAAATAATTGTTTAACATTCCAGATTCTCTTATTTAACTTTACGTTGTATCTAATATTTCAGGAGATATAAGCTGGATAATAAAAACTAACCACCTTTATATTTAGATAACTGAAGTCAACACGTATTTATATCGCGAACGGATATTGGTTTGCCAATCTATATTATTTAACCACGTATATGCGATAAATTAAAATAAGTGAAAATAAAAACTATTATTAAATTTCCTACTCCAATCACTAATAAGTAATAACAAAAACAATTATATGATAATACTTACGTGATTTAGGAAACATTTTGCTAAGTCTTCTATACATGTGTACTTTTCCAATTCTGGTAGAAATTTATCTTTATGGCCCTGGTATATTATGTCCGCATTGCCGAATATTTGTCGACTCTTCCCCACCAATCCTTTAGGAATGTCTGCTTTATCCATTTCTGGCATGTAGTCCTAAAAATCAACTTCATTATAATAATTATTTATAAATTATTCAATTTTATTTAAAAGATTTCGGAAAATGTTAATGGAACTCAGTGTTATTTAAGTAAGTTTGATTTGTATAACGTTCGGAAAATATTGCAAGTGTAGCTAGGAAGGTCCACAACAATATTTTGGAGCAAAAACTCAAAAACAAAAAAGATACAGTAAATTAAAGTTGAATAAATTAATAAAGTCGTTGCAAACTATAGTTAATTATGGTTTAAATAGAAATTGGGACTAATTTGAAGTTGAACAAAAAAAATACTAATGTAATGTCTTAAAAGTTACGGTTACATATTTCGTTTATTACTCAAAAATTGCTCTCAACATAGTTGAGAGCCAATTAGAAAAAAAACCGAGAAAACATATTGAAAAAAAAATTTAAATGTCAATTCATTAACCGTCAAAAGTGTCTTTTCTGTAACCAACCTGCTAATTTTTAACAGCCTTTTAAAAAAGTAACCAATGATAACAGACCTCACTGTATATAAATTGAAAATTTCAATTGACCCATATTTTTATTGGTTAAAAATTTAACAGGCTGTTAAAATTTTACAGGTAAGTTACAGAATAGGCCCCAGTATATGTATGATGTATATATGTAAACATGATTATGGTTTAAGGAATAAGTTTCATTAGTTGAAAAAAATATCTACAATTCACCGCTTTGCTATTATATTTTGTTGCGTGAATAATTTAAAAGAAAAACAGCAAATTGTTAGGTTTGAATGAATAGTATATTCTACAACAAGTAATGGAATGGCAAATATTTCACGCGATCAAAAAGTTTGTAGTCCGAGCCGAAGGCGTGGGGTTCGGGTTTTCGAGTGTGGGATATGCCATTACATTACATGCTGTAGACTATACTTTTTATAACAAGATTTTGAAAATTATACAAAAAATACAAATATAAAACTGTTGAAAACGTCAAACTCAAATAAATCAAATTAAAACAAACAGACGTAACCATAGTAACTGAATCAAGATACTTTATGTATCGCGCTAATATTCGGCTCAGATTAGTCGAAATTATTCCATACTCGGCGTATGGAATGTTAGTTGTTCCAATACAATTTTTAGTTGTAGAATGTGTAGTTTTCAAAACAGTGTTATAGAAAACAATTACCTATTCTTCCCATTTCTTCTCTTCAATTTAAAAGAACTTTAATTCGCTGTAACTTTTTGGTTATTGAGTTTTTGTCAAAAGTTTATTAAGGAAAAGGCATTTTGAGTCCCTCTCGCTACACCAAATTAAAATTCTTGACAGATCTCAAGGTTCCGTGAGTTTATCAGGAGGAAAAGAGTAAATATTAATATTTTAATATCTTATCAGACACCTGGCGTGGTTTACACGTAGGGTAATGTTGACCTTCTGTCTTTCTTCTGGGACTGTAGCTATTTTTTGTATTTTAGTCGAGACATGAAAATAATGTAGATACCCTTATTTGTTGGGTAATGGAATAGAGGTATTAACCGGGAGATTTAATTTGGGTGCTTGGGTGCAAAGTATTGGGTACTCTAGGTATATACCTATGCATGAATGATATATTTCAAAGGATTGCGCGGGCATACGAAGAAACAATAAAGAAAGAAATGGATATTCTCCAATACAAATAGAGAATTTCGCGGGAATGACAAAACAAAGTTATGGATATCCCGAGATAAGAACAGCAAATTAAACTACAATAAATTAAAATAAACGTCAAATGCGCTGCTATATTGTGGAAACGAAGAAAGAGAAAATAATATCGAATAACGGGAGAAATGGCACTAAAAATAGAAAATATAAAATACATACGTGAACTAAACGGTGTAGAGATATGTTGATATAATTCTTCTCTGTACTAATTAGTTCATTAATTAGACATGCTTTCCTGAAAATAAAAATAATAAAATAAATATGATACAAAAACAACAATACTTTAAATTGTAACCTATTGCATATTAAATTATTCTTTCTATTATTATTATTATTATTATTTTTTTTTTTTAATCTACTTGCTGCAATACAAACAATTTATCTCGAAATATTCCATATAAAATAAGTAAATATCCTATATTTTATCATTTTTATCATTAGTTTGACATTAGTTTTTCATGAAACACCAAATTTCCGGCAATGAAATGTTAAACATTTCCTTAAATATAAATTGTTTCTTGTTATTCAGTTAGCTTACATAAGCTGAGGGAAGTAAATATTTATATAAGTACTTTAAATTATACATTATATTTATTATCGAATTAGCTAATTACTTAAATAGATCCTAAAATTTTAATACCACTAATTAATATTTATTTAATTAATTAATGATAAGCTTTTAATAAGATTACTGGAAACAAATTTTAAGTAAAATGGCACATCAAATCTATAGATATAATTATCTTAAAGTTTTTATATATTGTTTCATAAAAAAATTAATAAAGATTCTACTAATTCGTTGCGACAGATTTTATGGAAAACATAAGGAAAGTATTGAATCAATAATATTGATATTATTTGTTTACAGTTCTTGAAACTGAAGATATCGATGACACCTTTCTATGTACATAATCCTTTTTTTCAAAATTTTGATAGTGAGTTGTAATAACACTTGTAAATACAGGGTGTTCAATTTAAGTGTACCACCATTGCTATCTCGAGAACTATAAGAGCTACAGAGTTGGTTAAATTAGCAAACAATTTATATTTCACAAGACTATTTTAATGAGTAAAAAAATTTTTTATACCAGTGGTTCTCAAAATATGGGGTGCAACTTTCTTATATTAAATGAAAACATATATTCTTTGTTACGCTATTTAATAGAGATTTTTTTACTGAATTCAACGATGTACACATGTCATATCCTAATATTACGAAAGAACTGAGAAAAATGCATTTTAAATTAAATATGTAGTTGTGATTAAGAGTGCTTAGAATAGAAAACAATTAAAAATAAACATATGCAACAATATTGTTCTAATTATAAGTTTAAACTAACTTGTAATACTAATAGTGGTGTCTATTTTATATAAAAATACTTGGCTTTTGTTCCTAAAAATTGTTCAAAGTTTCCCCCATTTTAGTAAATACACAACTGAGCACTTTTAATTAAATTGTTTCTAACATTTTGTAATGTTCTACCGTCGATATAAGATATTACTTCATCAATGTTATTTTTCAATTCTTTCACGCCAAGATGCACAGTGTTGTACACAATTCCTGTCAGGATACCGTTCTGCGGATATATGAACTGCAGGACGAGCATTTTTATGACACAAAATGTATACATCATACATCAACTGAGTAATATTATACATTTTTCACTAAAAATTTATATTGTAGACAAATGTCAACTAACAACAATTTAACCATTGTTTCAATAAAACATTTATTTTCAATCGTTTTCTATTCAATGAACACTTAATTACAGCTACATACTAATCAAATTAATATAAATTTAAAATGCATTTTTCTCAGCTCCTCTGTTATATTAGGATATGAGATGCGTATATCGTTGAATTATGTTTTCATTAAAAAAAAAAGTGGCACCCCATATTTTGAGAATAGAGCGGTTGTTATGGGTTTATTGAGCGGTTGCTATGCGTTCGTTGAGCGGTTACTATGTGAAAACATGTTTCACAGTCTAATCCAAAAGTGATAAATAAAATTCAACAATGTATTGATCAATTATTTAAAAATTCCTTTAAATTCATATACATAATAGTTAAATCATTTTTACCTCCCGCCACATCCTGTAAGGGAGGTATAGGAATCATGCTAAAATTTGGGTAGTGAGTTTTCAGTGGATGAGCACGTTTTAGGGTCCCTAGAATACGATTTTAATAGTTTCGCGAAGATGTCTGTGTGTGTCTGTCTGTCTGTCAGTCTATGTGGATCTCTGGAGTTACGGTTTCTCAAAAATTACTAAACTGAAAATTTCGATATTTTTATATATTTGGTATTTGTGGTAGTTATTTTGAAATATCTCAGTAAATTATAGTTAAAGACGATTTCGACTGGCACCGTTTAGTACTTGGTTACAGAAATGGTTAGTAAATAAAGTAACCAATATATTTCTTCTGGTATATCCATGACGTCATATGTAACAGGTGGCAATTTTGGTATGTCAAATATCAGTAACATTTTCGTTTAAATCTGCTAACGTACATTTTTCAAAAAAAAAACATGGTTGAAAAATGTCATTTTTGACATGTGTCATAATTTTTTGAAGGGATGAGCGTTTCTTTATATTGGTGGTCCGTGTTCCTGCATTGTTTGATATGAAATTTATTATTGTGGTGCCCACAACAGATTTTTATTAATTTATTGTTTAATTTTTATATTATACATTTTATTTCAAAATTATAAATGTTAATTCTTCATATTTTCTTATCAACTTTCTAAGCGGACTGCACAACAAAGATAGGTTTCCCATGTATTGCCTGTCTTTCTCGGCTCGCATTTCAACTTTAGTGATCGTTCCAGAATTAGGTACTCTATTTCAGTGCCTAACACTTATTAATTAGTAGACTGGTTTCTATTAATTTGTTAAGCTGTTACTGTGTTATGTAAAAACATGTTGCACTCTCTTGTCCAAAAATGATAATAGATATTTACGATATAAGTGGGATAAGCGCATTATTAAGATACGTATGTGAAATTTGCAAAACGAGGCGATAGCCGAGTTGTGTAATCACATAAGTATATTAATAATGCATTATCACACGTGTATTGTACAATATTTTATCTACGCCCGCCCAAAGTTAAAAAATTTAAATAATTTGACTTAATTTTTTTTACAAGTAGAAAATTAATCCAAGTAGGTGCTGTAAAAATGGTTTCAAATCCATGACGTCCACAATTTGATATTAAATAATTATGTAGTTGTTTCTCATAAATTTTTTAAGCATTTCGTGAAAATGAGTGATTTAGAAAGTATTTCCTCGGATATCGAAGAACAAGCTTGAAAAATTATTAGATTGTATTATCAACATTTATAATAAATAGTACCTTAATGAAAACGAGTGCTTTAATGAAGCACTTAACCCACGCAAAATGAGTGGGTTAAGTGACATCTAACTCACGAGCGTAGATAAATAATATTTAACACTGTTTTCTACAATTATTTGAAAATTCTTTTGAATTTGTATACATAATAGTTAATGAAATTCATTTCTATTAGTATATTATTTAATTTTTTATTAAACATTTTATTTCAAAATTCTTATCAACGTTCCGAGGGAACTCGACAACAAAGACAAATAGCCCAAAAACTAGCTGATTCTCTCGACTCGCATTTTCAACGTCTTTTATCGTTCCACTATTATTGTAGTTCAGTGTTCGAAACTTTAGCTCCTTTTAAATAAATTTGTTTTAAGAACAAAATTTATGCAGAAGATGCAGTATTGTAAATGAAAGAAGACAATGCATAATTTTTTAATAATTTCTATTTGATAAATTAAGCCAAAAACAACATTGAACATTTTACTTACTTCGAATTATCCTGTATCTCTTCAATGTTCTTCCTCAGCTCCTTCTCCGCCTCTTCCATCTTCTGGTCTTGGGTTTGATCTTGAACGACTACCGTAAAATCTAAGTCCCCAGTAATATCCAGCATCGAAAACCTAATCGCCGGATTATTCTGCTCATCATAAATCGTGCAGAGAGTCCCTGAGCTACCGCTCCTTTTAATCCTTTCATAGATATGCTCCGTATCTTCATTCTCATCAAAGTCATCATAGTTCTCATTTCTGAGTTCTTCAATTCTAGATCGAGTTTTGTTAACCCATTCTGAGGTAGATAATTTCCGTTGAAGAGAGATGAAATTATCGTTGCCATAATTGCAAGTTTCTGTTAAGTCGTAATCGCCCTCAGAGTCAGAGTCGGAGAAGAAGAAGGTATCTTCTTTGATGATGTCGTATATGTTCTTGTCGATTTCGTCATTTGATTCTTTTGGTTCATCCGTTAAGTTGATGACATTAGTTGCATTGTCTTCTATATTTGTGTCTTTTGAAACCAGTTCATCATAAATGGGTTCTTCATTTGTTGGTAGAACATTGTTTTGATCTTCAATTTCTATGTTTGTGTTTGATGATTGGCTAGTTTGAATACACTCATTGTTGTTTGTGTCTTGTTTAGCTTGACTTCTTAAAAATTTTCCACTGTATAATCGACTTAATCTAGGTTTTACTTCTTCAACAACTTCTGAAGAAGTCTGGTTTAAATGTGTTTCTTGTTTCGCTGCAGAATTCTCTCTACTTTGCATTTCTTCATCATGAAGCTCATTTTTTAATTGTTCTGCTTGTATATGGACAGACAATGTTCTGATTGTTTCCATATTTTCTGGTGATGCATCATTACGGAAAGATCTTCTGTATAAACTGCTTCGCTGTGGTGAAGAAATTTGTTCGTTTTCAATATTGGTGCAAGCATTGCTATTTTGTATATTGTCTTCAACATTATCTTCAACCGTTTGAGATATTTCATCTGCAGGTAAATTTACGGTATAATCATAAATATTATCTTCATACGTACTAGTAGAACTGGATGAAGTCTCAGAAGAATATAGTAAGTTGTAGTTATCTTTCTGAATATGACTAGTTTCTTCAGATGAAGGCTCAAATATATCATTTACTTCTTGTTCATTGTTTTGAAGTAATGAAGTTGATTTTCTATCTAGAGTTGTTCTTCTGCTGTCTGAAGAATTATCTTGTATAATTTCTGTAAAGAAGCTAACTAAATTTGATACTTTTCGTTTAGTTCTAGTTTCTTCTGGTTCTCGTAAAACCAACTCAGTATTTTCCAGAGTTATTTCAGCATCACAATTTTCCTGTTCCCTTTCTTGAATTTTTTCCTGAATATATTTCAGATTTTCGTATATCCTTTCCTCAGTTTTATTGTTAAGGTTATTTGGACAACTCACAGACCGATAATGATCAATGTTTGCAAACATGTTTTCATCGTCTGAGTCAATAACAGAAACGTTTGTAATTTCCACACCGATTTCACTCAAACTTTGATTTATCATATTCAAATCATTTTCTATATCATCACACAAATTTTCTATACTGTTTTTAAGGTTACTTCTACTTAAAACTTTAGTTAACTGTGTATTTAACTTTTCACGGACATTCAGTTCACTTTCTGATTCAGAATCTGTTGATTCTAAATTTAATTTTGATGCACTCTGACCTTGACTTACATTGTTGTCGTCATCGTTTGGCGTTTCGCGCACAATGATAACATAATCAGTTTGAATGTCAGTCTCTGTAGTGTCTTTTTCAGGTTGTTCAACAATTAAGGTTATGATTTCATCTTGCTCGAAGTTTTGTGGTGTACTGTCGATATTTTGGTGTGAATTACTGTGGTTCCCTGCAGCGGATGTCTCTCCACTCACTTCCGGTGCATTATCGCTTGATATTTGCTTGAATTTATTTAGTAAAACGTTATCAATCTCTAAACTTAACTCCTCGCGCGTCATTTTGTTTGAGGTTCCAAACCTTTTGTTATCATGGTATTGTTGAAACAATTGTTTGATTTCATGCTCGAATTTGCTTTTTGGTTTTTTAGATTTTACATCGACTACTGTCATAATATCACTTTGAGTTTCAAATTTGGAAATTGTTTTACTTACGTATGATTGATTGGGGTTATGTTTTAGTTTATCGGGGTAAATTTTTTGTTTCCGGAAGTTCTCCTCATTTTGTGTTGCCATGAGGTAGGAATTCCTTCGTTTCCGGTACATGATCTCATCTGAATTCAATTGTTTTTTAATGGCGCCCGTGTTTGGGTGTGATAAAATTGCTGCTTGGACAATACTTCCATCTTTCGGTAACGTATTGACTTTGTTATCAGGCTTGTATTGTTGATTAGAATTTGATAATGGCACAGGTTTTGTTTTCTTATCTCTGGATGTTGTTGCAGAAAATGAGCGGATAAAGGTTTTCCCGAAGCTGTTTTCTTCTTTCTTTTTCCCACTAGGTAGGCTCTTACTATATTCTTCTTTTATTTCCTTGGCCTTCTTTGATTCGTTGGATGTACTGCGATCGTAATCATATTTTTTATCTTTGCCTAGTTCGTAAAAGTTTTTTAAAAAGTTCCGAGATTTGTCTTCTCTTCTTTTTGTATTTGAGGGACTGCTGCCTTGATTTAGTTTTCTATCTCTATCAAACTCATCTATGTACACTTTGAAATTAGGCTTTGTCGATTTCTTGGAGTGGCTTGGCATTTTTGTATCACAGTAACCATCTACAATATTTGGAATATTTCCATTAGTCCTGTATTCGTTGCACACATATTTATTATTAGAATCGTTATTATCAGCACTAAGAAACCTGTATACGTTCTTTTTGTTTAAATTAATATAAGTATCTTCGAACATTTCACTTCTTGGTCGCCGTATGTATTGTTCACTATTGCAATGTTTAATACCACTTTGTAAATTATTATATTTAGCACTTACAGATAGGTCTTCATATTTTTGTATCAAATTTTTCACGCGACGTTCACTAAAGTTAGATACACAAGGTTTAGAAGTATTTTTAGACACGTTTGACTCACTACTACATTTATTTTGACTATAATTTTTGAGTACCATATCGCAAGTTTAATTCTGAAATGCGCTAAGTAAAATGTTCTTATCTGCTGTTATCTATGTTATCATTTATTAGTTGTTGATAATTTAAGTACATAAGTCACATTTTTCTGAGCTGATGCCAATCAATATTTATATTATAATAATAATTAATTGTTTTTGAATGTACGATTATTTTGTAGCAAAAAGTATTATTATAATAAATATTATAATTAGTATAATAAAACAAATTATTTCAATATTTCATTTATTCCCAGTTGCAACGTTTGCTAAATTTTAATCTTGGTTTAAATAAATACAAGCAAATCGAAGTTATATGTCATATGGAGTAATTGACATTGATGTCAAAAATTAGATACGCTTTTATTTATTTAAACCAAGTTTAAAATTTAACTAACGTTGGTGCAATCGGGTATTACAGATAAAGTTAATAAATATTGATATAATAATACAAACTTTTCTACCTACCAAAATATTGATTTACAATATCAGTACCTGCTCAAGTGTGCAATAAATAAATATTTATTTAGATTTATTTTTATTTCAATTTTGAAAGTGTATACAAAATATTCTCTAATGATATACAAACAAATATTTTAAAATAGATATCTTTTTTACATAGTTTTATTATATTCGCTATTTTTATTCCTAATTCTACTATATTTACATTGTAGTCTAAATATAAAATATATGTTGATAATACTCAAATACTCAATAATTTATCAAATTTTACTTGTTTCTCTTCAGTATTTCATAAAACAGATGTTTCTTGCTGTTTGTCATTTATTATTACGGGATTATGTTGATATTTTTCTGAAAAAAAAATTACCTGTTACTACATATGTCTCATAGTTATAATAATTAATATTTAGAAACTATACTTAACACATAAATATGTCCTTAGATATATTAATCAGTAATATTTACCTTTTCATTTTCAATGTCTTTCAAATTATACAAAGTTCTTCTATTGTGCTGTTGTTCTTGCTCTGCAAAAATAAATATAATTAATAATTTGAATGTTTATATTCATCAACAAATAATTGTGTACATAATTTTAATATAGATAAATCAGTTCATAATATGAATTTATATATACACATATAATTTGTTCACAAATAACAATTTTTACCTCCCTCATAGATGGGGTGTATAACTGAAATGAGGAGTATAAAGGTTTCAGTGCTATATTTTTATATTCTTCTATATTTTTACTTATTTACTTTACAACAAAAGTATAAGTACAAAAAATTTGGTTACCTGAATATTAATATTTCACGTTATACCAATTAAATTAAATCTAATAGTTATTATAGAAATTGTATATGTCTGGTTTATACTGGATTTAATATATGTAGAAGTTTAAGGATTTATAATTTACATTTCATATATCACCATATTTCATATGTTATTGCCCAGTTGTACCTCTTTCACTTAAACGTTAAGAGTTCCTTAAAATTCTAAGTAATCCTTAAATACAAAAATTTCGTTGCACCAGCCAAATTTCAAGACTTAAATTGACTTAAGGGATCCTTGAATTAAGTGTCCGACATTGGCCACTTAACGTCTACTTAACAAAGGAACTGTCAAGTATTTGTATTTGTGGTGAGGAAGAATGTTAAATTAAATGTTTTTGACTGAACTCCGGCAGTTTTCTTCTTTCACCGTTAAATATGATATTAATTTAATATATTTGTTTGAAGAACATCACATATGACAAGTTAAGGTTATTTTTTTGTTGATTAATAATACATAAGTAAAAAATCTGAAGCCTAATATTGATTGGTAAATTTCAAATTTAATAAATTCATGACCAAATGGTAAATCGCAAATTAAAATTCTATATTACTAAATCTAAAGTAAATTAAATCCAGTAAAAACCAGTCATAACATACATCTTCACGATAAATTTAAAAAAAAACTGTTTTAGTTTTACTTGCTACAGTGTTGTATAATTTTCTGTAGAATAGGTCTTTTAAATTTTTTTTTTAAATTCTGAACAACTTTTATATTAGCACTTTTATTGTAAAGTGAAGAATTAAAAAATTTAAAGAGTGGTACTACAAGGCGAGGTATTGTGACGAGTTAAAATTTTCAATAGTGAATTTCGGTAATTCAAATCATGAGGTGTGAATGTCGTCGAAAAACTTTCACTTTCACTGCATTTAATAAAAATTAAGTACGTTGGGTACAAAAATAATTATAATATTAGGTGTTTTCAAATACTTTTGAAGCAATTAGAATTTACTTAAAATAAAACCTGAATACTTACTTGTTTTTTCTAACTCAACTTGCAGTTGTTTCCTGATTTCTTCAACCCATTTATTTTTCAATTGTTTATCGGAAGTTTTCAGCGTATACGGTTTCAAAGTGTGTTTATGGAACCAGACTTTGAATGTTTTGCTGTCATTGGGGCATTCCGTTAATCCAATGTCTTTCAAATAAATAAAATCTTGATAATATAATACGTCCACATTGTTCTGTAAGAGATTTAAAAACATTATTAATATTAGGTTGAAAAATCTTTCAAAATTCATTGTTATAATATAAATAAAAGATTTTTGGGCTCAGTCCTCTGGAATTTACAATCAGAGAAATTTGCTCTAGTCACGCCATTGAATTTTTGGATAAAATTAATTTTATTTGAAATCGGCACTAAAGTGCAAAAAATCGTCATTAAAAGCTCAGAAATCATCACTAAAGTAACACATTATACGTCGATTTTAAACAACCCAGTGTTGGCAATCGTTAAATAATTATTGTACAAGTAGGGTAATTTTGGCAGATATATTGACGTACTATAGTAAATTTGGACGTAACATTAAACAAAATTTGCAAGAAGAATTAACTAATTAATTCCGATGACGAAATTGAGGTCAAAACACATAATTTTGAGTGTTATTTACGATAACTTCACATGTCGAGGTTGGCAACACTGACTGTCAGTTTCAGTTGACAACTGACAGATGTATAAACTTAACCTATATAGTATTTTTTTACAGTTTTTTCAAATTTTAGATTTCAAATAAAACTTAATATGTACCTCCACGCTGAAGTTCCTTTTTATCACTCACATGGTTTATTTTCCTCGGCCCTGCGGGCCTCGGCAACTAAATTCCATATTCATGATAAAAAATTGAACTTCAGTGCCTCGAAACATAAATAACTATTAATGTATGAGAAAAATGAAGGCTACGAGTTGAAAAAGATATGGCTTCCTCTGTTTTATAAATCATAATTTTTTATTACTTAATTATTGTTTTATTGGTTTATATTTATATTGTTCAACTGTTACTTGTTTTAATGACGAAGAGTTACGTGAAATAATTCGAAACATCGAATTTTAATGAAAAAAAAAAAAACTATACAGAACTTAAACCAAAAATCTTTTATATATTATTGATATTATTAACTGCGTCCTGTATTATATCTAATTTATATTTTTAATTATATGCAAATACATACAATATAAAATTAAGGAACAGTTGTAAAAGCCATACTTTTATCATATATTTATATTATACTACTCCACATTAGTTTCGTATTATCTTTATAATGCACCGATAAAAAAATCATAAAAATTTAAGTTACTCTTTTGTACTTTTGCGGCATGTGGTCAGCCAGTTTGAGCAAAAATATTACCTTGGTGTTAAAAAATTTATATTTATATATTGTATAATATTTATGTGACAAACTAATATAAGTGTTAAAGTGATATAGTCTACATCTATTTTATTATTATTGATATAGATAACAAGAAATGTAAAAACGAATTATCAAATTTAGATAACTTTGTTAGTTCTTGGGTTTGAGTCTCTTAACTTTTGTACTTAAAAAATTCTCCAACTCAAAAATTAAATAGATAAAGTATGTACTTTGATCAATAAAGGAACAGAACTCGATAAAAGAAGCAACACCAGACAAAGGGCTCATTTATATTTGGTTGACTTTGACTAACATAACAGAATAATTTCACTTCATACCTCCAGTTTGCTTTTGGTAAATAGAATGATCTGTTCAAATAGAAAGACCATGGCCTTGAATTCTGGTTCTGTGCCTCTTTGCACAGTGAAAGGATCTCGGTAGATCAGCTCGCCTTGGTCCTTTAAATCCATCTGTAAAACATTATATTATATATTTTTATATCACTATTAGTATCTGTATTAAAAGTATAGGAATCATGAAAATATCAATGGCGAGAATTTCGCGAATATACATGTTTTGAGGTCCACTGAATCAGATTTAACCATTTTGTTAATTATTTCTCAGTGGATGCATGGATGAGTGTCTATCTGTACAATAACTTACGGAAGAGAAAAAATTGAGCATCACTGTAAGTGTCATGACAAATAAGTTTATTTGATACATAAAACAATAAATTAAATATACCCGGATGCTAGTGACTCTAACCCAAAAATACACAAATAAAAAAACAAATAAACTGAATTTATTTCGAATATGTAATCAGATGTAAAATAGTATATTCTACAACAAGTAATGGAATGGCACATATTCCACGCGAGCAAAAAGTTTGTAGCCCGAGCCAAAGGCGAGGGCTACGGTTTGCGAGCGTGGGATAGGCCATTCCGTTACATGTTGTAGACTATGCTTTCTATAAAAAGGTTTTGGAAATTATACAAAAATACAAATATAATACTGTTGAAAACGTCAAACTCAAATAAATCAAATTAAAACAAACAGACGTAACCATAGTAACTGAATCAAGATACTTCATATGTTGAGCTAATAAGCGGTTCTGATTCGTCGAAAATATTCCATACGCCGCGTATGGAATGTTAGTGATTCCATAACAATCTTTAGTAGTGGAATGCCCAGTTTCCAAAACAGTGTTATAGAAAAAAGTTTCAACTAAGAAATGATAATAATAATATTTGATATAGAACAATATTATTTTGATATTTTGTGTATATCAATTGTATACCCTATGGAAGAGCTGATTAGTTTTTGGTGATAATCCAATAATCGGAAGTGGTAGTTTACTTGAAATCCTATCAAGATATTTTAAGATATATCAGTTAATTATGGTTTAATGAAAATTTTCTTATTAGAATAATGTTTCAAATATAATTATCTACAATTATTGTTTGAAACATTTTCCTTTTACTGTCACCATTTTCGAATTAGAATACGTTAAAAAAAATTATATTTTGATAATTTCGTTTAAATCTGCTAACCTGTTTTTTGAAAAAACAAAACAACGGTTGAAAAGTGTAATTTTTTAACATGTGTCATATTAAATAGATGTTGAGTGTAAATGTTAGCGACGTTATAATTTAAATCTGAAAAGACAAATTGTGAAAAACTATGAACCACCACCGGGACTCGAACCCGGGTATCTGCTTTGCCGGAGCCGCGCCGTGTCACAATTTTTTGAAGGGATGAGCGTTTCTTGACAGTGGTGATTCGTGTTCCTACATTGTTCGATAAGAAATCTATGGCGGGAGGTATTGTGGTGCCCACAATAGATTTTTTTACTTGCAAGAAAACGTTTTTATTTTTGTGAATTCAACGTCATCTATCACGAAATCAAAAATCGTCGAATAAAACTACACTGTTTTTAAGTGTAGAATTCGAATATGCAATAAAAATAAGGGTTCCTATTTCAGATTTCAAAATTGACCCCTCCTCCCACCTTGGCGACTAGGGATGGAAAAATTTTAATAGGATCGGATGTCCCTCTTGAAATAGTTAAACTTTTGTATGGAACATTTTTTTTGTACAATGCATATTTGTCGAGAAATTCCAGTGGATAAATTAAAATAGGTCACTCTGTATATCACTTACCAAGTTCTACAAAAGCAGAATGCCGAATTCCATACACAAATTAAGCAAAAGGCGTGATGACATATTTATTACTCTATCCTCATACGCTATCCCTCCTACTCACATGACAATTTTTGATGGCGTCCAGCGCCATGAGGTCGTTTCCGAGTCGTGTCTCAGCACGGAGCATGTCCACGGCTTGCCGCACAGCCTGGGTGTCTTCTGCGCTGAGTTTGTGCTTCTCACACTCCTTCAGTAGCTGCTCCAGCAGCAGCGTGTACCTGCACAACCTCTGCGTCGGCTTGATCAAGTAACTGCGGATGTCGTGCATCTGCATATCCAGCTCCGCGATCTTATCCTGGAAAGAATATGGATAGATGCAAAATATAATGTGAAGTTTCGCGGAAAATGTTGTTCATTTTGTCAAACATGTTCAGGTTATTGTTAAATATGATTTGCTACGTAAGTTTCAATTTTTAATATGCAAATGATAATGTATTAAAATGAACTGATTTCTTTGTTTATAAAAGATACAACAAAATGATTGTTAAGATGTAATATGTGTGATATTATTCAAAAATCTACCCGACATAAATGAACATCACAAACTCCATTCAGGAGAGTTAACACATTCACCAATTTGATTCACATAATCATATACTGTATCAAGTGAGCCTATCGTGGAAAATACAAACATGAGAAAATAAATGCAATTCACATACATCCACATTCAATCCTTTCATTTCACGATTTATTTTATACAGAATTAAAATTATTTATTTATTTTATATGGTATACAATTTCAACGACCATTACTGATTTATTTTTATTTTATTTATTCATTGTAACAAATTAACATTACCCATAGGTACATACATATTATTCCGCAATGTCCTACAAATCAACAATCAAAGATTCTTATCCTGACACACAACTTTCGCCTCATCCACATTCATAGTGCGATTCATACATGATCGTTATTTTTCACAATCGAAATCATTCGTACACACAAACTATCAACCATACCTAATCACTTATTCCTTGGACACCCATACAATCATTCACCTGCAATCTCTCCTCTTATATTAATTCGACATTCACTCGAGATGGCCAACCCAGCTCAACTGACTCAATCTAATTTATTAATAAAGTTCTTATCAATCTCACACTGAACGTACACCAACGTATTCCGGATACGATCAGATCTATATACCGACACATCCCTCCCAAATACCTCATTTCCACATCAATTATACGTCGTCCATACTTCGTCAAACACACCCAACATTCAGAACCATACATCAATGTAGGCACTAACACGTTTTGAACAAATGTATCCAAAGCACCCAATACCATGCAGCCTACAGACACCCGCCTTTCAATATCCAGATCAGTACGCCCATCCCTCGAAAACATACTGCGTTACTACCTAAATAAAAAAAAAATCGAAATCCATTCACTTGTTCCAATCTCACACCAATTGCTGAAATGCTACAATAAGTCAACTAATCTTTCTTCTCAAACACCAACACTTTACATTTATCTACATTCGTGCGCGTGTGCGTGTACGTGTGCGCGCGCGCGCGTTCGCTTGTGTGTGTGTGTACATCTCTGGAATTACGGTTTCTCAGAAACTTACAAACTGAAAATTGTGATACTTTGTATATATCAATTGTAATTGTATTTGATAAGAAATCTACGGCGGGAGGTATTGTGATGCCAACAACATATTTTTTTTTACAAATAATCAGTCTATAAACTTGATAAGAAATACAGCTTTTAAGAAACTAAAAATTTATTTGACATATTTTCGAAGGAACACATTTGTATAAACAATATCTGATAAGAAATTGGTAAATATGTCTAGCAAACATTTGTATAAAACACATTACCTTGAAAAAGGATCCATACTTTCCAACGTATACTTCTGAATTAGGTTGATTTCGGTTGAAATGTCGGTACAATGAAAATTCTTTCCTCTGAAATAATACACAAAACATTACAAACATAAAATCCAGTTAGTATTCAATAAGAAAATCCATTCAAATGATGATTATTGCAGCTGGTACTTATAATTCATTACACTAATAAAATTTAGAGGCATCGTTACATTTCAAACAACAAATAGAGCGTTTGCAGTGATCAACTCTTGTAGAACTAACATATTTTGATCCGTAGACATAAATATTTAAATTTATGTATACAATAGAATATAATTTCCTTTATTTTTCCAAAAGAACTTGCAGGCAGAGTATGCGAAAGTTGTCCGCTCTTTTGGAATTATATAAATTTATTTAAGCGTAATAAAAATAAGTCAAATTGTATTTTAGTTTGTCAAACTTCAATTTAGCTCAATTATAAAGGTCGATGTTTCCTATAAATAAATACATACTTAATTGTAAGAATAAAAATTTACTTACATGTTTTAGAAAGCAATTTGAAATATCCTCTGGATTCTTCTCAGACGCGTTTAGATCAGTTAAAAACTGAACATCGTGAAACATGAATATAATTTCCACATTTCCAAATAATAAATATTTTCCTTTTTCTTCTTTTAGTTCTGCTGGTGCGTTTGGTTTCATTAATTCAGGCATAAAATGCTAAAAATAGAACACAAATTAACATTATAATGCAAAGAAAAAAATTGATTAAAACTGCGTTGAAACAATATATTTCCTGTTTATTTGAGAAATAGTTATTTATGTATCAAGGCACTGAAGTTTAACTTTTTATTACGAATATGGTATTTATTTGCCGAGGCCCGTAGTGCCGAGGAAAATAAACCATGTCAGTGATAAAAAGGAACTTCAGTGCCGTGATACATATTAAATGTTATTTGAAATGTAAAATTAGAAAAAACTGTAAAAAAATTGCTATATAGGATAAGTTTACACATCTGTCATTTGTTAATTGGAACTGACACTCAGTGTTGCCAACCTCGAACATTGAAGTTATCGTAAATAATACTCAAAATTATGTGTTTTGTCCTCAATTTCATCATCGGAATGAATTAGTTAATTCTTCTTGCAAATATTGTTACATTTTACGCATAAATTTACTACAACACGTCATATACCTGTAAAAATTATCCTAATTGTACAATAATTATTAAACGGTTGCCAACACTGCGTTTCTCAAAATCATCGTATAATGGGTTACTGTAGTGACGATTTTTGAGCTTTTAATGACGATTTTCGAGCACTTTAGTGCCGATTTCGAATAGGATAGGTATGTGCCTTAATACTTTGACGTCATTATAGAGGTCTTTATAACTCAAATATCTTAATAATTAATAATATTTTTTTGCAATACCTGTACTGTAAGTTACCCATTAATAACAATATTTAAACATAGTAATTGGAACTTTTATTGCTCAATTGGTTTTCATGGTTACATAATTTACTTACCGTTCATGGTGGACGGTAAGTAAATATATATCATTCAAATTTTATTTTTAACCTCAATCTGCCAACTGTTAATTTTGATACCTATTTTTCCTTTTCTTATATTTACGCAGGTATTGCAAAACATAACTTACTAACCTCGAACTGTAAGTGATTTATTGGGTCTAGAATGTTTAGGAAATCTCGACCCTACGGGTCTCGACATCCCAAACTACATTCTCAACCTAAAAACTATCACTTACAGTTCACGGTACGTAATATACTATTAAACTTCTGTTTTATCTAGTACCTACGATGTTTTTGGATCAAGTTATTAATGACTAATTTTCTATTTTCTGACTGTAGTGAACGACTCCCTTTTAATAAAATGGATTATATTTGCAACAATATTTCGAAGTCAGAATGGCCTGGCGACACTAGCGGTCTCTATAACAACATCTGTCAGGGATGCAATTTGGTTTTTCGAACTATATCTTGTAAAATTCATATAGACGGAGAAGATTATATTTGGATTTGAATGAAGGCAAGCCACGGACAACACCTAGTCTCATATTGATTTTGTATTATATTTCATTAATGCGTTTTTAATGTTTGAAGTATATTTTTTATTAATAAGTAAACATTAAGAAGAAGGAAGAAGAAAAGGATGGAGAAAAAATATTTTTATACTTACATCTACTACAATTCTTAAATCGTTTACATAGTTTTCTTCAGTTTTTAATAATTCGTTTATAATTGGTTGTATACTGAAAGGGAAAAAAATATTAGTAACCAATAAGAATAAACATATGTCCGGTATTATAAAGAAATTTAATCTCCAGTTAAATTTTCTTCCATACTAAATTTACATCCAACTGAAGATTGCCGTCAAAAATTTGTTTTGACGGCAATGTTTCGTAAGTCATAAAGAATTTCAAATAAGGTGCTCTTGTTAAAAACATAGTTATTTATGTATCAATGCACTGAAGTTTAACTTTATCACGAATATGGAATTTATTTGCCGAGGAAAATAAACCATGTGAGTGATAAAAAGGAACTTCAGTGCCGAAGTACATATTAAATTTTATTTGAAATAAAAAATTAGAAAAAAAAAACTATAAAAAATATTATTTAGGTTAAGTTTATACATCTGTCAGTTGTCAATTGAAACTGACACTCAGAGTTGCCAACCTCGAACATTGAAGTTAACGTAAATAACACACAAAATTATGTGCTTTGTCCTCAATTTCTTCATCGGAACAAACTAGTTAATTCTTTTTGCACATATTGTTAAATTTTACGTATAAATTTACTACAATACGTCATATATATCTGTCAAAATTATGCTACTTTTACAATAATTATTTTACGGTTGTCAACACTGTGTTGCTCAAAATCGTCGTATAATGGATTACTTTAGTGACGATTTCTGAGCTTTTAATGACGATTTTCGAGCACGTTAGTGTCGATTTCAAATAAAATAATTTTACTTGTAAATAAATTTAAATGACAGTTAAATTCCTTTATAATATCAGCCAATAGAATATCAGAATAAGGGCCGATATTTCCATCTATGAGTAAACTTCCGAATAAGTTATATAAATAATAAATAATAATAAAATAAATAAAAAAATACGCATCAAAAAATGACAGCTAGAACAATAAGTATCATTTCAGCTATGATTTCGATGCGACATTTTTCATTTATTCGGTACTTTATTCGTAGATGGAAATATCGGACCTAAGTACAATTAATAGCATATGATATTATATGTGTTTCAATTTAGAGGCTCACCATTGGTATCTCTAGAACTATATGAGAGCTAGAACTTTGAATAAATTAGTAGGACAATTTAATGACGTTTTTATTTTAATGAAAAATGTATAAGTCAGTAGATATTGGTAACAAATCAGCAACTGCTACTTTTACAAAACACATTAGCGGCTCTTCTATTTGACAGACGACACAAACAGTACTTCTTCTTCATTATGCTACTGTTGTCTGTGTGTGACGAATGTGTCCTCATCCTCTGTGTGTTCATGTGAAAACAGGGCTTTAACCAACCAGGGAAATCTGCTGTGGTTAGTCATTTCATTGAATGTACAAAATAATTTTTTTATTCATATCTTGCCATGCATTTTTGCAGGAAAATTAAAACTTCATTAAATCCTACTAATGTAGCAACTTTTGTCTAATTTAATCAAAGTCGTAGATCTTATAGTACAAGTAGTTGAGATCCTCATTGCAAGTCTCAAAACTGAAACACATTCTACAGTTTTCGAAATCTCGCCAGTTCAACAAAAACAAACAAAAAAGAAGAACCTACTTTCCTACATTGTTTGCCCCCTTTTTCTTCTTCTTCCCAATGCCGAAGATGCTCTTCAATTTGGTTGTTCGGTCCTTAGGTGCTTCTATAGCCTTAGGTTTGTTTCTAGTTTCGACTTTCCCTTTGATTTCTGGGCAACTCTTGGACTGAGATATGTCGAAAAATTTGCCTCCTTGCTAAAAAAAATGTTAAAATACCAATTATTTACAGAAATCATATTTTTAAAGAGTTATTATTCATGTTTTAAAGATAAACTGGTATCTGATGATTAGAACAAGATTTGTTATTTTTAGAAATGATATGAATCAATTTACTGGTTGCACAGGAAATTAGATCAACTTAAAATTTTCAAGAAATGATTATTTTTTCGTACGGTGATGTCAAACAATTGGAATTTGAATAAAAACTTGATGTAATTATTATTAAATAGTTTAGAAAATGTTATCAGCATGTTATGGCATTTTAGTTGTATTATATTTTATTTGCAACAAGCCCTAAAAAATTGACTCTTTAAAAAAGTATTATTATTTCTTAAATACCTAAAATTGTATTAATTTCTTTAGCAAATTAAACAAAATATACAATATGCTTTTTTATTGAACAAACACAAACTTTAAAAATTATTTTGACGAAAGTTTTATTATTCCGTTGAAAAAAGTATGTGAAACAAAATCACAGTTGGAAAAAAAATCGAGCCACTTGGCCGAACCAAGAAAATGACTGTTTTTAAAATATGGGGTATTTCTTTCAGGGACATGTTAACCAAAATCTGGACATTCCCTCTGGAGATACATTCCTCCTCTACGTTCTCCAAAAATCCCGAAGAGATTCGCTCCCCCCAACCCCCTGAAAAATCGCTTTATTTGATGTCATGTCTGAGCAATGAAAAATCTCAAAGTTTGAAGGCTTGCAGCTCCAAAAAATCCTGTCTTAAGAGGGTTGTTCGACTCGATTGTCACAAAACCCTGTCAATTTCCTTTTCAGAGCTGAAAATTTCGTCCTCATCGGTGAAGAATTGAGTGAGGTATCGCGTTTCAAAGGAACATACACGCATCCACACATACTCATCCACACGCACGCTCCCGCAGCCGCACACACGCACAAAAGAAAGAAATGCACATGCAAATGCACGCATGCACATTCACACATACACATGCACACGCATTTACGCACACACGCATCGTATCCGATGATTTTTCGAAAACAGCCCTACAAACAGGGGTTCCTTTGAAACGCGATCACTCACTCAATTCTTCACCGATGAGGACGAAATTTTCAGCTCTGAAAAGGAAATTGACAGGGCTTTGTGACAATCGAGTCGAACAACCCTCTTAAGAGAGGATTTTTTGGAGCTGCAAGCCTGCAAACTTTGAGATTTTTCATTGCTCAGACATGACATCACATAAAGCGATTTTTCAGGGGGTCGGGGAAGCGAATCTCTTTGGGATTTTTGGAGAACGTAGAGGAGGAATGTATCTCCAGAGGGAATTTCCAGATTTTGGTTAACATGTCCCTGAAAGAAATGCCCTACATTTAAAAAAACAGTCATTTTCTTGGTTCGGCCAAGTGGCTCGATTTTTTTTTTTTTTTTGATCAGTGTATTATAATCTCTTTGATAAGGTTGTACATTTATGATATAATTTCCGGTTTACTAGTACTTTGAAATTTCAAATTTGCTTTACAGGCATATTAAAAAATCCATATGTTACATTATATAAAACAATGGTAATAGGTAATACGGAAAATGTCATCTGTCAATTAATACTAATTTTTATCAGTAAGTTTCAGTGTAGTGCCTTACGAATTACCTGCCTTACAATATAAATTAATTTATCTCTCTTAGAAAAAGTTGATATATCCGATGTGTATTTGTAGAGTTTAACAAATATCTTACAAGTTTCGGGTATTTTTCCACTCGGAAATGTTTCATTAAACTGAACTATATTCTCTTAAAAAAATTACTTAAATGGTGATTAAATTTTATTGCCATTTTGATCATGAACCGGTTGAAAACACGTTTTTCTAATACTAGTTTTAGCCTTAGTGAAAGAATTTTTACCATGATTTGATTGTACAAGAATATTAAAATACATGTCACACAGTTCTTTATAAAAACTAGAAATATCTCTACTGTCTATGTTAATTTATATCTAGATGTTATTTCCTTTTTTACGTTTCATCGTATTAATTAAATTATTTGTTACAATACAAATTCAAATCAGATTTATTTGTGACAGGCTCTCCTCGTTCTTAAATTCGAATATGTCCACAAGATGAGAGCCGTACGTTTCGTAAAGCATGGTAAGAAAACTTTTCTTTCGAAATTAACTAACGATTATACAGTTATATTTAGATATTAGAAAACTATTAAATCCATTTTTAATTTAAATACAAGGGTGACTCTAGAAAGTAAAAGAGCAATTATACCATAATATCTGTTATTAATTAATATATAGTATATTAAAATCCAGCTTACAAAAGGCAACCTACTCTAGAACGAGTGCTCGAATAAACTCTATAACTTGTGTTTTATACTTTCTATTACCTTTATTACGGCTTTCATTTTATCAACTGTAATTACACAAGAGCTTTTTATTTTGCCGGATAAATTTCTGTTTGTACGAAACCTTGTTACCTAGGAATTTGACAAGAAAACTGTTTTAATGAAAGCACGACACCGTAGGTATATTAATTTAATTTTTACCTCCCGCCTACCTCAAGGTAAGGGAGGTATTGTTTTTGGTCAAAAAATTGGGTAGTTAGTTTTCAATGAATAAGCACGTTTTAAGGTCCCTACAATACGATTTTACTATTTTCGCGATGATGTCTGTATGTGTGTGTGTGTGTGTGTGTGTGTGTGTGTGTGCGCGTGCGTGTGTGTGTGTGTATGTGTGTGTGTGTGTGTGTGTGTGTGTGTGTGTGTGTGTGTGTGTGCGTGTGTGTGTGTATGTGTAGTCTGTGGTAATTTTTTCGTCTCGCATAACTCAAATACTATAATACCAAAAAATTCAATTTTGTGAATTATTACTTCTTATATTTAAATGAAGAGCTGATTAGATTTTGGATAAAATTGGTCAACCGGAAGTAGCAGTTTACTTGAAGACCTTAACAGTTTTTCGTGAAAAACACGGTTAAATTTCCTTTTTCAACAATTTATGTTATTTTGAAAGTTGAAGAATATTTAATTTTACATGTGTTTTGATTACACTAATTTTATTAATTTCCATGAGGTTTAGAGATAATAAATTATAAAGAAATTAGATTTCACAAATCTTGCATTCCTAGTACACCATGGAAACATTTAAATATTTTAAATTTCTTACGAAAATTGACATATGTCATTGTGATTGTGAAGCTGTTTTCTTAGTGAAGTATATGTCAATAAAATTAAAATTCTCAAATATAAAAAGATATTTTGTACCGTTTAAAAGTTGTATTGTGTTGGAGGTTATGTGCTGGCCACATCACATTTTTTACTTAAGAAAACAGTTTCACAATCAAAATGACGTGTCACATTTCGTAAAAAAATTAAAATTTTTGTGTTTCAATAATTACAATAAGTAGGAATTATTTAACTGGCCATAATTTAATCATACACTACCTTAAAAACTGCAGTCCTAGTAATGTCATTTTTGCTATTCTCCTCCACAAACTGCGCTGTCACTGGTTCATTCTCAATCTCATCAATTTCTTCTTCCTCTTCAACAACCTTTCCATTCACTATCTTCCTCACAATTTTCTTCGTTATCATCTTGCTGCTAACAGTACTCGTCACCGACCTCTTAGAATATTGATCACTCTGTAGCTGACTTAGAGAAATATTACTAAAAGCATTTTCTCCAAAATTCATTGACATATTTGACTGTGGGAATCCATCATGGAAATTATGTTTTAATGAAGATGCAGAAGAATTGTTGTCCATAATTGAGTTAGAGAATTTCGGGTTGCGGTTTTCTAGAGACAGTTGGGTGAAGTCTGAAGGAATGTTGTCGAAATTTGATGAGAATTTTTTTGAAAGAAGTCCGTCCATTTCTTGGGTGTACGATTGTTGGAAACTTGCTGTTTGGTGTGACGATGAGAAGGATGAAGAACTGAAGGATTTTGATGATGCATATTGAGCTGCGGAAATGGTCGAGCGTGCCTGAAAAATATAAAATTAATAATTAATAATAAGTGCTACAGTATGTTTCACTTAAGTTCAAAATGGAAATATAACCTAATATCAGATGGTCCATCGGTCTGTATTTTTTATTTCATGGGATTTTTTAATAATACTACTAACGCCATAGTAAATAACCCAATAAGAGGCTTACACGTCATCTATTTTGACCAATCAAAGAAGTATATCAGCGAATATACGGGTCTTAGCCATAGAACTAATAAAATGTATGGAAGGAGTATAGACAAAGATAGACTGTAACCAACACAGTGCGATAGAGATAGAGAGATGAAAGTCCACTCGTCACGTGACTTTCATCTCAAGATGACAAGAACATGGTCTGATGTTTGACGTGTGAGTAGAATACTGTTTTGATAGACTTTTATGCGAGCTTTTGTCTCCAATTTATAAATCATAGATAATTCGCACTAGTGCAAATTACCAATATGATTCTGACTTGCTGTCAAGTGAAGTTTTTAAATTTTGCTTTATTTTTTATGAGAGAAACAGTGTTTGGCTAAATTTTAATCGAGAAATAGTCCTTCGAATATCCCTCGTGCATGTAATTATCGATAATTTGACATGCACTTGGGATATTATATATGATAATAATTTTAGAATTATTGTTTTTGAAATATTCATTCACGAAGAATACAAACATATTTTATTAATATTCACGGTCAACCTTGCGATTTGGATGACCCCTTTTGATGAGTACCCTATTTTACTCCCTACTGTACTAAGTGGAAGTCGGACATATGTGACCTTGAAATCACAGTTAAATGGGTCACTTTATTCATTCAACAGGGAAAGTAGAAGCGAGCTTATATTCATATAAGTTCCATTAAAAATGTGTATTGTGGATTCCAGTTTGTCGAGCATTGTGTAGGCTTAGGGTTTGTTTGTGAAAGCTAACTTACGTACAGGTAAATTCAATATAAACAAAATTTGTACATCATTATTGGAAAT
Organism: Poecilus cupreus; assembly: GCA_963942605.1. Lineage (NCBI taxonomy): Eukaryota > Metazoa > Arthropoda > Insecta > Coleoptera > Carabidae > Poecilus > Poecilus cupreus. Next base: position 5,238,101 of record OZ012733.1, on the reverse strand, counting down.
AGGAATACTTTTTTAAGCGGTAAAATACAATTGGCAATATACTACATAAAAGAAAATAAAAATGTAATACAGAAGTTGAGGTAAATATTTAGTTATGGTATCTTATCTATATTATTAATATTTCACTTGGCTATCTACAAATTTGTATTTATTATAAACTCCCTGAATTAATAAAAATATACTTTTAAATATATTTTTATGAATCTGAAGCTTTTTGAATGAATTGATGTTTGTAAAAATGATCAAATTCATAATTTGCATATCAAAATCGGCCTCTACCGGTTTCGGCAAAACATTTGCGTTTTTCGGAATTCACATCCTCAAGAATGCATTTGTCTTGCCGAAACCAACGGAAGCCGATTTTAATTAATATTGATTGACTGCAATCCAGGAATTTGATTATTTTCCCATATATTTTTATGTTTACGTCGACAAACATGTAGATAAGTAAATAAATATTGAAAAGATTAATTAAATAATGTTATCCGTAATAATATAGATATAATCTCGGATATAGTTTTGCAACAAAATCAGAAAATATTATACCTATGAAATAACTGTTAATATATAAATAACTTAGCCACTATGAAAATCTAAATTTATTGATTGAATTTGAATTAACTTGAATATATTTTAATATAAAGTTATAATTTGTAATTAATATTTCAAGAACAATGCCTACTGATTTTTTTGTTAATTTTAGATGTGCCCCACATTGCAGAGAACACTGTATAATTAATTAAGCTTTTATGATGTGGCCATGTGATTTAATTACAGTATTTATTTTGTTTCTTTTTATAAATAACTGGTACTACAAAATAATAATACCCTTATCTGTATATCTGTAATATATGTCATTATACTTTCGTTCTAGTTTCATTTCAACATTCGGCTGAACCATTTATTAAATATATTCCCAGAATTATTTGTTTCACGTTTTCCTCAATAAAATCTAAATGCCTTATGGTTGATTTATACTAAATTTTATTTTAATTTTAAATTTATTATTTACTTTCCTGGTTCATTCTGAATTTGAATTTATCAAATTTAAAATTATCAATCAGAATGATAAGGCTTCAGGTTTTTGACATTATGTATTAAAGAATAACAAAATAGTTATTTATATATCAAGGCACTGAAGTTTATCTTTTTATCACGAATATGGAATTTATTTACCGAAGCCTGTAGGGCCGAAGAAAATAAACCATTTACCCTGTGAGTGATAAAAGCAATATTTTTGATGATTACAAATAAATTAGTTTACATATATGATTTTAAAAAGTTTCTTAGTACCAACACTTATTTATATAACAATTCGTATGATATCGCAAATAAAATTATGCATTTACTGAATAACAACAAAAGAATGCTAATTGTCCTTGAATTTTTTGCATTCAATATAAGAACAACATTAATTGTTTACTTTACAAGTATGTAATACAATTCAGTGTATTCCACCAACTTCCTGTTTTCTACACAGTAGATTTTCTTTAGATTTCATATTCCCATAGCATCGGTTCTATTAAGTTATTTCTCGTGGGCATATTTGGGGGTCGTGTGTAATTATTTGTATATCAAAACACTAAAGTATAATTTTTTATTACGAATATGGAATAAACAATATGACTAATAAAAAATACTTGAGTACCGAGGTATACATTATATTTTTTTTTATCGAAATCGTTAAATTATTAATTAAAAACATAAATAAATAGCATTACGTATTTATAAAACGTCAGCTAGCTGTTGCGACGGGGATGGCTGTGATAACAAAAGTACTGTCAAAGTGTCAAATTTTTGTGTATAATTTTCATCATTATTTACATGTTCTTAAACGTGGTCTGCATATGATCTGCATTACATTCAATAAATTATTATCAAATGTAAACAATAAATAAATTCACCAATAGTGTTATATAATAATTTGTTTGTTAATTTAGGTAGTGCTCAAAATTTGGAGCCCGTAAAGTTAAATTTTGTTAAATAAAGTTTTACTTTAGCATAGCTACTATACTATTTTGTATCGATTTCAGAAAAAAAAAAATAGTTATTTATGTATCAAGGCACTGAAGTTCAACTTTTTATCACGAATATGGAATTTAATTGCCGAAGCCCGTAGGGCCGAGGAAAATAAACCATGTGAGTGATAAAATGGAACTTCAGTGCCGCGGTACATATTAAATTTTATTTGAAATCTAAAATTTAAAAAAACTGTAAAAAATGTATTATATAGGTAAGTCTATACATCTGTCAGTTGTCAATTGAAACTGACACTCAGTGTTGCCAACCTCGAACAGTGAAGTTATCGTACATAACACTCAAAATTATGTGTTTTGTCCTCAATTTCGTCATCGGAATTAATTAGTTAATTCTCCTTGTACATCTTGTTTCATGTTACGTATAAATGTACTAAAGTACGTCAATATATCTGCCAAAATTATCCTAATTGTACAATAATTATTTAACGGTTGCCAACACTGGGCTGCTCAAAATTGCCGTATAATGGGTTACTTTAGTAGCTTCTAATAATGATGATTTCTGGGTACTGTAGTGCCGATTTCAAATAAAATATTATACTTATAAACTTTAAAATCCTAGTAATATTTTAGTAGTCTCATAACCTTAAATTTAATGAGAGAATTGTGAAAACTAATACATAATTACAGAAAAAAAGTCAATAGAAGAAATAAAATTACCTCAAATATTAAGCCATACGTTGTACAGACGTCTGAGACACGTTCAAGAACTATAGTCTTACCAAGAGTAAGAAATAGAAAAAAATAATTCTTTTTTTAAATCAAAAAAATCTGGTATGCTGGCCAGATGACATTTACAATATATAAAACTAAATTTTAATATTTTATAAACACATTTTACACATGTTTGTCATTATAAAGTAGATTCTATATAAGAAAACATTTTTTTTTATGTATTCGATTTTTATTTTAAATAAATTGAAATTATTATTTTGCGCATAGTATTCCTTTTACGGTCTTTCAATTATGACCAAAGTCTAATCAGCTCTGCAAATTATCATGAAACTTATAAATATATAGTTTATTTTCTTTATCTTTCCTTTTTCAAGACTCGCACATACGGACATACATAGGTATATCTATCCACCAATTTACACATACAGACGTTATGGGAAAATAGTCAGAAATGATTTACGAGACCTCAAAATATGTATTTCATAGATATTTTCGGCATTGATTTGTTCTTTAATTCCTATACCATATGTTAAATAACTCAAGAAAAATAAAAGATTGATCAATGAATCTTCAAAATTATAAGTTTTGCGAAAATTTGAAAAACTGCGTCGATTTTGGCCATATGGGGTACAGGGTAAATAGCTCCGTGGTAACGCGTCGAACTGTGGATTGTGAGATCCTCAGTTCGAATCTCATTGCTGACAGTTGCCAATAAAAATTTACCCCTGTGGTTGCCCCTCCACTAACATCTTTTGGGGGCTATGCTTTCACGGCTGGTAACCGCACTTCATACGCAAAAATATATCATTTACCGAGATCTGCGTAAGCAGAGTGTCACACCTATAATGGGTAAAAGGCGTGATGATATATTTATTTATTTAGCTACGAAAAAAGTTTTACATCATAAATATTTACAATAATATCTGGAATAATAGTTTTAATAGTTTAACTCGGCACTAAAATACCAGATTTACAGCAGAGGCTGTAAATCTGTGTTTGGTGCCGTGTTAAACACAATATTTTTTGGCCGATTTGGAATGAATATTAATTTGTGATTATTTTTAATACATATTTTGAAGTATATCGCCATTATATTACGTTGCCATGCGTTTATTGAATGATTCTTATGCCTAGGCAGTAAACGTGACATTGTACAGACTGTAAGTATCACTTTTAATGTTAATCGGCAAAAAAACCATTTATTTGGAATTTTTTTTATATATGTTTACAATTATTAGAAAAACTAAATTAAATGTTTAATAAATTTTCTATAACACTGTTTTGGAAACTGGGCATTCCAGTACTAAAAATTGTTATGGAATCACTAACATTCCATACGCGGCGTATTCGACGAATCAGAACCGCTTATTAGCGCGACATATGAAGTATCTTGATTCAGTTACTATGGTTACGTCTGTTTGTTTTAATTTGATTTTTTTGAGTTTGACGTTTTCAACAGTTTTATATTTGTATTTTTGTATAATTTCCAAAACCTTTTTATAGAAAGTATAGTCTACAACATGTAACGGAATGGCCTATCCCACGCTCGCAAACCGTAGCCCTCGCCTTTGGCTCGGGCTACAAACTTTTTGCTCGCGTGGAATATGTGCCATTCCATTACTTGTTGTAGAATATACTATTTCAAATTCAACGTTGCTATGAGAATAAACACAGAACTATTTATTTTATATTTCAAGTATTCGTAAATTGGTTGGTATTAATAATTAGAACTGCTTTTGTTATTAGTGAAACAATAAAAAAAAACAATACAAAAACAGTTACCCTTTAATCTACATGAACATTTGTTTCATGATAACAATGAGTCAAATACTATTGTACTACATTAAAACAATTCCGTTTAGATGTTTTATAATTCGTTATCAGTTGTCAGTCATTGTTGATTATTCTTCGTACGCCTATGATTGAGTATCACATTTCGTACAACACTCGCGTCGTGAATTCATATCGCATAATGATATGACTTCATCGAGCAGTGTTAGCGCCTCGCCCGAGCTGTCTGTGTAAGTCTATGGTGTCAAACCGAAGCGAAAGAGACCACCGGATGAGCCTTATCATTTCATTATATTCGCGCTGCACATAACACGTCATACGGACTATCGTAATATAAGTGTCCTCTGTTTTGGTTAGACGGTTAGGGATAGATAGAAGAGTAAATATATCGCCTTCACCTGGCGGTAAAAGTATAATGCCCAGTAAACAGCTTATTCCTGAGGTCATTTTGAGCCAAAAATGTCATATGAACATAAGTCCTATTCCTTCTAGTTACCAAAATACAAGACGTTGAAGTTCTACAAATAACACGAAATTTTCTAGTTTTTGTAATCAAGGTACTTTCGGAAAACAAGAGTTTTATTGAAAAGTCATACTTTATTTGTCTTAATTAATTTTATTTATTAATATTAACGAATACAATTTAGAGAACAAAACACACAATTACACAATTAAATAGACAAATAAATAAATTCTAAACACAGAACAACATGGGAAGGTTGGCGTCTGTTTGGGTATATGTTTTGGTATTCTCTAGAAGCGTAACGGGTATTACCATTACATAATCCATAAATAAAAATCATATCTGCATATTCAGCAGTGCTATAACCATCCATTATGAAACAAAAATACAATCAAAAGTACAACAATTTTTAATTAAGACAAATAAGGTATGACTTTTCAATAAAACTCTGGTTTTCCGAAAGTACCTTGATTACAAAAATTAGAAAATTTCGTGTTATTTATAAAAATTCTACCTCTAATATTTTGGTAATTAGAAGGAATAGGACCTATATTCATATGACATTTTTGGCTCAAAATGACCTCAAGAATAAGCTGTTAAAGTTTGTTACACTAATCCTGAAACATCCTGTATAAAAATTTCGTTGCTTCAGCCAAATTTCAACACTTAAATTGACTTGAGGAATCCTTAAATTAAGTGTCCGACATTGGAAACTTAACATCTACTTAACCAAGGAACTGTCAAGTATTTGTATTTGTGGTGAGGAAGAATATTAAATTATTATGATATTGATTACGACGATGTTGATGAGGAAGATATTCGATTTATAAATATTCGTCCAAGAATAATATATGAACGAGCTAATCATTTGTCGGATGGACAATTTTTTTAACGATTTGGTTTAACCAAAAATACTAGAATACTAAAATCTGTGATTGCTAATATCACTAATAGTTATTTATGTATCAAGGCAGTGAAGTTCAATTTTTATCACGAATATGGAATTTAGTTGAGGCCCGTAGGGCCGAGGAAAATAAACCATGTGAGTGATAAAAAGGAACTTCAGTGCCGAGGTACATATTAAGTTTTATTTGAAATCTAAAATTCGAAAAAACTGTCAAAAAATTACAATACAGGTTAAGTTTATACATCTGTCAGTTGTAAATTGACACTGACAGTCAGTGTTGCCAACCTTGAACAGTGAAGCTATTGTAAATAACACTCAAAATTATGTGTTTTGTCCTCAATTTTGAAATCGGCACTAAAGTACTCAAAAATCGTCATTAAAAGCTCACAAATCGTCACAAAATTAACCTATTATACGACGATTTTGAGCAACGCAGTATTGGCAACCGTTAATTAATTATTGTACAAATAGGATAATTTTGGCAAATATATTGACGTAATATATTAATATTATACGTAACATGAAACAAAATATGCAAGAAGATTTAACTAATTAATTCCGATGACGAAATTGAGGGCAACACACATAATTTTGAGTGTTATTTACGATAACTGAGTATCAGTTTCAATTGACAACTGACAGATGTATAAACTTAACCTATATAATAATGTGTTAAAGTTTTTTTTTTCTAATTTTAGATTTCAAATAAAGTTTAATATTTACCGCGGCACTGAAGTTCTATTTTATCACTCACATGGTTTATTTTCCTCTTCTTTACGGGCCTCGGCAAATAAATTCCATATTCGTGATAAAAAGTAAAACTTCAGTGCCTTGATACAGAAATAACTATCTTTTATTTGAAACTATTATCCTTATTCTGTAAGTACCGCTTAATAATTACAATTTGCAGGAATTTATTTGTTGCCCTATTAAATTATATTATATTTGCCTTCTTCTTGTTTTGCAAAAGAAATGTCATGAAAATAATTGTCATTATCAATAAAATTATTGATATGATTCACACTTATTTCATATAAATTAGTAATTAATTTATATTATTTTTATATTTATAATATAAACAGTGCTGTTTTGCATAGGCATTATCTCAATTTTGTTAGGCATATGAATCAACATTTAATTCCCGCCGAAATACTCATAATTAAGCACTATAAAGCCTATTGTTATAATTTTAAATCTTTCGGCAAATATACACGTCATAATTGTATAACAAATGAAAGTCCAATTTTTATCAGAGTGATACACTTTTTATTATTAAAATAACCTCATGTATACTTTATTCTCATTCAAGAATATTTTCATTTGTTTACATAGAACGACAGTAATAGATATTTATGCAGCAAGCACATATTTTAGTGTTTTTTGAACGAGACAGTTTAGGGGCCGAACGAGAGGAACAAAGTGAGGCACATAAAAGTGCGATTCAATAAAACCCTGTTATGTACGTGTTGCATACAATTTATTTTCGACTGCGTTGCAGATTATTTTGCTTAGATAGCATAAATAAATAAATATCATCACGCCTTTTACCCATTATGGGTGTTGCACTCTGCTTACGCTGATCTTGGTAGGAGATATATTTTTACTTATGAAATGCGGTTACCGGCCGTCAAGTCATAGCCCCCGAAGGTTGTTAGTTTAGGGGATACCACAGGGGTAAATTTAAATTGGCAACTGTCAGTAGTGGAACAAGAAAGAATTTGATCATTTAGAAGTGTCCTTTTTTCTGTTGTTTATTACCAACTTGTTAATTGTTTATTGTTTTACTTTATCGGACTAGTCCATAAAGAGCCACTTTGTGGAAGCAAAACAATATATTATAATAAGTGATTAATAATGTAGTCGAACATAGTAGTATATTATACATTAATCTTAAATATTGGAATGAAAAAATACACAAATAATTACGCGATTTATGCTTTGCAAGCATAGAGTTTTTAAAATATGGAACATGATCATATACAAGTGATTATGCGGTCTATCATATCATTTTATTATTTAAAAATAAAGAAACGAAGAGTTAAGTCGTTTGTTGAACAAACAGATTCCGCAAAGAAAAATATTTCTTCAATAATCTGTTGAAATCTATTTTACTATATCATGCTCATAAAAGCTTCTTTTTTTTGAATAAAATTTCTTTTTTATCCGACAGAAAATTGTATTTTCTCATTTCTGATCAATTGTATTTTAGTCAAATCATCTAAGTTATTCATATTTTAGCAAAGAATTTAAATTCTCAATGATATAGAATATAACCTTTTCAATCACAAAAATTTTTCATTTTTATTTAAAAGATAAAAGTTGGTTATCTTATAAATTAAATTAAATTAAATTAAATGAGAACATAAATTAAATGATGGCATGAATGCTTATATTTGATAATTCGTATTTATTCTTTAAATTAAAATAAATTTAAATTAAATGTAAATGAAAATAGTTGCATGAATTCGGCATAAAATACGAAAATTTTATTTATTCACATTTATTGGATATCATAAAAAAAATTTATTATTATTAATCTATATCTATTTTATTTTAATTAGGAATACTAAAGATTACTATTACAGCAAAAACTATTTAATACGGCAACCTTCAGAAAAAAGATCTTGTAGCTCATAAATAATTTACGAATCAGCGATCATACAAACTGCCTAAAAATAGACAAAAACTTGAAACCATGAAACCTCAAGGCCGAAATTGGGCAATTTATTTGTAAACATAGCAGGCATTGCCGTGTCATTATGTTTTTCATCCGTAAACGTCGCTTGGCGTTCATTGCAAAAACTAACACACACGACTACAGTAAATATAAACGTAACCGGTGCCTGACTGCTGGCTAATGCCGTATATGTGGACGGAATTCGACGCATATAATTTGCTATGAAGGTTTCCCCATAGGCGGAGGAAGTGCGCAGTGAAATTAGAAAATTGTATTCATAAATAAATATTTGAAATGATGATATTAAATAACGGTATATAAAGTTTAACAAATTATAAATGTGGAGCTATAATACAGAAAGTTCCTCTGCTCCAAATTAATGTACCCATATAGAACTCCCAAATTATACTTTTTATTATTATTATACCACTCGGATAATGAAAACCTGAAGACAAAAGTCGAACAACAGCTACAACAAACATACAAAACATATAAAGTAGTCTCAATAATAACAATCAAACCATTAATAATAACGAAATAATAATAAATAACTTGAAAACAATACAAGAAAAGATAATAAATAACAATTTAACAGTAACTAAAGCCGATAAAAATGCCGGACTAGTCATATTAGATACAGACACATACATAGAAAAAACTCATCAATTCTTTAACGAAAATAACATAAAATCAATTAAAACAAATCTAATAAATTCAAACAATACAATAATTAGAAAAACAATAATTAACTGTATCTCCACAATTCTTAAATTTAACAGCCATCCCTACAATATCCTTAAAAAAAAACCTACCTGCAACACCTACTCTTTACAGACGCATAAAACTACATAAACCTGAAAAAACCATGAGACCCATAACATCATCCACAACCTGCACACCTACTAGCGAAATCACTAAATGATATAATAATAAACAAATTTCAATATAAATCATCCTATTCAATAAAAAAACACCCATGAACTTAGTACCTACATAATAGTAATTTACTTTACAAGTGGGCTAAGTAAGGAATTACCCACGAGAGAAATTTTAGCACACGAAGCCGAAGGCTGAGTGTGATAATTTTATCGAGTGGGTAATTCCACTTTGCCCACCTGTGAAGTATAACGTTTTATCCAACACCTCTTAATAAATGAAAAATTTATTAAAGAAATACTATTTGACAGTGACATATGCTTTAAATTTTTAAATTAAAATGTCAATCGGAGTAGTTACCAAGGTGTTATAAATAAAAAAATACTCACTAGTGGCTTTCCTCAAAATTATACCCACTAGTGGGTAATCTGTTACTTTGCTTGTTTAAAATCGCCATAGTTATAGAGCATTTATTGAGAGATGTTGGATAAATAAATAAAACATTATAGATACAAACCAAAAAGAATTCACAATGATCTAAATACTGACTTTCATACTTTCATAATCAGACATCGCTTTATATTTGGCCAGCTTTTTGGGATTTGAGCATTCTGTGCTGCTATGTATGAGCATTTCCATTACTTTTTGACAATTTTATTTTTGGTCAATAATTACCCAAGCCAGAAATTTCTAGAACATTTTAAATTTCCTGAAATCATTTCATTAAATAATTCGTTCCTAAAGGCATAATTCCGAACTGTTCAAATAAGCTATCAAAAAAAATTCATAACTTTTTTCTCTGAGGATAAAAAATGCTAGTTTTTGCAGCAAAAATCGGCATTTAATTTACTTTAAATGTCCTAAAAATTTCAGGCTTAAGAAATTTTTGACCAAAAAAAAAGTTAAATGCTCGTATATATAATACAGTTTTAGAAAATATTCTGATTGTATTTGCCATGCACGAGGGATATATTAGACGTATATTTCACGAGAAAGATTTTCATAAAATTTACCGAACTATTCAGTTAACTGATAATATAAGATGTATTTACCAACCTGTTTTGGTAAATACTTCTAATCGCTTAGTAAATAATCGTGTTTGCTGTGACAATTTCATAAAATGCGTCTTCTATCCTTATCTTACCGAATAGTTCGGTAAATTGTACGATACTTTTTCTTCGTGTAGACAAGAACGATATCACCGTATTTTTAATCAAATATATTTATACATCATTGCGATCTTACGGGAGCTCATAATATAGAAAGAGAAATATTTAAATTTCAGTTAACTAGATTCCCACAATTCCATTTAAAATTATTGAATTTAATTCAATCGTAACTTTCAACTAAGGAATACGACATACGAGACAAATAATTTCATTATTATTTTATTTCCCGTTATTATACATATATTACTCTCTAATATTTAATTTCTTCTAAGTTATGTAATGGTATTATTATTTCTAAATATGATTCTTATTAAATTTTAATTGCATATTCATTACTAAGTTACTTTAAAAAGAGAAATTAAGTAATTTCTTGAAATTCTCTTACGTAATCTCATCTAAAAAGCATAAAACTATCTGTAGATGACAAATAAATAAATACAAAATATCTAGGCGTGTGATCTGCATTGCATCAAGTTTATAAATTCCATGAAAGATGAGATATAACAGCTAAATCAAGAAATTAACTCATCCTTTACACTTGCAGTATAATTATTGTACTATTCATATTCACTAAACCTGTTTAATATTCTACAGCGCACTGCCCGTCCTGTCATTTCTTCATACAATCATCAAATCAACGCATTAATGTTAATAAGGAAAATGTGCAACATCTTATTTCCTTCGTACTAATCTCGAATAATTTAATGCTTACTCATTTTGGATTTAATTACAAGGTGGTTTCCTATTATTTACTTTTTGTTTGATAACTAACACAATTGAATTAAACTGTCACTTCATCATACCTACACTATTATTGAATATTGGTGCAGATAACATATTCAATAAATATGGAAATTGAAAATGATTATTCAAATTACACATACAGTTCTACTGTGTTGTGCATAATCATGAAACGATAAATAATAAAGCATATTTATTCCTAGGTTTAAGTTATGACAAGGCCCTTAGGATATGAATGTTATGTCTTTATCATTTTATGAGAATAAAACTGCAACCTAGTACCTAGTAACTAGTCTATAATTAAATTGATAATCATTCTAAATAAAATAATTAACAAATAATTCAATTGTCGATCTCGATAGTGTAGTGGCTACTGTCGCTAGCACAGCACTCCAGAGGTCGTGGGTTCGAATCCCACTGAAGAGCATAGTCGTTTGTTTTTATAAGGCAGCATATGACTAAAGCAATTAGTCTGCTTCTTAATTTCGTAATAAAACTTAAATCCAATTATTAAAAATGGCATCACAAGCATAGTAACATGTTTGACAAAAAAATTAGATTATTTCATGCCGAATTCATGCAGTCATATTCATCTACATTTAATATAAATTTATTTTAATTCAAAAAAATAAATACGTATTATCAAATGTAAGCATTCATGCAATAATTTAATTTATGTTCTCATTTTCATTTTCATTTGATTTAATTCATAAGATAACCAACTTTTACCATTTAAATGAAAATGATAAATTTTGACGTATGTGATTGAAAAGGTTTTTGAAATTCTTTGCTAAAATATGAATAATTTGTAAAAATTGACTTAAGTAGAATTGAACAGAAATGAGAAAATACAATTTTCTGTCCGATAAAAAAGAAATTTTATTCAAAATTAAAGCAACTTTTATGATCATGATTTAGTAACATAGATTTCAAAAGATTATTGAAGAAATATTTTCCCTGCGGTATCTGTTTGTTGAACAAACTGGGTCTTCTTTTCTTCATTTTTAAATCATAAAATATGATGAACACATAATCACTTATATATGATCATGAGCACTATTTGTATAATAGTTATTAAAATATTTTTAGAGATTTTATCAAATTGAAGTTTTCTGGTTATTTCTGACAAGTTTGTGACATGTTTGTGACAAATTTCACTGCGTTTGCGTAGTAAATGTAAACAAGTTAAGTTTGAAACATAAGCTTCATTTCCTTTTTTGTAGCGAGAAATGTATGAATTTCTTTATTTATATGTATATTCAAGGTTAGCTGTCAAAACAAAAAATGAGTATGCACATGCGTTTCACTATATTCGCAGTTCCAGTCTATGTTTCTAACTTAACTTGTTTACATTTATCACAGGCGCAGTGAAATTTGTCACAAACATGTCAGAAATGACCAATTGGAACAAACCTATTGTCATATCATTTACTCATTTTTGGACTTGATACGTTGGTTATAACAATTCACGATGTATAATTTTTTAAACATGTTTATAATTTTTTTGAGACCAAAGTCATCTAAACTTAAATTTCTAGTGCAATAATTTAATAAGAAAATATAAATTTATACGTATAAGAAATTCGCGTGATACCCACACCAGATTTTTTGTATCATAATTCCTCGTAATGAAATATTATTACAATACTTTATTATGTATTGTACAAATGATAAAAATATATAACAGAGATAAGAGCGGAAGTGCATTGTGAACTTCCCTGAACCCATCTGGTTTATTGTCTGCTATCGGAATCACATTCACTTTGCTTTTGCCTTTGTGTTAGCTTTATAATTCGCGATAATAAAGGCGCCAAGAAGATACAAAGTTAGTTAAAGCAAATCTAAATATAACTGATATATATTTATTTACAGTAATAATATACATATGTAAAAATAATAACTGGTTGGGTATGATTGATGGTTTGTTACGTGAACGAATGATTCCGAATGTGAAGAATAAACGAGCATGTATGAATCGCACTATGAATGTGGACGAGGCGAAAGTGGTGTGTCAGGATAGGAATGTTTGGAGGAGATTGATTGTTGGTTGACAGTGTTTCTGGGTTCGTGCTACCCCACTAAGTGGGACATAGCGTGATGTTATGTATGTATGTAAAAATAAATTCTTAATATTACGATAGCGATCGTGATTAGCAATAAAAATAAAATCATAATATTCTCCTGTATACCTATGGAAACATATTAATTTATGTAAAACACGTTATTTTAAAATACTTTATTATTAATTAGACTACTTTACTCTTACATTTGCTCTCATTTCTGAAGATATAAATTACGGTAATACATGGTAACTTGATTACCTAGCCATATATACGTACTTACAATTATTTATAAATTGATAAGGAAATCTTTATATAAAATATTCATATTCAAAGAAATACTTATGTAGCATAGTATCTTACTTTTCTTAGCTCCGTAGGCACGCATAGAACTGTGATTGATGAGATCCTTAAAATTTTCGTAAAATATTCCTAAATTATTATTTCTGTGTTTAGTACCATTAAAAAATATTAATGTGGTCACCACGTAACTTTATTATACATTTAAATCTATATTTGTTTGTTTAATAATTAAACAAAAGTTTCAATTATTTTTTCGATAACAACTCTGATTTTTTAATAAATGTTCAATAATTTAAAATAGTGACTCAAATTTTTGTCGAGAAATACTCTTCCAATATATTCCTTGTGCCTGGCAAATACAATTAGAACATTTGCCATGCACTTGGGATATAACTACTGACTATTTCCCTCAAAAAATTTAAGCCAATCAGAATTCTGACATTTCTGAATGTCGTCCAATCAACGTAGAATTACAAGATAATTTTGCATTTGATTCTGACTTGCTGTCAAATGAAGTTTTTAAATTTTGCTTTATTTTTATGAGAGAAACAGCGTTTGGCTAAATTTTAATCGGGAAATAGTCTTTCAAATAACCCTTGTGTACGTAATTGTCGATAATTAGACATGCACTTGGGATATTATGTATATATGATTAATTTCCCTCGAAAAATTTCAATCAATCACGTTGCAGTATTTTCTAAATTTCGGCCAATGACAATCGAATACAGTGAATATTTTGCATATCGAGTATTTGCACAAGCGCGATACCCGAATATTTATAATAATTTTAATCACAATGAGGAATAGTTTAATTTGTTGGTTTTAAAAGGACAAAGGGGTAATATCTTCAATTTGTCAATCAATTTCTTCAAAAGAATTACTGTTTGCGCGTTTTAAAAGACTGGTATATGTATATAGATTGCTATGGAGAATGATGAAATCTAGACCTCCATAAAATTATGTTGTTATGTTTTTGTTGTTATAAATATTTGAATGTTTTTGTAAACAACAGTTATTTTTATGTGTATCAATAAAAGAACACAAATGAAATGTTTCGGAAAATAAACTACGTCTAAATTTATTATTATATTGGAATTTTTACAATTTAACCCTGCACTTTACAACGTATAGCAGCAGAGTGGTCTGCTGTACAATTCTACATATTCACTGTTATTGGAAGAGTGTAAGACTTGACTCTATCCTGGCAGTTAATTACTGGAAGAAGACAACGTTCTGCATATATAATCTACCTTTTGCGAGTGCTTCGTTTAATAGTGCAAGTGCTCCGATTATTATATTATTCTACAAGACGTCAAGCTATAGACTTGCCGCATCTCTTCTGTACTGCAACGATTCAGCGACTTCCCAAGGCTGGTCTTCAGAGTCCGTCAGAGCAGCGACTTCCCAAGGCTGGTCTTCAGAGTCCGTCAGAGCAGCTGAAGAATTCAACACTCTTCACCTAAGTCCGACCGCCGCAGTGCACGAGTGTCCAGACTATACAGGTTAGAGTTCATCATATTCCAATCAATTATATATATAGAACCAGTCTTCGTTCTTACCACTCTGGTCCTTCGATTCTATGTTTAGTAATATTCTTTAAATTAAAAAATAAAATACAGTCCATATCACTTTATTACTAAACAATTACTTTCAAAACGCTGTTGACTCATTTTTAACGTAATTTGACAAATAACATTTATCAAAGTTTGACGTTTATGTGACAGATTAAAATAAATAAATGTTTAATAATATAAAATAATAACTGAAATCTTTCTCGAGAAATATTCGTCTAATATATCCCTCGTGCATTGCAAATACATTTACCATGCACTTGGGATATAACTACTGAGTATTTTGGGTAAATTTTAATTCCGATAAAAATTATTTCCTTCGTTACAAAAAGCATTGTATAAACTTCATGCGGGAAGATGTTATTTACGCATTCGCACAAATGAAGCCCTCGCTCGCTCAAATAAGCGCCCATGCGGGAAGGATGCCTTCCCGCACTTGGTATGTAAATAACTATTTTGTATTTGTTTTAACAATTATATAATTCGGCAGAACAAATTTGAGTACACTAGCACTAGCACTAGAAAGACAGCAAATACAAATTCTACATCCTAATTATAACAAAATGGTGGAAGGTGCTATCTAGTTATAATGAAAGTCAAGATTGAGCCATGAAAGAAGCTGTGATTTGATATTTAAATAAGCTTTGCTATATAATTGAATTGAATAATTGAAGCACATGAATCATGATACTAAAATAAATTTTATATAATGAAATATATTTTATAATTAATTAGCGTAATTTTTATTATCATCCGAATTTTCCAACCGTAGATAACTTTGCATAAGTCATATTCTAATATTTCGCGAAACAAAGTTGCATTCGCATTGAAATACATTTTATCTTGGTCAGTGGTTTCAAAATTCCGTTTAAATATTCTTTACAATTCGTCACAAATTCTGATAAAACCATTAAATTTTACGACTATTACATGAGTAATGTACCCATTACTCTTAGTTAACAAATCTTTCGTAAATATTTTTAAATCATTTACGTTTAAATATGACGTAAACATATTTCTACATTCTTAGAATTCTTTAGTAATCAAGACTTTTTTAGGTTGGGAAGTTATTTAATGAAAAACATATCCATATATTCTTAGTGTATTTAGGAATATTTTAGAAGTAAAATAATGCTAGTTACATCAGGTAATTAAAAAAATGCATATATGGGTACATAAATTATGGTAGATTTTGGAATATGAGGACCTTAGTTCGATTCCCACAAGCGACAAAAGTTTATCCCTGTGGTTTTCCTTCTTCTAAAATCATTGAAGACCGTGACGCATTCCATTCTTGCTATTATGAACCAATATGCGAAATATTAATTGTGATATTAAAACTCAAATAGTATGAAACAAATTATTCAGTTGTTTTCTTCATGGCACTCTTGTTGAACTCAGATTTATACATACCATCATTCTATGTCCCTATATGGGGTAGCACGAACCCAGAAACACAGTCACCCAACAATCAATCTCCTTCAAATATTCCTATCCTGACACACCACTTTCGCTTCGTCCACATTCATAGTGCGATTCATATATGCTCGTTTATTCTTCACACTCAGATTTATATTAAATAGAATTTGATATCAATTTTTCTTTTCTTATATATATATATATGATTCTAGATTAGAAGATAATGTATAAGTAGTTTTTAAAATCAATGAATTATTTAGAGTTACGAGAAATTAAATATTAAAGATTAGGAGGTGTAAATTGATACACATATCAGCTGTTATTATATTTTGCACATTTAGTTTCAGAGATAGGCAAGTTTAAAAATTATTTTATAAATAATTTATGAATGTGTAAACTATTTTATTTTTATTTGTAATTTTAGTTGTACGTGCATGTACTACTAAAATATAGCTTATACACCGGATATATGACATACTTCAATTAAGCGTTAAAACTTACGTTAACTTATGCTCAGCTAACATGACGCCACATCCGTGGCGTGAAATAAAATTATAAGATTATATGTAGTTTTTATTATTATTATGAGTTAACAATAGTATATTATTATATGAAGGATTATGATAGTCATTATTCACGAAGATGAAGTTTGTGTCACGATCCGTAGGCGAGTGTTTAATGACCAAAATCCTGATTATAATACTATACTTTTTCTACTCCTGTAAATTCGGAAATCACTTTTGAAAATTGTTGAAAATTCGTTGAAAACACAAGTTGAAAAACGTCAACATAAAAATACACAATGATAACTGACTATGACTACATGTCAACTGTCGACGGTGTTAGCTTGGTGATCCATATCACGAAATAACCGTGAATTATGGATTTCTGGCTCTGTGATTGGTGGAGAAAGAGAAAATTATGGGTATTATAATTCATCAAAAAAATTGTAATAATGGGGATATATTTATACAGGAGTAGAAAAAATGATTAATTTTGCTTATTTTATGATGGGGGTAAATATCTCCTTGGTAACGCATCAAATTGAGAATCATAAAATCCTTAGATCGAATTCCACCCGTTTGGTTCTCCCACCACTAATGCCTTAGGAGGGCATGACTTGACGGCTGGTAACCGCACCTCATTCGCAAAATCCCAGCAAACACTGTTGTAACATTGATGTACCTGGTATGTAATATCTTAAACCTATTTAGCATATCATTCATATACGCACTAATAATGTAATATACATATACCATGTCGGACATCTATTGAGAGAGCGTAAAATGATATTGTTGGTATGTCACATTGGTCTTGGACATGGTACATACCTACAACATATATATGTTATGTTACCGTACTTATAACATATTCACAGTTAAATAGAAAGTTTTATATATTTTATATAAAAATGTAGCAAAGAAATTTTAAATATTTTATAGTGTACTCTGAGAAACTTTGAAATATATTTAATTTAATTTTGCTAAGTGGTTATATATTTCCGTATAATAATTTATAAGAAGGAAATTGTTGATTTATAAATAAATAAACATTTTCAAAGAGATCTTTTTCAAAAATGTACAAAAAAAATTATTTCATTCGTATATTCAAAGTTATTTATACCAGTAGTTCTGTTATGTACCATTAACGTTACGATGTCTACATACATGGGATGTCATGTCTCATAGACCGTATTGCAGACATAGGTCTATCCATGTTATGTACATATAACGTACTCGCGACATAACTGTGTTTGCTGGGATTGTATCACTTACGGAGATCTGCGTAAGCTGAGTGCCACACCCATAATGGTTAAAAGGCTTTATGATATTTTTTTATTAACTATTCATGTAGGTGAGATCGAGGGTGAGCGATTATGTGCGCGCCCGAGAGGAATAAATATGATAAATTCGCACGAACAAATGATTCTGAATATGTAATATGAGGAATAGACATGCTACAATGAATGTGGATGAAGCGAAAGTACATATGAAAGTGAGGAGAAAATTAATTGCTGGTTGAATGTGCTTAGTTAGTGAACCACTAAGTCGTAGAAATGCTAAAAATTATATAACAATTTCGTAATTTTGTTTATGACGAAGGTTGCGATAATTTATTTGGGGTTAAAATATTTTAAATTCAGCGTCTATCATCAGCAGTAATTTACTCGTAAAGCGATGCTATAAATATTCATTTATTTCGATAAGAAACAAATGTCATTGACTCACTTTTGTTTTAGTTCAAGGCCGCCTTTAATTGTGCAGACAACTCACTGTTAGATTTAACAATATCAGATCACTTATTCTCATAAACCGGATCGTCTTTCTTTTGTTTTATTCGTTTTTGGGTAAGGCACTCATTGTGAAATACCTATCAGTATTAGGTAAATAGGTAATAAAACAGTGTCAATAGTATTTAACAACGTACGGTTACGTCATATATTTGTTTGTTATTCGAAGAATGGTACGAAAATAAATATAACATCATACCTGATATGGCAAAAATTAATACGTATACGTTGAGTAAAGTAGTTTTGCAGTTAAATGAAAATGAATATGGAATATTGCAATAAAATTTGAATAACTAAAACAGTATTTATTGATTTTTTATTATTATTTTTAATCTACCTTATCTGTAGGTATATTAGTTCTTATCAATTATAATAATGGAATAGGAAATATTATATTTCTTTTTTTCATAAAAAAACCTATAATAAAAATTATGTAAGTCGACTCATAGTAGTAGAACATTTCAATATTACTTTACTTTGAAAAATATTAAACATATTATACCGGTTGTCTAATTTTTTATGGGCTATACTATAGGAAATATAATGTTAATATTTTAATTTCGCTCTAAGTTTTTAACCTATTAATTTTCAAGCTAAAGATTAAATAGGTAAAATATTCGTAATTAAAAACTACACCAAATGAGCCTAAATTTATTGAAGTCATACATTTCTGTCACGTAAAATGAAATGTATAATTTTTAGCTATTCCAGAGTGCCATGGTAAACAAAACATTCAAACAATCTTATTATTTAACCCTCTATTGTATACTGTTCCCAATCGGGAACATAAGATTTAAAATTCTTCTTTTCTTTTCTTATGCAGTTTACTTTCATGGCAATCATGTTGTAACTATTTGGGAACATTATATAAACTTTGTCAATTGCCAATTAGGTCATTCGCCGAATTTGACCAACATAAAAAAAATACATTTTGAAGTGGAAAAGGATAATTACAGAAACTGAAATAGAAAATGTATAATTTGAGGGAAGCAGCTTATTATCTGCTAATATATTACAGCTAAATACACCTTTACAAAATTTCCAATTTTTTTTTATCTGATGTTTTCCTAGAAGAGGTTGTTTATCAAGCAATTTTGTTTAGTACGCAAACACGACCCAATAGACCAAAGTTCTATTGTAAGTTGAATTTGTTCATAATGTTCCAAATAGTGAACAAAACTTTAAATTTTTTTTTATTTTAAGAAAAAAAATTATGTAACACACTTATTTTAAATATATGAATATTTCTTTTGTAAAAAATACTTTTTTTTGAGCCTTTATTTAAAAAATAATAATTCATGCAATAAAGGGTTAAGTTTGACAGTTGGCATTTGGTAGAGTTTTAAGTTAAAAAAAAATATAGCATTGGAATCTCCTACACCACATTTCAATTCTACCCCTGGAATAATAATAACAATAATAGAATATTTAAATAACTGATTCTTTGTACTTCGTTGTACCTTTGTAATGATATTTCTGGAAAATGATTTGGTAAATTTAACTGCGAAGAAACTATAGCCAACCCATAAATATTTGGGCTCATATAGAAAAAGACAAATCCGAATTAAAAGCTGCGACATCCTCCGGGCAAAAAAGGGCAGCTAAAAATGTTTGTATATTTTCTTTCTTCATTTCATCTTGATTGGTGTCTCTTAGTTCTACTCAGAATGAAAACATAGTTCTTTAAAATATATATAGTACAGATATTTTGTTTGTTTATTTAAAATGTAGGAGTTCGATTCTATTTTATTACATTAGTTTGTTAGCCTTCGATATTTATTTTATTTTAATTATAACGAACAATAACAATTTTCAAACTAAATGAAATGATTTTTTGATTTTAGTGCTGTAATTTCTTTTTTCCGAAATCGATACTAAAGTACCCGATATTACTATGCGAAGTTAGCCAAAATAGTAGGTAAAGATAACTTTAATTTTACAAACTTTTATGGCAAAAATTTACTTCACAGACTCTTATGTCAAACTTGAATTACAAACCTAAAATATCAAAAAAATTATTCTTTAATACTATTGGTAAATTTATGTATTATTTACCTTTGAAAATAATTTATCGGTTGCAGATCACTTGCAGAACATGTCTAAGAATATATAAAAAATAATGAAAATTATAACCAAATTTGACACTTTGACAGGATTTTTGTTGTTATAGACATCCTCGTCGCAACAGCTAGCTGACGTTTAATAAATACATAATGCTATTTATTTATGTTTTTAATTAATAATTTAACGATTTCGGAAAAAATATAATGTGGATCTATTTTATTACTCATATGGTTCCATATTCGCAATAAAAATTATACTTCAGTGCCTTGATATACAAATAACTATTTTACGTCCTTTACTTGTTTGTCCTGACGAAGAATTACGTATTCAAAATGTTCATCGAATATTAAAAAGTAGATATATTTTGAAGTTTATGCAAATTTGACTTAATATTTATTTTTTATAAACTATATATACATTTGCTTTACAATTTATGGTCTAAACATCGTCTAATTATAAACATCACTTCGTAATAAAACTGTAACATGAAACTAAATTATTTGTTTCTATTTCTCTCCTTCAAAATAAATTTGATATAAATAACACAAAAATAACTTTGAATAAAGTTCCACAACCCAAAGTATGCAATAAATTTCAACCCTGTTAGACTAGACTTAGGACCGGTTTTAAGTCATTAGCGTTACTAAATTATTATTAATTATACTCATATTTAAAATAAACATTTCAGAAACATCAAAAATATAAATAAATTTTAAACCGAGAAACAATATTAATTGTGAGTAATATTTCCTTGTGCCATATTTCGGAGGTCTTGCAGAACCCAAAATTAGAAATTTCTAAGCGCCGCCACTGCTATTTCAATGTACTTCTCCGAACTTGGTAAAAAAGAAAATAAATAAATAAATCGTCTGGTATCTTCAGACATAATCGAAACTTAGTGTGGGGTAACGAACTATGCGGGACAAACTGAATATTTTAAATTGTAAACGAGCCAAACTTGATTCGAAATTTTCTTCGTATCTAACATATCTGGAAATTTATATCTACTCCATTTTTTTTACAAAAAAAATGTAAAAAACCATCTTTGAACATAGGACCAAGTTCAATATATATATTTTTTATAATTAATCACTAAAAATTAATTATAATAATTATTTTTTTGAACTGTAAAAACTCGAAATTTACAAGTTTAAACTCTCGTTTTAACTAATTCAGAATAGCGCGATTTGAACTGTATCGATGATAGTTTTAAATTATTTTATATGCAAATCATAAAATAGGGTCATATTCAAATAGCTCAAAATACAAATCTAATTAAATTATATTTACATACCTGCGTAAATTGATTATCCATATTTAAAAAAATAATAAATTAAATCACAATATCTACGTCAATTTTAAAATCCCTAACGATTTTTTAACACTAACAAAAAAAAGCAAATGCAAACTATGATTTCATCTTTCCTTATCACTTTATCACTATTTCTTATCACTCTTAACAGTTAATATTATCCTAATAAAGCGCTAGTAACGTTTAAACTCGGACTAACTTTGCGTCTATCATAAATTTGTATAAGTAGCGCTGGTGTTTGTGCTCATTTGATATTTCTATACGTGACGTCATTATGTTCGTCACATATGTGCGCTAACGGTATTGTAGAGACATCTATGTTGCAGTAGCTGTACCGCCGAGCTGTACCTACAGAAATTTTGTTGAGAGTTTGGAAGTTATTTTTATGTTTATAGTTGGCAACAATCCGCATGAGATATTAGTAAAAGATGGCAGCACTAAGAGTGGAGCAATAGGAAAAACATTACATTATTTTCTTTAAAAATATTGGGACTGCTTTATCTGTAGAATGAGCGTGCAAACTTTAGTTATTTGTCACAATAATTAGAACAAAAGATGTTTATTTCATTAGCAGATATATGTTTCAGTTTCTGGACTCACTATTGAGATTTTGAGAAACTATAAGAGTTTATGTATTTGTTTTCACGATAAAATATATAGATCAATACGTAAATATGGGCAGAAAATTGTATATTGTACAATAAGGGAGGTAATTTTTCCTGCGGAACAGGCGAAGGATACAATACAACAAGGGAAAAAATGTAATTCTTTCCTTGAGTGTATAGACTATTTTTTTCACGACCCCAATATTTATAATGGTTTTTATGTATTTCAGAATTATTAGAATTGTAATATAATTTATGATAGTTACCTTTGATTTGTTGAATTTTTGTTCGTTTTTCACATTATTTGAGCATTTTCCCTCACGACGGGAGAGAAAGTGCACCAGTCTCCCATAGATAAAATATTTGCTATTTCTGTCATGATTATGATATCATGGAAAACGGGTTTCATTGATTTTTTTTTTCATTTTTAAATCAACATCTATCCTATCATCGCATATTTAGTAAAATGTTTTAAATAAAAAAAAGTAAATTTTTTTAATGTCTAAACCAGTGGCATAGAATAGTATATTATACATTAAGGGAGAAAAGTGTATATTTTTTCCCGCGAAGTAAATTGAAGCACGAGCCGTAGGCGAGGGCTACAAAACAGCAAAGGGAAATGTGCACTTCCTCCTACAGTATATATACTATTTTTTTCACGACCCCAATATTTATGATGATTTTTCTGCATATCAAAATTATTTGGATTGTAATATAATTTATAATATGTAGTTAACTTTGATTTGTTTAATTTTGCTTATTTTTCACATTATTTTACCACTTTCCCTCACGACGGGAGAAAAAATACACAAATCTCCCGCAGATACGAAATTGGCTGTTTCTGCTATGATTTTAGGTTAGGTTAGTTTAGGTGAAAAAAAAGGTTTTGGAACAACCTGTACATGCAACTATGACAGATAAATTGTTTTCCTTATTCCTCCGCCATTTTGCCAGCGATCAACCCGCCACCTACATTCAGGTTTTTTTAATAAATTCATTTATTTAACAAATATTAAAATATAATTACATAGTTAACATAGTATTTTTAAGGCAAGTCTATAATTATTTATAATTTTTCTTTACCTTTTAATATAATTAAAGATTAATCGTTAATCGACATTTAGTTTCCGGAAAGAACCTTCAATGCCAAACATTTCGTCGCTAGTTTTAGGTTTTCCAGGTCGTTTTGATTCGTCTGATTTATATTGTTCATCTGCTAGGAACCAATCTCGATATTCTTCAAGTTTCTTCAAACATGAATCTGAAAACAAAACGTAGAGATACTAATTGTATTATTTGTGTTCAAATATATTTAGAAGTTATTTAGAACATTAGTAAATTATAAAAGAGATTGGGACTTCTTAGATCTATTAGATCTGTGATAAGGGGGTATTCCTTCATTTTTGGGACCTTTTTTTTCATTAGTAAATGTTATAAGATCTACAATAATCCAAATTTTAGTGAATAATTCAAAGTATTAAGTGAGATATTAAATTTATAAAAAATGATTAAACTTCAAATATGGAACGTGTGACGTCATCTTGCCTATGACATTTGTAAACTGATATCAGCGCCAACTATCGCCAAGTGAGTAGCGACGCAAGTGTTCGAAGCTGTCAAGAAACTTGCGTTTACATTTCAATATGTTGTTTGTTATTATATATTTATCTGTGGTTTACGTGTGATAAGATTTGAAATACATAGCCTGGGTTCAAACAAGCAGATTCATCAAATTTTCCTGTAATTGATTCTACTATGGTAAATGATTATAAGATGGCAGCACACTTGATATTTGAAAACATGAATCTGTCTGAAATTAGCAGCAGTAGGCAAGTTTACGTCACGCATTTTAAAGCCGCGAAAAAATGCAGATTTATAATATAAAATTATGTTTTTAAATTATTTATTATATTTTCCAGACATATTTTAACATAAACTACTATACCCTATTATAATTTTTTGCTAATTCAATTAGGCAGGAATACCCCATTCGCAAGCTCCACTACAAAATAGTGATGAAGAGGAAGAATTAATATCTTACGCCTACAAATCACACACTTCACAAACTAGAAACTAAAGAACCTTTGTTAGATAAACTCAGATTTAAAAATACCAAACTGAATAAATAATTCTATATCATGTTGGTTGCAACGAAATGAAGAAAAATCTTACCTATAATAGTTTGAATTGAATCACCTTTCCCACCATACTCCTTTGGCAAAATTTCTTGTGGTATAACTTTGTACAGAGATTCCATATCATTTCCATGGACTGTCACCTGAGCACA
This sequence comes from Poecilus cupreus, assembly GCA_963942605.1. Lineage (NCBI taxonomy): Eukaryota > Metazoa > Arthropoda > Insecta > Coleoptera > Carabidae > Poecilus > Poecilus cupreus. Next base: position 5,212,855 of record OZ012733.1, on the reverse strand, counting down.
AAATTTCAGATTAAATATTATTCCTTTGTTTAAATATTATCAGTAGTCAATAGTAATATAACAAGAGAGCGAAAATAATTTGACACATTTTTCCAAATCTTTTTGCCAAGTAATATAGTTACACGTCACGGAATTTCGTAGGGCTTGAGTCTTCGAAGCCTAATAATACTGGAACGTTAACAAACGTTCAAATTTCGAACCGAGTGAGATTGTTAGTTGTTGACCTATCAGCTATCAGTCTCTGTTGTACAATGTTTTTTTTTTTTACATCAACCACTCAACAAACGCATAACCGTTCTATAGACAAAGAAGGGTGGCCTTACAATATCTCTCTGTTTTAGACTCGTTTTTCGCTTTCAAAGAAGCCTACAAGTTTCCATTCTAGTGTAACTATATTTCAATGGCCTGGACCCCAATTCTGTAACTTTAGTGCTAGCTCTAAATCGGCAATGTTTCTATATTCAGTGGTGGTATCTAGCGGAGATAACTGGAAACAGAGGTATATGATGTCATGTCTGTCTTTATCTGTAGAGCTACCACTGAAGGTGTTTAGAATTCATAGAGCTAGCTCTATTTTGATATTTGGTGTAGAGAACATAGCTTTTTGTTAGATATTTTGTTTCAATTTTGTATGTTAGTTCGTCAGTATATTATCTTTTATTTTTAGTTTAATTATATGATTCAGTTTATAGATTTAAATTTTTATTAGTGTAGAAATTTATAAAACTAAATAAAATATACAAGTATTAAAAAAACTGAAATTAAACTAATAATTTGCTACCAACCTAAATTTTTAAAACTTTTACACTATAAAATTCCTAGGATAGAAACAGTGGTTATTCTGATTATAGAAACAGTCACGGTTGCTATGATGTCATAGTTATAGAGCTAGCTCTTAGCTCTAAGTTACAGAATAAGGGTCCTGAGTAGCTATGGCCAAATAGAAACAACTGGCAACGACAAAAAAATAAAATAAAAGGTACAGAGATTATCTCCCGGAATAATCTCTACAGAGCTTTGTTCTGACGATAATAATGACAAGATTGGTTAAAACTCAGACACGTAACAAACAATGGCATATTTCGTTAGTTTTAAGAAATGTAAAAAATCTGTTGTGAGCACCACAATACCTCCCGCCATAGATTTCTTATCGAACAATACAGAAACACGGACCACAACTATCAAGAAACGCTCATCCCGTCAAAAAATTATGACACATGTCAAAAATTACATTTTTCAACCGTTGATTTGTTTTTTCAAGAAACAGGTTAGCAGATTTAAACGAAAATATCAAAATATCATTTTTCTTTAACGTCTTGGAATTCGTAAATGGTGACAGTAAGAGGAAAATGTTTCAAACAATAATTGTTGATAATAATAATTAAAACATAACAAAATGTTCTTTAAATCATAATTTACTGATATATTTTTAAATAACTTGAAAGGATTTCAAGTAAAATACTACTTCCGGTTATTGGATAATCACCAAAAACTAATCAGCTCTTTCAAAGGGTATACACTTGATATATACAAAATATCAAAATATTCAGTTTAGTAGTGTTTGAGAAACCGTAACTCAAGAGATCCACACCGACTGACAGACAGACACACACACAGACATCATCGCGAAATTATTAAAAACGTATTCTAGGGACCCTAAAACGCGCTCATCTACTAAAAACTCCCTACCCAATTTTTAGCATGATTCCTATACCTCCCTTACAAGATGTGGCGTTAGGTAAAAATAAAACTCTTTCAAATTCTCAAATAAGCTAAATAGTAGAAGACTGACAGTTTAAAATTGAAGCTAATTTAGTTGAAGAATTACTAACTCTCGTCTTCATCTTTTCAGTGAGGAATGGTCGAAGCATGCCGAAGACGGTTTCGAAGAAAGCTGGCGTGTTAACGAAGTGAATTCCCTTGATGCGGTTGGGATAGGCTTCCTGGAAGCACATCATGGCCTTCTTGGTGATGGATGGAGATCCCATATGTGCTAAGGTGATGCTGGTCATGTCCTGGATGACGCGGACACCATTTATGGGAGATATTTCGTCTTCGAGAAGCTAGAGGAAAGGTAAGTTTTGTTAGTATTTTTTTTTTTTTTGTAGATTTTCCGGTGTAATAGTGGTCTGTTTTAAGTTGACAAGTGAAAGTATGCAAAGAAATACTTTCAAATAATACAATTTTGCTATCCCCGTAAATATTTGGTCTATAAACTGATAAATAATATAGAAATTTTGAAAATTCTTACAAATGCCGAAAAAATGGATGTGGTAACATATCTTATTTAAGGTCAAACATACGCGTCGAAGAACGAATACTTTATTTTTTTTTTAAACAGCAAATTCTGTGTTCTTCATTTATTTTCATGTTCTTTATGGTCCAACAACCTCCAACCGTCAAAATTTCATGGATTTTTTACAGTCACTTGTACATTGCAATGTCAGATGAAGTACATATTTTCGTTGGGTTCGTTCACTCCCATTAATTTTGTTTTGCAAATTCAAATTAGAATAAATTATTCTTATCGAAAAACAAAACAATTATTACTGTGAAGTCTTTGAACATTCTAGTATTTATATATGTGGATAAAAAGGATAGTTATAACATTAAACTATAAAAAAATATTAGTTGAAGTCTAGTTGGTCAAAAATTCAGAACTTTGATACTTTGTCTCTCTTACAGTAATGAAAATAATTCTTATATTTAGAAATATGGTCATCTACAGCATACTAAGTTTATTTTCAATTTGAATTTACAGTTTTTGAAAAACAAATAAAAATATTCCAAAATATACACTTTTTGGAATATTTTTAATTATTTCTCAAAAACTGTAAATTTACAAATTCTTTGGATTACTGTAATCGATTATAGAAATCTATAGCCCAAATTTTTAAAATTTATTACAAAACTTTGGCTTTTATCTAAAAATGTAGTATAAAATATTATATGTTTCATTTATTATAATTATTATATAATTATAATAGTGATATATTGTTTCAAAAAAGTCATGTTCATGTTGCACTATGTTCAGCCCGTATGGTCGACCTTAAGGTTTTAGCTCTGTACAATATATATTGGTTAACTCTAGGTTTTACCAGTAAATCTTATGATTTGGTAAATGTAATGATTTACTGGTAAAAACCTCAGATTAACCAATTTAGGTTAGGTAATTTACCGTGTCTTTGAGATAAATACTTAGATTTAACAAGAGAATGGTGGTTAAAATTTTAAATGAACGATGATCACAGAACTGTTGGACTGTTACCATTAAGAGTTGTTAAATCTTAGGTTTTACTGGAAAATCTTAAGAATTACCGTAACTTGGGTTTTTACAGTAAGATATACATAAATAAATCTACCTGTGATAGACAATCAGTGAAATTTAATGTTATTCATTTATTCATTTACTATTTACATATTTTACTACTTGTTTTACTAATTGTTTCGGAGGATGAAAAACTGTTGTTTATTGCCTACGAAAATGTTCTAAAAATACAATACTAGTTGATGATATTATTCCGAGTGGTATATGGACGTTATTTTGAAGATTTGATTATTTTTTTTTATATATATTTGTGACATTTTCGCGTGTATTAAATTATGATTATGTTAATAATATAGAACATTGCTTCGAATAAAAGATACAGAGAAAAACTTATACAGTATATATACAAGTTTCATGTCATATTTCCAGTAGTTGAGGCAAAAGAGCAAGATAAAAATTTTGGCATATTGACAATTATAATTTACCGCTGTATTTAAAATTTATTGAACTAAGTTATTATGATTTTGAATATTTGTTTCTGTTAAGTTAGTTTTTAATATTACTTACTGATATATCCATAAGCATCATATTTGCTTTGAGTACTTGTTGAAAAGAAAATTTCTGAGCATCATATATTCCACTGCGTAGTAAAATCACACGGGGCTGGTCCACTGATCCAGAATTCCAGAGAGGAAGAAACACGCTGCAATACAAATTTAATGCTTCCGTAATTTTATAATTATGTTTTAATTTCCTGATTTCTCATAACTGCATATTGGTTATACTTTGTAAAGTAGTATAATTTACCCTTGTTTAATGACAGCCTGTATGTCCTCATGTCTTGGATCTCTGTCTTTGAAAAATTCTGGCACCATAGTTCGCATGGTATAAAAGAAATCAAGCTTCTCCTTGGTCCGCTCTAAACTGAATTTGCAGCCTCGCAAGAATGACACGAGCCATTGGTCATCTGAAAATTATATTGCATTCAGAATTAAACTAATAAATAATAAATCGAACTTTAGATATTTTATTAGTCAACAGTTTTATTACAGTTATTACAGATACAAAAACAAATGTTTAGATAAAGTTTTTAATACTCATATCCTGTATATTCATACACCGACTAATAGAATAAATAGTAGAGTGTTGGCGAGCTTTTTAAATTGACCCACGATTGCTTTCATTCAAACACTTATTGCTATTTGCACCAAACACTTAAGAATTGTTAACTCCACTAAAAATTTTTAAATCATCAAACCCCAAACGCCCATTTTTACCCCTTAAGCCAATTGAATTTTAAAGATGTTTAGTTTTAAAAATACTCAGTTAAAAATTTTTAACTTAACTCTGGTGCAAATGGGCATTAGTGACCCACGAGCTACTACTAAAAAAATATGAACAAAATTTGGCCCACGTCTCAAAAAGGTTCGCTATCCCTGGAATAGTATATTCTACAACAAGTAATGGAACGGCACATATTCCACGCGAGCAAAAAGTTTGTAGTCCAAGCCGAAGGCGAGGGCTACGGTTTGCGAGTGTGGCATATGTCATTCCGATACATGTTGTAGACTATACTTTCTATAACACTGTTTTAGAAACTACACATTCTACAACTAAAAACTGTACAGGAACAACTATCATTCGCAAACCGTACAAAATTTTTGCTCGTGTGGAATATGTGCCATTCCATAACTTGTTGTACTATTCTACAAGATTTTGGAAATTATGCAAAAAATACAAATATAAAACTGTTGAAAACGTCAAACTCAAATAAATCAAATTAAAACAAACACACGTAACCATAGTAACTGAATCAAGATATCGCGCTAATATGCGGCTCTGATTCGTCGAAATTATTTTATACGCAGCGTATGGAATGATAGTTGTTCCTATATAGTTTGTAGTTGTAGAATGTGTAGTTTCCAAATCAGTGTGATACAATAGTATATTCTACAACAAGTAATGAAATGGTACATATTCCACACGAGCAAAAAGTTTATAGTCCGAGCCGGAGGAATTGTTTTTAAGAGATATTGGATAAAAAGTTATACGTCACACGTGGGCAAAGTGTAATTACCCACTCTATAAAATTATCACACTTAGCCTTCGGCTTCCTGTGCTAAAATTCCTCTTGTGGGTAATTCCTTACTTTGCCCACTTGTAAAGTTAATAACTATTCTAATAGATAACGCAAGTTAAGCAGCACTTCCCGCGGTTAGTAATTTGATGGGTGACCGCTTTGCGGAAACCTATACAAGCGAACACTGCGTGCCGTTGTCACACCTCCGAAAATAAGGTACCTCAGCAGTTGAGACCGCTTATTAAAATAAAACAAAGTTTTAAATAATAGTTATTTATGTATCTAGGACGAAAAGTGAAACTTTAAGGTACTAGTAATAGCCGAGGTCGAAATTACTTGCGAGGACTTTAAATTCACTTTTCCTTCGAGGTACATACAAAATTTTATTTCATACTGGTTACTAAAGTTGTTAAATTATAGTATTTATTAACAGAAATTATCAAAAATTCGTAGAAATATGAGTTGATATAAGTAGGCTAAATAACAATTTCTATAGGAACAAGAATTTGTTTATAAATAATGAACCAATTAAAAGTCAAATTTTACTTTAAGGTTCTAGGACTTTAAAGTTTCACTTTTCGTACGTCAAATAGTCCGAAAAATGTAACATAAGTAACCAATATGATATAAAAGATGTTAACAGAAACATTTTCAATAAATAATATAATTCCTGTATCTGCTTTCAATTTTTAGAAGATCTAAATTATCTTTTACAAATATTTCACTAAGTATAGTTTCTATAAGACCAATCAAATAAATAACTGAAATAACTATTCCATATATCAAACATGTGTCAAATGTAATTATTAAACATTTAACATTTATGTTTTGAAAAGGAAGGTTGTGTGTAGTACACAAGTTATTTATTTTCCTACCTGTTCGGGCGTGAATATGTGGTTGCCTCTTCAGCCATTCTTTAATATGCTCGAGATCTTCTTGTGTTCTAACAGGGTCTTCATTTATCTCTGCTTTCGCTCTTGTTTTTAATTCGTTAGGTAGCTCTCGTACAGGCATCTTAAAGTGCTAAAAAACAAATATAATCAGATTAGATAAATTATTCTTTATTATATAAATTACCTCCCGCCTACCTCAAGGTAAGGAAGGTATTTATAAATTTTTTTTCTTATAAGTATTGTGGAAACAACAAAACATTTTTATTAAAACAAGAATTTCTAAACTTCTAGTACCTACTAGTAAATAAATATCACTGAGAAAAAAATGACAAATCTTACGTTTACCTAAACTGACAATCACTATTCACAAAACCTAAACAAGCAAAAATATGCTTTGTAAGCATAGACCAGATAATAAACTGATTAAAAACTTTATTAATTTATTGATAAGATAACAACAGTGAATTGTTTTCAAGTGTAGAAAAAGATACGTTTAATAAATTTATAATTAGTAACCATGTTTAGTGCATTTATATAGATAAGTTTAATAAGTTTATAATTGCATAGATATAAACACAGAAAACAAAAGAATAGTTGTTATCAACAAAAATTAAATTAAGTTTTTGCAGCTATTGTTAATTAAATATTATGGTTGGTTTATACTGGATTCAATTTACAAATTTATATTTAGAAATTTAATTAAAAAAAAATTTAATTGCCTATAAATCACCACATTTCATATTCTGAATCTTAATTTCTAAATCCAACTTGACAGAAAAAATTGTGACAAGACTAAAATATATCGAGATTGTTAGTTAAACTGTTTAATTGTGATTATAAAATATTGTTGTAACATGAATGCGAAGAGTGTTAAATGTGACATTAATTTAATATGTTTGATTGTAAAACATAACATATAAAACCAAGCTCACAAGTTTATGTTATTTTTTGTTGTTTAATAAATATGTAAAAACCTGAACTTTAATCCTGATTGGTAGAATATATTTTTTTTGGTAAAGCGGATTCTACTATTGAGGTTATATGCTGCCTCGGTTCCTCGTTATGGGTTTTTGCCGAGCGGTCACCCATCCAACTACTAACCGCGGGAAGCATTGCTTAACTTGCGTTATCGAGTGAACTGGATTAAACGATCGCAGCCATGTCGTTGCCTGAATTTAAATTTAATATATTCTGTTTGAATAAATATAATATAAATCCTAAATTAAAAGTCTAATTGCTGCTTTTATAAAGAAATTTAAACTCCAATTAAATTTACTTCTATAAACTAAATTTACATCAGGTTTATGTTATCTAAATGGCAATTAAATGTTTGAGGGGTATGTTAAGTAAATCACAAAAAAATGTTTAATGATGTGTGCTTGTTAAAAACGAATAAATTTACTTTAAATCTAAATTTAAATAAAAGTTACATTTCTTTATAAAACCGTACATAAATGTTTAAATATAAATTTGTAAATTAAATCCAGTATAAACAAATCTTTATTTTTCATAATTTCATGTAAATGACAAGCAATTAGATGTGTAAAAATTTATATCCAACACCTCTCAATAAATGCTCTATAACTATGGCGATTTTAAACAAGGAAAGTAACAGATTACCCACTAGTGGGTATAATTTTGAGAAAAGTCAATAGTGAGTATTTTTTTATTTATAACAATAATAATAACACACAAAACTTTGATAACTACTTCGATTGATATTTTAATTTAAAAATTTAAAGCACATGTCACTGTCAAATAATATTTCTTTAATAAATTTTGCATTTATTAAGAGGTGTTGGATAAAATGTTATACTTCACTCGTGGACAAAGTGGAATTACCCACTCGATAAAATTATCACACTCAGCCTTCTGCTTCGTGTGCTAAAATTTCTCTCGTGGGTAATTCCTTACTTTGCTCACTTGTAAAGTAAATAACTATTTAAATCTTTTTGCAGTCTTTGATTATTAAACCATGTTTATAAACGAAACAACTAAATACACAATGAATTCATTCAAAAATTAATTTAATTATCAATGGTTGTTTATTACCTTTTATTTATTAAAATGTATATATTTCAACTAGTCAGCAATGAAATATCTATAGTAAATATGTCCTTACCTCGCTAATAAAATCCACGTGTAACATTGCACTGATACTAATAGGTTTAGGCACAAAGCAAGTAAAAATCATTTAAGTAAAAAAATTCGAGGTTGCTGCAAACTCCCAACGCATTAATACGTATATAATTACATATGTTATGTGTCATTATAAAGTCGTAACATGTTACTTTAACATAGCTCAACACAATGTGAACTTCTGGTCATGCTTACTGATAATTTGAAACATAAATCGTGAATATTAACTTCCAAAGGTTGTACTATCTACCTGTGTTATTATCTGTGTATATAAAAGTGAATATTTAAGTGATATGTGTTCTTTACATAAATCATTGGCATAGAAATTTGACACAACAGTTAAAACCAGAAAAATGTTTGTAATTTACCAGCTAGAAGAGCGGTCTTAAAATTACCTGAAGTAATACTACAGCGCTTGCGAATACATTTTGTGAATAATATACCATAAAATCTAATTTATAATATAATACAAATCTTATTCAAACATTTGAAGATACATAGTTGATTAACATTTATTCGTACTTGTCAAAAGATAAATACCATCAGTTACAATTTTTGATGTAAGAATAATCGCTTTGTTTTAACATACCTATATTTATTTGTGAACTATTAAGTCATTTGTTGAAGAAAATATTTCAGCCCGTCAGTTGAATTCATATTGTGTACTACACTGGTAAAATGTTTTCTTGTAACAAACAGATTCCTCTTAATTGAAGAAAAAATTGATTTGAATAGTCCCAATTCGATTTCGTTTTCATTGAAAACTTTTGTAGGTTTAAGGCATATTCTAGTATGAAAATATATTTAATTTTGAAGGAACATATCAAAGTATTCAGCTACTGAGACTCATTATGGGGACGAAGTAGTTTGAATAGGAGTAGTTTTAATTCAAAATGATATCAAATTAAATTAAAACGTTTTGTTTAAAATTAAAACAACTTCTTTTTCTTTATTTTTAATAGCAAAATTTAAAATATATTCACTATTTTTCAATACAGAAAAAGTAAGGTAAATAACATTTATATATTTTTTAATTGAATCTAATCATTTTGTAAGAAATACAATTTTCTTCAACCAATGCATACAAATGAAAACTGAAAATTTTCTTGAAACAAGAAGTTTTTTTATGAGTGTAGGTCATGGAATTTGAGTTTGACAAATATTTTCAAAATAAAATAAAAATTATTCCACCTGCTACCCCTCCCCCCCCTCAAGAGAGTGGGACCGAGGGGCAATTTTAAAATTTTAAATGGAAACCCCTATTATTTATACATAAATGCAAAACATAATTACTTTAAACTTCGTATAATTATGAAATTATTAAGCAAGAAAAGAATGGCCTGAATAGAAGTTTAATATTTTTTTAATAAGGAAACTGAATATGTAAAAACCATGGGGATTTCCCATTTGATATTTCAAATCTGCCCCCTCCCCACCGCCTTTTCTTCTAGATTCCACAAAACTATTAACCTTTTATGTTGAACAATTTTTTACATGGATCATATCAGGAGTAATTGTAGGTATTAATATAAATAGGTACATCCTGTATATATGTCGATCTACGAGTATATTTAGTTTTATTTTGGTCTTAAAGTATATTCACTTACTTGCTTTTAAACTAAATAAATATTGCAATACACTTATTAACAATGGCGTCTTGAAATAAACCACAGAGAAAATAATTTAACAATGTACTATCTACCAATAATTATTTTTAAGGTAATTTTAAAATGCATTAGTTTTTATCTAGCGATATACACTCGTTTATTACCAGTTTTATTTAATGGTAATAATATGTATATTATACTGTCTATTCACCTACCTCTAAAATGAAGTGCACTCACAAAACTTGGAAACACAACTACATTTAAAACAATGGTTTACAAAATTTATAAACTACATTGATTAACCTTTTTACCAAAATTTTTTCGCTAATAAAATGATATAATTCACATGTCCTTCAATATAAACGTAATTCGCTAGTCATAACGTTACTTTTTATATTATTTTTTTATGTGTATATATTTCACGTCAGTGTATTATGCAGTAAATAATGTTTTTTTTTTTTCAATATTCCTGCAGATACATTCGGATAGTTCAACTAGAAATTAAAATTGTCATTATAATTATTTTGTGTTGTATGGTTTATTTTCATAGCTTTGTGCTAGAAAATAATTGAAAGTAAAACGACCTTTATGTATTTTTCTATGAAGAACTACAATTATAAGAAACTCTTAATTTTTTTTGTTTTGTCTCATATATAATATAAATAACCAGCCAAGCACTGGATTTGAAAAATCCTCAAACACATTAGCAATTAGCATATTTGGTTCCAAATAGATGGGTCATTTTAGTATCTGTGAACAGAGCTGACCAATACTTAAATATTTATATATTTAAGTATCAATTTTTGGTGTCCTGTAGTACTTAAGACTTATACTAAAGTATATTTTATTTTTTGTTATTTAATACTTGAAATTTTTAAGAAAATTAAAACTTGCACTTAAAACTTATTTCTCGTATGATAATCGTAAAAAATATTGAAGCACTTATTAAATAATTATGTATTTCGATATTACTGAAATTATCTAAAATGACTTAAGTATTTACAAAATTTAAGTAATTTTAATAAGGCAATTATTATTACTGTTCTCGTATATATTAGTTGAAATACAGTGTTTTGAACTATTTTTACGTTAAGTTTGTATCTAGTAAAAAATATTCTTCCTAAAAAGAAAGTACTGTTACTTAGAGATAACTTATTTTGAAGTATTTTTGACGAAAAATACTAACACATTTTTTACAAGTACCTTGAAGTCAAACTTGAAAATGTTCTTGATAACAAGTATTTAACATCGTTAGTACTGGTACTTATTTTTAAGTATTGTTAAGCTAAACTTGAGAAAGTACTAACAAGAATTAATCATCGTTAGTACTGATACTTATACGTATTTTGATTTGATTGTACTACTTGCCCAGCTCTGCCTGAAAATAATCCTATGTTATTCTTGGAGATTATAATTTTACTAAAGTGATCCATCTATTTGAAACCAGACAGGCTAATGTTTTTCTAGATTTTTTCTATCGAATACTTGACTGGGTATCTGGATACGAACCCTGAGTTCCTATAGAAAGAAACTACGACTATAATGTAATTTAAACTTCAACTTTCATACTCTAATTAAACTATATAACTATATAATTACAAGTATCTTACCAAACTAGATCTCTTAATTAAAAAAAAATCACTGCCTTGTACGAGTGATGTTAAACTTTTTTATATTCAATGATGTTATTATTATTTTTGTTAATTACTTTTATTATGATTTACGTTATGTGTCATTTAATTCACTGTTCCGAATTTGGAAATGTTCAATGTGTTTCATAAATATTCTGAATTATTCACACTTTTAAAAATGAAATCTTATTCTTACGCTCACATATAGTAAATGTACACTTCACTAACTCAAACCGTTAAGGTATATTTAAGAAATGTATTTCTTGACAACAGTTTTAATTATGAATCCATTTAATTAGCAACTACATGTTAACGTTTTAATTTGAAGTGTTCGTAAGTTTAAAACTTATGTTGTGGTGAATGAACTGATTGGTGTTTTCCAAATAAGAATTCAACTGCCAAAAAATTTCATTATATCATTCGAAACCTGTTTAAATATAGCAAAAAAACTTTACAACTTGAGTTCGACTAAATAAAATGTTTCCCGGCAAAATAGTGAACAACCTTGAAATTTTTTGTTGCACGTGTATTTTGGATTTTGATATTAATTTTATTGTGAAACATACAAATAAGTTCAGTTTTGATTGAACATATAGATTAACAAACTTTTATGCGTTTCTGGGAGATGTGAATTCGGAGGGCGCTAGTTTCCGGGGCTCAAAATATGCTTACATAAATTACATTTTGTTAAACTAGAACAATTCATTTCTATTTTTAAAAATGCCTAAAATGATACAATCATATTTGCAACGTCAATAATAATCATTCATTTATTTTTACCTCCCGCCACATCCTGCAAGGGAAGTATAAGAATCATGTTAAAAATTCGGTAGTGAATTTTCAGTGGATGAGCACTTTTTAGGGTCCCTAGAATACGATTTTAATAATTTCGCGATGATGTCTGTATATGTGTCTGTCAGTCTGTGCGGATCTCTGGAGTTAGGGTTTCTCAAAAACTACTAAACTGAAATATTTTGCATATTATCAATTGTATCTCCTTTGGCAGAACTAATTAGTTTTTGGTGATAATCCAATAACCGGAAGTGGTAGTTTATTTGATGCCCCATCAAGTTATTATGTAAGCTCTGTATAAATCCTACCCATGTTTGGTATAACATTAAAAGTCTCATGGACGAGATTTCAATAGAGGGTTATGATTTTGACGTCACAGGCAAGAAAGAGAAAGATGACGTAAAAGTTGAGATGGAAGTTCATAACACAAACATCCATGTTTTGACGTTTAAGATGGTATTTTAACAAGGTTATGTTTTTATTTTTGAAGTTTATTATTAAGAAAACTTAATAAATTTAACACTGGCCATATATTCGTTATAGTAATAACGAGAGTCACTATAGCACAAACCATACACATGCTTTATTTTTCATATTTAGCATCATTTTAAGAACTGTCATCTTGGCAGCGTTTTGTTTGTTTTCCGTCCACGTGATGGTCATCGTAGTTCAATGAAAACATCAATAGATGGCAGCACGAAAATTTGCTTCTGTATAACCCTCCATTCAAGTGTCAAAAAGTTATTTTGGACGATCGTCAATTATTATTTTTTTATAAATGTTATTTAAATCCTACCATGTTTGGTATTAAATTAAAGGTCTCACGGAAGAGATTTAAGCTCAAGTGTCATAAAGTTATTTTGGAAGATCGTCAATTGTTTTACCTTCCACTACATCCTGTAAGGGATCATGCTATAAATTCGGTAGTGAGTTTTCAGTGGATAAGCACGTTTTAGGGTCCCTAAAATACGATTTTAATAATTTCGCGATGATGTTTGTGTGTGTGTCTGTTTGTCTATGTGGATCTCTGGAGTTACGGTTTCTCAAAAACTATTAAACTGAAAATTTTGATATTTTGAATATATCAATTGTATCCCCTTTAGAAGAGCTGATAAGTTTTTGTTGGTTATCCAATAACCGGAAGTAGTAGTTTACTTGAAGCCCTATAAATTTATTTTGAAATATCTGAATAAATTAAGTTAAATAACAATTTTTGTTATTAGTATAATATTTCAAATATTATTGTCTACAATTATTGTTTGAAACAATTTTCTAATACTGTCACCATTTGCAAATTACACGTTAAAGAAAACTATAGTTTCACATTTTTGTTTAAATCTATTAACCTGTGCTTTTTGAAATAACAAAACAACGCTTGAAAATTGTCTATTTTTGACATGTGTCATAAGTGAAATAGTTATTTACATAGAATCAGAAAAATAGTGCATTACTGTCCAGGGGCTGAGTATTTTATGGACGATCTATGTATTAATTTTTTTCTGGAACCTTTAATTATATTAAAAATTAATTTCAAATTTAAATATGTGTGATTTTCTATATTTATCTAGTCGCGCGTTTCTAAGGTAAAAGAACGTTTAAACACGTTTTCGTATGAGTACGTTTTTAAAATAACGGAACGTTTTCTAGCCTAGGCAGGGAAATTCTACTTTCGCTGCGGTTTCCGAAAAACTAACTAAACTTTCTCCATAATTTCATAAAGAGTGAAACTAAATATGTACACAATTCGAAATAAGAGTGTTTTATTTTTAATATCGCACCTCAACGAACTAAAAGTTGTTACTTGGAACAACCTGTCAGGTATGGCAGATAAATTGTTTTCCTTATCCCTCCGCCATTTTGCCAGCGATCAACCCGCCACCTACATTCAGTTCTTTAATGAATTTATTTACTTAACAAATATTAAAATATAATTACATAGTCAACATAGTATTTTTAATACAAGTCTATAATTATTTATAATTATTCTTTGCATTTAAATATAATTGAAGGTTAACCGTTAATCGACATTTAGTTTCCGGAAAGAACCTTCAATGCCAAACATTTCGTCGCTAGTTTTAGGTTTACCGGGTCGTTTTGATTCGTCTGATTTATATTGTTCATCTGCTAGGAACCAATCACGATATTCTTCAAAATTCTTCAAACCTGAATCTGAAAATAAAACGTATTAATTTACCTACAAGTTCCAACGATACTAATTATATTATTTGTGTTCAAATATATTTAGCAATTATACAAGATATTGTGACTTTTTATATCTATTCATGAATAGTTATTTGTCAAACTAGAGAGGAAAGCGCTTCTTTTTCCCACTCGAGCTTGAAGGCAATTCGTGCGAGAGTGGAAAAAGAGCTTTCCTCTCGTGTTAGACACAACATTTTTTTCACGACAGGTTTCTAAAAACGATTTGATTGGATCTAAAATACACTTTAAGAACTCAACTGACACGTTAAAAGTTAGGTTATCAAATGTAAGGCGGGGTAGCAGTGTAGGCAATGAACCAATTTTAAATATAAATTAATGTTGCCACATTGTGATTTAATCTAGAATAAGAAGAATATAAGACATAATTGCAAGACAATTTAAAGTATGTGTATCTCTAAAATAAGAATTTTCAATATTTATTTATAGCTTTCACAATATATTTTTTGTAAATAACATTCATATTGGTAACACTGCTATATTTTTCTCACTAGAGGGGAAATAGTATATTGAACAACTAGTGTTACAATAACCTTTTTTGTAATGCGAGTATAGTTTGCGTAAACGAGCCGCAGGCGAGTTACGCAAAATACAAGTATTACAATTAGGCATTATAACACGAGTTGTTCATACTAATTTTCTTATTTAACGTTCATAAATAAAAATAAAATAAATTGTACGGCATGTTTAACCCTCTATTGCATACTGTTCCCGAACGGGAACATAAAATTTAAAAAAAATTTTTTCTTTTCTTATGCAGTTTACATTCATAGCAATCATGTTGTAATATTTGGGAACATTATATACACTTTGTCAATTGCCAATTAGGTTATTCCTTCCAATTTGACCAACATAAAAAAAAAATTTTACTGGAAAAAGGATAATTACAGAAACTGAGATATAAAATGTAAAATTTGAAGGAAGCAGTTTATTACCTACTGATATATTACAGCCAAATACACCTTTACAAAATTTCCAAAAATTTTTTTTATCTGAACTTTTCCTAGAAGAGGTTGTTCATCAAACAATTTTGTATAGTACGCGAAGACGACCCAATAGACCAAAGTTCTATTGTAAGTTGAATTTGTTCATAATGTTCCCAATAGTGAACAAAACTATAAAAAGAATTTTTTTTTATTTTTTGAAAAAAATTTATGTAACACACTTATTTTAAATATAATAATATTTCTTTTGTAAAAAATAATGTTTTTGAACCATTATTTGAAAAAAATAATAATTCATGCAATAGAGGGTTAATATACCACTGGTCACCAAGGGGCATTGCCCGCGGGGCCTATCGGGTCCCAGGCCGCAACCCCAACGCAGGGGCTCCGATTCAATAATTTTACTTGAGCAATGACAGCCCCAAGTTTGACAGACTGATAATTTTACAAATAATAAATTCCCCAAAAACAGTTGCACAAAATTCAATTTTGTAGCATTGTTTTTGAGAAAAACAGTGTCACAAAATTGACTTTGTGTACGTGAAATAGGAAAAACACATTTTCCTGACTATTTCGGGATAAGAACAATGGGGTTTCCTGGCATGTCGTGAAAAAATGTCTTTTTTTCTACTCCTGTGTGAATATATCCCCATTATTTAATTTTTTTCTATGAATTATAGTACCCATAATTCACGACAGTGAATTATGATTCATAATTCACTCTTCTCGACCATTCACAAAGCCAGAAATACCAAACTGAATAAATAATTCTATATCATGTTGGTTGCAAAGAAATGAAGAAAAATCTTACCTATAATAGTTTGAATTGAATCACCTTTACCACCATACTCCTTTGGCAAAATTTCTTGTGGTATTACTTTGTACAGAGATTCCATATCATTTCCATGGACTGTCACCTAAGCACAAAATCTTCCAATAAGGTTTAGCTAAACTAAATAGTAGAAAACTGATAATTTAAATTTTGATTGAACGCTTGTCCTGTATTAAGAATTTAGTTGAAGAATTACTAACTCTCGTCTTCATCTTCTCAGTGAGGAAAGGTCGAAGCATGCCGAAGATGGTCTCGAAGAAAACTGGCGTGTTAACGAAATGAATTCCCTTGATGCGGTAGGGGTAGGCTTCCTGGTAGCACATGATGGCCTTCTTCATAATGGAAGGAGATCCTATATGTGCTAAGGTAATACCGCTCATATCTTTGATGGCGTGGACTCCGTTTATAACAGATATTTCGTCATCGAGAAGCTAGAGAGACCATTAATTAGAATTTTGTAGATTTTCCAGCAAAATAGTGGAATGTTTTAAGTTGACAAGTAAAAGAATGCAATGAAATACAATTAAAATAATATGTTTTTGATCTTCCTGTAGGGGCGACAATTACAAATTTGAATTTTACAAAGTACATGGTAATGTATAATAAATTAAATATTTACCTAATAATACAGGGCACCCGAGAATACTGTCCTCCAACGAAATAATAAATTAACTATTTTTATGAAACAGATATATTAATGTTTCAATTTAAATGCTCACCTTTGGGATATCGAATACTATAAAAGCTGCGACTTTTGTTAAAGAAGACAAAAGTCACTACACTATAGTAGGCCAATTTAATAATGTTTTAGTTTTCCCAAAAAAATGCATAGGTCACTAAAAATGGACACTAAACTTATTTTTACCTCCCGCCACATCCTGTAAGGGAGGTATAGGAATCATGCTAAAAATTGTGTAGTTTTCAGTGAATGAGCACGTTTTAAGGTCCCTACAATACGATTTTAATAGTTTCGCGATGATGTCTGTGTGTGTGTGTGTCTGTCTGTCTGTCTGTGTGGATCTCTGGAGTTACGGTTTCTCAAAAACTACTAAACTGAAAATTTTTATATTTTATATATATCAATTGTATACCTTTTGAAAGAACTGATTAGTTTTTGGTGATAATCTAATAACCGGAAGTGGTAGTTTACTTGAAGCCCTTTCAAGTTATTTTAAAATATCTCAGTAAATTATAGTTTAATGAAAATTTTGTTATTAGAATATTGTTTCAAATATTATTATCTACAAATATGGTTTGAAATATTTTCCTCTTACTGTCACCATTTAAGAATTATAATAATTTTCATTTATATATGTAGAACATTGCTTCGAATAAAAGATACAAAGAAATATATTATATACAACTTTCATTTTCATATTGCCAGTAGTTGAAACAAAAGAACAATATAAAATTTTTGTAATTTATCTTCCACTTGAGCTTTGTCGTATTAAAAATAATAATTTACCGCTGTATTTAAAATTTATTGAAATAAATTATTATGGTTTGGAATATTTGTTTCTGATAAGGTATTTTTTAATATTACTTACTGATAAATCCATAAGCATCATATTTGCTTTGAGTACTTGTTGAAAAGTACATTTCTGAGGATCATATATTCCACTGCGTATTATAATCACCCGGGGCTGGTCCACTGATCCAGAATTCAAGAGAGGAAGGAACACGCTGCGATACAAATTTCATGCTTTCATTAAATTTTATAATTACCTATTTTTTAATTTCCTGATTTCTCATAATTTCATATTTGTTATACTTTGTAAAGTAGTATAGTTTACCCTTGTTTAATGACAGCCTGTACATCCTCATGGCTTGGATCTCTGTCTTTGAAAAATTCTGGCACCATAGTTCGCATGGTATAAAAGAAATCTAGCTTCTCCTTAGTTCGCTCTAAACTGAATTTGCAGCCTCGCAAGAATGACACAAGCCATTGATCATCTGAAAATTAGATTCCATTCAGATTTAAACTAATAAATCTAACTTTAGATATTTTATTAACAAACTTTTTTTATTTATAAACGAATTATATGCTTATAAAGGCTAGAATTGAAATTTGGAAACATGCTTTTTCTCGAAAGCTATTACAGATACAAAAGAAATGTTCAGATAAAGTTTTTAATACTTATTAGCCTGTATATTCTTATACCGGCTAAAAGAAAATATTTTTCTGGCCTCCTGCACTGTAAACATAACAATCACACATCATTTACGTTTGCGGTAACTAAGATTTTACAGTTTCCATGATTTTTTCAATACCGCGCTGCGGGAACGCGCACCGATATTTTGTAGCTTTTTGAGGCAATTAAAATAAAAAGTAACTTTGTAATAATAAACATTTAACATTTATATGTTATTTAAAATTTATATGTTATGAAAAGGAAGGTCGTGTGAAGTATTCGAGGTATTTATTTGCCTACCTGTTCGGGCGTGAATATGTGGTTGTCTCTTTAGCCATTCTTTAATATGATCGAGATCTTCTTGTGTTCTGACAGGGTCTTCATTTATCTCTGCTTTCGCTCTTGTTTTTAATTCGTCAGGTAGCTCTCGTACAGGCATCTTAAAGTGATGAAAAATAAATATAATCAGAGTAGATAAATTATTCTTTATTATATATTTTTATTTGAAATCGGCACTAAAGTGCTCAAAAATAGTAATTAAAAGCTCAGAAATCGTCACTAAAGTAACCCATTGTATGACGATTTTGAGCAACCCAATGTTGGCAACTGTTAAATAATTATTGTGCAATTATAGTATTTTATGTATCTAGAACGAAAAGTGAATCTTTAAGGTATGAGCAAGTTGTTTACGGCCGAGACGGGTAGCCGAGGCCGTAATTACTTGCGAGGACCTTAAAGTCACTTTTCGTTCGCGGTACATACAAAATTTTATTTCATACTGGTTACTAAAGTTGTTAAATTATAGAATTTATTAACAGAAATTATCAAAAATTCATAGAAATATGAGTTGATATAAGTAGGCTAAATAACAATTTCTATAGGAACAAGTATTTGTTTATAAATAATGAACCAATTAAAAGTCAAATTTTACTTTAAAGTCCTAGGACTTTAAAGTTTCACTTTTCGTACGATAAATAGTCCGAAAAATGTAACATAAGTAACCAGTATGACATAAAGATAATTTTGGCAGTTATATTGACGTACTATAGTAAATTTGGACGTAACATGAAACAAAATTTGCAAGAAGAATTAACTAATTAATTCCGATGACGAAACGCATAATTTTGAGTGTTATTTACGATAACTTCACTTCTCGAGGTTGGCAACACTGACTGTCAGTTTCAATTGACAATGATGAATTTTAGATTTCAAATAAAACTTAATATGTACCTCGGCACTGAATTTCCTTTTTATCACTCACATGGTTTATTTTCCTCGGCCCTACGGGCCTCGGCAACTAAATTCCATATTCCATACATAAATAACTATTTTCTTAAAAGTATTGTGGTAACTGCAAATTATTTTTATTAAAACTAGAATTTCTAAACTTCTAGTACCTACTAGTAAATAAATATTACTGAGAAAAATATGTCAAATCGCACGTTTACCTAAACTGACGATCACTATTCACAAAACCTAAACAAACAACAAAAATATGCTTTGTAAGCATAGACCAGATAATAAACTGATTTAAAAACTTGATTGATAAAATAACAACAGTGAATGGTTTTTAAGTGTAGAAAAAGATACGTTTAATAAATTTATAATTAGTATCCATGTTCGAATCATTGCATTTATATAAATAAGTTTATTAAGTTTATAATTGCATAGATATAAACACAGAAAACAAAATAATAATTGTTATTAACAAAAATTAAATTAAGATTGTAGTTGGTTTATACTGGATTTAATTTACAAATTTATATTTAGAAATTTAATTTAAAAATATTTAATTACCTATAAATCATCACATTTCATATTCTGAATCTTAATTTCTAAATCCAACTTGACAGAAACTACTAGATATAACACTAAAATGTATCAAGATTGTCAATTAAACTGTTTAATTGTAATTATAAAATATTGTTGTAACATGGATGCGAAGAGTGTTAAATGTGACATTAATTTAATATGTTTGATTGTAAAACATCACATGTAAAACCAAGCTCGTTACGTTACGTTATTTTTTGTTGTTAAATATATGACAAAAATCTGAACTTTAATCGTGACTGGCAGATTTTAAATTTAATAAATTCAGTATGAACCAGGAAGGTAAATCGTAAATTTAAAATCTAATTGCCGGTTAACTCTAATTAAATTTACTTCTATAAACTAAATTTGCACCATGTTATCCAAATGACATTTAAATTTTTGACGGCAATATTAAGTAAATCATAAAATAATGTCAAATGATGTGTGCTTGTTAAAAACGAATAAATTTATTTTAAAATTAAATTTAAATAACAATTAAATTTCTTTATAAAACCATACATAAATGTCTGAATATAAATATGTAAATAAAATCCAGTATAAACAATTTTTTTTTCAAAATTTCATGTAAATGACAAGCAATTAGATGTGTAAATATTTTTATCCAACACCTCTCAATAAATGCTCTATAACTATGAAGATTTTAAACAAGGAAAGTAACAGATTACCCATTAGTGGGTATAATTTTGAGAAAAGTCACTAGTGAGTAATTTTTTATTATAACAATAATAATAACACACAACACCTTGGTAACTATTTCGATTGACATTTTAGTTTAGAAAAATTTAAAGCATATGTCACTGTCAAATAATATTTCTTTAATAAATTTTGCATTAAGAGATGTTGAATAAAACGTTATACTTCACACGTGGGCAAAATGGAAATTACCCTCTCGATAAAATTATCAGTCAGTAAAAAAAATCGAGGTTGCTGCAAACTCCCACGCATTAATACGTATATAATTACATATGTTATGTATCATTATAAAGTCGTAACTTTAACATATCTCAACTCAATGTGAACTCTTGGTCATGCTTACTGATAATTTGAAACATAAATCGTGAATATTAACTTCCAAAGGTTGTACTACCTACCTTTGTTAAAATCTGTCTATATAAAAGTGAATATATAGGTGATATGTATTCTTTACATAAATTAAAGGCACAGAAATTTTGCACAACAGTTAAAACCAGAAAAATGTTTGTAATTTACCAGCTAGAAGAGCGGTCTTAAGTAATACTACAGCGCTTGCGAACACATTTTTTGAATAATACACCAGAAACTTTAATTTACAATATAATACAAATCTTTTTCAAACATTTGAAGATACAGAGTTGATTAACATTTATTCGTACTTGTCAAAAGGTAAATACCATTAGTTACAATTTATACTATAAGAATAATTTTTTTTTTTTTGAAGTACATTTATTTGTGAACCATTCAGTCATTAGTTAAAGAAAATATTCTAGCCCGACAGTTGAATTCATGCTGTGTATTACGCTGGTAAAAATGTTTTCTTGGAACAAATAGAAAAACAGATTCCTCTTTATTGAAGAAAAAATTGATTTGAATAGTGTCAATTCGATTTCGTTTTCATTGAAAACTGTTGTAAGTTTAATATATATTTTAGTATGAAAATTTATTTAAAACACGTTGACTGCGGCACCCAAAAAGCATATTTAGAAAATAAGCATGTTACATATCCCCGGGGATATGTACCAAGCCTGTCTCTCACTGCGGTACAGATCCCCGGGGATATGTATGCATGATCAACTTTAATTGCGACTAGAGTTTATAAAAAACTATTTTTAAAATTTTTAGTAGCATACATCGCTTAAAAATACCTCAAACTTATTTACATCCTTACCGTTTTCACTTCACGTTATAGTAAAAATATGCAGACCAAAATGTACACTAATATCATCATACAGTCATATTTCAAATGAAACTAATCTAAAATGTTGCAGCAAATATAACGAACACGGTATAACTTGTAAATATGATTCAACAAATTAATTTCAATATCATTTACTGTACAGTACCCCGGGGTTATGTGCCGCACAGGAGTAATCATTTATTACTCCAGTGCGGTACAGTACCCCGGGGATATGTACCACTAAATTGACATATAAAGAAAGTTTGGCTAAAAACATTTATAATGCTACTTATTACATCTAAAAATTCTAAAAAATACATGATCCACAACATTCGTAAAATAGGAAAGTTTTATGAAAAATGTCGCCGTCTGTATGGAATAACTGATACTGTACCCCAGGGATATGTAACGCAGTCAACGTGTTAATTTTGAAGGAACATATCAAAGTATTCAGCTACTGAGACTCATTATGGGGACGAAGTAGTTTGAATAGGAGTAGTTTTAATTCAAAATGATAACATATTAAATAAAAACCTTTTGTTTAAAATTAAAACGACTTCTTTTTCCTTATTTTTAAAAACAAAATTTAAAATATCTTCACTTTCTTTCAATACAGAAAACGTAAGGTAAACATATTTTTTAATTGAATCTAATCATTTTGTAAGAAATAAAATTTTCTTCAACGAATGCATACAAAAGGAAAACTGAATATTTTCTTCAAACAAGAAGTTTTTTTATGCGTGTAGGTCATGGAATTTGAGACCACTGGCCTAGAATAACTCGAGATATAATACTTTTGACAAATATTTAGTTTTAATTCGGTTTTAAAGTATATTCACTTACTTGCTTCTAAACTAAATAAATATTGCAATACACTTAAACAATAGCGGCTTGAAATAATCCACAGAGAAAATAATTTAACAATGTACTATCTACCAACAATTATTTTTAAGGTAATTTTAAAATGCATTAGTTTTTATCTATAGCGATATACACATGTTTACTACTAGTTTTATTTAATGGTAATAATATGTATTTTATACTATCTATTCACCTACCTCTAAGATGAAGTGCACACACAAAAGTTGAAACACAACTATATTTAAAACAATGATTTAGAATATTTATAAACTACATTGATTAACCTTTGTTACCTAGCAATTTAACAAGAAAACTCTTTTAATTTTTTTAAGTTATCGAGTCAAATTGCTGTAAGGAGACAAGGTTGAGTTGTCAAACTGAAATTTATCAGAAGAAAATAAAATGTTCGAGTGTAATTCGGCGAGATAATTTAACGACATTATTTATGTAAAGGTTTATTTAAAAGTGCAATTGGTGAAAATACAATTATTAAATATCATATTTTTAACATATAATGCAAATGACATTAATGTAGTTAGTATTTTGATTTGGTTGCTAGCAGAAAGGTAAATACAAAAAGTTACCTTCCTATTTATCCGCTGTCAAAAAGATAACAGTTATTTACGATACAAGTACGTAAAGCTAGTCTTTAGTCACGAATGGGTCAATTAAAACACGAGCATAGCGAAAAATGTAATATGTTTTTATTTTTTCTGAAAATGTATGTTTGTATTATTTTGCTCGATCAACTAAATGTAAAAATGAAATAAGTTACAGATATATAATTATTTTTTTTAAATTGTTTTATTACAAATCATATTTCACTTATTTTATTACATTTTTACAAACTTTTAACACTTTTTTAACTAGAAAATATAGTTCTTTTAGTGGGTACAGGTTTTTTAAATACAGGACCCTGTAGAAATTTCTTGGAATAATAATTATTTGCTCTAATGACTTCAATATTTTCATAAAATACTTCATTACTGTTATACTTTTCTTCAAAGTCTTCCAATACTTCCTTGTTAAATTGAAATTGCAACTCTTCAAATTTTCCATATAGAGAATTATTAACTTCAATTTTTTTTGCTGTTTCGTTTCTGAATGTTACATCTTCACTGTTATCTTTGGTTACAAAATCAATGTCACTCGGTTTATCCAATGGTGTATTTTTTAATTTAAGGTTGCCGTATAATGAATCGACAATATCAATATTATTTTTGAACTTTTCTTCATTTTCACAGTCTTGGCTGCCATTTTGTACTGGAGTATTTTTAAGCTGCAAATTATCATACAACGAATTAGGATCTTTATTTTCGTTTTCTTCATTTTGATTCATCTCATCTCTGACGATAAACCCAGCCCGACTTCCAGAACGTTTCAGGGTAGGATGTTTTTCAAGTTTTTGCAAAATTGGGCTCTCTGGGTTCGAAGATCGATCTGAAAAGTTGAAGCACATAGTTGGAGAGGTGTCCAAGGACGTTCTTTTAATTTTAGATGCTCTCAAATCAGTCAGTTTTCTTCGTAACATTACTAGACCTTCTTCAGTAGTTGCTGGAGGATTATCTTCAAGATTATTCTTGGTGTCTTCAGTTTTTTTTATTATACCTGCAACAACAATTGGATTTGTTTTTGTTGGGTTATCTTCTTGGGGATATTCAACAGGCGAAAAGAACTTGTTGTCTGGATAGTTGATCGATGAAACTTTTCTGTTTGGGTCTACGGTTTCTTCATTTCTTCCGGTGGTATTATTTTCAGATTTCGTTACGCTGAAAGATTTAGAAAACTGGAGTTTTGATTTATTTTGTGATGTGTCTTCATCCAACTTCATAGAAAAAGATGAAGATAATTTTCTGGCAGGTTTGACTGATTCTTTTGTTGCGTCATCTTCAAAATTTGTTAGCTTCAATGAAGAATCTTTGTGGATGTTACCAGTACTTCGGGATAAATTAATGTTTTGTGTTAATTTCGGTGCACTTGATAAATTTTCTGTACTCTTATTGAGTTGAAAAATCGTTGGTATATGCAGTCTTGTCGGATTGCCTTTTACAACTCGCTGTTGCTTCAAACTTGTATCGTTGTCTGAGAGTTTACCTTCTAGTTTTTCCTTTAATAACTGCCTTCTTTTTATTATATCTTCGGACATATTTCTGACTTTTTGCACTAATAACCTAGACGAACTGAATCTGAATTGGATTTTTGTTTAGAATTAAGTGTTTGTTGAATCGTTTAATCTTATCGTTATTTTTAAGACGTCTATCAATATTTATTATATTGATAAATTTGAATTTTTAATTAATTAGATATTTTTAATCATTTATAATATACTTTGTTGTGCAGTATGCAACACTGTAATCATGTGCAAGTATTTTATTTATTAAAATTTTATATTTTTGATACTTTATATAATTTTAAATATTGTGAATTTGACGTTTGCTGAATCAGATAAAAATGAGTTAATGCAAATATAATAATTCAACTGTATTATCTTATCAATGCTAGTAAAATGTAAATAAATCTATCATGTTGCTTCCACGTAGGGTGTACTTAAAAATAATTTTTAAAGTGCATTTATAATTCAAACAATATTTAATTCACAATCTGCAAGTGTTCAAATCTTACGCTTGTTCCTAAATAATATCACTCGTTATCTTTATATTTATTTATAATAAAATTGATGAATTAAAATTGAAATATTAAATAGGTAACTCTTCTTATACTTTTGGTTCTCTCCGCCCATGGAATTAAGCAAATGTTGTATACGTTTTCCTGAAACTGTGATATGAAGTGCCCGAATAACTTAATATTGCATTATTTAGTTTAATCAAATGTAAAATTTGTGAACATGGGGTTTATTTTCAAGACTGTTTTAGTTATTTATATTTTAGTGTTTGGTACAGGTAATATCAAGTTATTTATCAATTAATGCATGCTAATTTCGTGTTTCATTTTCGGATGTAATATTTCCTGATAAAATATTTTTGACACATAAATATACTGCTGCACAAAAAAGGGAAACACTTTTTTACCTCCCGCCATATTTTGTAAGGGAGGAGTAGGAATCGTGCTAAAAATTACTTGACTAATTTTCACGAAATTTAAAAGATATATCTTTTATTTCATTAGTTTGATATATGAACTGAATTTTAACCTCCATGTTTGCAATAGAAAAGGGAAGAAATTATTTATTTTTTGCATAGAATTTAATGGTAAATAGAAGTATTTTCTTATGAGCATCAGATAAAAAATAGTTATTTACAATTTAAAATCAAATAGACGATAACAAAGAAATAACCAAATAAATCTTAGAAATCAATACATACATATATAACATCACGCAATGTCCCACTTAGTGGGGTAGCACGTACCCAGAAACACAGTCAACCAACAATCAATCTTCTCCAAACATACCTATCCTGACACACCACTTTCGCCTCGTCCACATTCATAGTGCGATTCATAGATGCTCGTTTATTCTTCTCACTCGGAATCATTCGTTCACGCAACAAACCATCAATCATACCCAACCAGTTATTCCTCGGACGCCCACGCAATCGTTCACCCACATATATTAGTTTCACCAACCTTTCATTCAATATTCGCTCAATATGTCCAAATCACCTCAACTGACTCACTCCCACTTTCTTAACAACATTCTTCTCAATCTCACACTCACCATACACCAATGTATTCCGGATACGATCACGTCTCGTATACCCACATACTCCTCTCAAATATCTCATTTCTACAGCAGTTATACGTCGTTCATGCTTCTTCATCCACACCCAACATTCATAACCATACTTCAAGTAGGCACTAACACACCATTATAAACACTTCTTTATTATATTTAATTATGTTTGTAATGAGTATTTCAAGTGGTTATTCTGTTGTGTTTTAGATGCACATCTTGGTAAACCAGGAAATGAATTCGACGTAGATGTGTTTACAAATTCAACTGATTGTAGAAAAATGGATCGAATCATGAACGGGACCATTGCTACTCATGAAATGTTCCCTTTCTTGGTAAATATTTATTTACTTCTACTATAAGATATTTTTGTAGCAAAATAATTTTACATGCTGTATTTGTATTCTCATTTGAATTCCTGGGGAATAAACAATATTTAGAAATTCAACCAAAGAAATAATTGTAAAGTATGCCACTAAACTTACATATACCGGGTGGAGCATCATACCTGTGTACATAGGCGATTAACATGAAAAAACAGTTTTTCCGTGCGCATTGCTCGCCAAATTATTTTAGGCAAAAATGCTTCAAATACATGTTGTAGAGCATAAAATTCTGCATCTAAATCAATAAACAGAATTAATTTTACTTGCTTTGTAACGACAGAAATTAAATATGAAAACATGGAAAATTACGTTAAAAATATCAAATAGCCATGGAATTGAAACAAAAATAAATAAATGCTTATCGTTTTTCTGTCTATTTGATATTTTACCCGTCAAATTAATCATTCATCTGTCAAATGCCAAAATTTTATTTATTTTTGTTTCAATTCCATGGCTATTTGATATTTTTAACGTAATTTTCCATGTTTTCATATTTAATTTCTGTCGTTACAAAGCAAGTAAAATTAATTCTGTTTATTGATTTAGATGCAGAATTTTATGCTGTACAACAGGTATTTGAAGCATTTTTGCCTAAAATAATTTGGCGAGCAATGCGCACGGAAAAACTGTTTTTTCATGTTAATCGCCTATGTACACAGGTATGATGCTCCACCCGGTATGTACAATGTATAACTGTAGTAAGAAACATGGAAACAGTTGTTTTTCAGAGATATTTCTAAAAATATTATTTTAAATTATCAAGTGACACTTACTTAGGTGACAGTTGAATATTTTTAATAATTGGTAAACACTTTAATTTTAGATACCTTTTATCTTTTTAAATTCTAGTGACATTCTAATGTAAGAGTTATGTCAGTAAAGATAATTTATAAACGAAAATAAAAAATGTGTCGTGGGCACCATACGATTTTCTTACACTCACCAAAAATATCTGTATATGAATGTTTATTAATTAAACTTGACACACGATTAATATACAAAATAGCTTTTATTCGAAATCGGTATTAAAGTACTCAAAAATCGTCATTAAAAGCTCGGAAATCGTCAATAAAGTAACCCATTATACGACGATTTTGAGCAACCCAGTGTTGGCAACTGTTATATTATTATTGTACAAGTAGGATAATTTGACGTACTATAGCCAATTTATACCTACGTAACATGAAACAAAATGTGCAAGAAGAATTAACTAATTAATTCCGATTTTGAGCGTTATTTACGATAATTTCACTGTTCGAGATTGGCAACACTGAGTGTCAGTTTCAATTGACAATTGACAGATGTATTAACTTAACCTATATAATAATTTTTTACAGTTTTTTTTTAATATAAATTCCAAGTTTCGTTTACATACCGTGACTCGTTCATGAGATATTGCGCACACGGACATCCATCCATACATCCTCACACACAGATATCATGGAGAAATTGGTCTTATATATCCGCAAATTTTTTTTTCATGATTCCAATACTTCCTTATACTTTGTATAAGAAAGTAAAAATTGTATCGTGTACTATGAGAACCCTTTTTAGAATTTTTTTTTTGCTAATTATAGTAGTCTTGCAAAGTAGAAATTGTTCGCTAATGTAACCAACCTCATAGCTCTTATAGTGCTCGAAACACGGACATCCATCCATCTGTCCATCCATCCATCGATCCATTCATCCTCACACACAGACATCATTGAGAAATTGGTCGATTCAGTGGACGTCAAAATATGTATTTCCGCAAAAATCTCGTTAGTGATTTTTTCATGATTCCAATACTTTCTTATACTTTGCTCATGAAAGTAAAAAGCAAAGAAACCACATACATATCAATACGATTACAGGTAAACACTGATTTATTTTCCTGTACTCGTAGCCATTTTGGCCACACAGGTGCTGCCACCTACATTCAGCTTTTTTCGCCTATTCCATACAAGGAAAGGTTTGGGGGGATGGGCATGAATATGGATGATGCCTCAAAACGAAATTTCAGAATATTTTCCGGGCTGCTTTCAAACAACTTTGTTTTTGTAAAAAACTTACAATCTAACAAAAGTAACATACACCTGTGTAGAAAAGTATAAACAAAACCTTAAGAAATTCCTGTCAAGTCAACTCTGTCAACAACACTTTATGTGCTAACTTGCACCTTTCACTAACACACACCACATTGAAGCACTCAATTGTTTTTGAATTTAGTCCACGAATGACAATACAAACACAACTTAGACATCACACATAAACTACTGTTGGGCGTAACTAGTTTAAATTATTGGATTTAACAATGGTTGGAATACCATTAATATATTTTATTTTTATATTACTTTCGCAGCTCTCCTTTCTATTTTCAAGATCATTTTTATTTGTTTCAAATAATTAAATTCACGCTTGGTTTTATCAGTTATTAAATTCAGTTTTTTTTTTTTTAATTGTCACTCAGTTTCAGTTTACGTATATTTCTTATTAGGGTTTGCACGTACATATTTGAATTCAAAACAATTTTCATTGATCGTATTTTATTATGCGTTTCTTTACCTAATTGAAAATTTTTTATGTCGCTTATAGAAATAAAATTTTTTGATATAAATAACATAATCGTATTCTAACTAATCACCTCATTACACTACTAATTATTAACTTTATCCACAGGTGTCCATCCAAACATCTTCCATAGGCCAACACCTCTGCGGCGGAACTCTTCTTACACCCTACCACGTTCTAACAGCCGCTCATTGCACATTTATTAAATCTTTTAGCAAGCAATTATCTCCTAACGACCTACAAATAAGAGTTGGTCTCTCAAACTTACGTTTCCCAGCCAAAGTTGTGGCCAGAGTAAAATGGTTCAAGATCCATGAAGGTTATAAGCAGCGTCCCATTGACAATGACATTGCTGTGATGAAGGTGAGCTAGGTTCAATGGTTGCTTGGGAGAATTTTTAAATTTTTGGCAAAGTTTATCTGTGTAAGTTTGTCAGTGAGACAATAAAATAAATGTTGGGATATTTTTCTAGCGTCTAGCTTGACATGTAGTTAAATTTGATTTATTGATATAACCAAAAATAACGTTCTATGAAATTAAATTCAGACTAAATTTTCTTTGAAAAAAGATCGGTAACACTGTGAATAATACTTATTATATATATTGCGATCAGTAACAAGATAGCGTACGCTGTCATAGACAGTAAATAGAGCGGATTGTATGCACGAAAAAACTTAATTATATGCGCATATATATGCACTGATTTTTTGGGAAATATGCACTATATATGCACATGATTATTTTTTGACGTTTCTCAAAATCAATGAAATGCTTCATTGTATGTCACGTGTCTGTGTTTTATCCAATCATGTCATTATTATACTGAGAATAATGCTCTTGTGAATATTGCCGGGAATATTCTCTGTAGCTTTTTTGTTTTTGTTGACAGATGTCAGATAGTTATCATCAACATAAGTAAAAATGAGCAAAAAATATAGATTTAGTGACGTGCCTGATGATGAAATCAAAAAATAATCTAATTAAATATAACTCGAGAGTTCGATAAATTAGAAAATAATTCTCCAGTATCTTTCTCAAACTTGTCGCCATATGGCAATAGCCACTCAAGCCCTACGGGTTTTCGTGGCTATTGCTTGGCAACAAGTTTTCGAAAGATCTGTCAATTTTCAATTTATTCTCACTCTCTTGTTATATTATTACTGGCAAAATATGCAAACAAACTTAAATTATTAGATAATAGTATATTGTGTCATTAGGAGTAAATGTGATACTTTGAGTGCTGAGCATGTAAGTTTGAACGACGAGCGAAGCGAGTCGAACAATTACATGCGAAGCACCCAAAGACACATTTACTCCAAATAATATATGCTATTTTTTCTTCAAACATAGAAAATAAAATTATAAATATTATAAAATGCTCAAAACTTCAAAAAATATTCTGTCTTATCTACCATTTCAAGTTGCCGTAGAATATACTGTTTTGTTATTTTTGTTTATTTGTTTCATTTTTAACTGTCAAATTATTGAATTACAACCTAACTATTTTTCATAATATTTTACTTTGTCCGCCGCCGGCGTAAATGTGTTGCCAAGGATACACTTTTACGCCGGCGGCGACAATATTGAACTTCTGCTTGTTGAATACAAATACATAACAACGTACTTTTATGACGTTTGAAGAAAAAAAGTATAAATGAATGCATTATGAATATTATTGCACAATACAGTCTTAATCCTGATTCACAATTAATAAATATACTACTAATATACATATAAACTAAGTCTAGAAACTTGATATTATGAGTATGACATATTTACATAATACAATTATAATTTATTCAAAATATTTAAAAAAAAGTGAAACCTAAGTAAAAGATATATCCAGCTGAGTATTCTCGGTCTTATATTCATTGTACCCACTTTTGCCAGCATTCGTGTATACAATAAATGCCTACCAACCTACCGTTACTGTTACAGGGATTTCTCTAGAAATATTAGAGTTTATTGGTTTGTGTATTTGCTTATTGTATTGTTTATTGCTTTTTCCGTTAAATTATTCTATTTATTGCGGTCTCCTCCAATATTTGGGAATTATCAATGTACATTACCAGAAATTTCTGAATGTTTGCTTTCGTGATTGTTGCTAAGCAAACTGCATGGTAAATCCCGACTCTGAAGGAGGAGGGGTTTTACCTAATGTCAGTTTGCTTGAGTGATTTTGCTTAAAAGCAAAGAAAATGAGTGCTTAAAAATAAAAATTTATCTGAGAAAATCAGAGAGATCGCGTGGTATTTGATGAGATAAATTCCAAAGACAAAGCAAAATGTAACTTGAAATATTAATTAACTGTCACACTGACAGTGATTGACAGTTACAATTATTTATTTCTTTGGTAGCGGGAGTTTTATCGGAATAACTCGGGTAATGGGGTTTTATCAGGTATAATATCCCTAGGCCATTGATAATTCGAAATAATTTTATCACAGTTACCGAAAGAACGTTGCTTGGTAACCGCCCGACGCCGTAGGCGGAGGGCTGTTACCTTCAAGCAACGTTCTTGAGGTAGTTGTGATCAAATTATGAGTATTTATCAATGGTCGAGGGATATTCGGTGAGAAAATTTTTTGCGATTATTATTATTATTTCCATTTTCTAACCGTGAAAATAACATTTTGAAATAAACAAATTAAATATTGAATTAACTGTCAACCAGCTGTCAACGACTGTTACTTAGCAACAGGTGATAATTTCCCGGGGAAATTATCAGTGTAATTGTGACCTGATTGGTTACTTTTGCACACGTGATCAGAAATAGAGGGATTCGATTGGATATTTCTTTAACCAAAAAATTTTCAGTAATAATATAACAAGAGGGTGAGAATAAATTGAAAATAATTTGACAGATCTTTCGAAAACTTGTTGCCAGGCAATAGCCACGAAAGCCCGTAGGGCTTGAGTGGCTATTGCCAAATGGCGACAAGTTTGAGAAAGATACTGGAGAATTATTTTCTAATTTATCGATCTCTCGAGTTATATTTAATAAGATTATTTTTTGATTTCATCATCAGGCACGTCACTAAATCTATCTTTTTTGCTCATTTTTACTTGTGTTGTTGATAACTATCTGACATCTGTCAACAAAAACAAAAAAGCTACAGAGAAAATTGCCGGGAATTTTCACAAGAGCATTATTCTCAGTATAATAATGACAGGATTGGTTAAAACACAGACACGTGACATACAATAAAGCATTTGATTGGTTTAAATAAACGTCAAAAAATAATCAGTGTAATTGTGACCTGATTGGTTACTTTTGCATACGTGCTCAGAAATACAGGGATTCGATTGGATATTTCTTTAACCAAAAAATTTTCAGCCATAATGTCCCTAGGCCATTGATAATTCGAAATAATTTTATCACAGTTACCGAAAGAACGTTGCTTGGTACCTTCAAACAACGTTCTTGAGGGGTAAAATTCCCGTTACCCGGATAACGGGATTTTATCAGTATAATACTGTTCCTATTGGTTGAATTTTCAAGTGTTTTGCATTATGACTGGTTAAAAACTAATCGTGGGAATTTATCACTTTCAAAAGTTACCTTCCTATTTATCCGCTGTCTAAACGATAAAATTGTTTTTTCTTTATGGCTTACTTTATATTGGTGTTAAATTATCAATTTTAAACAATTTTTGTCTTGTTGGTTTAATTTAATAATGATAAACTATCCAGCTCTTGAAGATAAACCTGCATTTATCTAATACCGTAAATATTTTATTTGCAGGTTGATACACCACTAACATCAAAAGAATCAGACATCCCGTGCTTATCATCTTCATTCATCCTACCATCACCAGAAATAGGGCTCTGCACAGCCGTTGGCTGGGGCCGTGTGGGCCCGGATCCCCATCCCACTGAACAAAAGTCAACATTCAACACTCTTGCCCTCTTCCCAACCAACAATTCTTACTCCTTATCCAACAATCACACTCTTAACTTCACTTATCCCTCTAACAATGTTACTAACCACGCTTACAACGAAACTCACCACGGTTCAATTGGTCTGAACTCCTCTCAAGTTACCAACAGTACCAACATCTTCAACATATCTTCCCCGGTTCCTGGTAATGTTAGTTTTGCTCCAAATGAACCTGGTCGTGCTTATGGAGCTGGGGACTATGGGTCAAGGGAGATATTGTTACGGTATACGTTGTTGCCACTCCAAGATTTTAAGGAATGTGCAAAGGATTATCCACCAGCCGGGATAACAAATGCGGTGATATGTGCTGGGGAAAGGAACAGTAGAACGGATACTTGTAAGGTAAGCCTCAATAAGAATTCTGTATTTTTTTATTCTACTGTTATTCTTTACTTACTATTGATGCAATTTTGACTAATTTAGATTTATTGAAAATAATAATAATATATTTTTGGCACTTCCGGGTTTACAAGATCTAATTTATACTTTCTTCTCGTGGGTTGAAATGACAGTATTAATCTCGGAAAATTTGAAAATTAATCCCAAGGGATTAAATTGACAAGTAAACAAGTAACCAAAGCAACAAGTAAAATATTTATTGAAATTATTTTATATAAATAACATTTATCCAACACCTCTCAATAAATGCTCTATAACTATGGTGATTTTAAACAAGCAAAGTAACAGATTACCCTCTAGTGGGTATAATTTTGAGGAAAGTCACTAGTGAGTATTTTTTTAATTTATAACAATAATAATAACACTAACACCTTGGTGACTACTTCGATTGCCATTTTAATTTAAAAATTTAAAGCATATGTCACTGTCAAATAATATTTCTTTAATACGTTTTTCATTTATTAAGAAGTGTTGGATAAAACGTTATACTTCACACGTGGGCAAAGTGGAATTACCCACTCGATAAAATTATCTCACTCAGCCTTCGGCTTCGTGAGCTAAAATTTCTCTCGTAGGTAATACCTTACTTTGCCCCCTTGTAAAGTAAATAACTATTATTGTAGTTTTATACGGTTGATAACTACAGAGTATATTTAAGGGTTTTTATTAAAATTAATTAAATTTCTTTGACCATTAAAAATACTTTGTCTAGTACATCTTTTAAGAATTGATCAACTTGTTCTGCTATAATTTAGACTTTCTAGGCTACTAGTCACAATTTCTTCTTTTAAAGAAAGTAATTATTTTCGGAAAATTGCTTATATTAGTATTATTTCTAACAACAAGCATTCCCTTTAACATCTAATTTCGCCTAAATGATAGCTTGCACAATTTTAGATCGGTCATAAAAGTATACTAGCAGCACAGTTTTCGTGTATTTTTGAACTTCTTTATTGTCATACCACTTGCTGAAAGCTTCGAATTGTTTTTATATATTTTTCTAGATTTTATCGGCAGTATTTTCACTGTGGCTTCATAAAGAAACGTCAATCAAAATAAACATAAATTTTCACTTTGTTTATGATATCTAGGCAATCTACAAAATTTGAATAGTGCTTTCGTTGTTATCAAAGCCATCCAATTTTAACATACGAGTATGTTTTTTAAATCCTTAAAAATTAATCATTATTTATAATGAATTGCTAATAACTAATTTTTCATAGTTGCCAAATATTTGCCTGTCACGTTTAGCGGTCTTACGATATTATAGTTGATGTTTTCTTCTTTTCTTTTTAATACATTAAAGAGCAGAAAGGATTAAGAATCCACTTATTATGTACTCTTCGGTATCCATGTTTCCTAAGAAAACTTTTTTTCTCACTTTTATATGAAAAATGAAATTGTAAGAAACAAGCAAAAGATCAAATGTAAAAATATTATTAGTATGCATGTGCAGAAGTACATTGATTATTGGTTCATTCGTTCATTCCTTAATTTAGTTCCGAGCATATGCGGTATTTATTTAGTTTAATTTTGTAATTTAATAGGTTAATTTACTTTTATAATCTAGTTTCTGCATAAACATATCCAACAATATTCTTGGTATTTCATTTTAATGATTTTTGGCCCATACTCCATTGAATTATGACAATTCTATTCTGTTTTATTTGACTGAAATATAATATTTTGTCAACATATGAATCGCTGTCATCAGTTTAACATAGCTGTCAACGTGCCAAAAGAGGTGTTTTATTGAGTGAAGTAAAATAAACACAAATAATCGTTTAAATGCATTTCTAACGCATTTCCGCAATCACTAAATTTTAAATAGAAATTATTTTATAAAATATACGCACCTAATTGTGGATCATGAGATCCTCAATTTTAATCTTACAATCAACAGTTGCCATTTTAAATTTACCCCTGGGGTTTCTCCTCCACTAACACCTGTGGGACGAGGGGGGGGGTCATGACTTGACGGCTGCTAACCGCACTTTATACACAAAATATATCATTTAGTGAGATCTGCGTAGCAGAGTGCCACACCCAGAATGTATGTGAAGTGTGATGATATATTTTATTTATTTATCTTGTGTGTCAATGTCAATGCCTATATGAAGAAAAGAGGAACACACTAGTTACTTTTTACTTTGAATTGACTGAATATTTTTGTTATCATGTATACAAATATTTTCCTGGTAACTTGAAATTTATCTAGTTTAATATTTGATTACCGAAAATACCTTGAGCTTTGATAATGATATCTAAATGTCAGGTATCATTTGTGAATTTTAGGGAATTCCAAGAATAAGGAAATGGCAATTAATTATTCTTTCCCATAAAACCACTTAACTCATTAACTGGCATAATCTAGATTTTTGGTTATACTAGGAAAGTTGTCTCATATATTTAAAATAGTTAAAACTGGCCCCTTACAAAACTCAAACATCAAGCTAAAAATACAAGTTGTTTAGTATTAACAGACATGAAAAATAAAGAAAATGTATTATCATCCTTTCCAGATCAAAGAAAATTACTATTGCATTTTTTTTAATGTCAATTTGTCAGTGTCTCAGTTGTTTGTTTGTAGTTTTGTTTTTGTCTAATAATTATCAAGCATTTGAAAAAAATACATATCTACCTAGAATCAGAATATCAAAATTTTCAACTATAATATTTCAATTAACAAAACCATACGCAAAACCGAACATATAGTCATGGCGTTAACGGGAGTCGTTGTGACGTCATAATTTTCATGAGAGTTTACAGTAGCTTAAAAATTTTAGTTTTCTAACATAAAATTATGAACGTATACTTTTTATTTATCAAGTTTTATTATATTTTCCCATTGTATTACAATATAAATTATACAAAAACGTGATCACTCAATACCCTATTCACTGTGAATAATGATACTCATATCTATAAAGGGTATAGAATTGAAATATGGCGTATGGCGTATTTGATATATTTTTTATATTGCTATAATTTCTTACCTATTCACTTTAATGCAAAAGTGTAAATACAAAAATTGTTTGGAATTTAAAAATGCATGCAATAAGGTCCGTTTCATTACATAAATATTATTATTTTACTATATATCAATGAAATTAAAATTAATATTTATTAGAAAAAGTGTATGTATGTATGATAAATCAAAATTAAATGATGTTCAATTTACGAGCTAATTAAATTTTGGTGAAATTTACCAACCGACAGTGTTAGTTTACTTTGATCCATATATGTTGTTGTTTTTTTTTTTGGACATATTTCAGTACATAAATTTAGAGTAAATTTTGAAATATTCAAGAAAATGTGTAATAAATAGTATTGGCTACAATATACCGTGTGTCCCACATAAAGGTTGGCATAGGCAAATAACATGTAAAATCAGTTTTTTGTAAATAAAAAGTGTCCGACAAAAAATTATGCATCCAAATTTTATATCACAATAATGCCAATATCCCTACATCTTATTTAATACAGATTACTTTATTTTGATACCGCAATTTAATGAAATTAATAATAATAATTCCTAATTTTCCGCCTACTCTTTTTATTGCTACTGACGTGTTGTGTTTGCAATTTGTTTTAAATATTTTAATCTGTCACTGGCATCATGAATACATTAAATGTCGAGAACCGTGTAAATATTAAATATTATTAGAATGTATTATGGGGGCGCAGTGCAAGACAAATATCTGAATACACCACAGGAATGAACGCTGAATAATTTCCATCGCCAGAAATTGACAGTGACAGATTAAAATATTTAAAACAAAATTACAAGCACTATCTATACGTCAGTAGCAATAAAAAGAGTAGGCGAAAATTAGGAATTATTATTATTAATTTCATTAAATTGCGGTATCAAAATAAAGTAATCTGTATTAAATAAGATGTAGGGATATTGACAGTATTGTGATATAAAATTTGGATGCATAATTTTTTGCCGGACACGTTTTATTTACAAAAAACTTATTTCACATGTTAACTGCCTATGCCAACATATACGTGGGACACACGGTATATTTGAATCTTTTTGTATATTTTGTATCGTTTAGAAATTAAAATTTTCCGTTTTTTAAATAATTACAGTTCAGATATTTTTTAACCACACCTTGTATAATAGGTTATAATAAATACAAATTGTGACAAGGAATTCAAATC
Organism: Poecilus cupreus; assembly: GCA_963942605.1. Classification (NCBI taxonomy): domain Eukaryota; kingdom Metazoa; phylum Arthropoda; class Insecta; order Coleoptera; family Carabidae; genus Poecilus; species Poecilus cupreus. Next base: position 5,174,614 of record OZ012733.1, on the reverse strand, counting down.
ATATTTTAGAAATTTGTTATTGCCAACACTGTTCGAATATCAACAACATCGTAAATATTTAATAGTTTAATTAATTCTATTATTTTGCCAGCTTTTATTATCAAATATTTGTATAGGTCCAATCGAATTTCTATTAATATTACAAATAAGTTAAGTCCCAGCCAATACTCGAACAGTGCAAATCGATGTTACATAATGTTAGACAATGATTCATTGTTAATTGACAATACGTATCAATAACATACTTCAAACTCCAAGGTTTTATCAGTCAACGAGAAATTGTAATGATTTATCTATATTCTCGATTTCAAATGAAAGATAAAAAGTTTCTGTAAGTCATGCATAACCAGAAATAGGTAACAAATAAGTACAGTATTATTATTATTTTTTTTCGCGATCGCCCAGAAAATGAGCTGTTTCTGATCGCTTTTTAGGCCAGAAATTCCTTCTTTACCGAGCTAGCTCAGAAAATTGACTATAAGGAATAGGAAAGCAATGTTTCCATAGTGATCAGTTCTTTATTTATTTATTTTTCATTAATGTGTCAAATATTGCAATAAGGTGTAAAAATTATTTATTCTTTTTTTCAGGATCGCGAAAAAAATATTGTACCCAACATGACCTGAAAGTGTCTTCACTGGGCTCACAAGTTTCCAAAGCTCTGGAATATGCTTGCTCACCCAGTAAAGTATCACTTTCAGGTCTAGTTACATAAATTACTGATGCACCTGTTCAATAGTTTATAATTATAAGGTTCGACGTTAACTTATTTCGTTGCATTCTTTCAGCAAATCTCATTGTTCCAAATATACTCCACACATCTACGTATCGTATTTAAAATACCGCATTTTATTTGTTTTCAACGGAAAACAAGTTTAATTGCTATATATTTTAGCGGTCAAAGTAAGAATTTCAAGAAAATTCTACACTATAGCATTGCTATAAATTTTATTTTCAAACGCATGGACTATTTAAGCTACTATTATTAACTAAAAACCTTTATAATTTTTATTTTGATTTGATAATATATGTCCAAGCATATATCTTTTATTCCCCATAATTTTAGAATTATTCATAGCTCATAAATTACTTCGGTAGTTTGGTAAAAATAAATATGTCAATATTCACGTGGCTAGTTGCCATATTTTTTTATCGTTTCTTAGAATTAATGGTTGAACACTGTAGTGTACTGCTTGTTTTAAAATATTTGACATGTTGAAAGGAAGAAGAGCAAAGTAAATATAATGATTTGATACATAACCACACTTTTCTGACAGCTGAAATCGAAAACTGACCACAGTTAATTTTTCATCACTTCACCAGTCAAGAATTCGTCTAATTATTTATTTTTATTGCACTACAAAAAGCAGGATATTTTTAGTTTCATCTGTGTTTATTTTCCTGTAGATCTTCGCATCTTCAGCTTCAGTAGCTTTTTTGATAGATTTTAGGTAGATAGTAGTGAAAATTTTGAGTATAATACATATTAATGTAAACGGTAGTTTTAGGGCCCTTAAACCGATTTTCCTATTTATATTTGTAATTGATAAATAAGTCGATCTGAACGCAACTTTAAGCAGCTAATTAAATCTAAATCTATCATTTTTTAGGAGACGTCCAGGTACTTATTTGAAATTACTGATTTGTCGTTATTTTTAATAGTATATTATTCGATGAGCATGTAATGTATGATATTACTCATTCGAATGAGTAATAACCATTACATGCGATTAGAATACTATACTTTATCCACAACATATCGTCAAATATTTGTTGAAATTATAAGATTAATTTGTTTGTCAATATAGACAAATTGTAGCAACCATCACTAGGCTTCGTACGGTTGTAAAAAAATTTTTGAAATGATTTGACATTTAGCAGAAAATCTTAAAACCAATTATTTAGCAACAGTTTAAAAATTAAAAAGAAAAAAAGTATGAAAAATTTGAAAATTAGTGGATAAAATTACTTTTTTATGTGGATAAAATTACTTAAAAGTCATTTTGTTTACACTCTTTTGACAGGTAAGATTTGAATTTGACATAAGGAATGAATAATATTAATTCATCGAACTGTCAATATTATTTCATTAGCAACAGTAACAAAGGTCATTAATTGATAAACAGCGGTTGAATTATGGGTACATTATTTGACAGTTGTGAATAATAGTTATTTATGTATCAAGGCACTGAAGTTCAATTTTTTATCACGAACATGGAATTAAGTTGCCGAGGCCCGTAGGACCGAGGAAAATAAACCATGTGAGTGATAAAAAGGAACTTCAGTACCGAGGTACATATTAAGTTTTATTTGAAATATAAAATTAGAAATAACTGTAAAAAAATTACAATATAGGATAAGTTTAAACATCTGTCAGTTGTCAATTGAAACTGACAGTCAGTGTTGCCAACCTCGAGAAGTGAAGTTATCGTAAATAACACTCAAAATTTTGTGTTTTGTCCTAAATTTCGTCGTCGGAATTAATTAATTAATTCTTCTTGCAAATTTTGTTTCATGTTACGTCCAAATTTACTATAGTACGTCAATATATCTGTCAAAATTATCCTAATTGTACAATAATTATTTAACGGTTCCCAACACTGGGTAGCTCAAAATCGTCTTATAATGGGTTAATTTAGTGACGAGTTCTGAGCTTTTAATGACGATTTTTGAGCACTTTAGTGCCGATTTCAAATAATAGTATAATGTGTTATTCGGAGTAAATGTGATACTTTGGGTGCTGAGCATGTATGTAAGTTTGAACGACGAGCGAAGCGAGTCGGACAATTACATACGTAGCATACAAAGCCACATTTACTCCGAATCCTCCGAATAACACACGCTATTTTTTCTTCAAACATAGAAAATAGACATTAAAAAATGCTCAAAACTTCAACAATTATTCTACCGTATCCAGTATTTCTAGTTGCCACAGAATATGTCATTTTGTTATTTTTGTTTATTTGTTTTATTCTTAACTGTCAAATTTTTGAATTACACCCTTACTATTTTGCATGATATTTTACTTTGTCCGCCGCCGGAGTAAACGTGTTGCCAAGGAAACACTTTTACGCCGGCGGCGACAATATTGAACTTCTGCTTGTTGAATACAAATACATAACAACGTACTTTTATGACGTTTGAAGAAAAAACAATTTTTACTTTTGTGTGCAGGGCGATTCCGGTGGTCCGCTGATCTGCAATGGGAAAATAGAAGGAATCGTGTCGTTTGGCGATGGCTGCGACAACCCCGAGCACCTGGGGGTCTACACCAGGGTGTACACCCATCTAGATTGGATCCAGAAACAAATAAACTCAGGGTCAGTTACTTTTCTGCAAGCATCGAATATGATTTGTCTTACTTTGAGTTGTGTTCTAGTTTGTTTAAATAAGCATGTGTATGTTTAATAAATTAAAACTTTTATTTTCTTATTTATTAATAAATGTTTGTATGCATGAATATAGCTGCATGTTGGTGGGTGTAATTTAAGGTCAACCATACGGGCTGAAGATAGCTCAACATGAACACGATTTTTTTGAAACAATATATCATTATTATAATAAATGAAACATATAATGTTTTATTCCTACATTTGTAGATAAAAGTCCAAAGTTTTGTAATAAATTTTAAAAAACTAATTTTGTTTACAAATTATACATGAACACAATTTTCAAATTAGTAATATTTGTCACACATTCCCATGAACGACTACAGTAATGCAAATAATTTGTATATTTTAAAATATGATCGTCTATAACATACTAAGATTATTTTCCATTTGAACTTACAGTTTTTGAGAAACAAATAAAAATATACCAAAGAGCGTGTTTTTTGGTATATTTATATTTGTTTCTCAAAAACTGTAAATTCAAATTGAAAATAAACTTAGCATGTTATAGATAATCTTATTTATAAATATTCGAATTATTTTCATTACTGTAGTCGTTCATGGGAATGAGAAACACAATATGAAAGTTCTGAATTTTTGATCAACTAGACTTCTACTAATATTTTTTTATAGTTTAATGTTAAAGCTATCCTTTTCATGCACATATATAAATACTAGAATGTTCAAAGACCTTACTGTGATAATTGTTTTGTTTTTCGATAAGAATAATTGTAGAAATAATTTATTCAAGTTTGAATTTGTTAAACAAAATTCATGGGACTAACGGTAACCTAACGGAAATATTCGTTTTTAGCATGTGAACTGTAGTTGTACTGACACTGTAAAAATTCATGATGAAAATTTGACAGATAAAGGTAAAATGACATATGTCTGTGCACCATAAAGAACATGAAAATAAATGCAGGTAACAATTAAAAAAAAAGGAATCGTTCTTCGACGCGTATATTTCACCTCAATTTTGTTTCTTCAGTATTAAATTAAAATCTTACTGGAATGTATTTTCTTTTCCACAAAAGTTGCAAGTGCAAGGGTGGATCTATTTTAAACCCTGTAATAATGTGTAAATTTAGACTTCTATAAATAGTATAAATGGTCGCTCTGTTCGTCCATCGACAGCATCCTGTAACATAGAAACAACAAGGGATATGAGTGACATTTATAAGCTTGTTATGCGTAATGAAATTTCATAAATAAGTTTCATGATAATATGCGCAGATTAAGCTGGTTTTTAGTCATTATTGCGAAACTGAAAATTCTAGTTTATTTGATACATAAAACAATAAATTCTATTTATTTCAAATATTTAATCAGCTGTGACAGAAAATTTGGAATAATAAATATTTTTTAGTCGATTTCGGTGGTGTCTCTAGTCTGGCACTCCAGAGATCGTGGGTTCGAATCCAGCTGAAGAGCAGGGTCGTTTGTGTTCACATAAATTCACAGTCATCCATTTATTAAACAGCATATGACCAATAGTAGTTAGTCCGTTTATCATCTTGTTTAAAAAATATATTAATTACAATTTGCTAGTATATTATAATGAGCAAAAAATAGTATATTATTATATGAGAGATTATGATAGTCATTATTCACGAAATCATCCGAGTGAATAAATGACCATAATCCCAAATATAATAATGTACTATTTTCTGCTCCTGTAAGTTCGGAAATCACTTTTGAAAATGATCGAAATTCGTTGAAAACACACACGTTGTTAGAGAATATATCACTTTTCCTACTAGGTACACAATAACACAATATACTATTATGAGACTTCAGTGAAAAATAATATTTAATAACTATTGAAAATTATAATTATAGAACGTTACCTACATATTGTGTTAATACATTTCTTATACCGTGTGCCTGTTTCAAAGGTGTACATAGGGGATTAACATGGGAAATCAGTTTTTTGCGTGCTGTTAGTCGGTGTTCTACCGGACAACAATGATTGTAGTACCAACTAAAAGATATCATTTTTCTGAATCGAACGATGTAACATACATTACAATTTAGTAGTAATTTGGTTCACTAATTTAATTCTCCGATTTATTCAATTTTTATCGGAAATAAATATAGTCACCTATGACTGTTTAGTTTTGATTTCTTTCAAGCTATCTATTTGACGTTTAAAAATTAATTTACGGAACCAAATTACAACTAAATTGTAATGTATTTTCTATAACACTGTTTTGGAAACTGGGCATTCCACTACTAAAAATTGTTATGGAATCACTAACATTCCATACGCTGCGTATGGAATATTTTCGACGAATCAGAACCGCTTATTACCGCGACATATGAAGTATCTTGATTCAGTTACTATGGTTATGTCTGTTTGTTTTAATTTGATTTATTTGAGTTTGACGTTTTCAACAGATTTATATTTGTATTTTTGTATAATTTCCAAAACCTTTTTATAGAAAGTATTGTCTACAACATGTAACGCAATGGCCTATCCCACGCTCGCAAACCGTAGCCCTCGCCTTCGGCTCGGGCTACAAACTTTTTGCTCGCGTGGAATGTGCCATTCCATTACTTGTTGTAGAATATACTATTACATCGTTTCATTCAGAAAAATGATATCTTTCGATTGATACCACAAGCTCTATTGTCCGGTAGAACACCGAGCAACACCACGCAAAAAATTGATTTCCCATGTTAATCTCCTATGTACACCTTTAAGTTAGACACACCGTATAATTAATAAAGAAGTAGCTTCAAAATTAAGATTTTATTTACTCGACTATTGCCCAGTTTGCATATTTTTTTTAATTTGGTGCACTCAGAATGCCAGCGCGCCCTCTACAGGGTTAAGATTGCAAGCCGCACTATCAGAAAATAATATTTCAAATATCAATTTATGAATTATGAGATAATTAACATTATATCGACTAAAACATAAATACTCCCTGACATTTACTTTGCGTGTGCTACTAAAATAAATACAAAAGCCAGAATCAATACCACGCCATCGAGATCATAATTCTACCGTGCTGGCCATTCCTAAAATGAGTGAACTCATAAATATACTCGCAAGTTCTGTCCACTCCCTTACAATTTACTACTCTTTATGAAAACGTTTCCCTGTTGTTATTCAAGCATTTTTATTCCGAAAGTATTTAGTTACTGGTTCAAAAATAAATGCATCTTTCAATTATTTTTATATTTTTTTACAATCGTTTTATTGGCCCATATGTTGCCAAGTGACTAAGACATTGCTTTCTAAGAATTTGAGTTACGTAAAGAAAACAAAACTGACAGTGAAATTTTAGATTTGTAAAGAAAAGTAAAAAATTGTTGACATTTAATGGCTTTGGAACGATAATTCAAGAAGATGCAAAAATCTTTGTTTATCTTACTCTTATTTATAGATCTGTTATACAAGAAGACTACGATAAATATGCATCATCAATCTATGATCTAAAATTGTACACGATATAAAATTATACAGATTATAATATATTTTTGTTTTGTTTTTGTTATTGTTTTATCGGACGATGAAGCATAGGGATTTCCATGGTAAATTCTTAGTGTTCAATTATTTGCTCCATTATTTGAGGGCAAAATCTTTTATAGATTTTATCAATAGTTATATCACGAGTGCTAAAAATTTAATCGATTAAATTTGACATGTCTAGCTTATGCAAAAAATTTTGCTTAAAAAGTGTTTGAGTACATAATAATTTGAAAACATTTATCTTAAATTATTATGTACGATAACACTTTTTTAAAAGCAATATTTTATAAATATGCTAGACATCAAATTTAATCGATTCAATTCTTTAACACGAGGGGAATATGTCAAGATTATTTCTAGAATACAATACTTTAATACTTGCCGAAGAAATTGTACTAAAACGTTGATTTTGACACATTTTCACATAAATAAATCGGTACACACATAAACAAAAAGCACCCTATAATTTTGTTGTTATATTATAACTATAGCAAATTGTTTGTTTTTCTTTTTACTTGTCAAATAAATGTCAAAAATTTATAAATAAAAATAGCTTGAATTGAATAATTCAGCATGTTTAAAGATATAGAATACCACTAAAGGAAAAAAACATGTATCTTGCTCCTGCAAATAATTATCCGGCTAAATATGCCTTCAAAATGTTCAAAATTTGTATATAAAAGCTAGCTTAAATTATTCGCGATTAAACAGCGTGCTGCTGTTTAATCACTTATCTAAAATGCACAACAATGGAAAATGAGACATTCTGATTTGTCAACTTTGTTATGAGTGAAATAATCTAAAGAAAAAAATTCTGCATCTATTGATACCATTGTTCATAAATTTCCATTGTCCGGAAGAAGAGAAATCGTTTAAATTTATTATTAAATACCATTGTTATAAAGTACTCAATTTAAGAAAAAGTAGAAATAATTAAATGGTTTTATGATGGAAATTAAAACAAACCAATAGCTGATTACAACAATATAATTTGGAAAATGGGGTAATAGGGCAAATGTTAGCGCACTTGTGTTTTATTTATTGTGTTATTTGTTCCATGGCATCATTGATTTTTGTAAAAATGTTAAATTTAAGTTCTTCGATTTCTTCTCTTCCGGACAATGTGAATTTATGAGCAAAGGTATGAATAGATGTAGAATTTTTTTCTCTAGATAAATTCTAAATAAACTTTTGCTCTAAATTAATTAGGGGAGCAAATATTTGCACACTAAGAATTTAACATAGAAATCCCTATTCTGCGTCATCCGAGGTACCATCCTGTATAGTTGCTTTGAAGTAAACAACTCGACTAATTTAGTACTGTCCGCAGTGCCCTTATTTTTTTTATGTCATTTGTTCACGTCCGTTGTTATCAAGCAACAACGTTTTCGTTAACAAAACCTAAACCTTCAAATATTATTATTATTTATATTACTTTTCAAACACGAACTGCTATCCTTAAGTTAGATAAATAAAATAAATATATCATCACACCATATCTACACGTGGTACTCTTATTACAGCAGATCGAGGTATGTAAATGCATTTTCTCGCCGTTAAAAACATGTTGAGTTGTGGGACAGGGGGAGGGTAATTTAAATGTGTTGATTATTTGCCAGAAATGAAACCTGTTAGCAATAATATTTGAAACAAAAATATTATTAGCAATGAAATAAAATTAGTTTTGAATGTAGTTCTGTAGGAAAACAAACGAATGACACAAACAAGTAAACCTGCACATATCAACCAATTAACCTAACCTAACCTTGCGCCTAATAGTATATTCTACAACAAGTAATGGAATGGCACATATTCCACAAGCAAAAAGTTTGTAGTCCGAGCCGAAGGCGAGGTCTACGGTTTGCGAGTGTGGAATATGCCATTCCGTTACCTGCTGTTATAATACCTCCCTTACATATGTGTGCGGGAGGTAATAATATATTTATTCTGATTTTTTAATCAATGCTATATGACTGTACGTATTGAGAAATGCAATGATGGAAACCTAACTTTAGGTTTGGCTATCAAAAGTGCAATCAAAGCATTCCTTGTTTGAAATTTATGAACAACAAGTTGCCAACTTAGAAACATTTAGTAGTTAAAGTAATATTTAATCTATTATCTCTCGCATATACAGGGTGTTCAATTTGAGTGTGCCACCATTGCTATTTCGAGAACTATAAGAACTACAAAATTAGTTGAAATAGTAAACAATTTTTTGTTTCAAACGTCATAAAATTCTGTTGTCTATGTATTTGTATTCTACAAGCAGAAGTTCAATAATGTCGCCTCCGGCGTAAAGGTGTTTCCTCGACAACACTTCTACTCCAGCGGCAGACAAAGTAAAATATTATGAAATATAGTTATGTTTTAGTTCAATAATTTGACAGTTAAAAATAAAACAAATAAACAAAAATAACAAAACAGCATATTCAAGGGCAACTAGAAATGCTGGATAATTCAGAATATTTTTTGAAGTTTTGGGCTTTTTTTAATGATTTATAATTCTATTTTCTTTTTTTGAAGAAAAAATAGCATGTGTTATAAGGAGTAAATGTGACCATGTGTGCTTCGCGTATAATTGTCCGACTCACTTCGCTCGTCGTTCAAACTTACATGCTCAGCACATAAAGTATCACATTTACTCCTAAAAACACAATATACTATTATTTTATAACGAGCAAAAATAATATATTATTATATGAGGGATTATGATTCCAATACTTCCTTATACTTTGTATAAGAAAGTAAAAATTGTTTCCTGTACTTTGACAGCCCATTTTAGAAAAAAAATATTTTTATTTTTTTTTTTGCTAACTATATTAGTGTTGTGAAATAGAAATTGTTCGCTAATTTAACCAAACCCATAGCTCTTATAGTTCTCGAAATAGCAATGGTGGCGCATTTTAATTGAACACCCGGTATATATGTAAGATTTCAGATTTGTATGATTGATTTATTTGACTGAAGCAGCAGGAAGAACTAATTTAATTTTGGCTGTAATCCATGAATCAGATATGGTATTTATTTTAGAAACTAAACATTAAGCTTCATTCAATAAAATCGCAAAATCGGTGTCCACATATTTTCAGTATATTTTCGTATATTGCACTTAAGTGACAATGTAAACAAAGCAAAAAAACTCATTAAAATATTTTTCTGATGTACCCAATAGTTGTTAGCGTAAAAATGTTTAAAAATATTTTTCGTGGAAAAAATGCAGACTCAGTTGAATTTTGATATTGACCACGTAGCGTAAGAATATTTTATCGTTAATTAATTTTGTAGTTTGCGTCCCATGATTAATTAATTTTTAACGAAACCAATAATTACTACAATATTTTTTAATAAACTGCATCATTAGTACTTGCAGTTAGGTACTTATTTTTTAATTAATTTATTAAAAGTGCATTACAAAGAAATTTTAATTGGTTGCATGTTAAACATATTAATGACCAGCTACATTATAAATTAGTCATTCATTGATATGCAGCGCTATAAAATTTAAAAGATATGCTTAGTAATTCTTCTAATTATTTCGATACAACCGAATGAGTCAACTCTTCAACTGCGAAATGTGAATACAGTTTTGTTACAGATCATTAAGTTTCAACAAGGAAAAAACTCGTTATTTAACAACTGGGCACAAAAACCGGAACATCTCTTAGCCTTCAACTCTCGCTTTCTCACTCACACACACGCAAACGAACAGTTAGTCGACACACAACAATGAGTGACCTACACAAAATTCCCAAAGTCGTGAGCAAATTTTACGCCATATTTTTATTTTTCGTTTTATAAAACTTGCTGATGCAATCTTGATTTTATCTGTTCGTACGTTCCACGTGTAATACTAAGATTGTATATTGCAGTAATATCGCTGAAAAATTAATATTTGAGATTTCTAAACTATAATTATGTTCAGAAATAACAGTTATGGGAATCAAGTTAAATTAAGGCGTTCATTTATAAGTACTGATGAAGAAGCTTGCAAACTCCAAACTTTGCACTTGCTATTAGTAAGACAGAGATACCTTTCTCTCTCTCTTTTCTATAAGATATGTGAAACAGCAATAAGTCTTTATTATAAATTATATAGTTAATACAACAAATACTACTTCACCCAGCCAACACAGTACACAGTTATATCGCGAGTACGTTATATATACATAACTTGGATAGACCTATGTCTGCAACACGGTCTATAAGACATGACATCCCATGTATGTAGACATCGTAACGTTAATGGTACATAACAAATCTATTGGTGTAAACAACTTTGAATATGCGAGTGGAATAATTGTTTTTGTACATTTTTGATATCTTTGAAAATGTTTATTCATTCATAAATTAACAATTTCCTTCACATAAATTACGTTACAGAAATATATAACCACTTATCAAAATTAAATTATATATATTTCAAAGTTGTTCAGTGTACACTATAAAATATTTAAAATTTCTTTGTTATATTTTTATATAAAATATATAAAACTTTCTAATTAACTGTGAATATGTTATAAGTACGATAACATATACATGTTCAGAGCTAGGAAAGATACTTTTAATAAATATCTAGATACTTTTCTAAGATACTTACATAAATTTGTTAACGATACTTAAGTATCTAGATACTTTTTATTCTAAGTATCTTAAGATACAAATATTTCTTAAAAGTATCTAATATAAATACTTAAGATACTTTTAAATATTTTAGATACTTTTTAATATCTTAGATACTTTAATATGTTTTAGATACTTTTAAATATCTAAAATACTTTAAAATATCTTAGTTAGGTACTTTTAAGAAATATCTGAGTAAAGTATTTATACTAACTGTAAGCTTAAACATTAAAAAATATATAAGATATTTCAAAATATTTCACTGGCACATATCTTAAATATTTGCAAATAAGATACTTTTTTTTTTAAATAAAAGATACTTTTTAAGACAAAAGATACTTTTTTCAAGATAAAAGAGACCTTATAAGATAAAAGATACTTCTTAAAGATATAAGATATTTTTTTAAGATAAAAGATACAACTTTTAAAAATTATTTAAATAAAAGATACATTTTACATAAAATAGAAGTATCTTAGATACTATCGAATATCTTTTTATGTAAGATACTCCCAGCTCTGTACATGTTGTAGGTATGTACCATGTCCAAGACCAATGTGACATACCAACTATATAATTTCACGCTCTCTCAAGAGATGTCCGACATGGTATATGTATATTACGTTATTAGTACGTATATAAATGATATACTACTTAGGTTTCAAATATTACATACCAGGTACATCAATGTTACAACTGTATTTGCTGGGCATATATCACAGTATAATGAGTAAAAAATCTAAACGTTATTTTTTTTACATTATAAATGAACGGTATCAATGAATTTCATTTTTTTTTTTAATTTAAACAGCATTGTAAGGCAAACACTCAGTATCAGTCTGTTCATGGCTTCGGTTACTGCCTGGTATATACATGAGTTCTGGTTTCACAAACTTTATTAAAATGATTGATAGATTTTACATAATATGTTATTTAATATTATACGAATATCTCAGAAATGAATAATTTATAGGCTTAATTTTAGGTGTTTAATTCATGGTTTATATTTGACAAGTTAAACTTAGGATATTCTGTAGTTTCACCGTTGTTTTAGTTTTCATTAACACTTAATGACTAAACGCAAATATGTGGTAATGAATTGTTAAATGAGTTATGATACATAACTGTCAACAGTTCAAAACGATATTTTTCATTTAAGTGATACTTAAAATTTATGGGACAGTAATGTAAAGGACTTTAGGAAAATGTAATTAAATCTCAAAATTCATAAGTTTATTTTTAGTACAAATACATTTAAGCGAGGTAAATTATTCACTATATTTTTATTTATATGATTATATATTTATTTTAATAATACATTGTCCGCCATACAAAAACAGAATATGTAATTATGTACTTGGATCCAAATACAAACGACTATAATTTTAAACTTAAATTAATGTATTTGACAAAACGACAAACACAGGTGAACCTACTTATATTTAAATCAAATATACAAACAATTTAGATATAAATTGAAAAGTCTTCATAATTCAAAAATTTCATATTAGTAAATTGCAGAAATATAACATATAACTTTACCTGTTGAATACGAAGCCATACATTTTACTTTTATATAAATTTATCGATTTTATCTTACTGCTGGTTCAAATAAATATGAAACGATATAATCGCATTTCCATTGTAGGTACATGGTGACTCACACTATAATTTTAAACGGAATTATAAATTATGATGTAATATAATCATTTTCAAATAGATTAAAATATTTTATGTCCAGTCATATTAATTTATTTATTTATGGGGTAAATAGTTCTGTAGTATCGGACTGTAAATCATAAAATCTTAGTTATTTAGTTCGAATCCCACAGCCGACAGTAACGTGGTTCCCCTTTCATTACCAGCTTTAATAGGTAACCTCTATTCACATGCAAAAATATATAACTTACCTGGGATTTCTGGGAAAGCAGAGTGTCACAACCAAAGTGGAAAATTATATTTTCATAATTCATTATTAAAAAAATCTCATGTGTCCAGCATATAACCTCCCGCCCAATACAACTCTTAACGGTACAAAATAGTATTTGATGGTACTGAAAAATACCTTCATATTTGTTTATTTTCTATTTATATTTGTGAAATTTTTTCGTATATTTATTTAATTTTCTGATATTTATTTCACTAAGAAAACAGCTTCATATCACAATTTCGTAAAGAATTGAAAATTTTTAAGTATTTTCATAGTATACCTACATGGAACGCAAGATTTATAAAATTTAATTTCTTTATATTTTCTTATCACTAAATCTAATGAAAATTAATAAAATTAGTGTAATAGTCAGACACACACACACACACACAAACAAATTCCATCAAATTTACACATAAACACACACACGCATACAGCCATAATGGCGAAAATAGTAAAATCATATTGTAGGGACCCTAAATCGTGCTTATTCATTGAAAACTCACCACCCAATTTTTGACCAAATACAATACCTCCCTTACTCAAAGGCAGGCGGGAGGTAAAAAAAAATAAATATAAAATACACAACATTTTAATAAAATAATGCTGTTCCAATTTAGGGAGAGTTTAGAGATCAAGACAAAGTCGACATCTCGAATACATTTGATATGGTAAGACAGTGATGTCCAACCTACGGCCCGCGTGCCGCATCCGGCCCGTCAGCAAATATTAACCGGCCCGCTAAACTAAACAAGCCAGTGGTCAAAATTGAATCCTGACCACTATCCAGGTTTACAAGATGTGTAATCGTGATTTTGTCCCTTTTTATTTTTATTTCTACTAACTTAGTTATGGATAAAATTCATTAAAATTAAATATGTTGTCATTCTATTGTTAGTAATTTTATTAGTTATAATTCACTTCTTTATATATCCGGCCCGCTAAAATTAACCTGTAGTAACTTTGGCCCCAGAATATGAAAACGTTGGACATTACTGTGGTAAGACATTTACTACTCACGTCGCAATACTTATTAAATTTTTTACAAGATGAACGTGGTAACAAAATTAAAATTTAGAAATATTTGACACTAATTTTTATTTTTTAAATTATCATTCGTATGTTTTGGATATTTCGTTTCCGGATCGATAAGTAATCACTTACCGATTTGTAATTAGTGAACCTAACATACTACTTGAGAAACCCTATTAGTATACATTAGACAAACAATTATAAAAGAAAATTTTATGTCATGTAAGAACCTATGGTTTCTTGTATTAAACGATGGAGTTAATTAACGCTATAATATTCTAAATTTATATGAGCATTTACATTAAACATGAGCATATTATGAAGAGGGCAACGGGCAATGTGTTATTTATCAATAAATTGAAACAGTTCAATTAAAATTATCCAAGATAGAAATACCAGCTATTTGAAATATTAAATTTATAATGTATTAGTCACCAGGAAATAATTTACTGGTTATTACTCTCATATAACCAAAAACTTTTACCGTTTTACCTGGTTATTCCCCAGTTGTTACTGCCGTTTTATAAATGCGTACACGGTTTAACCAACAGTTAAGTTTAACCAGTCACTCTGGAATACATATTACTAATAATCATCTTAATGAACATGTTTTAGAAATTTTACAGATTTACATTAGATTGTTTGCAATTCAAAATAATGTTGTTACTTACTTACTGACGTAAATTTAAAATTAAAATAATATTATTAAACACAAAAGTCCAGCAAATTACAAAAGACAGTTAGTACAGAATATATCACTTTAATTTTTTTGAATAATTCTACAGATGTACAGATGAACAATCTTATTGAAACCTAATTGTACGTCAACTAGATTTAAAAATCGCAAAAATACAAAAAAAAAAATACAATATATTTAATCAATACAAAATTCATGTACCAACACATTTTATAACAAAACAAATATTCTAAAAATTTAATCTAACTCTTAAGCCTTAATGTACCTAATAAAAAAATATTAAATACATTAATACGTATTTCGATACCTAAGTTATAATCATCAGTAGAAGCAAAAGGGATAAAATCAAGATTACACCAAGTTAGTTGTCAAGAATAATTTTTTCAATAAATACTGAAATACACCGATATGAATCTCCAGTAGAATTTCGTCTACCCCTGTACAAAACGAATGATTTTAACATCTACTTCAGCCCTCCAAAACTCGAAGGATCTTAGTAAAATGATTAAACACCCCTGAATTACCTACGTTTACAAAGAAATCTTAAATTTTGCGTATCGTAAATAAAAATATTGTTGCTGGTTTCTCAAATTTAACACAAAGTTGGATTCTGTCCAAATAAAAATAATAGGAAATAAATAGGTAACAATATGAATAGTTATTTACTGAGTGACTAAAGACGCTTTACGTATGTGTATAGTACAATATTTTATCTACGATATAATGAAAAAATCCAATAAATATAAAAAAATACTTTTATTTATGAATTAGGATAACAATATTAATTGAGAAGTTCGCCATGATAACACAATTTTTGTAAATTCACAAACTTCATCTTCGTTGGTCGGCAACACGTGACTAATGAGATCGTGTATATTTAATAATATACCTCGACAAACTGATTTTTAAGTCCTTGGGATATAAGATACTTTTCTTAGGTTGGATCAATCGTCTTTTCTCTTATTCATGATTTTCTTACATATGTATACCTCTCCACATTTTACTGTCTGTTTTTTTTTCTCTTCAATTTTTAATTTCTGCTACTACTTTTTTTGGCCATTTTGACCTGGATCTGCATCCTCTTCTTTTACTGGCTAGTTTCCAATGTAATATTGACTTTTTCTTCTCCTCTATAAATATATCTCTATTTTTTCAATTATAAAACCCATAATTCACGACAGTAAATTATTATTTCTAATTCACTCTTCTCGACCAATCACAAAGCCAGAAATCCGTAATTCACAGTTATTTTAAAGACTTGATATGTAATGTTGACATGTAATCAGTTGTCATTGTGTATTTTTATGTTGACGATTTCCAACGTATATTTTCAACGAATTTCGATCATTTTCAAAAGTGATTTCCGAATTTGCAGGAGTAGAAAAAGTATAGTATTATATTCGGGATTATGGTCATTATTCACTCGGATGATTTGCATCACTCGTCTACAGTTCGTGACGAAAACTTCATATTCGTGAATAATGACTATCATAATCCCTCATATAATAATATACTACTATTATTGTATATATTGTATATTATTGTATATATCAAATTCAATTCAAAAGTCGCTTGGTGACTGCTACTTGTTTCCCCTCTGCTAATATATTTTTCGGTACCTAAAACAGTACCTATAAAGAGGTCTCCTCTTGAATTGAATTCTTAAAATAATATAGCTCCTATAGAACATACAATGCTTGAACTTTACTGTCGCGTAACGTTATAATAACTTCACAACTTTAATCGCAACTACCTTCAGGTCGGTGTAAACCTAACCTAACCCCCCTGCATACGGATATAACCACAATCACATCTCCATATCCGTTACAGGAGATAAAACAAAAAAGATTACACATATCTACATACAATCACTCTCAAACACATATAACCCGAACGTGTATTCGTATTTTCGTAGCGATCGACCGACGTGTCCAACCTTCACGTGACACACAAACTCTGTTGACGATTCGGTGTAGTTCTCACTAGTTACTTTGTTGTGCTGTGCTTGTGCTGTTTACTCACTCGCAGCTTGACGTTCGCGCTGTTCACTTGTGTGGTGTAAGTCAGGCTTCCAGAGTTCACAACGGGAACTTGGTTGTGTTTGAAAAATATTGACAATGACCCACGAAGCTTTTGGAAACGCTGGGCAGAAACCTGGATTGGAAATTTGGAGAATTGAAGTAAGTAAACTGTGAATAATAGATTGTGTTGTGAAATATAAAAAACCGGTGTTGTCAACTTTTTTGGTCGTGTAGAAGTTTTTTGGCGGCGCCAGACTGGCGCGGTATATTATTGATTTAAAGAACAGAATAATTCTGATGTTTTGATAGCTATAAAATGAATTTTGTTATAAATTGAAATTGAATTTATGATAGCAGAATTTAAATTTGCTTGTTGTGGAAGGTCGCTTGATAAAAACTTTTATCAAACATACAAATTTACTTTATAGCTTTGCGTAGGTAATAAATTAAAAAATATTGCAAATATCCGTTTATTTGTTTTGATTTAATTACTTTTTGAATTATAAAAGAGTAAATATTGTCTTGCGAAATGTAGGAAATAAATAAATATTTCTGAGATGATATAAACCACGAATCTAATTTTTTAATTTTGACACACGTTGACAACATGGAATTAAATGTCGACAGAAATGTCCTATGATGTTTTACTTTAATTTATTTTAGTGAAACATAATTTTATGTAGCCGGGCATCAAGAATGATATCTATCATAATAATTATTTTAAATTAGTGGGAGGTGAAATGAATTGAATATTTCAACTGATAAAATTTAGTGCGATAATTCATATACGAGGAAGAGAATTATTTGAAAGTGGATAATCTTTTATTACCTTCATTACCTTGACAACTACAAATCGTTTTAGTAAGTGAACTGCATTTGGCAAATAATCTTATCAAATACCATTCGAGGTTTTATTTCTTATTTGCATGTAAATGAAGCTTTACCGGATTGCAATTTTTTACGGTATTGTGTCGTTGCTAAGCAATATTTTAATAGGATTCGATCTACAATATCGTTTTTCGCATTCACGCGAAACAAAATCAGTTGCTATGATTAAATTTTTTATTTTTATTAAGACCAAGACGACTTAACTATTTTTAAAGAAGGAAGGAAAGAAGAAAGTGGTAATCGTGCAAAAAAATGTTTTATTTGCCTGTTTATTCTGATAGTACCTAGTTCATGATTTATTATAAAAATTGCAATTATTGAACATAAAAATTTATTGGGTTTGTTGTTTGAAAGAATTAGAATTTCTAACAGAATTAACAGGACAGGAACTAACTTTCTCATTATCATTTTTTATACAGTTGACAGGTAATCGTTCTACGAATGTTGAAGATTCTGTGACAAACGTACTTTTTGCATTTTATTGTATTTCTTAATATACTTTACACTCCATTCATATTATCTGAAGAAATTGTACCAAATCGAGACCTTATTGTTTTTTATACAAGTTTTATGTACACAATATGTACAGGCATTTGTCACCAGTCACTATGGTTACTATAGACTGCTCTTAATTCTTATTATTAAGTAATATTTAAATAAACGTCATTTTATTTAAATTAATAATTCTGGAGGATTAATATCAAAATACAAAAATATTATCGTGCATTGATAAAATGCATTCAGAAATAATTTCAGATAATAATCCATGTATTTATGAAACTATAAGGGAAAATATCGGACGAAAAGATTTTACGTTTTCACATACGAGCCCAGAAAATTATTTGGCCGAGTTAAAATCATACAAATCATACAAAGGAAAATTGTTTAATTTACCATATTTATTTCTTAAATTATAACCTCTTTATCTCCCGCACATACATACATGTAAGGGAGGTATATGTTTACGTTACAAATTGATTAGATATTGAGAACAATTCATCAACAGTAAGTGGTAGATTATTTGATTATTGGACATACATTTTTCTAAATTTGTTGTCATCGGATTCAAAAACAGTGTTCGTTCTCCAGCCAATACCTTTGGGCCAAATGAATTCTTTATGTTAGTGATTTTTGTTAATTTATTATTATTTCAGTTATTATTTTTCTTTAAAATTTCTTTAAAAATAACAGAATTTAAAATACAAATAAATTGAGTACAACAATTTTCCTTGTGTAAGATCAGAACAATTTTTTTAACCGACTAAAACCAGAGGAGATGCTATAGTCGACGCGTATATTTTTTTTATGTTGATAATTCTTCTTTATGGGATAGAGTATACCTCTAAGTTGGTCCCATTTAAATTCCATCCCTAATTTCCACACCTAAGGGTAGAAAAATAATTAGACACAGAAAATTAAAAAATAAAATATTTTAACGAAAAATTGAACTGACGAAAAACTGAAAAGCGAAAAATAAAATTAACCTTTTTAATCTTAATAACTAAACTCTTAAACTAATGTAAGTAACTACTTTTGAGTCGGTGGTCGGTGCCAAACAAACAATCAACTAACGCTAACTCAAAATTAGTTACTTACCTACATTAGCTTGGTATATCTTTATTCATTCAAATTTTACTGTTATTTTGTTAATTGATAAAACTGAACGTCCAATTCTGTTAATGACGTCGTAATTAAATATTTAATTATTGTGTTTTAATATGCTGTGTCACATAAATTTTGAATTTCACTGCCATGGCGTGTACATGATAATAAAATGTAGACAATAAAACAATTTTTAACTTTTTACTAAACAAGCAAGAACAGCGCTGTCAACAAATATGGCCTCCTATATTTCTTTATTATCACTATAACTAGCTGTAAAAGGTAACACAATTTATTTTGCAATATTCCAAATAAACAATTAAAAACAACATTAACTTTTAACTTAATGACAAATAACAATAAATAACTGATTACCCGTGTTTCAAACCGGCTTTTTGTTGTTCTATAGATTATATTTATAAAAAAAAAAAGATTATAAGATAGTTTCGGATATTAGATTATACTTTTATAATAAATATTATCACAATTTTCTTTCTATTATTTGTTGTTTATTTATTTCATTCGTACATTTAAAATTATCTTAATCCATACAAGGATTTGCTCCAATTTTTAATATTTGCTAAACTTTTATTATTTATAAATACGCCATTCTGTTGCAAGATGTAATACATTGCGGTTATGATCCCGACAACATTTAAAAACATTCATATCATAAACTTATAATCTAGCTTATAATCTTTTGTTTTATCAGTTGTTAGCAAATATTTATTAATTTTATACAACAGCTTGTGAAGTGTTAAATAAATATAGATAACCAAATATTTCTAATATCTCTTTTATTTTATCAATTCATTAAATTTAACAACTTCACATAATAAATTGTCTTTATTACTTATTACATTTCTTAGTTCAGGATTCAGTGGACGTCAAAATATGTATTTCCGCAAAAAATCTCGTCAACGATTTTTTTCGTGATTCCAATACTTCCTAGTGCTTTGTATAAGAAAGTAATAAAAACGAAAAATTATTGACATTTCAGAGAACAGATATTTATTACAGTGTTAGAAGACTTGAATGATAAAATTTCGAATTTGAGAGTTCATTTCTTTCCATTTCTTTCGAAATAACCCTACAACTGTTTATGAAATGACAAACATATTTTGTTTTTGTTCAATTTTCCATTGCCGTGCTATTACAAATTTTCTAATAAATATTAATTTGAATGTGATTGATATATCCTGAAATACTAACATTTAGGTAGGTAATCTAATGGAGTCTTTCACCATTTTATTTTTAATTTTTTTTTATGAAACTTTATGTATATTGAAGACTATCTACACTTTAAAAAAGTCTTAATTGTTATTCATTAAGCCACAATGATTTGTTTTTAAATGTTGTGACGTCATAGTAGAGGTGTTGCTGGATCTAAAACAGTAGAGATTTAAATAATTTTTGTTACATTAATTTTCTATTTTATTGTAATAATAATAATAATAAAATAAGTAAAAAAATATATGACTACAATTATTTACAATCTGTACTGTTTTAGATCCAGGAACACCTCTACTATGACGTCACAACATTTAAAAAAAAATCATTGTGGCTTAATGAATAACAATTAAGACTTTTTAAAAGTGTAGATAGTCTTCAATATAGATAAAGTTAAAAAAAAAATGGTGAAAGGCCCCATTCCGAACAACTTTTGTATTTACATTTTTGCTTTAAAGTAAATATGTAAAAATTTACAGCAATATTAAAAATATAGCATTATAATCCCTATCATTCCAGTTTTGCATCCTGTATATACATACATATATACATATTTGTATTTTCACCGCCATAAATTAAGCATGAATTCTTAATAGTAGATCTGCTAAGAGGACTTTAACAAAAAAAAAAAACACTCTGACGATCTAGAATAAATATAGTACAGCACTCGTGACATTTTTCCATATTTTGATATGTTTTATCTTTTCGTAAATAATATATCATCTCGCCATTTAGGCATATTTGATGACGACACTCTATTTTCGCAGATCTATTTATATAATATCTCTTTTCATTAATTAGCGATATCAAAATTTCATCAGGAATTTAGTTTGCTGATAATATTTTATGTTTTGTCGCAATAATAACAGATTAAATACAATTATACCACTGACTAACTATTTTTTGTCGTCATCTATTTATGTATACACTTAGCATTTTTTATGGTAAATGAGTGTTTTTTCAAAAGAATCTAATGTAAACAAAGATTTTTTTCAATTTTGTATGACTAACACTGCTCGTGTTTGTGAGCGTTTTCCTCGAATAATAATTATCATGTAGGTAACAGTATAATTCGGCATGATTTTACCTTGTTTAAACTCAAGGTTGTGCTATTTTCAAACGAAAATAATCTATTTCCTATAGAAAAATATTTTTATTTCTTTATTGTGGTTTATTTTACAACCGCAAATTGCTTTCCTCAAAGAACTCTTTGATTTTAATCAATTTTGTAATCAGAACATTTCTTTGTTTTTTTAATTATAATCAATATAATGATAACATACAAATATTGATTTAAATGTGGTAAATTTATATCTACGGGAAAACATAAACATGCTGATGATTATTTTTATTTTTTTCAGGATTTTGAACCAGTGCCCTATCCACAAAAAGATTATGGAAAATTCTACACTGGGGATTCTTATATAGTTTTGGCTGTAAGTATATTATTTCATTTTATTTTCACTCTTTCCAACACAATGAGTACTGGAAAGTTAATTAGCAGAACTGCAGCACAATGCTGTCATGATTCATTCTCTTAGGTTTTACTTGTAACGCTACAATAAAATGGCAGACATTTAAGTACTCACATCAAAATGCTTTTACTGTTTGTTAAAGAAAACAACTTTGAACTAAATGTAGGAACAAGTATTAAAAATATGATTGAATTAGTATCTTTTGCCGTTTCTCTATTATTATTTCTATTAAATATTTATAAAATAAATTTATAAAAATTTAATGGTTGGTTACTGGATTTAATGGGCCCATAAAACTTTTAAAAAAATGTATGAAACTTTATTAGAATATATGACGATCAGTGAAAACCCGATGTGAAAATTTCATATATTACTCGAGATATGATTTTTCAAAATTTGTGTGACGTCACTGGTTCTACTCCAGTGGCACTAAAACAACGATTTTTCATAATATTAGATATTATATGTATATTTTTTTATGTAAAAATAATATTTATATATTAAAAGTCTTAATTTACAACAATTAAACTTAATATAAATAAAGATAAAATTTCTTTGGCAACTTTAGAGTATTTTACTATTTGAGTAAACTTCATACGAAAGTTTGAGAACAGTGGCGCTAGTAGTGATGTAACCTAACCTCAACACACAATTTTATTCAATGGATTTTCAACACAGCACAATAAAACAGAGAATTATGAAACAAGTATTAGAAAGCCCAACTCATATAATCTTAAATACCAACAAACAAAATAAATGAAATGACATTTCGTAGTTCTATTTTAGTCTACAATTGGCATTGGGCGCACGTTTCTTATTTCTGACCAATAGAATCAATGCAAGTACCCGTGACGTCAAAATATGTTCAATTCGTTATATCGCTTTACTGCAAAATATTTGAAAGAAAACAAATACTTTACAAATAATTATTCCGTAAGTGCAACACGGTTTTGATATATATTTGTCATATTTCGTTTATGGTTCATGCGCCCATATACAAATTTAGATTTAGAAATTTAATTTAAAAAAATCTGATGTGGCCAGCACATAACCTCCCGCCCAATACTACCCTTAAACAATACAAAATAGTACTTGATGATACAGAAACATACCTTCTTATTTATTTATTTTCTATTTATATTTGAGAATTTTAATTTTCTTTCGTATATTTATTTAATTTTTTTACACTATTCACTAAGAAAACAGCTTCAAAATCACAATGACATATGTCACATATCGTAAAAAATTGAAAATTTTTAAATATTTCCATAGTGTACTGGGAATGCAAGATTTGTGAAATCTAATTTCTTTATATTTTATTATCTCTAAATCTAATGAAAATTAATAAAATTAGTGTAAACAAAACACATGTAAAATTAAATATTCTTCAACTTTCAAAATAACATAAATTGTTAAAAAAGGAAATTTAACCCTGTTTTTCACGAAAAGCTGTTAAGGGCTTCAAGTAAACTGCTACTTCCTGTTGGCCAATTTCATCCAAAATCTAATCAGCTCTTCATTTAAATATAAGAAGCAATAATTCATAAAATTGTATTTTTTGGTATTATAGTATTTGAGTTATGCGAGACGAAAAAATTGCCACAGACTACACACACACACACATACATACATACATACATACATACATACATACATACATACATACATACAGACATCATCGCGAAAATAGTAAAATCGTATTGTAGGGACCCTAAAACGTGCTTATTCATTGAAAACTCACTACCTAATTTTTTGACCAAAAACAATACCTCCCTTACCTAGAGGTAGGCGGGAGGTAAAAATAAAATAAATAGAAACATTTTTATTGAATTATGATGGATTTACAAATTTAAAGATTTTACATTACATTTAAAATATCCCCATATTTTATATTCTACACCTAAATTTCCAAATCCAACCAACCAACTTCGCGCAAATTATTGTCACACTTTTGGTATTTGCAGCTAACAGCCACTTTCAACATTAAAAATTATAAAATTTCGGTGTGCGTGTATTATTAATTCTTTTCCTCTTAAACGGCTTGATCGATTTTGATGATTTTTTTTTTTTGTATTTATGGAGTTCTGACATATTTATGACTTATGCATATGACCATCCAAGTGACCTTATAAGTACAAAAAAAATTCATCAAAATCGGTTAAGCCGTTCAAGATGAAAAGAATTACGAACACCGGAATTTTATATATAAAGATGAGAGGTTTGTGACAGGATAATGTCTGCCTACCGGGTCCGCTTGTAAAACTATAAATCCAGCTTTATATGGCTTTTATAAAAAAAATTAACAGCTTAAGAACAACCAAAAACCCTTATGGAAAATAGCATTTTAAAACTCGATCTGTTTCTTGCAGACCCACGACCGCGGCCGTGGTCAGCTCGCCTGGTCACTTCACTTCTGGCTGGGCGCCGAGACGTCTCAGGATGAGGCTGGTGCCGCCGCGGCGCTCACCGTTCAGCTGGACGATCTCCTGGGGGGCAGCCCCGTACAGTACCGCGAGGTGCAGCAACATGAATCTACGCTGTTCCTCTCCCACTTCAAGGCCGGTGAGTTCGATGGCTTGCTTTAGATGGGGTAGCTGGTGGAGTATCTATGGTGTTCTGTTTGATTCTTAAGGAAGTAGATAAGTTGGTCGCAACATCTCCTAAAGACTTCTACACGGAAAACAATCTGATGACTTCCTAGAACATCTATTAAATAATAGACATTTTGTGCTGCACTTCATTTAAACTTATTTCAATAAGTTGAAACTCATAGTTAATAAAAAAAGCTTTTGGATAAAGTTCTGTAATAGTTATTTGTATCACAAGGTTGGAAACTGCTATTTTGAGAGTGCGAGTTTATTTTGATTTATGTAAATTTAATAAATTAATTTAATTTATTACTCATTCTCTTAATGACGGGAATTTTTTTATGTTGCTAACTTCACAATATTTGAATGTCAATTATGTTTATTCTCCAATATCATAACCAAAAATATCTACATATTTTTATTTGGATTTTACACTGCAAATTCAATTATAATTACTTACAAATATGTTTTAAAATCCATAAATATTCTGTTTTCTTGTATTGTAAATACTCAATTGTAGATATATTGCCATAATATTTTTATGTCAATGTAATACTTTGACATTTCTAGCGTCAGAAGTTAGCTAAAATTAATGAAGTGATGCCAACCATAAAAAGTTAGCAATTTTTGTCGAACTAGTACGACAAAAACATGATTTCCGACCGATTTAGAGATATGTAATTGTATCAATGACGGACGGCGGCGCTAAAAGTATTTAATAAATACAACGTTTCGATTTACTACACGTAAATCTTCGTCAGGTTATAAACAAATGAAAAACACAAATAAGTAAATAGACACGGTAACTAAGTAAATACATGGTCAACGATGAATCTGAATCTGACTCATTTTTAGAGCATACGCTATTTTCATCATGTACCCTTTCGATGGTTACCCTTCCAATAGAGAAGCGAAAGCATTCAAAATTTTGCAAACTTAAAACTTTTCTGCTAGTTTAGGGTGTTTTCGAAAAGTAACAGCAATCTTTTCCATACAAATTTAATCAAAAAAATAGTAGGGATTTTATTTTTCAAACAGAACAACACAGATGTAACTTAAGCTTTTACTTCTGGTAAAGTGTATGTATTATATTTGCTTCTGCATGAAGCTGAAAAGCTGATGCAATTATATTGCATGATTTATTTTTAGTTTCAGTTCAGTGCATGTTTAAATAAAATTTTTTTTATCTTAGAATTGCATGTTTTGCTTATGACTGTTTTAACTATTTCCAATGGGCAATAATAATACAAAGAAATTATTGCAGTAGATTAAAATTGCAAATTAGTGTATCAATAAATTTGATTACCAAAATACGATATATTTAATGCTGCTACTACTGCTTTAAATTATGCTACTTACTTGCAGCTTTCTTTTGCTCTTACTAAAACTATAATACTAGCTTAACAAATCGTTTGATATTAACATAAATTATTAATAATTTTTCAAGTGTGTTGTTTTTATTAGAGATGAAACGGATATCCCGCAACTATCCGGCGAATACCGGATTTTCAATAAATTACGATAATTTCGTGAAATCTACTTCATTTAATTTACATATAAGTTTAAACATAAATAAAACCTCTATATCTTCAATCAAAACACCGATTAATATTATTTTTTAATTTCGTTTTTACGTTGGTTTAATTTTTTGTTAAAAAGTTTTTATTAACAAAAAAAGAATTAATTAATACTCGTATTTAACGAGAAACAAATTCAAATTATGGTGAATAAACACCAATTTCTCAGCAATTTTCAGTCCGTTTTATCTCTAGTTTTTATTTTTATGTACATCATTACTAGGGAAGGAAATAAGAAAACTCTTTTCATCAGTGGTTAAGGGACTTCTGGCAACTCGCTCCATTGTTTCGTGGTGGTCTGCATTTATTAATACAGGGTGTTACATCAAAATAGAATACCTCAACTTATTATGACTACAATTTCATTATTCTATTATTAATACCATTCAAATTACTATCAAAACTAAATGTAAATTTTAAGTCTTTAAATTTGTAAATTTGGTATAAACCAGTAAAGGTATTTATATGTATTATATATTTTAAAAATTAAATTTCTAAATCTAAATTTATAAATTAAGTCCAATATAAACCACAGTTATGGCTGGTTTATACTGGATTTAATTTACAAATTTAGATTTAGAAATTTAATTTAAAAAATATAAAATACATGGAAAAACTTTTATTGGTTTATGCTGGATTTACAAATTTATAGATTTATTATTTACATATAAAATATCACCATATTTTATATTATAATCTAAATTTCCAAATCCAACCAATCAACTTGACTGGGAAGCAAAAAATAATTTTGACAGCAGTAAAATGTGTTAAGAATGTCAATCAAACTGATTTATTTATGATCATCATAAAATTTTGTTGTTAAATGAATGCAGCGAGTGTTAAATATGATTAATTTAATATCTTTGATTGAAGAACATCACATTTGACAAGTTCAGGTTATTTTATTATTGTTTAAAGCATATGTCAAAAAGCTGAAGCCTAATCTTGATTGCCAGATTTCAAATTTAATAAATTCAGTATGAACCAGAAGGTAAATCGCAAATTTCAAATCTAAATTTCTAAATCTAAATCTGTAAATTAAATCCAGTATAAACCAGCCATTATAAGTGCACTTTATATTACTACAGAAAAACAAATTCTAGTTAGAAAAAAATAATTGTAGTCACTAGCAAATAGAGATATTCAATTTTGAATCAACACTCTTACAACGCAGCCCCTAACCAGCATTTTATTTTCTAGACACCCCCCGTTACCGTTCCAACAAAACACTAACCTCCCCTTTTCCTACCGCAGGAGTGCGCTACCTCAAAGGCGGGGTAGCCAGCGGCTTCCACCACGTGGACCCGGACGCGCCGACACCCACCCGACTGTTCCAAGCCAAGGGAAAGAAACACGTGCGCGTATGGGAGGTTCCCGTGGGAGTATCGTCCCTCAATACTGGAGACTGCTTCATCCTGGACTCGGATGAGGTGGTGTTTGTGTATCAGGGACTGAAGAGCAAGCGGCTGGAGAGGTTGAAGGCCATTCAGGTTGGAAATCAAATCAGGGATCAGGATCATGGCGGCAGGCCACAGGTTACTGTTATTGGTAAGTGAAGATTTTTTTTAAATATTTTATTTTGAAATATTCCTTTTTTTTCTTAAGAACTAATAATTACTATTAATACTAATAATATACTTATTATGTTAATGTTTGAGCTCATATTTTTACGGCGAGGCGTTAGCCGAGGTTGTGCAAATTAAGGGAAACATAAAAAAAAACTGTTCAACTTCGAGTAAATAATAAAATATAAACAAAATCCTCGCAAAATAACTATCACTCCCACTCGTCAGAGCTGCCCTTGTAGGTGCTGCCACTAGTGGTATATGAAACAACTAATATATTATTGTACGCCGTATAATAATATTTATATAATCATATTAGTAACAAAATTATTAACTTTTGTTCTATATCGTAGTAGAAAAATTAAATTTAAGGTCAACCATACGGGCTAAAGATAGCGCAACATGAACATGACTTTTTTGAAACAATATATTATTATTATAATAAATGAAACATATAATGTTTTATATTTACATTTGTAGATAAAAGTCAAAAGTTTTGTAATAAATTTTAAAAAACTAATTTTGTTTACAAATTATACATGAACATAACTTTCAAGGTAGTAAAATATATGCTACACATTCCCATGAACGACTACAGTAATATATTTATAACATAAGCAAATTAAATTAAATTAATTACATGTTACTAGTACTAGTACAACTATATAAATTCCTTGTTTATAAATTTTAAATTGTTAATTCAAATCTGAAAAAAATATTCATAAACTCATCGTTAAACAAACTAAAATTGGCATTCAATTATTTATAAAATATTATTAGAAAAGTATTAGAAAATATTTGACATTTCAGAAAACAGATTTAGATTTATTTGTTACAGTTAGATATTTTATAGTTAAATAGACTGTAATGATTTAATAGCGAATTTCAGAGTTCATTTCGTTGCAATGGACTTAAAAAAAGTTGTATTTTTTTACAAATTATAAAAATTTAAATCATTTTAGTCACATATTATTCAATAATTCCTATAATTTTTCAACTTTTCATTCATAATTTCCTTTCTGAAGTTTCGCGGTTGCAAAATCGTGATGTCATCTTGTAATATAATGCACAGCATGGCAAGGCAAAGGAGGTGTTGATAACAAATAAAAACTTGCTTTTCAGGGATGTAATAATTACTTGCTATTATTAAAATGAACACTCCGATAAATTAAATTAGGTATTCGTTAATTATAACGTTTTTAGAGTTTAGGGCGTGTTAAAATAAAAATGCTTTGATGTGCTATATTTTGTCGATTGTCGGAAATGTCGGTAGTCTCATTATCACACCTATCATCTCAAGTCATATGTTGCAGTTAACAACGATTTTCAAATTAAACTTATGTTTATTATATTTGTTATGTTATTTTGGTAACGTGAATAAACTATATTTGTAAAAACCTCTCAGTAAATAACAATGACAGATAACAGTCAATTTGACAGTCGGAGTAGTTCCTCGCTCTCCGCAAGAGCGTGTTTCGTAGAATTACATGATGACGTCAAGAAGCGAAAAATTTGAAATGGGATGCCAATTTCAAAAAATCTTATCTTAATAACTAAATGCCTTTTAATATTAAAAATATTTTCTATTTTTATAATGTTACTCAAACTTACAGAAAAAAAATAATAAAATGAAAAAAGGTTTATGACCCCACAACTGTTTTATGAAATGTCAAATATATTTCGTTTTTGTTTAATATTCCATTGCCGTGTTACAATTTTCGTAGTAAATATTTATTTTAATTTGTTTGATATATCGTGAAATAATCATAATATTTAGGTAACCAAATTACATGCATTTTTAAATCCCGTACAACGGAATAGGTAAAAATTTACAGCAATATAAAAATATAGCATTGAAATCTCTGTACACACCCTGTATTTTTTATTATTAATGCTAATATATTTATTCATTTTACAGATGAGTTCAGCAGCTCCTCCGACCTGAACGATTTCTTCACAGCTCTAGGCGGCGGTAGCCAAGACGACGTACCAGACGAGTCTGCAGGTGGTGACGACGCTGAGAGCGAACGAACCGGTGTGGCTTCCCTCCATCGTGTATCCGATGCTGATGGCTCTCTGCAGGTCTCCGAGGTGGCGCGTGGTGAACTTACACAAGACATGCTGGACAGCAGTGTGAGTATTCTGCGAATTAAGTTGAAATACATGTTAAGTGGAAACATTTTTTGATTTTTAGTACGCATTTGAGAACTAACTAAGGTGAAATATAATTTTAACTATTTCACTGTTATGCAAACAAAAACCGTTTATGTAAACTTAATTATAATTACACATGTTGCGCACATGGTGAACTCAAAATGCAACAACACCGAGCACAACACTTTTAATTGAAGCAGTAACTTTTGTTTATGCGAACTTATTTTAGAAACTATTTTAGCAATTTACGAAGCAGATGAAACAATAACACAGTTGATTGTTGAAGATGCATCGCCATTTGATCTATACACGTAGTTATTTCTGGACAAAAACATAGCTAATTATAGAACAATAATATGCTTTTTTCCATGCACTTTTAAGTTGTCGAAGAAGTTTATAGTTATTTACATTACAAGCAAGGTAAAACAGTTTTTACTGCTGAATGGAGGAAATGACTTGCGAGCCTGTCACCTCCTTGAAGCAGTGAAACAGTCTACCTTGCGTCTATTGTACAACATTTTACTTGTTACTCATTTGTAAATCAAATTAAAATTATAACCAAGTCCTGTCAGTTACACACAACTGTTCTATCAAAAATTATTTTAAATGATTTCGCATTAGCCTTGTAAGCATTACTGTGGCAACGTGCATTGTTTACTTCCTTTACTAACTTGTTAAATTTTTACAATGCAGCTGTTAATTAGTAACTTGTAAAAATTCATTTTCAAAGGCAATAGAGAGCTTGGGTAAATGGTGTTTACAAGTGAGTAACAAATAAAAATATATTCAAGTACAATAGAAGCTTATACTGTTGATACCACGCGTTAGATGAAGAGTAGATAGATGATAAACGAACGGAATACAAACAAATCACCGCCATATTGTAAGAGCTGTCAGTTTTGTTTTGACGTTTGCGTTGTTCAAGTCAAGATGCAAAGTTAGTGTTTTATCATTTTTTCCTACACGTTTATTTTAATTTTTACTTTTGTGTTCATATTTGTGTTTGAAAGTTTATTATTAGTAAGTTTAAAATTAGTTTAACTCCCGATGATGTACTGTCTCATGTAAAGTCTTATGACAGATCTTTGTTAGTATGTCAGACCACGTGTGTTACGATTTTAGATCATATAATTATAATTATATGATATAAGATTACGATGCAGTTAAATTTAATTTGGATAGATGGTTCAAAAGAATTCTGCTTCTCTAAGACTTCATTTAAATCGATCTCATATATCAGATTAGATTTGTAGACCGACTTTGTGAATATCTTATAATTGTTTAAATAAGAAATAGACTATAATCGCTTTACTATAAGATAAAGGCGACTTTTAAAGAGCAATCCACCAAAAGGCGCGTTGTAAAAGGTGAACATCAAACTGGCGGATGATAAAAATTGTGCATGCTTTAAAAGACAAGAATCAAAAAGGCGCACAATAAAAAAGTGCGCTGTATATAATATTTGTATATCTATATTATACGCAATAAAAATTTCCAACCTTTGTTGACACAAACTGTTAATAATTAATTGGAAAAATATATTCATTACATATTTTAATAGGCAATCGAGTTTTACAAAGTACGAGTACGACAGCAGGTCTTATGAAACGTGTTTTTATACAATTTTTTTCTATTTACGTAATTTTATAATTGTTTTATTAAAAAAAAAAAAAATCGACCTATCAATATATAGGGTGCTCCATTTGAGCGCACCAATATGCAACTTTATATTTTTTAATGGAACAGCTTATAAATATTTACTGATTTTGATAGTAAATTAGATTTCCTCCAAAAAGTATAACGTGAAAGTACCTAAATTTATAAATTCAGAAGTTATTCACGTTCATAAATGCTAAAAAATAAAAATAATACATAGATTATAGTTCAAAAAATAATTTAAACTAGAAGTTGCATATTGTTGCGCTTAACAATAGGTAGTTATTTGTATATCAAGTCCGCGAAATCACTCTTTAGCGTATCGAGAGAAAAATTGTGTGCAGGACATTCTCGAGGGCGATAAAGGATTTCTCGGACAAGGTGTACACACTATTTTTTGTACAATCGTAAATTATATTAATTACAAATTTTAAACAGCTTTATTGTAAATGGAAAGTGGCTATGGGATTGATATTTGATAAACAAAATAATTAGTTCTGAAAAAATACTGTTAATTCTCAAGTGTCAAAATGATTGTATTGTACCCTATTTCATTACCATAACAACTAGGGCTGCGAAATACTTATTTCGCGACCGGTTGCACAATAGTATACTGTACAACGAGCATGGAATGGTACTCATTTCCTACGAGTGTGAAAGTTTGTAGCATGAGCCGAAGGCGAATGCTGCATATCATACGAGTACGAAATGGACATTCCATGCGAGTTGTACACTATACTTTTTCTACGACCACGATATTATTTCCAAATTAATTTAATTTTAATAATAAATTTGTCTCGCTTTCACCATTCCAATATTTGACAATTCTAAATAAGTATCCTAGTAATGGCACCTGTACTTAAATGAGCTGACCTGTATTGAAATACTCACAAAACAAATTCATTTTGCACGATGCTTACAATGTACCTCATATCCCTAGCAACAACAAACATACAATGAGCAGATTTCTAAGTGGTCGTAGAAAAAATAGTTATTTATCACTTTTAAATAAGACTGTGCAACATGTTTTCACATAGTAACCGCTCAACAAACCCATAACAACCGCCCTATAAATAAGTGTTAGACGAAGACGTATAATCCACGACGTATATCTGTCTCAGGCTCGTTTTTCTCTTTCACAAAAGCCTACAAATGCACGTTCCAGAATTACTATATTTCAGTGACTGGGCGACCTTATCAATGGGCGCGTTCAGCCGAACCTAGCGGTTAGCGGCTAGCTAGCATTTCCTAGTGCTAGCTTTTAGCAAATGAAAAGTAGTCTGAACATGAACGGTATTTTGCTGGTGCTGTCATTTTGTTTCAGTTAAGTTTGGTGGAATTAACCTCAAATTCTAATCAAAGATAAATCCAAAAGTCTTTTAAAATTAGTAATTAATAGATGTCAAACACTTTATATATTTCACTAGGTACATTTTAAGTTATTTTTATAGTTTTTGGTAAAACCGTAGTTTACGGCCAATTGTGTAAATTTGCATTCTGAAAATGTCGTTGAACAAATTCGTGTTTATTCAATCTCAAAACTAAAATAAATATTAGTTTCTTGCTTTTTTAAATTGTTTTTCTGTAACTATGACCGGCTAAAGAAACTAGGCCCTGCAGCTAACTTCACAATTGGCCGTAAACTGCGGTTTTTAGCCTAGTTTTTTTTTTGCAGACATGATTATATTGATAATATAAAAATTTTTTAGACAATTGACAGTTCTAGAAAGTTCGCTAGTTCATTTAGCGCAAATTTATTTCGCTAGGTCGCTGGTCTAGCTACTAAAATCTAGCGCTTACTTAACAATACGTTCAGTTATGACCGCTAGGTTCGGCTGAACGCGCCCATTATCGCTTTATCAATTTAACCAACACTATTCTCTTCTTTTAGGACTGTTTCATCCTGGACACAAGCCACGCTGCCATCTTCATCTGGATCGGACGAAACTGCTCTCCAGCAGAACGCAGCGGGGCGATCAAGCTTGCTCATAAGTTCTGCACGGAACACGGCTACCCCGCGAAGACGCACATCCAGCGTGTGGTGGAGGATGGCGAACCAGCTGCCTTCAGAGAGCTGTTCACTGGGTGGTCAGAGAAACAGCATGGTAATGGACATGGAGTTCACAGAGCCTGGCACTGCAAGGTTACGAAAAGCGGACGGCTGGAGGTTGCAGAAGTCTATGATGTTGAACAGGAGGTGAGAAAGAATTTATTAACGAGAATCGTACGGAAAATTACATTGATTATTTTTTGACGTTTCTTTAAACCAATCAAATGCTTTATTGTATGTCACGTGTCTGCGTTTTAGCCAATCCTGTCATTATTATACTGAGAATAATGCTCTTGTGATTATTCCCGGCAATTTTCTCTGTAGCTTTTTTGTTTTTGTTGACAGATGTCAGATGTCAGATAGATATCATCAACACAAGTAAAAATGAGCAAAAAAGATAGATTTAGTGACGTGCCTGATGATGAAATCAAAAAATAATCTAATTAAATACAACTCGAGCGTTCGATAAATTAGAAAATAATTCTCCAGTATCTTTCTCAAACTTGTCGCCATTTTCGAAAGATCTGTCAAATTATTTTCAATTTATTCTCATTCTCTTGTTATAGTATTACTGAAAAAAAGTGTCGCTGTTAAAAGGAATGATATTTATTATGTATTGCATACATTTTTGTCGTCAAACAGTAAAAGTTTTGTTATGCTAAATCCGTCATCATAAATACAGGGTATTGAAAAATACGTGTAAATGTTTAAGGGATGTGTAATATGTAAAATAATTAAGGATGATTTTGACTGGCACCGGTTAGTACTTGGTCACAGGAATGGTTACTAAATAGAGTAAACAAATGGTTTCAACTGACACTTTTATGGCATCCTATGTTAACGATTACGGTTTTGGTATGTCAAATTAATAACATGCTCGAGAGCTCGGTTCATCCAACGGTTAGTATTCTGATTGGTTGAATTTCACTTGTTATGATTTCAAACTAGTACGCTGTTATATTTTTTATGTTTTCTGTCAAATTTGATTAATAACAAAATCTACCGCACGGTTTTCCTAACCGTTCGGTCAGTGTGACGTCATTGTTTGAAATCTTAACAAGTGAAATTCAACCAATCAGACGTTGGATGAACCAAGCTCTCGAACATGTTACTGATTTGACATACCAAAACTGTCACCGTTTACATATGACGTCATAAAAGTGTCAGTCGAAATCAATTGGTTACCTACTTTATTTACTAACCATTCATGTGTACTAACCGGTGCCAGTCGAATCCCCTTATGTAAAATTTGCGTTTTTCAATCTGTAGTTACAACTTAACCTGTAGTTAACTTTTACTACAGCTCTGAGATATGGTTAACTATGAAGTCGTAGTTAATTTGATATGTAACCTGTCATATTGTTAAAAGGATTATTCGTATATACCATAAATATTTTAAAAATGGAATATGTTTACGATATTATTAACGTGTATAGTAGTGATGAAGAACAAATAAGAAACTGAAAATAAAAAAACAAAGACCAATTTTTTGTCGCTTTGGACAAATGCATTTGCGAGATTTGTGACATTCGACATTTGTAATATTCGACGATAGTATATTACGTACCGTGAACTGTAAGTGATAGTTTTTAGGTCGAGAATGTAGTCTGGGATGTCGAGACCCGAGGGTCGAGATTTCCTAAACATTCGAGGCCTAAAAAATCACTTACAGTTCGAGGTTAGTAAGTTATTTTTTGCAATACCTGCGTTAATATAAAAAGAGGAAAAATAGGTATCAAAATTAACAGCTGACAGATTGAGGTTAGAAATAAAATTTGAATGACATATATTTACCGTCCACCTTGCACGGTAAGTTTCACTTACCATCCACCGTGGACGGTAACTAAATGATGTAACCATGAAAACCAATTGTACAATAAAAGTTCAACTTACCTGTGTTTAAATTTTGTTATTAATGGGTAACTTACAGAACAGGTATTGCAAAAAAGTATTTTCGAGGTTCGTAATATCCAAGCGATTCAACAATGAATGAATTATTTACCATTTTGTGACTAGTGAATGACCCCATTGTCTTCAATTGGAGTCTTGCTACCCTGGTTTTTGCGATTCAATAATCTTTGTAATTGATTGTTAATAGAATAAAACCTAAATGCGTCAGAATAAACTTGATAAAGATCCAATGGTTCTAGTTTCGTTGTTCTGTCAGTGAGATGAATACTAAGATTTTGTTTTTGCAGGATTTGGACGAAGATGATGTTATTATAATTGACTCCGGTTCTACTCTGTACCTGTGGCTGGGAAAAGAATCAAGCGCTGATGAAAGAACTCTAAGTCTTGAGAAAGCTGAGGTTAGTAATTTACTTTGTACCATGTGCTGAAAAAATTTAAATATTTTTTTTTTTTTGTAGAAAATAAAGCAGTTTGGTAACCAAGAAGAAATTGTTACGGTTGAACAAAATGCAGAACCTGAGACATTTACTGCGTTGTTCCCCGAATGGAATCCTGACTTTTGGAATGTAAGTTATTATTTTTCATTTATAAATTCAAAATAATTCATGATAAATTTTACAGTCTGTTGGATCATACGAGGACAGAAGGAACGCATCCCTTGTTAAGTAAAGGCCAAAGAATCGTTTATTTTTATCTTTTATTATATTCTTTTACTGTAGTAATTTACTTGTAGTTAAATATTTTATTATTGGACTAATAAATATACACTTTTATAATTTATAACTAGATTATTTTTCCTAAATGTAAAAGAAAATATTAATAGTTATTTATGGTACCAAATAAGTCATACGAGAAAAGTATTAGCCCATGGGCCGTATTTATATTTATATTAGTAATATATTATTTTCGATTGTTGCTACAACAATCTAAATAATATCCTATTACTAATATAAATATTTTTATTGTATAGTATATTCTACAACAAGAAATGGAATGGCACATATTCCATGCGAGCAAAAAGGTTGTAGTCCGAATAGCAAAAGCATGCAGGTATTTAAAACAAAATAAATATTTAACCAAATAATTTATTGTTTAAATACAAACTAAATGTATGTTCTCCTGCAGATTCTGGAATGTATAATCATCGGTTAGGTCTTCTATGGTCGTGAGCATCATTCTAGATCAACTTAAAATCATCACCAGTAACAGCTGTCAAATTTGAAGATTCTTCTGCGTTTTGTTAGTACTTCAAAAAGTTGTAATTTATTTATTTCAATATTTAATAATAAAAAAAAATGAATTAAAATATTGTTTTAAGTCTCTCTATTTATTTGTAAATGTTTTCAAGTATTTATTAACATTTCATTTATATTTTTCAGAACGCAATGAAGACAATATTGCTCGCTGGGTTCCTCGGGATTCTGCAGAGTTCTGGTGATACAAATAGCCATCCGGTGAACTTATAGAACAGACGACACAACTGCGGACCCGAGATAAACAGCTACAACATCTTCGTCAAGGATCAGCGTCTGCACACATGAAAGAATATTTTCTATTGTACAATAACTCATGATTATTAAATTTATCGTTTGAATGATTTAAGTTATGGATTCCTTGACAATTTTAACACTAAAATTTGTTATATTTATAAATAATTTGAGTACTTGAGTTATTGGCAAAATAAAAATAAAAATATTATTGTTAATTAACAAGATACAGGCAATAAAAATGTTTGTTTATTCATTATGACAGACATTTTTCTATTGTTGATAATTTTCATTCCAAAATTAGTCGTAGAGTTAGAAAATATAACATTTGTTAATTTATTATTGTTAATTTACAAGGTACAGGCAATATAAAAATGCTCGTCTACCTGTCATGGCGGATAATTTTCTATTGTTGATAAATCTTAAACAATTCGAGCTAAAATTGTCCAGTTTCAAATTGCATCCCTAAATTAATCGTAGAGTTAAGATATATCATATTTGTTAATTTATTATTGTTTATTAACAAGATACAGGCAATATAAAAATGCTCGTCTACCTGTTATGGCGGACATTTTTCTATTGTTGATAATTGATAAACAATTTAGGCTACAGTTGTCCAGTTTGAAATTTTCATCCCTAAATTAGTCGGAGAGTTAAATAATATCACATTTGTTAATTTATTATTGTTAACTAACAAGTTACAGGCAATCGTCTATCTGTCATGGCGGATATGTTTCTAGTGTTGATTATTCTTAAACAAGTTGAGCTACAATTGTCCAGTTTGAAATTTTCATCCCTTAATTAATCGTAGAGTTAGGAATTATCACATTTGTTAATTGATTATTGTTAATTAATAAAGTATTGGCAAATTAAAAATGTTCAAGTTGTATTGTGTGTTGTGTTTCTAGTTTATTTGTTTATTTTGTTAAAATGTTATATTTATTGCAATAAATAATTAAAATTATGCTTGTGTTTCATATATTTATCCTTTATCATCATCGTGTATATTTAAATATGTTTAAAACAAATAAATATGAATGTAATATAATAAACGATAAAATAAATATATATTATTAAAATGACATGTCTTTCATTTAAAATCCACCCCATGATTTAATCAATTGAAAGGTAATAAGGGTTTGTCTTGAGAAAATACTTAGTTGATATATTTAATTTTAATACCCATACTGCCATCTACAGGACACGGGTGAACACTATTACACTTTGCGAACAGATTCAAAATGCGGCACTTGAAAACATCACTTCATAATAGTTCACGAATTTGCTAAGAGATGGCAGAACTATCGGATGTGAATGTATAAAATTTGTCGATTTGTTCACCAACTGAAAACATAAATTTTAATTGATAAGGGTATGCCCTACGCCCTTGTCCTTCGAGTATGTTGAAGAGGGGGTTATTTAAGACAGGATGCACGAAGGCGGCCAAAATTTCGTTATTTTTGCGATATCTCTTACCGTTTTCGAGATATGACGGTTTAAAGTTTTTAAGTTTTTACAAGCAACCCTTAATAACTACTCTATTTTCAACTTTTCGGGGGTTTTCTCTCGCTGGTCAGTTAGAGCAGGGTTTTTCACCTTCTACTTTTTCGTCAGATCCGCGAAATCTCTTACCGTTTCAGAGATATAAGGGTTTAAAGTTTTTAAAAGCAACCCTTAAATAACTACCCTATTTTCAACTTTTCCGGTGTTTTCTCTCTGTGATCAGATAGAGCAGGACTGTATCTATGGACGTTTATTTTCAGATTCGCGATATCTCTAACCATTTCAGAGATACAGCCCTTTTAAAATTATGTAGTGCACTGACAGATTTAAAATATATATTATGAACCAATGAATAAATTTTACAGACTATGCATATAAATTATTGACCGATGAATAAATTTTACAGACATGCATATAAATTATGGACCGATGAATAAATCCCTTCATAATAGTTCACAAATTTACTAAGAGATGGCAGCACTATCGGATGTGAAAGTATAAAATTTGTCGATTTGTTCACCAACTGAAAACATAAATTTTAATTGATAAGGGTATGCCCTACGCCCTTGTCCTTCTAA
Source organism: Poecilus cupreus (assembly GCA_963942605.1). NCBI lineage: Eukaryota > Metazoa > Arthropoda > Insecta > Coleoptera > Carabidae > Poecilus > Poecilus cupreus. The sequence continues at coordinate 5,135,179 of OZ012733.1, read as the reverse complement.
TATGTTGAAGAGGGGGTTATTTAAGACAGGATGCACGAAGGCGGCAAAAATTTCATTATTTTTGCGATATCTCTTACCGTTTTCGAGATATGACGGTTTAAAGTTTTTAAGTTTTTACAAGCAACCCTTAATAACTACCCTATTTTCAACTTTTTGGGGGTTTTCTCTCGCTGATCAGATAGAGCAGGGTTTTTCACCCTCTACTTTTTCGTTAGATCCGCGATATCTCTTATCGTTTCAGAGATATAAGAGTTTAAAATTTTTAAAAGCAACCCTTAAATAACTACCCTATTTTCAACTTTTCGGGGGTTTTCTCTCGCTAATAAGATAGAGTAGGGCTGTATCTCGCGGTGTGTTAATCAGATCCGCGATATCTCAAACCATTCCAGAGATACAGCCGTTTGAAATTAAGTAGAGCACGCTCTACTTAATTTTAATAATATTTATTTATTGGTTCATAATATATAAAAAATTTTCGTATTATTTATTAATTGGTCCATAATATATAAATTTTTTTCGTATTAATTATTTGTTGGTTCATAATATATAAGTTTTTTCGTGATATTTATTTGTTGGTACGTAATATATATATACTTTTTCGTAATATTTTTACAGGTACTAATCCCTTAAGAGGGTAGTTTCTGTAGTGATACACATAAAAAAGAAATATCTATTAATTATTATAGATATATGTTAAATGTATATGTTTATCCTTTATATTAAAGGATAACGTCGTCCTGTTAAGAGGAAAAAGCAACTGAAACTTGTACTTACATTAATTAAATTGCCCAGCTATGGCAGAAAAATATCGAATTTCAGATCTCGTACCAGGGCAGCAAGGATTGAAAGAGCACTTTTTTTGGATAAGAAGAAGAACATTTTTGCTATCGTTGGCAACACTCAAAAAATCAATGTTGCCAACTATAGCAAAAATGAAATAATTCTTCTTATCCGAGGGCTCTGCCAGTCTCTGGTGCCCGGATACAAAGTTAAAAATTTGAGTTTTCAGCCAAGTAGCCTAGAGTCTTCTGACAAATGTGACGTCATATTCTCACACCTGAAAGACCTAATTCCTCAATGCAAAGGGTTTTTCAATTAAGAATGGATAGGGAAGGATAAATATATGAAACACAAGCATCATTTTAATTATTTATTGCAATAAATAAAACATTATAACAAAATAATACAAATAAACAGTAAATATTACAAACAACACAACATGGATATTTTTAATTTGTCAATAACTTATTAATTAACAATAATAAATTAACAAATGTGATATTTCCTAACTCTACGTCTAATTAAGGGATGAAAATTACAAACTAGACAATTTTAGCACAAATAGTTTCAGAATAATCAACAATAGAAAAATGGCCGCCATGATGAATAGACGAACATTTTTCTATCGACTGTATCTTGTTAATTAACAATAATAAATTATCAAATGAGATATTTCCTAACTCTACGACTAATTAAGGGATGAAAATTTCAAACTAGACAATTTTAGTTCAAATAGTTTAAGAATAATCAATAATAGAAAAATGGCCGCCATGATGAATAGACGAACATTTTTCTAACGACTGTATCTTGTTAATTAACAATAATAAATTAACAAATGTGATATTTCCTAACTCTACGACTAATTAAGAGATGAAAATCTCAAACTACACAATTAAATAGTTTATGGGTTATTGAACAACTGAAGATATTCTTTCAGGTTTGCAGACGCTGATCATTGACGAAGATGCTGCAGCTGTTTATCTCGGGTCCGCAGTTGTGTCGTCTGTTCTAGAAGTTGTTCGCTTGGATAGTTGTATCACCAGAACTTTACAGAATCCCAAGGAACCCAGCGTGCAATATTGTCTTCATTGCGTCCTGAAAAGTATAAATAAAATGTTAGTAATACTTTAAAACATTTACAAATAAAAATAGAGACTTAAAACAATATTTAAATTAAATTTTTTTTAATAAATATTGAAATAAATTACAACATTTTGAAGATTCGAAGAAACGGCAGAAGAATCTTCAAATTTGACAGCTGTTACTGCTGATTATTTTAAGTTGATCTAGAATGATGCTCACGACCAAAGAAGACCTAACCGATGATTCTACATTCTAGAATCTGCAAGAGAACAGAAATTTAGTTTGTATTTAAACAATAAATAATTTGGTTACATATTTATTTTGTTTTAAATACCTATGCCCTCTTGATATTTGACAGACAGTCAAGCAATATTTAGACAGCTCAAATCCTCTTTATTCAATTTCAGTTATGAATTCATCCTTGCACCTCATCCTGGAGGCTGTAATTCAACAGCTAGTAGCCATTGATCCTGCTAGAAGATGTAGTCGATCGATATTTGTAGTTGTAAACCTGCAACATTAACATTTGGGTGAATGACGTGATGACATATTTATTTAACAGCTCGACTACTGCACTAAAAGAAGCCTACAAATAAAGGAAGGGTTCATTATAATGTTTAACATCATTCTGCAGCTTCAAATACAGTAAACAATAATAAAATAATGATAAACTAGAAACTAAATGACAAGTTAATAGCAGTTATAATCAATACTTACAGTTTATGGGAATATTAAAACATTTGCTCTATTTTCTAAGTGTCCTGGAGGTCCTTGCATAACATAGAAATACTTTTTTAATGTTAAACGCATATAAATACCCTTAAAACATATAAAATGTCACTAAACTGTAACGAAATAAATAAACAACTCAGCCATTTTACATTGGAATGTAATTACTAATAAGGGGAAAATAGTTAATCAACAATACAACAGATGACGCTAGGGTACTTGAAACAATACGACAAATAATATATTTCAACTTATTTTACGAAATAAACACAACAAAAACATTATTTTACAATTGAATTCGCCCTGAATCACTCTCTGCTCTACTTACCGAAGATTTCAACGCCTTGTCAGCGCACGAAACGCTACATTACAGCATCTTCATAGATCTGCAGCTGTACATTTACCACAAGCTGCGTTTAAACTGCTATTAATAATTTAAAAAGTATTTGAATGTATTTTATATACAGTTTATTCAATACAACGTTTCGATAGCCTCGTGCTGTCTTAAACAAGTCTTCAAAACATTTTTAAATGATTTCTACGTGAAATAAATCAATTCGATTCAAATTAAAATCATTTGCGCCGAATCAATTTTATTGATCGATGACGTATGATCCATATGGGCGTGGCCAATATCTGCTTTGGAATTTGAAATATGCGGAAGTAGGGCAAAAAGTATAGTTTACAAGTTTAACGGGAGATGACAGCAGGAATCTCGTCCTAAGATTTACAAATGAGTTTTTGGCGATTTCTAGACAAACGATTAACTTTACAAAATTTTCGTAATGAAAGAAATACTCGCCAATTTTTTCTCTATCGGTTTTATTTGGAATATTTTTTTGTACAATGAATTTTTGTTCCATTTTTGACAACATGTTTAAGAGTAAAGTACCTCTCTGAAGAAGAGTACGATGTTCATACGCTACAGTGATTTGTAACAGGTTATGTTGAACTGGGATATGAATTTTCGAACTGATCGGTTTACGCTGAGTATCCTTTCAGCATGCTTTTATGTGAAATCACAAGAGTAAAGTACCTCTCTGGAGAAGTGTACGATATTCATACGCTACAGTGGGTTGTACCAGGTTATGTTGAACTGGGATATGAATTTTCGAACTGATCGGTCTACACTGAGTATCCTTTCAGCACGCTTTTATGTAAAATCACGAGAGTAAAGTACCTCTCTGGAGAAGTGTGCGATGTTCATACGCAACAGTGAGTTGTACCAGATTATGTTGAACAGGGATATGAATTTTCGAACTGATCGGTATACGTTGAGTATCTTTTCAGCATGCTTTTATGTAAAATAACAAAAGTAAAGTACCTCTCTGGAGAAGTGTGCGATGTTCATACGTTATAGTGAGTTGTACCAGGTTATGTTGAACTGGGATATGAATTTTCAAGCTGATTGGTCTACGCTGAGTATTCTTTCAGCATGCTTTTATATCTATTATATGTTATAGCCATGCACACTTTTTGGTATATTTTTATTTGTTTCTCAAAAACTGTAAATTCAAATGAAAAATAATCTTAGCATGTTATAGACGATCATATTTGTAAATATAAGAATTATTTGCATTACTGTAGTCGTTCATGGGAATGTATGGCATATATTTTACTACTTTAAAAATTATGTTCATGTATAATTTGTAAACAAAATTAGCTTTTTAAAATTTATTACAAAACTTTGGACATTTATCTACAAATGTAGGTATAAAACATTATATGTTTCATTTATTATAATAATGATATATTGTTTCAAAAAAGTCATGTTTATCTTGCGCTATGTTCAGCCCGTATGGTTGACCTTAAATTTAATTTTTCTACTAGGATATAGAACAGAAGTTAATCATTTTCTTACTAATACGATTATATAAATATTATACGGCGTACAATAATATATTAGTTGTTTCATATACCACTAGTGGCAGCACCTACCAGGGCAGCTCTGTCGAGTGACAGTTATATTGCGAGGTTCTCTCATATTTTATTATTTACTCGAAGTTGAACAATCTTTTTATGTCTCGCTTAAGGTCAAACATACGCCTCGAAAGAACGAATCCAATATTTTTTTTTAAAAACAACAAATTCTGTATTCTTCATTTATTTTCATGTTCTTTATGGTCCAACAACCTCCATCCGTCAAAATTTCATGGATTTTTTACAGTGACTTGTATTTTGAAATGTCAGATAAAGTGCATTTCACAGACTATCTTCAGGGATCTGCAGCTGCACATTTACCACAGGCTGAGTTTAAAACTGCATTAGATTCCATAAATATGTTTACAAATAAATATTGAGAGGCTTTTCAAATAAATTAAATATAATTTAATAAATAAATAAAGTTTTTCGAATCCTATTTTGTCCATTTTATCTTTTGTAATGTATTTAAAAGATTGACTACAAACAATAATTTTATTAAGTAACGAATTAAAAAAATAATCAATATGTCATATCGTCCATTTTTATATCCCCATTATCTAAATTGTTTTACAAAATTATTATCTAACAATATTTAATAGTATATTTTGTCCAGTAGCATATAATGTTGACTACGAAGTCCGTTGTAAGGACTCAGCGTACTATAAGATTATTGCATTCTGAAAAATATGAATGCAATAATATAAACAATTACAAGGATTAAAAACAATATTCAAACTGTTGTTTAAAATTGTTTAATTCAAAAATATTGAAATAAATAAAATACGTTTTGAAGTATGAAGAAGTTTCATTACAACCTTTAAATTTGACAGCTGGCAGCTGCTACTGATGATGATCCCAAGTCCGAAGCTGTTCTAAAACGATCATCAAGGCCGTAAAAGATCTACCAGTTGATTTGATTTCCCAGAAGCTAAAAGAAAACTATCCAAATACGCAGACGAATCCTCAGATTTTGTGGATTTAATTCTGGCTATAAAATCATCCTATCTCCTTGACCTCGATGCTGTAATTTGACAACTGCAACTACATCGAGACCTGGACGGAGTCTGAGAGATTCAGAGATCATTACAAGCCGGCAATGCTGTCCCTTGCAGTTGACCATCAGCAACTTTGCTAATGCAAGTAATACATTCAGCAATGAAACTAGTGGAATTTCTATCCTCTGCTCACGATAGAAGAAACAGACACAAATTATTATTATACTGTTACAAAGTAAAAAAGTACACAGCCATTTTATTTGCGTCCATATACAAGTATGAAAATAGTGCGACTTGAACTTCGTTTATGATTAATCCACTCAAACTTGAAATCATGTTTTGAATAATAAACAAACATTCTTAATACCGTTTACAATATAATGTTTCAAAGAAGAATACAATCCAACCTAAAAATATAAAATATATCATTACAAATTAACTAATTACTGCTGGTTAACTTAATAAAAATCGACTTAGCGAGAGAAATTTGAATGAATCCAATAGAAACCGAAAATTTAAATTAAATTTAAAACGGAGACAATCGCTGTCGTATTTTGTACTGTGTACATTCGACTTGAAAATTATCCCTTTCGATTAATAGAAAAGGTATTTCAAATTTCTCTTGCTATTCGCGACGAAAATGCCTTAGTAATCGGTGGACGTAAGATACTTATTTGGAAATTTTTCTGGAGTCACTTTTATGGTCATAGAAAAGCGAGTATGGGCTAAACCGTAGTTTACGGCCACAAGAGAAGTTAGCTGCAGGTCCTTGTTTCTTTAGCCGGTCATAGTTAAAGAAAAACAATTTAAAAAAAGAAGAAATTCAGATTTATTTTAGTTTTGAGGTTGAGTAAACACGAATTTGTTCAACAGCATTTTCAGAATGCAAATTTACTAGGTTTTTGTTGTTTGACTTGCATCACCCCAAACTGTCACATCTACCAAACATCATTGGCGATCCGCAGCTAACTTCACAATTGGCCGTAAACTACGGTTTGTATTTGTATTGTTTGTATCATTTATACATTTCAAGTGAAATATTTCTTTTAAAAATAAATGCTGACAGGATACTATGTATTTATTTTGTAGAGATAACCTGCGTTTTGTATTCAAGATCTGTTGTACAGATGTCAAGTCGAATTTATGAAGTTAGCTTCAGTCAATTCTACCACTACTAAATAATAATAAAATATAACTCAAGAAATTATTCTGGCATAAGTAAATTAAATCTGTTTACACTTGAAATAAATAAAAAGTATATTTCATGTTTCAGAAACTGTTTAAAAACACTCATTTTTAGCTTTGATTGAAACATTTTCAGTTTTTCAAACATCAAACGTCAAAATTTTAATTTGGTAACATTTATATGAAGTTAGCAACTTGTATGAAAAAATGGGACAGAACGCGTTTTTTCATCATAGTTTTCTATTCGACTTTTTCGTCCAAGTCGGTAGTGTCCACGATCCGAGTTTTCGATTCGAGAACTATATCCGAAGATCTCGGACCGATTTCTATCACCGTGGACACAGGCCTTTAGGGGCCCAAATCCATGTGGTTTACTGTGCTGTGATTGGTTATACACTGTTAAAATGTCATACTACACTTTCGTGTTTTGAGTTGTAGATATAGCATTACCTCCTGCATTTTAATTTGATCTTGTTGCTTCAACACTATGTATATTATAAATATTTTTGGTTAAATTTATATTATTTTTAACTAAACCGTAGCTTACGGCCACAAGAGAAGTTAACTGCAGGTCCTAGTTTCTTTAGCCGGTCATAGTTAAAAAAAACAATTTAAAAAAGCAAGAAACTCAGATTTATTTTAGTTTTGAGGTTGAATAAACACGAATTTGTTCTCCGGCATTTTCAGAATGCAAATTTACTAGGTTTTTGTTGTTTGACTTGCATCACCACAAACTGTCAAATCTACCAAACATCATTGGCGATCTGTAGCTAACTTCACAATTGGCCGAAAACTACGGTTTTACCTTTTTTTATATCTGTATATTTTTATAAGGATGTGCAATAAACCAAAAGAATCGAGCAATTTATTCTTTCCTTTCTTAATAACTGTGTACGAACTGGTGGTGGAACTACAGTTGTGCAAATAAATTAGTTCAATATTCCGAGCGTGTACCGTCGAATGCTTGAAATGGTACACTGTATTTTTTGAACCAATCACAGAACTATATTTGTCCCTTTAATGAAAGGTCTCGTGAAATAAACCATATGTGACTACGAGTTCATTTTCGTCGCGAATAGCGAATGGATTATAGTACCGGGTTAAGTTAAACAAATAAAATAAAGAAATATTAAAGATTCCACTCATCTTTGGCAAACTATCCGATGCATCATTCACAAAATATTAATTAAATTATAACGTCTAATTATTTCAAATAGTAATTTGATAAACTTTTCCATTAGCATCACTTTTTCTATTACTTTGCGCTGTTCCCTTATGTTCAATTAATTGCCCACAACACGATTTATTTTTCACATTTGGATTTCCTCCTAAATGGGGACGTGAAGCAGAACAACAATTACTCCCATCCGTTGAAGTTGCAGTCAATCTTCTGATTTGTCCAAACACAACAGGTATCACGCCTTCTGTGCAGATTTCTGGTTCTTGCGGCAGAAATTCTAGAATAACTGTCTCTTCTGATGAATCTGAATGAGCTAGACTTTCGATGGAATTTTGTCGTAGAACATTTTCGGAACTGTTGGTTAGTTTAGAAAAGCTTTCAGATTTAGGTGGAAGATTTTTTGATGGTTCCTCAAGTTTTGAAAATTTGTTTATAATCTTTTTGTCTTCATGATTTTCTAAACAATTTTTAATTTGATTCAATATTCCTGTAATTGGTTTTGCTGAACCATGTTCTAGTTTCTGTTCTATTGATTGGTTAGATTTTCTTTTTAGTGATGATGTTTTCACATCAGATTCTTCAACTACAATATTCATAGAATTACATTTTCTATTGCTCTTTGACGTATCTTCCACTATTTCTTGAATTGTTTTCGAGTTGCGTACCGATTTACTACAATCTTCATTAGAAGAAACAGATTTATTACTTAACTTTGAATTCTTTTTCCCAACATTTACTTCTTCATTGTTTGGAACAAAATCAACTAAAACATGTCTTATTGGTCTTTGGAACGCATCAAAATTTCTTTCGCATTTTTCCAACTCCAAATCTTTGACAACACTTTGAGGAACGAAGTCTACTAACCCATCATGGTCACTACTTCTTTCCCTGGAAGTTTGTTTCAAGAGTTCTTTCAGCTCTTCGGCGATTTTTACGGGTTGTTCTAGGTCTTCAAGTTTTTTCAACAGTGTATTGACGAACGTGAGAAGTTCAACATCGGACCCTTCTTCAAGCAAGGCTTGACTGAAGTTGATGGTGGTGGAAGAAGATTGAAGGCGAGTTGTTAAAGATGATTCAAATGTTGAAAGGTGGGTTAGCAAAGATGTTCGGATGTTTTCTATCTGTAAAGAAGTACGAAAACATTTGAAAGTTTATTTTGATCTAAATAATAATAATATTTTATCTACGATGATTGTGCGATATATCCTATATATTCCACTCATTTCAGACAGACAAGGACTTACATTACAGCACTAGTGCGTTTTTTAATATTACCGCATATTTTATTTGGTTGCCGTGATTTTCAACGTCATCAGCAAATTGTATTATTTTTCAAGCAATATTTATTTTAATTTCGCTCTAAGTTTATACCAATTAATTTTAGAGCTAAAGTGTAAATAAATAAAATGATCAAAAATAAACTGAACCAAATGGGCCTAAATTTATTGATATGAAACATTTCTGTCATGAGATAGACGTAAAATGAAAAATATAATTTTTAGCTATTTCCAGAGTGCCATGAGAAACAAAACACACAATCGTATTGTTTGAGTTTGACAGATGCCACTTGGAATAGTTTTAATGATTATTGAATTGTTTGAATTATTTTTCAGTAACCATGGGCACATTTATCATTTATAAATAGTTTTTTCTTACACGTTCGGGAAAAGTGCCTACTTCTCCCACACTCAGCAGTGGGAGAAGAACAACGGGTGGGAGAAGTCTCCCGTTCACCGTTCTCTCACTGATCACGCGCCTTCTCCCACCATTCGTCCGTCGCGATTGACTTGAAGTTGGCGCAGCAGCGCACCGAAAATCCCTAGCGCTCTAACCTACAATAACAAACTCGCGCGCGTCCATATGATTTCTTTATAATGTTATTATTTGTTTCATTATAAATGAGTCAAATCTGAATTCCACATGATTTTGAAACTATTTAAATTAATTATTTGATATAAATTTACAATTGGCAAGATACAAAGCCATGATACATGATACAAAATATACCAACTGAGAAAATTATAATGTTTTAAAACTAGGCATTTTTAATAAATTTACATATAAAAAAAATAATTATGAAAAGTTTCAGGTAGATTAAATTAATCCATTTTTTCTGAATCTATAAAACAAATGAATTTGCCTTACGATCAGTAAGCTTGACAAAAAGTGATGAATGCTTATCTTTCACTCTTTGATTACTTTGTTTACACAAATTTTACTTATTTTATAACATTTGATTCTTAATTAAGTTCAGGTACATCTGCCGCACTTGTAAGAAAAAATATTGTACTTCACTGGTGTGAGAAGTAGGGACTCCCACTCGTGTGAATTGGCAGCACGAGTTCGTGCTGCCAACTTCACACTCAGTGGGAGAAGTCCCTACTTCTCCAACTAGTAAAGAAATATACTATAAACAAGTCAATAAATATTAAAACTCTGTCAAACTCAAACAAAACGACTGTTTGTGTGGTTTGTTTAGCATGGCACTCTGGAAATAGCCTGTCTTACACATACCTCACCAAGCAACCTCTCCCTCTGGCGTTCCACCACCTTGCGATACTCCTCCACGTGTCGCTCCACCTGGTCGGCTACCACTTGACACCGGCGCTGCACAGCGCGGCGTGCCACAGCAAGGCGGCGTCGTAGTGCTTGGTCGCGGGCTGCGGCACCTCGAGCTCTTCCTAATAGCCGTCGGAGACGCTGGCTGTGTGCTGCCGCCACGGGTGGACACGGGCAGCAACGATGAGAAGTGTGGTGGAGAGAGGTGCACATTGGACAAGCTGGCTGAAAAGAGACAGATAATGAATAATAATACACTACTTGATGTTTCGATGATTCAACAATGAAATATTCATTTCAAATTATTTAATTTCCTGTGACCAGCAAATGCTGCTCTTCAAAAACTTCCTACTTTAGGGCCGGTATTTCCAACCTCAGATAAACTATAGAATAAATTATCAATGAAATAAACAAAAAATATCGCATCAAAAGATGACAGCTAGAATAATAATCATCATTTAAGCTATGATTTTGATGCGATATTTTTTGTTTATTCTATTGAAAATGTTATTCTCTAGGTAACGAAGTTTGGAAATACCGGCCCTAATTCGTCTAATGTCCGGTTTATCAATCAACTGTTATGTTACTGTAATGGTAATCTTCCTGTTAAATATAGAATAGTATATTCTACAACAAGTAATGGAAAAGCACATATTCCACGCGAGTAAAAAGTTTGTAGTCCAAGCCGAAGTCGAGGGCTACGTTTTGCGAGTGTGGGATATGTTATTCCGTTACATGTTGTAGACTATACTTTCTATAACAAGATTTTGGAAATTATACAAAAAATACAAATATAAAACTGTTAAAAACGTCAAACTCAAATAAATAAAATTAAAAAAAAAAAACAACAGACGTAACCATAGTAACAGAATCAAGATACTTCATATATCGCGGCTCTGATTTGTTGAATGTTAGTGATTCCATAACAATTTTTAGTTGTAGCTTAGTTTTCAAAACAGTGTTATATTGTACAACGAGCATGGAATGGTACGAGTATGAAAGTTTGTAGCATGAGCCGAAGGCGAATGCTGCAAATCATACGAGTATGAATTGGACATTCCATGCGAGTTGTACACTATACTTTTTCTACGACCACGATATTATTTTCTAATTAATTTAATTTTAATAATAAATTTGTCCCGCTTTCACCATTCCAATATTTGACAATTCTAAATAAGTATCCTAGCAATGGCACCTGTACTTAAATGAGCTGACCTGTACTGAAATACTCACAAAACAAATTCATTTCGCACGATGCTTGCAATGTACCTCATATTCCTAGCAACAACAAACATGTAATGAGTAGATTTCTAAGTGGTCGTAGAAAAAAATATGTATTTTTTATGTTGCTGTTAGTTAACATTTGACTAACAGTCGATTGATAAATCTGGCATAAGTCACAGTAGGTACATAGTAGCACCACAGGCAGATTCATAAAAGGGATTAGCGTTAACTCCATTTTTTAATCAACTGTAACTTCGTTTCTAAATAAATTATGTTATCAAAATGTGTCAAATTTTATGCTAATCAATCCATATTACAACCTTAGCTAAAATAATTATGTTATTGAGAATGGAAAATGAAGTTACGAGTAATAATAAAAATGGAGTTAGTGCTATTTTTCTGGTTGAAAATGGAATAGGGATTGGTATTGCGAATGCATTATCGCGGCCAGGATTAACTCCATTCGTGAGCCCTCAACAATTTGACCACAATAAATATAAACGGTTAACGAAGCACTGATATTCGGAATAAACTGGAAAACTAAAGCAAAACTCACCAAAGGTAAAAATAACAATTTAGTGTTAAGAAATAATAATAATAACATGCCTAATCACTGTGGTGTTTAAAAGGATACAGGAAGATCTCAAAACACAGTGACGAAGAGTAGCTTGGTAAAACCGTAGTTTACGGCCAATTGTGAAGTTAGCTACGGATCGCCAATGATGTTTGGTAGATTTGACAGTTTGTGGTGGTGCAAGTCAAACAAAAACCTAGTTTTGCGTTCTGAAAATGCCGTTGAACAAATTCCTTTTTATTCAACCTCAAAACTAAAATAAATCTTAATTTTTGGTTTTTTAAATTGTTTTTCTAACTATGACCTGCTAAAGAAAACTGGAACCTGCAGCTAACTTCACAATTGGCCGTAAACTACGGTTTAGCCATAGCTTCATCACAATGCATAGTATTGGCAACGAAAATGACCGATGGCGGCAGCACTGAGTATTTGCAAATGGCCGACGTCGTAGGTAACGTGCAGTGAATGACATACGGAGAAACATAAATAAAGTTCATATAATTATAGTTATAAATAAAATATGAGCTTATTTGAAGTACGGTATTGTGTAAAGGGAAGTATTTGTGCTTTATTTATTTTAAAAATCACAGTTATACCGTCTCTTTAATATATTTTTAGGCATGGGTAACTTTTACGGTGCTGATAAACAAGTTGGTTTTCGAGAATTATTTAGATGTCTCGAGGCGACGAATTCTACCAGAAATTTTATCGAGGGGGAAGAAATAGTGAACAGTAGCTTGTTATTTTTACGTAGAGTTGTGGAGGTAAATTTAAATAAGTGCAAGCTTTTTAGGTTATGTTTGCCGATCAGTGCTCTTACTACAAATCCACATGAGATACATGGAACCATTTATGTTGAAAATATTATATAACTTGTGAACTGTATCACAAAATACATTTTTATGTTACCCTAGTTACATATTTGAATAAAACTGCTAGTACAGCATAAGTAATGTTTAGTTTCATTTCAATGAGTGTGGGTATGATTTTCTCTTTTCGATAATTTGAGAATTTTTATATTAGGATAAGTCTATAATTATTATTCCTTCAAAATTTGGTAAGCCAGTTAAAGTATTTAATTTCTAATCAGTTTGTGTTGTACATTTTGAATTTGGATTTAAAATCCATACTAAGAGCTTTTCAGAAAACTTATGTTACAGAATAATAACAAAACATTAAGGGTATGAAAAAGGAGAAAGAATATATACAAAATAAGACACAAAATAAAAGAAAATAGCACAAAATTAATTCGATAACCACACTATATAACATGTACGCTACAAATGATTACCCAATGCAAAAGTTCATAATTTTGCCACCAGAGGGCTACGAGTTCATTTTCGTTGCCAATTAAACAAATAAACAATACAGAACGTCACATCATATACCTGTTCGCAGGTGGTGCAATAGACTCGAAGCTCGTGTTCAGGGTGGAGGTGACACATGAGGTGACGGTGGATGCGCATAAGTCCACGACGACGCACTTCATGCAGGCGGAGCAGCTCGTGGGACGCGGTGCGGGCGTGACGCCGGTGCATGGATGAACACACTGCGCATACGTTCACCAGGCACTGCGAGCATCGCTCCACGGCCTAGAATAATTCATAAAGAGACTCAGCAATATAAATCCAAAATATCAAAAACATTATAATCATCCTTCAGCAGTATAGGTGGAAACAATAGAAATTATTTGCTGATTTAACAAACCTCAAAAGTCCTAGTGGCAAGGAAAATGATCGATGGTGGCAGCACTGAGTATTTGTAATTAGTAATTATTAATTATTACGGGCAGTGAATGACATACAGAAAAGCATAAAGTTCATATAATTATAAATATAATTAAAATATATAAGCTTATTTGAAATGCAGCATTGTTCAAAGGAAAGTATTTGTCTTTTATTTATTTAATATATTTTTAAGTATGGATAACTTTTACGGTGGCGATAAACAAGTTGGTTTTCAAGAATTATTTAGATATCTCGATATTTTATCAAGGGGAAAGAAGTTAAGTATAAAACTGCTAGCACAGCATAAGTAATGTTTAGTTTCATTTTAATAAGTGTGGGTATGATTTTCTCTTTAGTTGGCAATTTTAAAATTTTTATATTAGGACAAGTCTTTAAGTATTATTATTTTAAAATTTGATAAGCTATTTAAAGTATTTAATTTAATCCATACTAAAAGCTTTTCAGATAAATTCATTACAAAACAGTGAGATAAAATGAAGGGTATGAAAAAGGAAAAAGAATAAATAAAAAAATAACACACAAAAAACAAGAAAATAGCAAAAAATTAACTCGATAACCACAATGTATAACATATACGCTACAAATGGTTACTATTTAGACAAGTTGATAATTTTGCCACCAGAGGGCTACGAGTTCATTTTCGTTAAGGTACCTCTATTTGGAAGAGTAAAGATTTCTGCTTGCATCCGCCATTAGTCTGCCAAGAATAGCGCGTATTGTATTGTTTAGTTCGTGTTAAGTATTGTTTTTCGCATAAATTTTTATGTATTTGTGAGATTTATAGATTGAAATAGTTTTCGAATATAGTTCAATAGTTTATTAACAGTGTAAGTCATATTATTATTCATAACCTAATTCTTGATAATAACTCAATTTATATTATCTTTATAATTTATAGTGTAATATTTCTTTATAACATTAATTTTGCTACAAATAAATAGGGAGATGTAAAAACAACGTATTTATCCTATTCTGTCAGTAAATTTGGCAGACTAATGGCGGCGACCCTGACCATGTCTATACCCTTGTATATAGAGGTACCCTAATTTTCGTTAATTTCGTTACCAATAGCATTCGAAATAGCAATGTTTCTTTTGTATATCAATATACGTTGTGTTATGCATAGTAGAATAATTAAAATTCGACTTACAACAACATCCCCGGTGCACAAGTCACACAGCAAGCGTGTATTCTCATCGTTGAGTGTAGCGAGAACAAGACGATGCTGCACCACGTAGTCAGGAGGTAGTGCGAGGACACCACGTCGACTTAGTGGAGTGCGCTCACCGCACACTGGACAAGTGATGTGGTTTATGTCCACGTCCGTGCTTTCCACGAGTTCTACACATGGAGAAAGAAAAGAATATTGACGTAAAATGATATACGTGCACATGAAATAGCATTAGTCGTATATTATATTATAAAGGCCTGTGTTCACGGTGATAGAAATCGATCCGAGATCTCGGATATCGTTTTATATCATAAATAGTGAACTTGTATGATAACAGATGTCAGGTTAGTTGAAATTATGAAGTTAGCATCAGTCAATTCTACCAATACTAAAAACTAATAAAATATAACTCAAGAAATTATTCTAATTCTAATTAAATTTGTTTATACGAGAAATAAATAAAAAATATGTTTCATGTTTCAGAAACCATTTGAAAATACTAATTTTCAGCTTTGATTGAAAATTTTTCAGCTTTTCAAACATTAAACGTTAAAATTTTAATTTGGTAACATCTATATGAAGTTAGCAACTAGTTTGAAAGAATCGGACAGAACGCGTTTTTTCATCATAGTTTTCTATTCGATTTTTTCGTCCAAAAAAAATTTTTTAAATGGTGAAAGACCCCATTGACCATCGTCAAAATTACTTTTTGATATAATTTAACTATCCTACATTAATTAATTACCAAAATAGACAGAATTTAATCAATGTTTATACGTCATTTTTCAAACTGTAATACAAATATACCTTGCAAGACAAAAAAAAATAGAAGAGGTTTAAAGAATGTCGTTTGATAACCTTTAAAAGTTTACAGACGATAAAATGAAAGTGTGATAATCGAGGAATAATAACAATTTATTTAATAAACACAAAGTCAAAATTGAAACTAAAAAATTTAAACAAAACGATGAAAAATGTATTTTTTTTTTGTTCAGCAATTTATAATTAGTATCTCAAATCCCGGGTAAACTTCTACTTCCGGTTTTTGTAATTATAATACGTTATCTTTAAAATTAGAATTCATTCTAAATCGTACAATTTGTACTCGTATATAAATGCTTATTTTCATGGCAAGGCTGAAGTCTAAACCGCAGTTGACAGACACTCCTGAAGTTGGCTACGGAACAATAGTTGTCTTTCTTTGGTGGCTTCTGCCGTTACTAACTTCAAGGTACCTTAGATTGTTTTGATTCTGGTTTCGGTTTTCGTTTAAGTTTTGTTCTTTAAGTGAATCATTTGAATTTAAATTTCTCGGTTCTGACAGCTTGGAGTAAAGACACCACTGTTTCACAGCCAGTATTCCGATTTTTACCAAATATATAATTATCAATTCTGAACTCACCTGTATTAGATGTGTCATCTCTCGGAAGCCAGACCTCACCCAGCTCTCTGTTTTTTTCCACGATATCCAGTAAGCAGCGAGTACAGAACGAATGCAGACACTCCAGCACCCGGGGCTCCAAGAACACGTGATTACACACTGGACAAGTGGCGGACAGTAGAGCCTTGTCTGACCTAGGCTTCAAACTTAAGGTGCAACTTCTTGTACGGAGAGCACGATCTGGGACAAGGAAAGTAAATTCATAAAATACATAAATAAATATATTATCACGCCTTTTACCGATTGGTGTGGCACTCTGCATACGCAGATCTCGGTAATTGATATATTTTGGCGTATGAAGTGCGGTTACTAGCCGTCAAATCATAGCCCCCATAGATGTTAGTTGAGGGGGAACCACAGGGGTAAATTAAAATTGGCAACTGTCAGCTGTTGGATTTGAACTGAGGATCTCACGAACCACAGTCCGACGCGTTACCAGGGAGCTATTTACCTCATAAGTAAATTCATCAACTGATTTAATTTTTTATAAAGTACCACACGAAGACTGCTGTAGGAGACTAACATGAGAATAAAATACTGTGACGGACGCGGCAGCGACAAGTTGAAGCTTGCCGGCCTACGTCGCGCCTCCGAGTGAATGACGCAACACTAGCGTGTCCGGACAAGTGCGTTCGCTTGACAATAGAGATTGTTCCAGAACCTTCTGGAAACAAGGAACGATGTATATAAAAGAGCAAATCATCAGGACCAGCCAGTCAGTGAGACTCAGTCAGTCAGTCTTTTAGATGACTCGGCCTCAGTTAGTCGAGTTGAGTCAGACGTTTAATCGACTCGGACTCAGTTAGTCGAGTTGAATCGGTCAGTCAGTTAGTTGACTCAGACTCAGTAAGTCAGATGATTTAGTCTACTCCGAAGCTACTATGAAGAGCTTGTGAACATAAATATATCGCGCGGTCTGAATATAAATATTTCGTGTTAAATAAATATCGCTCTGCTAGTTTATATAAATAATAGTGTTTAATTACAGTAGTGATAAGTGTTAATGTATAAGTCTTTGTATTCGTTATTTTAGTGTTGTATACCTAGTGTTAATTAACTTTTACTATTTATTATAATAATTATTATCTGTTATTAATAATATTTCTTATTGTTGAAATAAAAACGTTTTAAACCCACGAACGTTACAATACTTCCCGGTGCAAAATTATTCGAAAAAAAAAATCAAAATGGTTAATAGTTTGCGATAGAATTATAATCTAGAGGAATAATACATGGTACCTATCTCGATAGAATTATGTATTTAAAAGTATGTTATTTCTCTATTAATTATTATATGAAATAAACTACATTCAGTTTTTTGCGTGAATATATTTGTGAGACGAAGTTATCAAATAATCTATTCAGATATATGGTTTTAACATGTCGAATACAAGGTTGATGAAACAAGAAATAAACGACTATAATCTATTCCACGAGACCTTTCTTTAAAGGGACAAATATAGATTGGTTAACAAAATACATTGTACCATTACAAGCATTCGACGGTATATGCTCTGAATTTTGAACTAATTTATATGCACTTTAATTCCGCCTCCAGTTCGTACACAGTTATTAAGAAAGGGAAGAATAAATTGCTCGGCTGTTTTGGTTTATTGCACATCCTTATAAAAATATACAGATTAAAAAAAAATTTAAACAACCAAATGAAAACAGTAAAGTATGTTGTGACATTTTAACAGTATACATGTTTGTATTTCGCATAGTGTTTAGCACGTGTTCAAAGATCAATCACAGTACAAGAAACCACGTGGATTTGTGTCCCTTTAAAGAAAGGTCTCGTAGAATAGACTAGGTACGATGTACCATTTAATACGTTGTTCAATAATTCTATGAATACGGACGACACAAAAGTGGTATGTCAGGATGAAAATACATATTTGAAGGAGATTGGGTTGTTAATTACAGCCCTCCAAGGATGTTAGCAACGAGTAACTGGTGCAATAAACAGTAAACTACAGGATTACTACACATTAAAAAAAAATTGTTGAGAGTACCAAAATGTAATCTTACTATCAAACTGTTTTCCATTGGCAGTGCCATGTGTTTCTGGTTGACTTCTGGAATGTGCATGTCTCGTTCTAACAACTGTTCCATCAGGGACGACCTGCTGATCTGGTAACTTTTTGTTGTCAAAGTTGCCAGCACTGGGTTCGGAATGCGAATGCGCGTGGGATGGTTTACGACGGGTGAAGCTGCCGAAAATGTATGGCACAGATTCCACCTCCATTTTAAACCTGAAAATAAGAAAATACCGTATATTATTTGCATCCGGTTAGTTCATATTTCGGATGCTCAAGATTTATAACTTTGCGAGGTATACAGTTCAAAAAGAAGACAATTTTAAGTGTCACTTGAATGTATATTAGTTAGTTAGCAATAATATCGTTCACCAAACTTAAACGGGCCGAGCGAGCAATTCTAATATGTTACACTATCTACAACACAACGAGTCCCAATTTAAATATCCACTTTTACTTGTATTTCTAATGGTAATTAATTTTTACTCGAATTGTAGTATAACTACATTTTTTTTTGTAAAGCGGTCTCAACTGCACTGCAAGGTTATATGCCGCCTCGGTTTCTCGTTTTCGGTGGTGTGACAACGATACGCAGTGTTCGCTGATATGGGTTTTCGCAAAGCGGTCACCCATCCAACTACTAACCGCGGGCAGCCTTGCTTAATTTGCGTTATCGGGTGAACCGGAATCAACGCTCTCTGCCATGTCATTGCCTCATTTGTTAATTTAATCACTCAGATAAAAATAAAAAACAAATAAGGAGGTTATGTTTCACAAACTTCCCGGTACTATGATAACGTGACTTTTATGAAAAAATACTTCAAATAATATTTTTCTACGAGCACTTAGAAATCTACTCATTGTATGTTTATTGTTGCTAGGGATATGAGGTACATTGCAAGAATCGTGCGAAATAAATTTGTTTTGTGACTATTTCAATACAGATCAGTTCATTTAAGTACAGGTGCCATTGCTAGGATACTTATTTAGAATTGTCAAATATTGGAATGGTGAAAGCGGGACAAATTAATTTTTAAAATTAAATTAATTTTGAAATAATATCGTAGTTGTAGAAAAAGTATAGTGTACAACTCGCATGGAATGTCCATTTCGTACTCGTATGATTTGCAGCATTCGCCTTCGGCTCATGCTACAAACTTTCATACTCGTAGGAAATGAGTACCATTCCATGCTCGTTGTACAATATGCTATTCTCTGTAATTTATATTGATGTATTTTTTACAAAGTAATTTTAAAAGATTGTACAGCGCTAAAACGTGCTAAAATACATCTCTTAAGACACCAAAATACAGAGGCCGTGGTAATAGCCAGTAAATTTAAACCTGGTATTGTTATTATTATTAAATTCCGTATCATATTTTTTAATTGACTTCATTTATTAATTACAGTTGAGTTTTTCTTGTATAATAACAGTTCTTTCGATTATCTGTCATAAAAAAATCACACAGTCTCTCCAACTGAATAATATTGCATTGCAGGGTTTGCAACTAAACAAAAATAAAGATATAACAGCAAGTTTATTGGCAGTACTACGCTCCTTTATTACGACAACTGGACAGAGAAACCCTGAAATAACAGAGAATGGTAGGGAATAAAACATTACAACCAGTAATAGCAATTACATTTATTTATCTAGAATGTACACAACTACAGATCTTCAATCAGTTTTATTGTGAATATGTTGCTTGCATTCTTTCCAAGAGATGCATGGGCCATTAAAGCTTCTATGGCGGACATATCCTCGGTTGCAGATGCAGCCAGGAGAGCATTTTTCAATGTAGCCCATCTTTAGAGCACATTTCGGACCCCCTTGTCCACAAATGGCCTGGCATTCTGGCCGGGCGAAGCAAAATAAGTAATGGGAGTGTGTCCCACACGTCGCTAGACATACACAGAATGTCTCAATTTACATGGACATCACTAGTGCTCACAAATAAATATTGATTTTAATTTGATTGATACATCGCGAAATACTAATGTTTAGGTAACCAAATAGGCCTTATTGCATGCATTTTTTAATTCTGAACAACTTTTGTATTTACACTTTTGCTGTAAAGTGAATAGGTTAAAATTTACAGCAATATCAAAAAAATTGCATTGAAAACCCTATGTCCCGCATTTCAATTCTACACTCATAAAAATCTTGTGAACAAATTCTGCAATTTACGACATTTTTAAAGGGAATAGGCCTATAAACCAATTCAAAAAAAAAATTTTTATGAAACTTTATTAGAATATATGACGATCAGTGAAAACCAGATGTGAAAATTTCATATATTACCCGAGATATGATTTTTCAAAGTTTGTGTGACGTTAGTGTGACGTCACAGGTACTAATCCAGTTGTACTAAAACAACGATTTTCCATGATAGTAGATATTATATATTTTTTAATATAAAAATTATATTTTCATATTATAAGTCTTAATTTACAACAATTAAACTTAATATAAACTAAGACAAAATTCCTTTGATAACTTTAAGAGTATTTTACTTGATATTCGAGTAAATAACAACAAAAGTTTGAGGACAGTGGCGCTAGTAGTGATGTAACCTAACCTCAACACACAATTTTAATCAATGGATTTTCAACACAACGCAATAAAACAGTAAAATTATGAAACAAATAATAGAAGCCCAACAAATATAATCTTAAATATTAACAAACAAAAATATGAAATGGCATTTCGTAGTTCTATTTTAGCCCACAATAGGTGTTGGGCGCAGCGGCAGACGCGCGATTTGCAATTTTCATATTTCTAGCCAATAGCACAATGTAAGTACCTGTGACGTTAAAATATGTTCAATTCGTTATATCGCTTTACTGCAAAATAATTAAAAGAAAAAAAAATACTTTACTACTAATTATTCCATAAGTATTACACGATTTTGATATAAATTTGTCATATTTCGTTTATGGTTTATGCGCTCATTTTAGAGGTTTTTAGTCATTGCCAAACACAAAACTTTTTTATGCTTAGGTTAGTTGTCATTTTTATTTATAGGTATAGCTTGTACCAAAAATATTAGTAGTATAGACCACAGGTGATTTCATGTTGGTACTACTGAAATTGTTACAATAAATGGGGTTTTTCATAATTTAAAAAAAAAATTTTTACTAAACTTTATCTAACTAAAAGTCTTAATTGTTATTCATTAAAGCACAATGATTTTTTTAAAATGTTGTGACGTCATTATAGAGGTGTCAAACAGTAGAGATTTAAATAATTTTTGTCACATAAATCTTCTATAATAATAATAAAATAAGTAAAAAAAATATATGATAACAATTACTTACAATCTGCACTGTTTAAGATCCAGCAACACCTCTACAATGACATCACAATATTTTAAAAAAAATCATTGTGGCTTAATGAATAACAATTATGACTTTTTAAAAGTGTAGATAGTCTTCAAGTTAGACCTAAAGTTTCATAAAAAATAAATAAAAAAATAATGGTGAAAGACTCCATTGTCGAAAAAGTTGACTTGACCAATAAATTGCATCGTGTAAAACAGACAATGAAAATGTTAGTAAAGGGGAATCACAGGAGTAAATTTTAAAATGGTGCCAATTTTGTTAGCAGTGGGTATCGAACTGAGGATCTAATTTTCCACAGTCCGAAGTAACTTTAACTTTATTTATATTCATTTTCTTAGTAATAAGAAGTAAATAGTTTCGTGGTAATGCATCGGACTGTGGATCATAAAGTTCTCAGTTCAATTCCCATAATCGACAATGTCGTCAGTTTTAATTTGGTTCGTCTTCAACTACGTTTTGAAAGCGTGATTTGATGGCGGGTATAAAAATGGGTTAATTTTTATGACAAAATTTCAATCTTTAATTAAATAAAATCAATGATTTAAAGTATATGTATATAACTTACCTTCTCCAATAACAAAAATTGTAGAAAGAATAAATAAATATTTTATGTAGTGCATTTTTTATAAAAAAAAACAGAGTATTTTAAAAGAAATTCTAACGCTTGCCTACGTGTATAAAGTCATATTAATTAGTATTTTTAATTTGCTGCTTATAATGCAATAAATTAAATTTAAATTCAATTAGAATTTGCACGGTGAAATTATCAAAGCAATAAAAAATTAATTAACTAATATCAAAACTTGTTTATATATCGCGTGATTTTCGAAAAATTTTTAAACAAATTTTATTTCAAATTAAAATGCTCACATATCTGCAGTATAAGTTTTTCACGATATGATATACTACTGCACATTTATATTCATTAATGAAACACGCTATATATTTTAACCAAATATTTTTTTTTTGCAGTTCTTATTCATTAGTCTTAAAATGATCATTATAGAAACTATTATTGTTTTTACTTTTTATTAATAAAGAGCTACATATAGAAAGTATTTCATTAAAAAATATAAATTTCATATCATTGCTAAAAAACTGAACACCCATAGAAAACTCATACTGCAGATATGTGGACGTTTTTAAATTAAAATAAACTTTTTTACCGATTGTCATTAAAAGTGACACTTTACAGACTGCTACCAAGTGTTACTTTTACTGCTTAATTCCTAGGCTCTACAAATATTTAACATAGCTACCGCTCAACAAACGCATACAAACCGTCAACAAATGCATAGCAACTGTTCAACAAACTCATGGTAACGTAATTTGATGGCGATCGATAACCTTCAAATTTCAAAATATATGTTACAAATAATCACTCAATTAATGTTAATTACAAATCGGCAAAAAAAATTGTGTTCAACTCGGCATCAAACACAGATTTATAGCTTCTGCTGCATTCAATAACTCGATTTCGCCTCGTCAATGAAACGGCAGCCTTTGCTGTAAATCTGGTATTTTGATGCCTTGTTAAACAAATAACTATTGTTTGAAAAAAAAAACAGGGTGGTTTTGAAATGTCATAAATTTAAGGGTAAGTATTGTGATATGTGTAGATCTCGCAACAAAAAGGATTTAAGGGTAGTTTTCATGAAACTAACATTTTTGGTACCACTGGACCACTGGAAACGTAATTGTATTCTTCTATAAATAAAAACATAACTTTATGAAATTAATTTACAAAATATTTGTGGGAAATCAAATCTTCATTTTACTCAAATTCTTATACAACTAATTTTGAATGTATTTTTGATAACCATATTTTTAATGAAATCTGAATTAAAACAGCCGTAAAAAATTTTCTTAAAAAAACCGAATTTTCTTTTTTCGAATTTTTAAATAATTCTTTCTACAAATATCATACCTCTTACCCTTAAATTTATGATAATAATTTTAAAACCACCCTGTATATAGACCGATGGACTACCCGGTATAGCAAAAATTCAAAACCAAATTTATATCAAAATATACCAGAAAATAATTATTTTACACAGAAATAAAAAAAAAAATAACAAGTAAAAATTACTTTTTCCAGAATCGTTTAATTTTGATGTTGTTTGCTCACTCAAAAGAGTGAACAAAGCAAGCAATTTAATCATTAAAAAAAGATATTTTAATCACAAGTGAGAAAAAGATTTGTACTCACTCTTGTTTTAAAAATTGTAAATAGATGGCGCCAAAATTTTTGTTTCGTAATTTATTTTATTTTTTTATTTTAAACTATTTTGCAATATTAAAATAATTGCGTTGTTGAATTTACGACTTCATAAAATGTATAACTTGTAATGTATGCTTTTAATCACTCATCCAGTTGAGGTACTCGCCTACGGCTCGGGCGCGCAACTTCTGGACTCATGATTAAATGCAATTAATTTGCTCCCTAGTATAAAAAATAGCTATTAGTTCTCAAGAATGAACACGGTTTTATTTATAACATTATTTAAGATTACATTCTTAATTCTTCTTTTAATAGCTTGGCAATTGAGATTTTTTTCCGGTTGTGAAGAATGTATATGTAAAGAATTCTTAATGTCATAGAATACTTCCTTCAATTATCGTTTGATTAGCATTAGTCAAATTTGCAACAGCATCACTTTGTGTAAACTTCCGGTTTAGCTATTAGTATTTTACATAATATTTAATAACCGGGAGTCCCCAAATGGTTGCGCTACTGATCCTAAACTAAAATATCCTTGACTTAAAATAAGAAACTAAATATAACTGACCTTAAATCACAAATATCATGTGCATCACACTGCTGGAAATCCTTTCAAAAACGGCGTGCTTTTATTGACAAAACAAAAAATCAAAACACACTTTGATTACTGCTCCCAGCAATTGGTCACCATGAATTTAAACACTGGATTTTAAAAGTATTCACTACTTTTCAATCTTTATACAACAAAATAATATCTGTATATATTTTCAATTGTAAGTTATCTTTAAACAAGTCACACTGACATTTCCATTGTTGTAATCAACGAATGATTTTAAATTCAACAATTTCGAATTTCCTCTCTATTACTCCCGACGATCTACTTGCGTCTAACTCTAACCTCAACTGATTCTAGTCTCAAGTTCTTGTTCTTGACAGTTCTAATGTTGGTTAGAATGTGAGCAGTCTGTTTGGCGCGCTAAATTTGGCAACGTTCGCACGTGTTTCTGTGTGCGTGAAGACTGTTGCGTGTGCTACGCACATATTTATTTTGAATTTGTGTTTTAAAAAAAGCGACCTGTTTTTATTCTTCATGTTAATTGTGTTTTTATACAAGGAAGTATATTAATTACATGTTTAATGCGTTGTAAAGGACGTTTTAATTTGTTTTTGTAAGTTAATCATTGTTGATGAAAACTGCCGAATTATATTTGACAGAGAACAATATTTTAATTAAGATATGGGCTTCTTAATTGTTGTTCTTTTTGAGAATGGCGTAATTTCTTTAGTAATGAATGACAACGATGTTTTATATAAAAGGTAGTACCTATATTAAAAAAAAAAAACTAGTTTTATAATTGTCATTTTATTTTACGAGAAGCAAGACCCTTGAAACAAAATAATCAACTATTTTTATTTATTCCATTTTGCGCCTTTTATACTCTTTTAAATAAAGAGTCGCAGTTCAGAAATTTACAAAATTTTGTGACGATACTGATATGACGTTTGAAAATTCAATTATTTGAATTTGAAATTGTCAAATTACTTAAATTAGAAATGAGTGTAGACGATATACACAAAAATAAAATTCTTACAATCGTTTGCGTTTCTTTAGGTATTTGGCAAAATATGACATGATATATTTCATCAGAGTCACCAACCTAAAAATTATAAATTGTACTGAGCTATTTCAACACTAGAATGGGCTATTAATGACTTCTTTTGGGTGCTGAAATAGCTTTGTTATAGACGCAAAATAGAAAAATGTATTTTTTAACAAAAATTAGATTAGAAAAACGCAGTTTGAAAAAGCCAGCTTCGCTTTCTTGAATATTAAATCATAATTTACCGAATTCATGCTTCTCGAGCCGTTAAACTCGGTCTCACATAAATATACCTATGTATTAATTAACAAAATGAGGGTTTTAATAAGAAAGAATATATTTCGAAAACAAATTATACCTATTAACATTCCTAGCGATGTTATGAGTATCATAACAGCCGCAGATGTCTGTTTGAAATCCGAGCTCGTAGACATCTAAGGCCTGTTATGACTCATAACATCCGTGGTTTGTTCAATAGTTTACCGGTTTCAGAATATGAAGACGTTAATGTCATTTAATAAATATTATTTTTTGAAATTCTTTTATGAATAACGTCTGTCATAATTTTAGAAGGTGATCAAGTAAGTCTGTTTGTTTTTATTTAACACCATAGTTATACTTGTTTTGTATCATATTTATAAATATTTTTTTACTTAAACGTCAAATGTGTTCTCCATGGCTAGATAAAAAGTTGATTTTGGCGATGCTGAATTGCCTGAAAATATTTGGAACGCAGCAGGTGAAGCTCTGAACAGCTTAATTCCGTGTGTATTCATAAAAAGCGTTATATTATCATTGTGTTTTATTTTCATTTTCTTGACTGTTTTGACAGGTCAGTATGGTAATATTACCCTACAGCATAGAGTTATAATGACACACTTACCATGTCTACTTTTGTGTATATAAACATAGGTTTAATCTCCTGAAACCGGTAAAGTAAATAAATATATCATCACGTCATTTATCCATTTTTGCTTGTGGCACTCTGCTCAAAGCAGATCTCGGTATTATGATATATTTTTGCGTGTGAAGTGGTAATTTTATGTAGTGAAGATTTTCGAAATTTAATTTCGAAAACTTGTCGGCTGTGAGGCTTGAACCCAGGATCTAATGATATACAGTTCGATGCGTTACCACGGAGCTATTTACACCATTTAGGTAATGATCTGGGATCGTGAGATCCTCAGTTCGATTTTCAAAATCGACAATTACCATTTTAACTTTACCCCTGTGGTTCACCCTCCACTAACGCTATTGAAGGCTTGACCTCTGTCTCTGCTGCAAATCTGGTATTTTGGTGCCTAGTTAAACAAATAACTGTTTTAAATATCCTCAGGAATACGTACTGTTTAATAATAATACAAATATTACTTCATACTGTACACATTTGCGTTTATATATTCCGGAAAAAAAAAAAATTGAAACTAAAAGACCAATCAAAAGTATAAAATAATGTGCTGCATTAATAATAGTTATTTACGATACAAGTACGCAAAGCTAGTCTTTAGTCACGAATGGGTCAATTAAAAGACAAGCGTAGCGAGTGTTTTAAGGCCCCTGAGTGACTAAAGACGATTTACGTATGTGTATCGTACAAAATTTTATCTACGATATAATCAAAAACTAAAAAATATAAAAAAATATTTTTATTTATGAAGTAGCATCTCAATATTAAATGAGAAGTTTGCCATGATAACAAAATTTTTGCAAATTTGGCGTTGCTTGACAACCCGTGACTGCCCGTGACTAATGGGATCGTGTTACTAAACAACCGTTTTACAAACTTGAAACTAACAGTTAAACATCAATTTTACACACTATCGTAGATAAAATATATTTAAAACAAGATATTTAAAAAAATCGTTTAAGGAAAAATGACACCGTCCACCAATATTTTTTTTATGAAACTTTATTTAAATTGAAGACTATCTACACTTTCAAAAATTCTTAATTGTTATTCATTAAGCCACAATGATTTTTTTAAAATGTTGTGTCGTCATTGTAAAGGTGTTGCTGGATCTAAAACAGTACAGATTGTAAATAACTGTAGTCATATATTTTTTTACTTATTTTATTATTATTATTACAATAAAATAGAATATTTATGTGACTAAAATTATTTAAATATCTACTGTTTGAGATCCAGCAATACCTCTATAATGACGTCACAACATTAAAAAAAAATTATTGTGGCTTAATGAATAACAATTAAGACTTTTTAAAAGTGTAGATAGCCTTCAATTTAGATAAAGTTTCATAATTTTTTTTTTTTTTAATAGTGAACGACTCCATTGTGTACCGCAATCATCCTGTTCATATTTCATATCTTTTTAACTAAATACCTAATAATTTATAAACTTATTTAGTAACTTGTAATAAATAAATATATATATAAAAAAACTTGTAATGCGGCAATTTTGTGTCAGTATTCATACAACATGAAATTCTTGCTTCCATTGCAAATTTTTTCTGTCCTGATTTGCATAAAATGACGTAATGTAAACCGTTACAATTCTTATAATCGATTATCGTCAAACAAGTTTTTTGTATACTTTTTTTCATAGTCTAACAGTTATCTTTTATTTCTAATAATTATTTAAATATTTACATGTATTAAGAATGTTAGTTGACAGAGGCTTGTTCAAGGAAAAAAAAAATTATGGTGTTCTCAGAATACTTAAGAGCACCTGCAAAAAAATTTAGATACCATACAGTGATCATGTACCTGTTTAGAATAATTAAACATATTCCTAAAACGACAGTCAACTTTTTTATCGTACGTACATAATATTAACATTTACTAAATATATCAGTGCAAACACATCGAAGTTCAGTTTTTTCATAACAAAATAAATTCCGAAAATTGTTATAATGTATTTATTTTTATTTGAAATCGGCACTAAAGTGCTCAAAAATCGTCATTAAAAGCTCAGAAATCATCACTGAAGTAACCCATTAAACGACGATTTTGAGCAACCCAGTGTTGGCAACCGTTAAATAATTATTGTACAATTAGGATAATTTTGGCAAATATATTAACGTACTATAGTAAAATTCGACGTAACATGAAACAAAATTTGCGAGAAGAATTAACTAATTAATTCCGATGACGAAATTGAGGACAAAACACATAATTTTGAGTGTTATTTACGATAACTTTACATCTCGAGGTTGGCAACACTGACTGTCAGTTTCAATTGACAACTGACAGATGTATGAACTTAACCTATATTGTAAATTTTTTACAGGTTTTTCGAATTTTCGATTTCAAATAAAACTTAATATGTACCTTGGTACTGAAGTTCCTTTTTATCACTCACATGGTTTATTTTCCTCGGCCCTACGCGCCTCGGCAACTAAATTCCATATTCATGATAAAAAATTGAACTTCAGTGCCTTGATATATAAATAACTATTATTTATTTTTTACAAAGATGGGAAGCGGACTAACTACTTGGTCATATGCTGCTTCATGAGTGGATGATTTTGCTCTTCAGTGGAATTCGAACCCACGACCTTTAGTGTGCTATGCTATTAATTTATTTATATTTACTTTTAGTAATAAAGGAGTCTGAGACCAAATTTGTATTTTTTTTTTATTTATGATTATAAACAAGAAAATAAAATACCCGTATTTTTTAATCATTGAAGTATTTTATAGTTTACGAGAAATTAAATAATAAAAATTTGGAGAAGGGACGTGACGTAGTTTTGGCCGGAGAAAAATGGACATATTTGAAGAGATAGAAACAAATGTCATTTCCGGAATTTTAAATATTAAATATGTAGGTATATTTACAGGTATGTAAGTTTCGTTGCTTTTCTATTATGATATAAATAATCTTTAATCCTGGATACTATAAAATGTAATTTAAAAAATTTTCGTGATATCAATTATATTTAAATATTAGTGCGTACGAGAAACCAACTTCGCCTATAACTGCAAGACTCGCTTCACTCGCCGTTCAAACTTATGTGCTCGGCAGAAAAGTATCACATTTACTCCTAATAACCCATTTGAAAATAGTTTTTTATTTATCGCTCTTGCGATTTCCCATACTCATGAGAATCATTCGATGAATAATAACCAACACATGCGAGTAGAATACTATACTTTATTCACAACATATATGTAGTAAAATATTTGTTTTGAAATTATAAGATAAGTAGAATTTTTGTTTGACAAACACAAAAAACTGTTTATCAATATCAACATAGACAAATTATAGCAACCATTACTAGGCTAATTATTCAGCTACAGTTTAAGCGTAAAAAGAAAATAAAAGTATGAAAAATGAGTAAATTAGTGTCTTTGGCTTTTTATGTGGATGAAATTATTTAATAGGCATTTAGATTTTAGTCTTTTGACAGGTAAGATTTGAATTTGACATAACGAATGAATAATATTAATTCATCGAACTGTCAATATTATTTTATTAGTAATCAGTAACAATGGTTATTGTTAATATGATAATTTTATCGAGTGGGTAATTCCACTTTGCTTACGTGTGAAATATAACGTTTTATCCAACACCTCATAATAAATAAAAAATTTATTAAAGAAATATTATTTGACAGTGACATATGCTTTAAAATTTTTAAATTAAAATGTCAATCGAAGTGGCTACCAATGTGTAGTGTGTTATTATTATTGTTATAAATTAAAAAAATACTCACTAGTGACTTTTCTCAAAATTATACCCACTAGTGGGTAATCTGTTACTTTCCTTGTTTAAAATTGCCATAGTTTTAGTGCATTTATTGAGAGGTGTTGGATAATGGTCATTAATTAATAAACAATGAAACAACGGTTGAATTATGGGTATATTATTTGACAGTTGTGGATAAATATATTTGTAAAATATAGGTTATCACCCATTTACCAATTTGACGTCACGTCAACAGCACGACTTGCAAATAATTTTAATTTGAAACTGAAAATAATCATTAATTATTTTATATATTTTTCATTATTATTATGAGAAAATATTATGGTTAATTTACATTTTGTAGATTTTTTTTGCTTTAATTCAACTATGATTACATACATACTTCATACTATTATAAATTTAAATTCAATTTGATGACAAATTTCATTGTTATAGAAAAACAGAGTTTGAAATTCCATGTTACGTTTCTTCAATAAACACAAAGGGTATTTATGATAAAACGAAACATTTGTCACGTAAATGAAATGCACATGTAACAATTTTTTTGCATACGAGATACAAACGCAGTTGTTACTCATCAAATATCTGCAAATGTTTGACGGAAACATAAACACATCGCCAGTGGTACTCAAACATTAACATTTGACCATAATGTAAATACACTTTAGGGATAGAGTATACACAGTTCAAAATTTAATCATTTATTGGTAGTTAAGTATAAATACTCGACAGGAACTGAGAGTAAATTCCACATTTGTTACGACTTCAGAAACACGACCGATAAAAAGCTATTTAAGTGTTCAGAGAAACATTAAGTTCTGAAATAGCAAAATTTTATAATTTTCAAATATACCGGAAATGTGGAATATATGAATTTCAATGCTAGTTTTTTGATATTGCTGTAATTTTTTACCTATTCACTTTAATTAATTTTAAAATGCATGTATACTCAATAGTTATTTGTAACATAAGGTTGGAAACTGCTATTTTGAGAGTACGAGTTTATTTTGATAGGACGAGCCGTAGGTGAGTCCTACAAATACGAGCACTCGCAAAATAGTTACCAACCGAGGGATACACAAGTTTTTTCGCGCCAAAATTTATGTAAATTTAATAAATAAATTTAATTTATTACTCATTTTCTTAATGACAGGGAATTTTTTTATGTTGCTAACTTCACAATATTTGAATGTCAATTATGTTTATTTTCCAATATCATAACCAAAAATATCTACATATTTTTATTTGGATTTTACACTGCAAATTCAATTATAATTACTTACAAATATGTTTAAAATCCATAAATATTCTGTTTTCTTTAATTGCAAATACTCAATTGTAGATATATTGCCATAATATTTTAACGCAATGTAATACTTTGACATTTCTAGCGTCAGAAGCTAGCTTAAATTAGTGAAGTGATGCCGACATATAACCATAAAAAGTTAGCAATTTTTGTCGAACTAGTTCGACAAAAACATGATTTCCGACCGCTTTAGAGATATGTAATTGTGTCAATGTCGGACGGCGGCGCGAAAAATGATTTTGGAGAAGACGCATGTAATCAACCTGAAAAAAAAACTTTAAAAAATGAAAAATAACTTGTAAAGTTTGTTGAAGTATGCTAATGTTTAAAAAAAAGCGACGTAAAAAATTCTGGCATTAAGAAAAGTATATATTAATGCAATTTACAATGATTTTATAGTCAATTTTATTTATTTAATGGAATTTTACATTATTAAAAATAATTCTAGTTCATTTTTTGTTCGCTATGTTGTTACTATTGGCAAATGTTCACGTTTACATACAAAATTCATATCGAACTGTCACTTTACTGTCAGACTTTATGGTGTTATTAAAATTTGTGCTCCTCGTGATCCAGTGTTTTATAATATGTATGTATAAATATATTTGTGTTTATCGCAACAAATCACGTCCAAAAATGGCAGCACGTGTGATGCAACTTGCATTGCATTTTTATTTCAATAAAAATTAGTATCCCATATAAACGTTATTGCATAATGTGTTTTTTTGTATATTTGTTTCTCAAAAACTGTAAATTCAAATTGAAAATAAACTTAGTATGTTATAGATGATCATATTTACAAATATACGAATTATTTTCATTACTGTAGTCGTTCATGGGAATGAGAAATACAGTATCAAAATTATGAATTTTTGACCAACTAGATTTTAACGAATATTTTTTTATAGTTTAATGTTTTAGCTATCCTTTTCATACACATATATAAATACTAGAATGTTCAAAGACCTTACTATAATAATTGTTTTGTTTTACGATACGAATAATTGTAAGAAATAATTTATTCACATTTGTATTTGCAAAACAAAATTCATGGGAGCGAACGAACCCAACGAAAATATGTACTTCATCTGACATTGCAATGTAGAAATCACTGTAAAAATCCATGAAATTTTGACGGATGGAGGTTGTTGGACCATAAAGAACATGAAAATAAAAGAAGAATACAGAAAGAAGTCGTTCTTCGACGCGTATGTTTGACCTTAATACGATGCATTACCTAGGAAGTATTTGAAGTTATCAACTTTACTGATAAATAATATATGAACCTTTAGTGAATAAAGTAATAATGTTGCATGAATTTTGACGGTTTGACAAGCGCTGATAAAAGAAGGAAGTGCCGCCTAAAAATAAATCCTACCACCGGAAATGAATGTATAACAGCGCCATGTGTACCACTGTCAGGATAAACGGTGTTAAACAGATGTTAGAAAAAAATCACACAAGATCATCTGTTGGAAAATACGAATAAATAAACGTAGATATCTCATACGTGTTTTGTTTATAGCATGATGCCTTTGAGCGTTAAGTAATGATGTTATGATACAGTGACGTTTCGGCGTTTCGACTTGAGAATTAAAACATAAAAGCGAAATTGAATTGTCTATGAATTATGTTTTTATAATTGAATGACACTTAATGTATTAGAGGACAAAGTACAAAATGTTTGATGTCAGCGTATTGTTTTTGTGACGCAATGTTTATTTGCAAAAACGGCAAAATTTTTATCCATTCACAAAATTTATTTTGATATTATTAAAGAAAAATAGGTGCTTGATTTGCATAACGAACAGTTATGAGGGAAATTGTATCACAAAATAAATCATAAAGTTCACTTTATTTAAAATATCGCCAATACGCTAATTACAAAAATATCTGTAAAAGTTATGAAATACGTATTTTTGTACTTACAACCTAGAAAACAACATTTGAAGCACGGCATTGACAGCCAGAATCATTCAATTCGCATTCGAAAATTTTGCATTATTTGTTCTAAAGTTGTAGAAGTTAAAAAAATAACTTACCATATCCTAAATCTGCAACAAAGAACTTAGATCCTAGCCAGCTGTTTGAGACTGCAGAGACAAAAAACCTAAACAGAGAGAACATAATTGTATTAGTAAAAAAACTGAATTTATTTATTTAAAAAAAAAAATTAATAAAGGTATAAATAACAAACTTTCTTTTTGTAGCTGTTCCTATATTTGAAATAAATTTAATTTAGTATTTTGTTTTTAGCAAACTTCCAATTCTAGTGTTGCATTTATGAATAAAAACAACTCATTTCATGTTCCTGAGTTATTGGCCATATGAACACACAATCATCTATCCACACAGACTTCATGGAAATAATCAATACATGTATTTTTGTTAAAATATTGTCATCGATTTTTTAATTTGAGTAGTTCCAATCCGATTCCGTTTTCACTGAAAACTTTTGTAGGTTTAATAAATATTCTTGTAAAAAAATTAATTTAATTTTGAAGCCACATATCAAAGTATTCAACTGAGACTCATTATGGGCACAAAGTAGTTTGAATTGGAGTGGTTTTAATTCAAATTGATATCGTTGTTTTAAATCAAAACGCTTTGTTTAAAATTACGACTTCTTTTTTATTATTTTTAAAAACAAAATTTTATATATATATATATATATATATATATATATATATATATATATATTAATTTTCTTTCAATGCAGAAAAAAGAAGACAATAGTATATTACAATACGAGTGAAGAAACTAAGAATTTCGCTCACGCATGTGTCAGACACATTGTAAGTACTGTAAGTACAAGCTCCCATCCTTGTGGTCCACATACTCAATATTACAAATCTGTAAATTTGGTAATGACAGGTGAGTGGGCGAAAGTAGTGAGCGAAAGAAAACAGAACGTTTCGAGCTCTGTATCCAAGTAGAAAACAAGTTTCAATGGCAGAATTGAACAAATAAAATGTATTTTTAAAAGTAATATTTTTTTTTGAATTGAACCTAATCATTTTGTAAGAAATAATAATTTTTTCAACGAATGCATACAAAAGGAAAACTGAAAATTTTCTTGAAATAAGAAGTTAGTTTTATGTATGTACATACGGTTATATACTCATTTTTATATACTCATAGATAGATAATTTTCAAAGATGAATAACTGTCAATGATGACTTAAAATTGGCTCATTTTTCAGTATTGGACATCAAAAATTAAAATACACTAACTAGTGGTAGAAAGCTGAACTAACCATAAGGTACATAAATTTCATTGTATTTTGAAATTAATAGTTTTTTTTTTTAATAATAACAATTGTAATTATTTTAAGAGTATTCCAATGTAAGCATTACATTTGTTTAAGCCGTATTATTTAAATAAGATGTAAAAATGAGAGGTACATTGTATTTGTAGATTATAGGTTAAGAGCGTATTTTCTCCAAAAAAAAAATCTATAAAAACAGGAAAATTTGCAGTGTGTATGGCAACAGTTCTGCTGCCAATAAAAACAAACTACCAATATTAAAGCACGCATTCGACATTATAAGATATTATACAAAATGAATTTGACATGTACCTTTTGTGAATTGTAATCAACGCCATCTCTTGATAATTTGGAAGCCCAATTGAAAAAAAATATGTGTATTAAAGTAGAGGTTAAAAAGAACACAATTGTGGCGGTTATAATTTCACGAATTGTTAGCTAAAGTTTCATTAAATACTTTTATGAATTCGGGTATATTTAGATAAATCTAAACAGTTATAATAAAGTGACCATAGCAGCTACCTTTCCGCTGCTCCTAAGAATGTAAAGCAAGTGAAACTCTCATTCATGCTATTTCGAGATATAAATACACATTTAGACAAAACATAAAGAGCATATTTGAAGTAACACAGTGAAAAGGAAATTACGCCTGACTTTCAAGATATTTAACTGCTTAAAAGGTTGTAAATTTAGATGACATCTTATTAGTTAAGGTGGGTAATTTTAGACAAAAGTTAAATGTTAACGAACTTACAATGAATGCTTTCCGTTACTTATTTATAATATCTGTGAAGTTGTAATAACTGGGTAGAATGTATTTGAAAATGTAACACCACTTTACGATTAGCATTTCCACATCACATGCAGACCAGTCGACTGAGTGAAGTCTACTAATTTATGTAGCAAAATAAGATTTTTTCTACGACCACTACTGAAAGTATGTCATTACAGAACAAACTACAATCAATGTAAGTGCGTTGTTACGAATAGTGTTACGTAATATTCATTTAAGTGTTACGTAATGTTCATTACGTAACACTTGAAAATGAATTTTAAGTTGGCATTACTGACTGTCACATTACCAATATAATTAAAATTTGATGCATCAAATCTTAGATTTAAATGTTATGATAAAATTTTATAACTAAATTCATATTTTGCTGGGTTTATTATAAATTATGACACCAATAAATATTTCAATAATATATGTAGAGGGGACTATGTTTCGTCATGTATCCCTACGCTCAATAATTGTCGTTTATTTTTATAAACACAAACAAAGCTTATTTGACATTTAGGTTATGTGCGTGATTATTACATGTAAACTGGTAATATTTTATAGTCTCCCATCTGCATCTATAGTTTATAATCTGTGTTTTATTGTGAGGTAAATATATACTACTAAATATTATTATCCTTTACTTATATTTATTAATATTTTAAGTAAGAAATGTCAAGCGACAGTGATATTTCAATTGGAACACCACTGGAGATACAAGCTAAAGCTAAAAGTGCAACAAATAATCTTTTGGTGACAAAATCTCGACAACGATACGAATTTGTGTAACAAAAATTCATGGATTAGAGAAAACAAAAAAGCATAATAAACTTCTAACTATTTGAATATTGTTTTTAATTTAGAAATAGTATTGAGTGGTCGTAGAAAAAGTATAGTACAAAACTCGAGATGTAAAGCAATTACGCCCTCGTGAAATTACAAACTCGCCGCTACGCGGCTCGTGTGTCAATTTTTTCACTCGTGCGTAAATTGCTTCTTACTTCTCTCGTTATGTAATATACTATTACGTAATAGTGGTACAGTGACACATCCGTCACATTAATAAGTTTTGTGATTCATAATGGAGTAAATAATAAACAGATGGCATTCAACCAAAGTATTTTTAAATAAAATAAATAAATACATGTCATCATGCTATTTTATCTAATTCATGTGTGGTCTATGCTTATGGCAGATTCGGTATAAGATATACCAGCAGTCGTTGAAATCAGAACACCTAAAAATAATAGGAATAAAAGGACGATTCTTTTTATTTACGAATACACGATTTCTGGTTTTTTTATTTGTTAAACGAGGGCTAGTGGAATAATCAGTAGTTATACAACAAGAGGTTAAAAAATAATCGAATATACAGTTGAGAGGACGAGATGTGTTGCCTAGGAAACATCACGACACCGTAAGTGGAGTTGTGTTTCCTATTAACCCATCGAGTCCGCAACTGTATATTCAGATGATTTTCAAAGCCCGAGTTTTATATGTTAAGACTATACAATGAATCAACCAATTATATTAAACAAATTATTTATTTCTGACAAACTGTCGTACTCGAAACTTGAGAAACTTAAAGGAAAATGTTTGAACTTTATTGCCCTGTTTGCTAATTGAGTCTACGATTTTTTTGACACTGCGTACGAGCTGTCAAAGTTGAACTTTTTTGACATCAGGAACATTTTTGTTATATGGGGGTGGGAAGGGGTGGAATGGATTTGATATCATATTGACTAGCATCACATTGAAGAGAACATTTCAAAGTTTCTAAAACTCAAAGAATCATCCAATTTTAACTAAATGCAACCGAGTTATGGCACTCTGAAATTTAGCCATTTTTTGTGCATTTTCAAGTGCTGCGTTTTTTTCCTCGAATGTAGTTCTGAAAATATATTTATTTATTTGTTTAAATAAATATATTTTTTCACGACATGGTAGGAAATCCCACCGTTCTTCTCTCGAAATAGTGAGGAAAATGTGTTGTTCCTTTCTAGAGAGGAAAATATAGAAGTGTTACCAATATAAATGTTATTCACAAAAAATATATTATAAAAATTATAAATAAATTCCTAATTTCATTGAAAATCCTTATTTCAGTGATATACATACTTTAAATTGTCTTACAGTTATGTCTTATATTTTTCTTATTAACTTATTTAAGATTGGTTCATTGGCAACACTGTTACACCGCCTTGTGTGCGATAACCTAACTTTTAACGTGTCAATCTGTCAGTCGTGTTCTCAAAGTGTATTTTAGGTCCGAACAAATCGTTTTCAAAAACATGTCGTGAAAAATATGTTGTGTCTAACACGAGAGGAAAGCTCTTCTTTCACTCTCGTTCGAAATGCCTCATGAGCGAAGCTTCGAACTCGAGGGGGAAAAAGAAGCGCTTTCCTCTCTAGTTTGACAAATAACTATTACAAAACTATAATTCAAAAGTCTTTCAAATTTTACAAATAGAGTTCAGAAAGTTTTAACAGGTTATGCGTTTATTTAGCAAACGACATTCGTTTTTCCTTCCGCAAAAGTGATCATTTAATTTTAGACAAAAATGCTTTATATAAATGTTGTAGATCATAAAATTCTCCATCATATTTCATTTGGCTCGTGCTCATGCGGGAAGAATATCTTCTTGTATTTTATATGTAAATAACTTTTAAATATACATACTTTGGCACTACTTGTCAAACGATTTCAAGTCAAAGACAGGGTGCTCGATTTAATATCTCATTTCTATGACGCTTCTCGAGATTTTTGTGTTGTTTAGTGTTACAGGATAATATCTATTTAATGGTAGCTTTTATAGTAAAACTATTTATAAGAAATGTGTAGACTGTAGAGTGCATGCAGATAAAATTACTGAAATGAAGCACATAGTAAGGTAAAAATAAGTATTTTATTAACATTGTAAAAGATTAATATCATAAGTAGTTCACACATGGATGTTACATCACGGATACAAATTTATCACTCCGATTTCACTATTTACAATTGCTCACCGTTACAACTATAATCTATTCCACGAGACCTTTCATTAAAGGGACAAATACATTTTTACGATTGATTAAAAAAATATAGTGTACCATTACACGCATTCGGCGGTATACGCTCGGAATGGGCGCATAAACCATAAACGAAATATGACAAATTTATATCAAAATCGTGTAACACTTATGGAATAATTAGTAGTAAAGTATTTTTTTCTTTTAAATATTTTGCCGCAAAGCGACATAACGAATTGAACATATTTTGACGTCACAGGTACTTGCATTGTGCTATTGGCCAGAAATATGAAAATTGCAAATCGCGCGTCTGCCGCTGCGCCCAACGCCTATTGTGGGCTAAAATAGAACTTCGAAATGTCATTTCATATTTTTGTTTGTTGGTATTTAAGATTATATTTGTTGGGCTTCTAGTACTTGTTTTATAATTTCACTGTTATATTGTGCTGTGCTGAAAATCTATTCATTAATATTGTGTGTTGAGGTTAGGTTACATCACTACTAGCGCCACTGTCTTCAAAATTTTGTTGTTATTTACTCGAATATCAAGTAAAATACTCTAAAGTTGCCAAAGGAATTTTATCTTATTTATATTAAGTTTAATTGTTGTAAATAAAGACTTACAATATGTAAATATTAATTTTACATTAAAAAAATATGTAATATCTACTATCATGAAAAATCGTTGTTTTAGTGCTACTGGAGCAGTACCCGTGACGTCACACAAACTTTAAAAAATCATATCACCGGTAATATATGGAATTTTCACATCGGGTTTTCACTGATCGTCATATATGCTAATAAATTCTCATAAAAAAATTATAAAAAAATGGTTTATGGGCCCATTCCGCCACCAGTTCGTACACAGTTATTAAGAAAGGGAAGAATAAATTACTCGGCTGTTTTGGTTTATTGCACATCCTTATAAAAATATACACTGTGACATTTTAACAGTGTATACATGTTTGTATTTCGCATAGTGTTTAGCACGTGTTCGAAGATCAACCACAGCACAGAAAACCACGTGGATTTGTGTCCCTTTCAAGAAAGGTCTCGTGGAATAGACTTTAGCCTAGACTAGACGACTAGCGTCATACGGCGATTTGGACACACAATGATAGTTCAAGTAATATCGTAAATTGTTCCAATAATATTTA
The DNA here is from genome assembly GCA_963942605.1 of Poecilus cupreus. NCBI lineage: Eukaryota > Metazoa > Arthropoda > Insecta > Coleoptera > Carabidae > Poecilus > Poecilus cupreus. Next base: position 5,095,193 of record OZ012733.1, on the reverse strand, counting down.
TTAATAATCAGTTCTTGCATTGTTGTACATATTTCCGAATAGACGGACCGCTACAATCGAGAATGATTCATTCAGTTTCAATAAAATTGTAGGATTTTAAATCGATGGCATTTATTGAGTTGATGACGTAGTACAAGTTAGAATTGATGAGCATCTGCTGAGTATTTCAGACTGTCAGGTTTAAAATTGACATTTGATATTTGTAGGATATGTTTGATAGAGTATTCAACACAGATATACCGCGACAAACCAAATCTCTGAGAGTTCGCTAGCAGCGATTTGTTTAATGGTCGAACATAATTAAATTAAATATAATATGTATTTCCCCATAAACTATGCTTGTATTTTTTATATCATACCTATTATGTTCCCCCCACAACATTGTCAAACTAAAACAAATACTTCTTTTCTGGATTATGCGTTTCATTGACGGACTATGATGAAGTCAAGCCATTCGTTATGAACTCGTTAACGCGCATTCCTACCGTAAACATATCGGTTTGTCAAGGTATACAAAGTAAGTTTAACAATTCTTAATACAATGTACTACATCAGAAAATGATCGCTATATTACCATACGCATATATTCAAACTCAATTTTTTTTATCGAAGACTGAAAATACAAGTCTAATACTTTTTCAATAGAAATATTAGTCCAGGTATTGTATGAAATTACATGGAAAGGATTTTATTTTATAAAACATGTCTAGTATACTACATCAAATAAACACCTTCTATTTGGCTGAAAACACCAGATTATACCACTGAAACGCGTACTGCTGTATGGAAAAAAGCGAGCAAAAAGAGATAGTCTGCGTCAGGTATCTCCATCATTATCCAATACTTCTGCGCTTGCGTAACTATAGTTAGGTTACGTACAGACTGATACAAAAGTTAATCGCTGTGTTAAGGTGAACCATCCGGGCCAATACGGGCTGAAGATAGCGCAAGATGAACATGAATTTTTTGAAACAATATAACATTATTATAATAAATGAAACATATAATGTTTTATACCTACGTTTGTAGATAAAAGTCCAAAGTTTTGTAATAAATTTTAAAAAGCTAATTTTGTTTACATATTATACATGAACATAATTTTCAAAGCAGTCAAATATATGCCACACATTCCCATGAAATAATGTGTATATTTATAAATATAATCGTCTATAACATACTAAGATTAATTTACATTTGAATTTACAGTTTTTGAGAAACAAATAAAAATATACCAAAAAGTGTGTTTTTTGGTATATTTTTATTTGTTTCTCAAAAACTGTAAATTCAAATTGAAAATAAACTTAGTATGTTATAAATGATCATATTTACAAATATACGAATTATTTTCATTAGTGTAGTCGTTCATGGGAATGAGAGACACAGTATCAAAGTTCTGAATTTTTGACAAACTAGACTTCAACGAATATTTTTTTATAGTTTAATGTTTTAGCTATCCTTTTCATCCACATATAAATACTAGAATGTTCAAAGACCTTACTGTAATAATAATTTTGTTTTTCGATAAGAATAATTGTAAGAAAATATTTATTTAAATTTGAATTTGCAAAACAAAATTCATGGGAATGAACGAACCCACAAAAATTTGTACTTCATCTGACTTTGCAATGCACAAGTCACTGTAAAAATATCCATGAAATTTTGACGGTTGGAGGGCATTGGACCATAAAGAACATGAAAATAAATAAAGAATACAGATTTTGCTGTTTTTTAAAAAATATAGGATTCGTTCTTTCGACGCGTATGTTTCACCTTAAACACATGTCTTAACAAAGAAAAAAAAAACTTCTTCAATTTATCCACAATTCTCTGTTGTTTTTCATATAATACATGGACTATATTACTATATAAAAGAAAACTAACCCCCTTTACAAACACAAACACGCATCTAGTTTATAAAACTGAATGTAACTTATCTCGATTGTAACGTTCTTTCTGGTGTGATAATATTCACTTCGGCCTAATCTTTTCATACATGTAGCTCTGCAGCTTGTCACCTGCAGCGCCTAGAGTTCGTTTCTTGATGAAGTGGAAGTGCTGAACGGCAAACTCATACAATTCATTCTCCAGCTGCCACACCAGTGACTTTTGGATTTTAGAAACGGTGGTAGCGCTTGGCGTGTTCTTTTGAACTGTCTTCCGTAAATGTGATTTGTTTGATCTAGAACAGAAAATTAAAAATAATACGCAGATAATGAATAGGAAAGATGATTTTAAAGCTGCGAAAAAATGCAGATTTATAATATAAAATTATGAATGAAAAATATTGTTTTAAATTATTTATTATATTTTCCAGACATAGTTTAACATAAACTACTATACTCTATTATTATTTTATGCTAATTCAGTTAGATAGGAATACCCAATTATTAAATTATCCGAAATTTTAATAGATGCCATCAATTTCGACAATTCTCAAACCAAAACACATGCTCTGTATATCCATACCAACCTAAGATAGTGTTCACTAGCTCCACGGAAGAGACGTGGCAGTGTAGCCTCCAGGATAGCTATGAAGTCATCCATGGCCTCGGTGACGCCGACTAGCAGGTAGTTGCCCAGGAGGTTCTGCTTGGCGCGCTCCAGAGCCCAGCGAGAACCGGGTCGCCAGCACTCGGCCGCGTGACCACAGAAGAACGGGATCTGCAACCACATGTTGCTAGGTTCGCAGTCCGGTTGGTTCTGCTCCACGCACTCATCGAATGTCTGCAAAGTAAAAAATATAATAATTTAACAATACAATCTGAAAAAATGTTGAGTAACAAAACTTCATAATTATCTGTTTCATGTTAATGCTAAGAACTGAGTTTATTTTAGTTATAACTGCAAAACCAAAAACTGGAAGTTTACTTTATATACAAAACAATAAATTCAATTTATTACTTTGTTATACAAAGTATGAGGAAGTACTAGAATCACGAATAAATCGCTGACGATAATAATGTCTGTGTGCGTAGCTTTATGAATGTGTGTCCGAGTGTACAGTTTCTCATGAACATGATAATATATGATAATGAAATTTTTAAATAAAAGATGTTAGCTTAAATATTTGGAATATAAAATGTTCTTTGCGCTAATTTAGAAAAAAAATAATATATTTCAATAACCTTAGTTACTATACCATACATACAATTATATTTATTTGTAATCGACACTGAAGTGATCAAAAATCGTCATTAAAAATCAGAAATCGTCACTAAAGTAACCCATTATAGACGATTTTGAGCAACCCAGTGTTGGCAACCATTAAATAATTATTGCACAATTAGAATAATTTTGGCAGATATATTAACGTACTATAGTAAATTTGTACGTAACATGAAACAAAATTTACAAAAAGAATTAACTAATTAATTCCGATGACGAAATTGAGGACAAAACACATAATTTTGAGGGTTATTTACGATAACTTCACTTCAAGATGTTGGCAACACTGACTGTCAGTTTCAATTGCAACAGTTTTTTCGAATTTTAGATCTTAAATAAAACTTAATATGTACCTCGGCACTGAAGTTCCTTTTTATCACTCACATGGTTTATTTTCCTCGGCTCTACAAGCCTCGGCAACTAAATTCCATATTCGTGATAAAAAATTGTTCTTCAGTGCCTTGATACATTAATAACTATTATTTGATTATAGCATATTTTCAGGAGGAACGAATATATTTGGGGTTGAGCTCGTATATATCAAATAATTATTAAGTGTCAATAATATGTGTAGTTTGAAATATTATAAAAACAATATTTGTATTATTAGTTTGAACTTATACAAGCAGACGTTCATACCATTATTTAATATAAGAAATTTTTACTGACGACATTTTCAAATCAAATACACAGAATAATTTCGAAATTTAATTAGCATAATCATGAATTAAATAAATACTTCAGAATTCATAATTTGCGGATTATGATTCATCGCCTGAACTCCAAAAAATTAGTACATTACGGAAAATATATATTTAAAATATATTATTTTATCATTTGCTGATTTTTATTTAGTTAACTTTATCTTGTTTATGAATTTACGTCATTTTATAAAATAAACTAATCTATTTTCAATTTAGTTTAATCTCCATATTTCAGAAATAAATAAATAAAAGTTAATTATCGACAAACACTTGTTTTTAATTATGTTTAATCATTTCCTTCTTATTAAAAATGATTATGATAAAGAATTGATTGAAATGTAATAAAATGTATAAAACATTTAATCCATAATTATATTGTATTATAATTAAATTATTCAGTCTAAAGTAATATGAGAACGTTATTAAATTGTTTTCTAACACACTCTATTTGATAAAAACAATAGAGTATAACATACCATTTTATCTCCATGTTTTCTTCGAATCAAAGATGGTCTAAAATTGTCGCCGTACCTCAAAAAATAATAATATGATACAAGTCGATCCAATGGTTTGCGAACAATGTTAATGTACAATGGTTTTTGAACGCTTCCAAGTCTGAAATATGAAAATACGAGCTTGAAACTAAACTAATATTTCATTTACAAAACAATAATAGTTGCAAAATACGAGCTATTGAAAACAGTAAAACAGTACATACCTTGCAAAATCCAAGAAGGCCATGTGGCCGTGATATAATGCCGGTTTCATTTCATTCCAATTTGAAATATTTTGTACAAATTTATACTGATTTGATAATGATAGTACATGCATATTAGCTGTAATATTAATATGCAGAACATGGAATTTATTTTTCTTACAAAGATCGTATGCCACCCCAACAAATGAAGTGGAACCAGTTTTAGGCACACGATTGTAAATAACAACTAAATTATCATCTGGATCAAGTTGTTTATCTTCAGTTCTAGACAGAATCTGCCCGGAATTTAATAAAGCCTCTATAAATAATAATAATTGTCAAACAATTAATTTTATAACTACAATTTTTATTAATACAATACCCAGTTTTTCATTTCTATCCTTCAGATCTATGATTTGTATTTCAAATATTGTAAAAAGTGTTACGAAAATTATTAAAATTGTTAAAATATAACTTAACCTAAAATTATTCATTGTTTTGGCGTTTTCAAAGAGATTTACACTTCATATATACAAAAGAATAAATAAATAACGGAGTATATTAAATTTAAATATTGCCACATTATATAATTTATGATCACGTATTTATAATTAATAATAAATAAAAATTTTACATAGCTACAAAATTATTCTGAACTACTCTTCTCGCCACTGTCACTGTCATCTGAAATTCGGGAAATAGTTTTGCTACTAGTTTGAAGGTGGCAGCACTAAACACAACAATCGCTTGTTACGATGTATAGTTAGTTCACTGTTCAATAACACTGACTTATTCTTATAATATGCTCAAGAGAAATACAATAACATCATCAGTGGATATAGGAATATTTTTAAATATATAAAAATTGTACATTATTATTTGAAATAGGTATATTTTTTCGCGGTACTAAAACAATGATGATGAAGAAATGTTCTCTGCTGGATGTAAATTTTAAATAAAGCAATGATGTACAAATATAGTTTATGTGGAATTTACTTTTAAGTGAGCTCGATTTGCTCGCACTTTTCACAAACAAACCCTAAGCCAGAGCTGGTAAAGATACTTCTAATAATCTAGATACTTTTCTAAGATACTTACATAAATTTGTTAAAGATACTTAAGTATCTAGATACTTTTTATTCTAAGTATCTTAAGATACACATATTTCTTAAAAGTATCTAATATAAATACTTAAGATACTTTTAAATATTTTAGATACTTTTTAATATCTTAGATACTTTAAGATGTTTTAGATACTTTTAAATATCTAAAATACTTTAAAATATATTAGTTAGGTACTTTTAAGAAAAATCTGAGTAAATTTTAAATATTTATACTAACTGTAAGCTTAAACATTAAAAAATATATCAGATATTTCAAAATATTTCACTAGCACATATCTTAAATATTTGCAAATAACATACTTTTTATTAAATAAAAAATACTTTTTAAGATAAAAGATACTTTTTAAGACAAAAGATACTTTTTTAAAGATAAAAGATACTTTATAAGATGAAAGATACTTTTTAAAGATATAAGATATTTTTTAAGATAAAAGATACAGATACTTTTAAAAAGTATTTAAATAAAAGATACATTTTACATAAAATAGAATGTATCTAAGATAAAGTATCTTAGATACTTTTAGTATCTTAGATACTGTCGAATATCTTTTTATGTAAGATACTCCCAGCTCTGCCCTAAGCCTACACAAACCACGGTCGATAAATTCGATTATTTCACTCATTACAAATTTGACCAATCAGAATACCTCATTTTCCATTGTTGCGTATTTTAGGTAAGTGATTAAACAGCAGCATGCTGTTTATTCGCGATTAAATTGAAGCTTGCTTTTATATGCAAATTTTGAACATTTTGAAGGCATATTTAGCTGGATACTTAGTTGCAGAAGCAAGATACTTACATGTTTTTTACCTTTACTGGTATTCTATATCTTTTAACATGCTGAATTATTCAAATCAAGCTATTTTTATTTACAAATTTTTGACTTTTATTTGACAAATAAAAAGAAATACAATGAATTTGCTATAGTTACACTATAACAACATAATTTTATGGTGCTTTTTGTTTATGAGTGTACCGATTTATTTATGAGAAAATGTGTCAAAATCAATATTTTAGTACAATTTCTTCAACAAATATTAAAGTATATGCTATAAATTCATGAAATAATATTGACATCGATTAAATTTGATGTATGGCTTATTTATAAAATTTTGCTTTAAAAAAAAATGTTATCGTACATAATAATTTAAGATAAAATCATACGACCTGCGGTCTCGAGATTTTTTCAAAGTATTATGTACTCAAACACTTTTTAAGCAAAATTTTATGCATAAGCTAGACATGTCAAATTTTATCGATTAAATTCTTAGCACTCGTGCACTATTGAGTATTTATCAATGGTCGAGGGATATTCGATGAGAAAATTTTTTGGGATAATTATCATTATTTTCATTCACATACTGTGAAAATGACATTTTGAAATAATCAAATCAAATATTGAATTAACTGTCAACCGATTATCAACAACTGTTACTTAGCAACAGTGATAATTTCCCGGAGAAATTATCAGTAATAATAAAACAAGAGAGTGAAAGTAAATTGAAAATAATTTGACAGTTTTTCGAAAACTTGTTGCCAGGCAATAGCCACGAAAGCCCGTAGGGCTTGAGTGGCTATTGCCAAATGGCAACAAGTTTGAGAAAGATACTGGAGAATTATTTTCTAATTTATCGAACTCTCGAGTTATAGTGATATTCACCTAAGAATGGCATTCCATTGTGATGACGTCACACACTTCATTTATATGAGGTACTAATAAAAATTGAAATTTCGATTGACCGTACTGACATCTGTTGGCAATGTAGTAGAAATAAGTATTTACAAATTTATTTCCTAGCGTCGTTCAAATTTCTACATTGCACAAATCCCCTGAGACAATAATAATAATAATAATAACGAAGAATGTATAAGAAAATAGATAATAATAACATTTACGTTAAATTGATAACATAACCTCACAATATAAAACTTACATCTTCTGCAGAAAAAATGGAATTAGTGGACCATCTATACGTTTTTCTTCATGAAAAAATGCCGAAGCATTCAAAATAATTTCTTTGCAACGTTTAGATAATGTTTTACCACTCATATTTATTCGTTAAATTTAACTCAATCACTGAATGCGAATATAAACACAGTAAATATTGAACTGTCACCTATACGGCGTAAGTAGCGACGTACGTCAACACACGCTTCGTGACATTAGCAACACATCAGACAAAAGCATTGCCAATAACGCATGTGGATCACTTAATTCATACCCTTCTGTGACGTCATCAGAATGGAATTCGAAGAATGCCATTCTTAGGTGAATATTACTATATATTTAATTAGATTATTTTTTTATTTCATCAGTCTTCAGGCACGACACTAAATCTTTCTTTTTTGCTTATTTTTTACTTATGTTCATGATAACTACCTGACATCTGACATTTGTCAACAAAAACAAAAAGCTACAGAGATTATTCCCGGAAATTATCGCAAGAGCTTTATTCTCAGGGCCGGTCTTTCCACCTACGAATAAACTTCCGAATAAGTTATTCATCGAATAAATAAAAAAATACACATAAAAAAATGACAGCTAAAACAACAAAGTATCATTTGAGCTATGATTTCGATGCGATATTTTTCATTTATTTGGCGAATAATTTATTCGGTACTTTATTCGTAGATGGAAATATCGGCAATCAGTATAATAATGACAGGATTGGTTCCAACATGGAAACGTGACATACAATAAAGCATTTCATTGCTTTTAAGAAACGTCAAAAATAAATCAGAGTAATTATGACCTGATTGGTTGGGTACTTTTGCACACATGATCAGAAATATTCAATATTCAATTGGATATTTTGTGAACCAAAAAAATTTCAAATTAATATGTAAGTATGTTCTTTTCGATTATAATGAAAAGTACCAACCTTCCGTGACAACGACAACGTATCTACCAGTGAATTAAAACAAAGAAATAATTGAGGGATACCCCTCATACCTTTACATTTTAACAAGCATCTCTGAGCTTCAATAACTAGCGATTATCACATGAAATATTAAACTATATAAACCGCTAGTCACCGCATTGATACCGAAGCTACAGTTATAGAACAATACCTTATAATTTGCTTTAATTTTTATTCTTTTCACTAGGTTTCAGAATTCTAGCAAATGACATAATAACTGAAAATTCAATACTGCGGTTTAAGGTTGAGTCATCAAATTGTACAGAAAATAAAAAATATCACATTTAAAAATTAGTTTTGTAGTAATGATTAAATTATATACAACGCATGCCGCAAAATAATGAAAATTATTTTATAAAAATCAATATATTAATTTAAGTCCTGAAACATTTTTCATTCTTTGATTTTTATAAAATTATTTTAATAACGATATTTTTTAAAGAACACTATACTCCTTTATAACATATAAATAAAACTTTCGCCTCGTCCACATTCATAGTGCGATTCATACATGCTCGTTTATTCTTCACACTCGGAATCATTCGTTCACGCAACAAACCATCAACCATACCCAACCACTTATTCCTCGGACGCTCATGCATTCGTTCACCTTCAATCTCACCCGCATATATTAGTTTTACCAATCTTTCATTTGACATTCGCTCAAGATGTCCAAATCACTTCAATAGACTTACTCCCACTTTCTTAACAACATTCTTCTCAATCTCACACTCATCATACACCAATGTATTCCGGATACGATCACGTCTCATATACCCACACACTCCACTCAAATATCTCATTTCCACAGCAGTTATACGTCGTTCACAATTATAAAAATTCAATAGGGTATCTCTAGATACATTAATGTTTCGAGCAAATGTACCCAGAGCACCCAATACCTTGCACCCTGCAGACACCCGCCTTTCAATCTCCCGGTCAATACGTCCATCCCTTGAAAACATATTACCCAAATATACAAATTCATTCACTTGTTCCAGTCTCACACCATTCACAGAAACATTAAAATCAGTCACCAAATCATTCTTCTCAAACACCAACACTTTACATTTATCACCATTCAATAGCAGATTTAAACCTTTCCCTACTTCATTTATGCTCACAATCATTCTTCAAAATTGCTCCTCAGTTTCACCCAACACAGCAACATCATCCGCATAAGCTAACGCAGGTACTATACGTCCACCAATACGTACACCATCCGTTCCATTCAATGCATTTCGTAACAACACATCCATATATAAATTAAGCAACCAAGGAGATATTCCACAACCCTGTTTCACACCAACATCTATACGAAACCAATCACTCAATCTACCATCAACTCTCACCGCAGCCTCACTTCCTTCATACAACGCTCGAATCGCTCCCAACAAATTACCATCCGCACCGTACTCTACAAGTACATCCCACATAGTCTCTCAAAGAACACTGTTATATGCTTTCTTTAAATCAAGGAAGCCACAGAACGCTTTTTTGTTCTTATCAAGTGACTTCCTAACTTCTTAACATGAATTCGAAAAGGAAACAATTGATCCACACATCTCAGGTAAAAACTCCTTGCAAACAAATTACTAGTACTTTAAAGTTTCACTTTTCTTTGTAGATTCATAAATAACTATTAATTTGGATAGAAGTGTGCTTTTATTTTAGTATTAATATAAAAGAATACTTCTGTAGTTGGCTGCTAGTGCTCCAGTAAGAATTTTGTAGATCATTGTTCGATATTCTCAAGTCATATATTATTGACAAGACTTAGTGACATATTCCTTCCCAAATTTCTTACTTCCGCTTCCGGTTTCCATATTGAAATATTCAATAAAGTAAATAATATATTACTTATGTCCTTATTGTTTTTACTAATTCTGGTATTAACTATGTATGTATTTCCAATTTTCGGTAACATTACAAATGTATGAATTTGTAGGTCACAAATTGTAAAATTTTGCTAAATTATTATCGAATTATTATTATTGTAATGATATTAAAAGAATTTTAAACAAGGAAAGGAAAGTAACAGATTACCCACTAGTGGGTATAATTTTAAGAAAAGTCATTAGTGAGTAATTTTTATTTATAACAATCATAATAACACACAACACCTTGGTAATCACTTCGATTGACATAACATAAAGTAAATAACTATTTTAATGTTTTCATTATGTTTAATGAAACTTACACTTTTTTTCTCAAAAGATGAGGGCATAAAAATAAAAATTTATCTGAGAAAATAAAAGAGGTCGCGAGATATTTGATGAGATAAATTCCACAGATAACGCAAAATGAATCTTGAAATATTAATTAACTGTCACACTGACAGTTATAAACAGTAATAACTGATGTTTGTTTACTTGGTAGCGGGATTTTATCGGGTTAACGGGGTTTTATCGGGTTAACGGGATTTAATCGAGGGTAATATCACAAGACCTTCTGATTTTATCGATAAATGTTTATTTTCCCCCGAATTTTTTTTACTTAGCAACAATCACGAAAGCAAACTGCATGGTAAATCCCGACTCCGAAGGAGGAGGAGTTTTACCTAATGTCAGTTTGCTTGAGTGGTTTTGCTTAAAAGCAAAAAAAAATGAGTGCTTAAAAATAAAAATTTATCTGAGAAAATCAGAAAGGTCGCGTGGTATTTGATGAGATGAATTCCAAAAACAAAGCAAAATGTAACTTGAAATATTAATAAACAATCACACTGACAGTGATTGACAGTAACAATTATTTATTTCCTTGGTAGCGGGAAATTATCAAGGGTAACCCGGGTAACTGGATTTTATCGATATAATACGGTTCCTATTGGTTGAATTTTCAAGTGTTTTACATTATGATTGGTTCAAAACTAGTCGTTGGGAATTTATCAGTATAATACTGTTCCTATTGGTTGAATTTTCGAGTGTTTCATATTATAATTGGTTAAAAACTAGTCGTTAGGAATTTATCAGTATAATACTGTTCCTATTGGTTGAACTTTCAAGTGTTTTGTATCATGATTATTTAAAAACTAGTTGTAGGAATTTATCGGTAAAATCAGAAGATCTTATGATACCTCTGATTATATTTACATTTTAAGAAATAGACTTTTTAAAGTCATTTCTAGTTTCCGTTTTTCTATTTTGGTTCGTTTTACTTTTTCCATACGAACTATGTAGGTATATGTTTTACATTACTACAGAAAGATTGACTTATTGAAAATAAATAAAATCGAATGTAGAAGTAATCTGTCACTCTAATAATAGAAAAAATATTTATATTACAGGATAAAAAATGTGTTTTAATCATAAGAATTGATCTACTATACTAAGTTTGTATCGTAATCATTTCAATATCAATAAACTCATTTTTCTCGAAGTGTTTACAAACAAATAAGAAACGTTACTAGGAAACAATGCGTCAGTGTAACTTTTGTTTACATTTCAATTATCCTGGTACCTATGTAATTATCCCAAAACAAAGTGTGAACGATATAATTTAAAATTGTTAAATTTTGCAACACAGCTATTTTCTCTTTACGGGACTGTTATTATCGCCAATTATTAGTCGATTAATTCATATTTTAATGCATGTTTCGTGACAAACAGTTATATTTCAATTTCTTTGGTAATGTTTTTAATATAAATTAAAAACGAGAAATCAATATTTGGGTAATGCGTACAAATAAATTAATTGGAAATGTTTTCATTTTGTATTTCTGTATGTTCTTATTACATATGATAATAATTATGTACATTATCCTTTGGTCTAAATATTCTTTATTATCTTTTTAATAAGGAAGATAACCTGCACACAAATAAATTTCTATGATGCAAATATTAGCTACAGAGTATGAAAAATGTATGGAATATTTCAAATATATATGTTGTTTATACACTCGGCAATAAAAAAAAAAACGCGCCACTTGAAAATGCACGAAAAAACGCGAATTTTCAAAACGTTGTAACTTTGTTTAGTTTCGACGAAAATGGATGAAATTTTGACTCCGAGAAAGGTTGAAAGGTTTTCTTTAAGGCCATGTGAAGGGATGAGTCGTAAGTTGGAAACTAACCCCCATAAAACCCCTGTGAAAAAAAATGTTCAGAATGACAAAAAATGTCAAAGTTTGACAACTTGTAACACACGTGAAAAAAATCGTGGCTTAGTTTGCCATACAAAGTGATAAAGTTCACTCAATTTCCGTTAGATTTCACAAACATTCAAGCCGCTACAATGAAATGGCTGAACAAAGTTACAGCGATTTGAAAATTCGCGTTTTTTCGTGCATTTTCAAGTGGCACGTTTTTTTTTGTTGCCGAGTGTATATAGGATGTATCCTTTAAAACAACCAGCGCTTTTTTGGGCGAACTAATAACTTAACTGAGAAAAATGTTATATACCAAGAAGGACAAGGAAAAACAGCCCTATTTAATAGAAATAACAAACAGAAAATTAAATCAGTGTTTCTCAAACGATAAAATAAAATAATATATTTATGAATAGTAACCTATATAAGTTTTTAAGTCCATTAAATAGAGATTTTTTTTCTGATTTCAACTATATAAATATGTTATGAGGTTGTATAACAATTATTTTGAGAAAAATGGTATTAAAAATCAAAAATGAATTTACAATATTAAAATAGGCTTTGCAATAAATAACTATGTATTAATACGATTATTGCCAAGGTCGCAACCTTCTTATATCTAAAATAACGTGATTAACTAAGAAATTAATAATAACAAATGAACTACATAACGATGAAATACCAGAAAATAATAGTAAAAACATTATTTACGATTTATGCAACCATAGGTATTTTTTGTATTTTTTCACTTAAAAGTATTATTTTTTGTATAATTTGTGTTCAAAAACACCTCCTTGATTTTGAAGACAAAGTTCAAATCTTCTCAAATTATTTCTGATTTTTAATACCATTTTTCTCAAAATAATTGTTATACAACCTCACATCATATTTATAGCGTTGAAATAAGAAAAAAATTCTCTATCTAATGGACTAAAAATTTATATAGATTACTATTTTAAAAATATAATTTCATTCTATCATTTGAGAACCACTATTTTAATTTTCTGTTTGTTATTTCTATTAAATAGGGCCCTTTTTCCTGGTCAGTTTCTGTATATAATATTTTTCTCTAAAGTCATTAGTTCGCACAAAAAACCGCTGATTGTTTTAAAGGAAACAGCCTGTATATAAAGTGAAATGATTACATCCAAATAATATTGAAACTGAAGAAAAAATGTATTCTTTAACATGAGCAAATAATTTGGGGCTATAGGGAAAACAGAACTATTATTTAATTATACATGAACATTATTATAATAAGCCTACAACTGTAGTTCCAAAAAATACACATCACATATCATTACAAAATTGTAGGTACTCAATTATCTCGTTAGAATACTAAGAAAATAATGAAATTCTATTCAAGAAGCCCAAATCACACGGTATTATGCCATTAGGTATTCACTGTATGAAATATCAAAGACATGAAACCTAACCTATATCTTCGTATCAGCATTTGACTCTCACGAGTTATAATTCTCGTATTAATAATTGAGCAGAGATACAAATTAAAACAGAAGGAAAGGAGGATTATAAATATGCATATCTACGAGTTGTGTTCTACTGTTGCGTGTTTCATGGAGAAACAAAGTTGATAAAGAGGTGTTATTAAAAATTTACACAAAAAATATCTTTCCAGCAAAGAACACGCATTACTTCTAGTACGTTCTTTATAGGTGGCTATTAACTATGTTCTTAACTTAATTATGCTTTGAATAAGTTATTTTTATATTAAATATTATATTTATAATTATCCAGAAAAACTGAATAACTTTTATTATTACGTCATTTTACCAGAGAATTTATAACACTGGGTATAACGTATAATTAATAATAAATGCATTACGTAACATTTATTTAAATTAATGAATTTAACGAATTAATCTCTCTCTTGCACATACAGTTAAAGATAAAATGAAATATACAATTACAATGTTGTAGATTATAGAAGATTATTATTTCCAGCAAAATGTATAAAGTATTTGGAATAGTGTTTCATCAAAACAAGAAAACTTGTCTTAATGACCATTTCTTGTCTTTATTTGCAGGACAATATATTAAGGTCAAACATACGCGTCAAAGGAACGAATCCTTTATTTTTTTAAAACCAGTAAATTCTGTGTTCTTCATTTATTTTCATGTTCTTGATGGTCCAACAACCTCCATCCATCAAAATTTCATGAATTTTTTACAGTGACTTGTACATTGCAATGTCAGATGAAGTACATATTTTCGTTGGGTTCGTCACCCCCATGAATTTTGTTTTGCAAATTCAAATTTGAATAAATTATTTCTAACAATTATTCTTATCGAAAAACAAAACAATTATTACAGTAAGGTCTTTGAACATTCTAGTATTTATATATGTGGATAAAAAGGATAGCTAAAACATTAAACTATAAAAAAATATTCGTTGAAGTCTAGTTGGTCAAAAATTCAGAATTTTGATACTGTATTTCTCATTCCCATTAATGACTAAGGTAATAAAAAAAAATTCGTATATTTATAAATATGATCATATATAACACACTAAGTTTATTTTCAATTTGAATTTACAGTTTTTGAGAAACAAATAAAAATATATCAAAAAACAAATTTTTTGGTATTTTTTTTATTTTTATTTGGGTTTTGAACTGAGGATCTCACGATCCACAGTCGGACACGTTATCACGGAGCTATTTACCTCATTTTTATATTTTGTATATATCAATTGTATCCCCTTTGGAAGAGCTGATTAGTTTTTGGTGATAATCCAATAACCGGAAGTGGTAGTTTACTTGAAGCCCTATCAAGTTATTCAAAAATATCTCAGTAAATTGTGGTTTAATGAAAATTTTGTTATTAGAATAATGTTTCAAATATTATTATCTACAATTAATGTTTGAAATATTTTCCTCTTACTGTCACCATTTACGAATTACAACACGTTGAAGAATAGTATATTGTGTCATTAGGAGTAAATGTGATACTTTGGGTGCTGAGCATGTAAGTTTGAACGACGAGCGAAGCGAGTCGAACAATTACATGCGAAGCACCCAAAGACACATTTACTCCGAATAACACATGCTATTTTTTCTTCAAACATAGAAAATTAAATTATACATATTATAAAATGCTCAAAACTTCAAAAAATATTCTGTTTTATCTAGCATTTCTAGATGCCGTAGAATATGCTGTTTTGTTATTTTTGTTTCATTTTTAACTGTCAAATTATTGAATTACAACCTAACTATTTTTCATAATATTTTACTTTGTCCGCCCCCGGCGTAAATGTGTTGCCAAGGATACACTTTTACGCCGGCGGCGACAATATTGAACTTCTGCTTGTTGAATACAAATACATAACAACGTACTTTTATGACGTTTGAAGAAAAAAATTATATTTTGATATTTTCTTTTAAATCTGCTAACCTGTGTTTTCTGAGAAAAACAAAACAACGGTTGAACAATGTCATTTTTTGACGTGTCATAATTTTTTGAAGGGATGAGCGTTTCTTGATAGTGGTGGTCCGTGTTCCTGTATTGTTCGATAAGAAATCTATGGCGGGAGGTATTATGGTGCCCACAACTGATTTTTTTTTGAGTTTTTATATCTTAATATTATTTTCAATTTGTAGCGGATTATTTAATTATTATATAATAATAATATATTTTATTTATTTAGCTTCATGCTAGTTATATCAATATAACAATATATAATATTTGTAATTACAATGACATTTAAGAGTAACATCACTAAAAATTGATAGAAATATATAAGAAATACATAAGAAAAAGTATAAAAATAATAAAATATAAATATTAGGTCCAAAAACAAAAGTAGTAGATTTTCTTGTAGAGAGACGGAAAGAGAAAGAAGAGATGAAATTTACTTACTAAATGACCTAGGAACAGGAAAAGACTGGATGGAAAAAATTTTAGAAAGAAGAAAACGTTTAATATAGTTTGTTTTTTTTTTAGTTAACTTATATAATGTAATCACCATAGAAATAAGATGTAAAAATTTGTATAGATTCTAGGCCGAAAGGCATGAATAAATAAATTAACTATTAAAATATTAAACAAAAGTAGTTATAATACAGACTGCAACAAACTATAGGTTACTTAACAGCGATATTTCCAATTTAGTTTTGAACACATTTAAGTTTGTGCGATTCTTAATATGTAATATATTTATATGTATTTTTTTTATTTAGTATTTCTTTGTAAACTGTTATTTCTGCAAGGTTTATTACTGATATATTTCTTTTTTTTTATAATGTCCTGAAATTGGAACATTATGTAAGTATGGTTTCAATAAATAAATAAATATTCATCTCCCAGTGTTTAAATTTTGAAAGGCTCCAAAAATATTTGACATCCCGCTCCTCGCATTTTCTCTGAAAGATTACATGTAAAATGTATTTGCCTGTTCCAATAATCAAAATTAAGAATGCATAAAATGACTTATTCTAAGGCGTATTTTACATTTTTAAAGTTATTTCAATATCAAGGAATAAAATTAACAAAAAAAATTCAATAGTCCACACATGAATGTTGGATTCATAAGCACAGAAAGCTATCTAGTTATTTATTCATATTTACATGTAGGAATTTCTATTAGAACCTAAAAGGTAGGTACTTAATTCATGAAGAGCTACGTATAAGACGAAACTTACTAAATAATTCAGCCACTAATATTCGAGTTATACATGTTGAAAGATGATTCATTCTTTATTCGGACTGCACGATACATACAAATAGACAGACCTAGTATCTTTCAATTGTTTTATTATTTAACAAAGATCCATAAAGTGGCTATTTACCCCTGATGTTCATTTATTAATATCTCAAAAAATGAACAGTTTCTTTTGATGTAAAATATATGTTGCGATGTATTTGATGTGATGGTATTTTTAAGTTTGTTGAAGATTTGTAATTCTTTTTATTGTATGTTTAGATGGTAATAATTTTGCTCTGATGTGCATGTGATTCTTTTGTTCTATTTTTTTTATTTGTATGTTGGCATATTCAATTAACATGTAAAATCAGTTTTTTGTAAATAAAAAGTGTCCGGCAAAAAATTATGCATCCAAATTTTATATCACAATACTGCCAATATCCCTACATCTTATTTAATACAGATTATTTTATTTTTATACCACAATTTAATGACATTAATAATAATAATTCCTAATTTTCCACCTACTCTTTTTATTGCTACTGACGTATAATGCTTACAATTTATTTTAAATATTTTAATCTGTCACTGTTATCATGAATACATTAAATGTCGAGAACCATGTAATTATTATTAGAATGTATTATGGGGGCGCAATGCAAGACAAATATCTGAATTCATCACAGGAATGAACGCTGAATGGTTTCTATCGCCAGAAATTGACAGTGACAGATTAAAATATTTAAAACAAATTGCTGGCACTATACGTCAGTAACAATCAAAACAGTCGGCGAAAAATTATGAATTGTTATTATTAATTTCATTAAATTGCGGTATCAAAATAAATTAATCTGTATTAAATATGATGTATGGGTAGTGGCAGTTTGTGATATAAAATTTGGATGCATAATTTTTTGCCGCACACTTTTTATTTGCAAAAAACTGATTTTACATGTTAACTGCCTATGCCAACATATACGTGGGACACACGGTATGTATATCTGTATATACATACCATTTTAAGTTGCGTTCAGGAATATCTCGGAAACGAAGCATCGGATGAAAAATCCAAAAAACACGACTAAAATATTTTCGAGGGGGACATCCCATGACACCAAATTCAACCCCCTCGCCCCAACCCTGGTGGGGTGGGGCGGGGTTAAGTTTGAAATCTTAAATGGGAACCCCAAATTTTTTTTGCAGATTCGCATTCTACGTGAAAAACGGAATTCAGTGACATCAAAATTTTTGCCCCCGCCCTTCCCCCCGGGCCAGTTGGGTGGTGGGAAACTTTCAAATTGGTTACGGGAACACCCACTTTTTCTCAAAGATTCGCATTCTACGTTAACAACTACATGCAGTACCATCAAAATTTTCACCCCTGCCTCCACCCCGACCCTGGAAGGTGGGGTGGGGGTGAGTATGAAAACTTAAATCGGAACCCCAAATTTTTTTACAGATTCGCATTCGGCGTGAAAAACTAAATTCAGTAACATCAAAATTTGCGCCCCTGTCCCCCTCACCCGTGCCAGTGCCGTGCACCCCGTTGGTTAGATGGGAGGGGACTCGAGAATTGGATCGAATCTTCGAGAAAAAGTGGGTGTTCCCGTAACCAATTTGAAAGTTTCCCACCACCCAACTGGCCCGGGGGGGTGGGCGGGGGCGAAAATTTTGATGTCACTGAATTCCGTTTTTCACGTAGAATGCGAATCTGCAAAAAAAATTTGGGGTTCCCATTTAAGATTTCAAACTTACCCCCGCCCCACCCCACCAGGGTTGGAGCGGGGGGGTTGAATTTGGTGTCATGGGATGTCCCCCTCGAAAATATTTTAGTCGTATTTTTTGGATTTTTCATCCGATGCTTCGTTTCCGAGATATTCCTGAACGCAACTTAAAATGGCCCACCCTGTATAATCAAATATTTATATTAAATAATAGTACATATCATCTTTAAGGTACAGTATATTATAACAAATATGCATGTAATCAAATATATAAATTATTAATTATAACTATATGAAATCATTTTAATTTCGTTATTTAATAAAATAATTCTTGAAAATATGATTACAATATTGTATTTACGTATTAAATATTAACGTTGAAATCATATAGCTTTTTGTTCAAAAAAGAAAATAAATAATGTCAATTTTACAGTTCTTACAAAATTGAATAATAAAATCACAAATTTCATAAGTCAATCTGTTATCCTACGAGTCCAAGTTTTACAAAGGAAGAGTGCGATAACAGGCATTATGAAACGCGTTCTTTATATAATTTTTTTCTATTGGAAAAAAATTATATTTCTTCTAGATTTTTAAGTATTTCGATTTGTTAAAAATATAACTTATAGTTTCTGTTTTCTATCAGGTGTGTAATAACGCTGAAGAGATGAAAATTTGTTGTTGGCTGACACAGTAATAAAATTAAAAAAAAACATTGTCCCAGAAATGCAGGAATACCCCATTCTGAGGCTAAGGACAATGCAAAAAATAAAATCAGACCCTAAGCCTAAAGTAATAAAAAAATATCTAAACATGTATTTCTATAACTAAGTTATCATCTTTAATAATAGCAAAAAGGGTAAAATCAAGATTATACAACTTGTAATCCAAGTCAATCAATCAAGATTGAATCGGATTCAATTTATTGAAATAATTTTTTTTAATTTTCACTAATTTTAATATTAAACAGAAAACTATACAGTAACATTAACTAAGAGAATTATGTTTAACTATAACGTATTAAAGATTTCTGTAAAAATGAAATATCTGAAATTGCATGGAAATATGGTGGAGGTGCCAATATATTTCTATTGGGATTCAAAAATTAAAATACGCTAACTAGTGGTAGAAAGCTGAACTAACTATAAGGTACATAAATTTCATTGTATTTTGAAATTAATTGTTATTTTTTAAAAATTAATAACAATAGTAGTTATTTTAAAAGTATTCCAATGGAAGTATAACATTTGTTTAAGCCGTATTATTTAAATAATATGTAAAAGTAAAAGGTTCATTGTATTTTTGGATTATAGGTTAAGATTGAATTTTCTCCAAAAAAACCTATAAAAACAGAAAAATTTGCAGTTTGTATGGCAACAGTTCTGCTGCCAATAAAAGAAAACTACCAATACTAATGCAAAGCATTTGCCATCATAAGATATCACACAAAATGAATTTGACATGTACCTTTTCGGAATTGTGATCAACGCCATCTCTTGATAATTTGGGAGCCCAATAGGCATAGATGCTTTTATATTTCTAATAAATTTACAGAATAAAAATTATTCAAAATTTCGACAAAAAGAAACAAAGTTATATTATTTAAATGATTTATATTTTATATATGCAGCTTCGTGCTAAATTCTAAATATTGTTACTTGCGCCCATATGGTTCCCGTCCATTAACATCTTTGGGAACCGGGATTTGAACCCAAAATTATCATATACCTAGATATGAGAAAGCAGAGTACCACATCCAAAATATTGGTAAATGTCGTAATGATATATTTATAGATATTTACGATATTAGTGGGATAAGAGCATTATTTAGATACGCATGTGAAATTTGCACAACGAAACAATAGCCGAATTGTGTAATCACATAAGTATATTAATAATGCATTATCACACGTGTATTGTACAATATTTTATCTACGCCCGCCCAATGTTAAAAAATTTTAATAATTTGACTTTATTTTTTGACAAGTAGAATTTCACATGCGTATCTTAATAATGCTCTTATCCCACTTATATCGTAAATATCTATTTTATAATACTCTCTAAATAATGATCCAAAACGCACTAAAGTACTGAAGATTCCCGGGAATTTTTCAAAAAAAGCCGGGAAAAAAACGTAACAAAATTTTTCACGCAAATCAGGGCTGAAGGAACTTGCGAGATTTTTCCCGGGGAAAAAACAAATTCCCGACGGGAATTTTTTGACGGTACATTACTATTTAGCATATAATGTATTGAAATTAATCGCAAAGCAAAATAACATATTTCGTCACATTGAAAAATAAATTTCAAAATAATACAATGCATTATGTAAACAATAAGACAATATGAATCACCCTCTTTTTTTCTTCATTTGCATCAAATAAATGGAAAACTATACTTCTAAAAGAAATATGAGATTTAAAAACCAATCAATATATTGCTAACACTACCAATTAAAATTTACAAATGACAATAAAATCCGCGAAAAATATGACTCACTTATTTCATTAATATAACAATTTAACAAAAGAAAAGCTCCCTCCATTTATTCATTTTCCACGGCCCCCACTTTGCGCATGCGTCACGTGTGGTCATTTCCAACCAGGGACGTTGGGCAGCAGGCGGGGAAAACGATCGTAAATTATTTACAGGACAAAGTATTTTCACGGCTACCTTGATGTGTGTTGCCTTCAGTATGGTTAGAGCTTTCGTTACGTGAATATCTGTGCACTTCACGCAAATTTGTGACGGTTTCTTGACTTTTGCACTGACTGTACCGTAGTTGAGTTTGCAAAACTGACACTAAAGACTTTTGATTTGCCGGTGTTGGTTTGTTGATTGTGATATTGACTGGAAGTTTTCGGAGATTTCTGCCAAGGAACTTTGAAGGTAACTGTTTAATGTTTAATATTATTGATAAAATGTTTCTGTATTTGTAATTTAGACAACATTTGAAATTTGAATTGGGAATTTACGAAATAAGGAAGATATTCACAGAAAAAAATCGGCCCGTGTTAAAATTTTTAGTGTTAAATTTAACTCTAACAAAAAATGATTTTCACACTAATTCAACCCAGTAAATGTGAAAGCACTATTTATAGTGTTAAATTTAAAACAAAAAATAGTGTGGACTCGATGGTACACTACCTAGTGTTGGAACAGTGTACATATTTTTTTGTGTGTTTGGGTATACTACTCAACTCAAATATAATCAATTAATGTTGTTTCAGTAGTATGTACAAATGAATTTTCTTCCAAGAGTAATTTCAAAATTACTCGTACATACAATAATGTATTGAATAGTTATAAAATTTACTTCTAGTATCATATGGAGTAAATAGTTTCGTGCTATGTACATATATACCCGTCGCCACTTTTAACTTTTCCTCTATGGTTTCCCCTTAACCAACATCTTTGGAATAAATTATTTGACGGCTGGTAGCCGCAGTTCACGCGAATAATATATAACTTACTGAGATCTGTAAAAGTAGAATACCTAAAATTGGTTAATACCGTGATGAAATATTTATTTTTTATTTATTTAGAATAGTTATTTACTTTACAAGTGGGCAAAGTAAGGAATTACCCATGAGAGAAATTTTAGCACACGAAGTCGTAAACAACAAAAATTGCTAAATTATCTAAGAATATACATCCCCCTTGAGAAGGTTTCTATTTGTTATTGAACACTATAAAATTCTAATAACTATTATCAAAACACTTGACGATCGCTCAAAAGTAATGTTTGGTGTTTTAGTTCATTAATTTAACACCAAACTCGACAGGATTCAATTAACTATTGCAAAAATCAATCGACTAGCGATCAAAATTGGTTTTAGACATCTTTATTTAAATGTCTTCTTTGAAACCTTTAATTTGATACCAAAGTTGGTAGGATTCAAATAACTGTGATAAGAAATAATTTAACATTATTTAGTAGCTACTTTATATTCAAGATAAACTGAAATTATTGTTTTGTGTCATGAAAACTTTCGCTTCCGGTTTTGCAATTGTTACCAAAATCAACTTAGTTCTTCGGATTGTGATGAAACTTATAATTATAAAGTTTCGTTACTCTACTTTTTCTCGTTCGTGAGTTATTATTATATTTACGGATACATTACACAAATACGTCATTGAACAAATGGGCAAAAATGAATTAGGGAGCCTTAAAACATGTATGTACGAGGGGCATTCAAATATAAACGAGCCTTTTACTTCTGAGGAAAGTGTGTCGGAGGTTGGCAGAACATCAGGAAGGGTAGATGAGGATACCCTCCAGATGACTAAATGCCCATCCGACCGCCCGACCTGTTTCCTGAGTTGTCCTCACAATGAGCGAAAAAGAGGATCATCTCTCGGTTGTGCAACGCATCATTACAAAGTTTTTCACGAATGAGGGCGTTAAATCAACCGAAATTTGGGACCGACTAGGTGTACAGTTCGGGGAGAATACACTTTCATGGCCGCGAGTAAAACTCGAACCAGTATGGAGTGGAGAGAAAAAGGGGAGCCAGGACCATCAAAAGCCTAAACTCGCTTGTCAGCCGGGAAGGTGATGTCAACTGTGTTTTGGGATTCTCAAGGAGTTTTACTCGTTGATTTTCTTCACGATCGTCATACAATACACGCTGTCTACTATTGTGACCTTGTTGATCAGGTACGAGCTGCATATCGGTCAAAAAGTTACTGCCAACCCATCCGAGACGTCCTGTTCCTGCATGACAATTCGAGACCCCTAATTGCAGCCCTAACAACCGAAAAATTGGCTATACTTGACCAGCCTCCCTACAGCCCTGATCTTTCACCATGAGATTTTCACATGTTTGGGCCTCTCAAGGTAGCACTGGAGGAGAGAGTTTTGCGAACTATCAAAAAATTTAACAGTTTTGCGCAATAGGTTGGATACCCGGCCGAAGCCAATCTTCGAAACAGGCATGAAAAAATTACCTGTTAGATGGGAAAATGCATAACTAAGGAGAGGAATTATGTAGAAAAATAATTATAAAGTGTGTATTCTACTTAAATGTAAAATAATTTCTTTTTTTTGCAAAATGCTCGTTTATATTTGAATGACTCGTTTATTTCTCCGAAAATCTTTCAAACGTTTTCCTTTTTGCTACAGTTCCTTATACTAAGTATAAAGAAGTAAAAAGAGTAATTGGAATAAACAACAATGCATTTAATTCAGGGTGTTTCAGGACTAGTGTAACAAACTTTAACAGCTTATTCCTGAGGTCATTTTGAGCCAAAAATGTCATATGAACATAGGTCTTATTCCTTCCAGTTACCAAAATACAAGAGGTTGAAGTTTTACAAATAAAACGAAATTTTCTAATTTTTGTAATCAAGGTATTTCGAAAAACAAGAGTTTTATTGAAAAGTCATACCTTGTTTGTCTTAATTAATTTTGTTAATTAATATTAACGAATACAATTTAGAGAACAAAACACACAATGACACAATTAAATAGACAAATAAATAAATTCTAAACACAGAACATAACAACAACATGGAAAGGTTTGGGTATCTGTCTCGATATTCTCTAGACGCATAACGGGTATTACCATTACATAATCCATAAATAAAAATCATATCAATATTCTAACGTGTATAAGTTCAATAAAATGCATTACTAATAACACCGTGCATCAAATTTAAATTTGTGTTGTCACACATGAGAAAGACCATATATCCGAAAAACTATTTTTTTTTTCTAGTCCTTCAAACCGCTTGCTTGTATCACATCAGGATTTTTTTAAATCAATATTGAAGTATTGTTTAGCTAATTAAGGGATATTTTTAATACTTTATATCTTTTGAAATTTTGGATATTCTTAGAAGAATCTTCGACGAATCGAACGCTTAAAAAGTAATCTTTCAAACTGATTATGCATAATACCATCTGAAAGTGGAGATAAATTGTCGAAAAATGCACAGTTTTCTTTTGACCTACACTTGACCAGTATATGTTTAAATTTTGGCCCCTTGTGTTGTAAAATATTCAAAATAAAATCCATGAAACGTCTGTTCAAGTCTTATTTTGATTTAAAGTTATATTTACAAAAGGTTTATATTTTTCGAACATTAACAAATTTTCCTTCGTTTGTTCTTGAGAACTTCCATTAAACGCGACTTTATCAACACAAGTTCCTTTTTATCACTCACATGGTTTATTTCTCTCGGCCCTACGGGCCTCGGCAAATAAATTTCATATTCGTGATAAAAAGTTAAACTTCAGTACCTTGATACATAATAGTATATTACGTACCGTGAACTGTAAGTGATAGTTTTTAGGTCGAGAATGTAGTTTGGGATGTCGAGACCCGTAGGGTCGAGATTTCATAAACATTCGAGGCCTAAAAAATCACTTACAGTTCGAGGTTAGTAAGTTATTTTTTGCAATACCTGCGTAAATATAAGAAAAGGAAAAATTGGTATCAAAATTAACAGCTGACAGATTGAGGTTAGAAATAAAATTTGAATGATATATATTTACTTACCGTCCACTATGAACGGTAAGTTTCACTTACCATCCACGGTGGACGGTAAGTAAATTATGTAACCATGGAAACCAATTGTGCAATAAAAGTTCCACTTACCGTGTTTAAATTTTGTTATTAATGGGTAACTTACAGAACAGGTATTGCAAAAATAACTATTTCTTTATGACTTACTGGAGTTAAATTATTATTCTAAAAGTGTTTGTGTTTGTTAACCCTAATTTTCAGCTTGTCCCACCGTGCCAAATTGACAATCCCATCTATTCGTATGAACGGCCAAAAAAAACGACTATTTATAATGTTATATTACCCATTTGACTTTGAAACTAATAGGGCAATACGTATAACAACCAAAACATTTTACTAAACTGTATAAAACCATTTACGTATTTTCATTGCCTTGTCTAATAAACACTCAACACAAATTTCCGTCCCTCGTTTCGTCGATATTTGACCATGACAGTGACTTGAACTCCACCATTCAACTGTTTTGCGGAAAAAATGAAATGACCAATAGCAATTGTTGTTCTGTTCTTTCATCATCATTTATTTATTATAATGTAAAAATCGATAGGAAACCATTGTATATATAATATGTTGTGTTTCATAAAATTATCATATGATTGCTTCTTTATATGTGTGCGCATGTACTTCATTTTATTTCATTATTGCCTGTGTACGTTCAGACAATAAATATTAATGGAAATAATAGTGTGCAGTAATACATTATGCCGATTATTTTATTGAATTGTTTCGAAATTTAAATTACTTCTAACTAAATTATATATCTATTGGGCTTCCAAAATTAAAATACGCTAGCTAGTGGTAGAAAGCTAAACTAACCATAAGGTACATAAATTTCATTGTACTTTGAAATTAATTGTTATTTTTTATAAATTAATAATAATAGTAGTTATTTTAAGAGTATTCCAACGTAAGTACAACATTTGTTTGGGCCCTATTATTTAAATAAGATGTAAAAATGAAAGGTACATTGTATTTGTAGATTATAGGTTAAGATTGAATTTTGCTCCAAAAAAACCTACAAAAACAGGGAAATTTGCAGTGTGTATGGCAACAGTTCTGCTGTCAATAAAAGCAAACTACCAATACTAATGCAAGCATTCGCCATCATAAGATATCATACAAAATGAAATTGACATGTACCTTATGGGAATTGTGATCAACGCCATCTCTTGATAATTTGGATGCCCAATAGGTAAATTTAGTCAGCTATAAATTTGAACAACCAAATTCTAAATATGAAATTTGAATAAAATATCGTCACGCCCAAGACCGGAATGTTTGAAGGAGTCTGATTGTTGCTAGATTGTGCTTCAGGGTTCATCCTAGTCCACTATGTGGGATATGGTTTGATTTTATGTATATATGTATGTATGTATATATGTATATTTGGAGTTATTTTAAACGAAACACACACAGACGTCATTGTGAAAATAGAGACTATAAAACATGCTATCTTATTTGTTGAATACTCACTATCAAAAATTTTGACCCGTCGCAACACATATTTGGTAAAAAATTGAAATGTAGAATAGGGATTTCAATGTAATTTTTTGTATTGCAGTATCATTTTAAATACTCACTTTAGAGCAAATATTTACAAGAGAAAAATATATGCTTTAAGGTCCATTTGGTTACCTAAATATTGCTTTTTTTCGATATATCAATCGCATTAAAATTAATATTTATTAGGAAATTTTTAACACAGCTATGAGAAAAATGAATCAAAAACTAAAAATATTTGACATTTCATAAAACAGTTTTTAGTTAATAAGTTTATTTAACAGAAAGAAATAGAAGAAATGAACTCTCAAATTCGCCATTGTATCAATTAAATCTTGTACGAAATTTCTCCGGAAAATAATACAATTCTATAATAAAGAAATCTAAAGTTTTCTGATATGTGAAATATTTTTTTCGTTTTGTTTAATATTCCATGGCCGTATTAAAATTTTTCTAATAAATATTAACCCTCTATTGCATGATTTATTTTTTTTTTTTAAATAAGGGCTCAAAAAAATTATTTTTCACAAAAGAAATATTCATATATTTAAACTAAGTGTGTTCATAAATTTTTTTCTTACAATAAAAAAAAAATTTTTTTTAAGTTTTGTTCACTATTGGGAACATTATGAACAAATTCAACTTATAATAGAACTTTGGTCTATTGGGTCGTCTTTGCGTACTATACGAAATTGTTTGATAAACAACCTCTTCTACGAAAACATTAGATAAAAAAAAAATTTGGAAATTTTGAAAAGGTGTTTTTAGCTGTAATATATCAGCAGGTAATAAGCTGCTTCCTTCAAATTTTACATTTTCTCTCTCAGTTTCTGTAATTATCCTTTTTCCAGTTAAAATTTTTTTTTTATGTTGGTCAAATTGGAAGGAATGACCTAATTGGCAATTGACAAAGTGTATATAATGTTCCCAAATGGTTACAACATGATTGCCATGAATGCTGCATAAAAAAAGAAAAGAAGAATTTTAAATTTTATGTTCCCGATCGTGAACAGTATGCAATGGAGGGTTGATTCCTATTTCATGAAATACTAATATTTAGGTAATCAAATTAAGGCATGCATTTTGAAATTATAAAATAGAATAGAATATAAAACAGAACTGCACTCATAAAAATGTTTTCTCGGAACAAACAGATTCCTCTTAAATGAAGAGAAAATTTGATTTGAATAGTGCCAATCCGATTTCGTTATCATTGAAAACTGTAGTAGGTTTAATAAATATTCTTTTATGAAAATTAATTTGGTTTTAAAAGTATTCAAGTCGATATGGAGACAAAGTAGTTTGAATGGGAGTAATTTTAATTTTCAAAATAATATCGTTTTAAATGAAAACGTTTTGTTTAAAATTAAAACGACTTCATTTTCATTATTTTAAAAACAAAATTTAAAATATATTCATTTACTTTCAACGCAGAAAAATAAAGATAAATCACATTAATATTCAAAATTAAAAATGTTTTGAATTGAACCTAATCATTTTGTAAAAAATAAAATTTTTTTCAACGAATGCATACAAAAGGGAAATTTAATATTTTCTTGAAACAAGAAGTAATTTTTATGAGTGTGAATTGTGAAATTACCTAATATGTTTAAAAGGTGTACAATTACATTTATACATATTTAATGATTGCCAATTGTTTCACATATTTCCAACATATTACGAAACATATTGTATTAAAGTAATTGAAAAAGTTGAATCCTTTTATACTACACTTATTGTAACTACAAAATACTCCGTGAAATAAAATATTTATCTGCTTCTTTCCTTTGTTTCAGATTCCGCAATGTCTTAACATCAGCAATGCAACATTTCACTTCCTAATTTAGATTTAATGAAAAAGGTCCCGACCTTTTCTTCAGTATGTAGTATTACGAACAAGTGTGTGACAAACACTTCTCTCGATGTTAATCACTCATGCTAGTGCTCTACTAGCGTCGTACTATCGTTGTGAATATCGAAACTGGCGCACGAAAAGATGGGCATCTGTCTTGATACCGGTAAGTTGCAAACTAACATATGTTTTCATTGGTAACTTAGATTTATTTTAAAGCAGCTTTAAAATAGGAAACGAAATGATGTATGATATAAAAATTCGAAACATTAAAAAAATTGTATTATTGAAGATCGACTAGTACATTGCAGTTTTTTTATGTGAGAAACTATTGTACATGACAGTATTCGAACCAACGGCCATTTATAGACAGTCCTCTTACCGTATAACTATATTAGTATATTACGTACCGTGAACTGTAAGTGATAGTTTTTAGGTCGAGAATGTAGTCGAGACCCGTAGGGTCAAGATTTCCTAAACATTCGAGACCTAAAAAATCACTTACAGTTCGAGGTTAGTAAGATATTTTTTGCAATATCTGCGTAAATATAAGAAAAGGAATAATAGGTATCAAAATTAACAGCTGTCAGGTTGAGGTTAAAAATAAAATTTGAATGATATATATTTACTTACCATCCACCATGAACGATAAGTTTCACTTACCATCCACCGTGGACGGTAAGTAAATGATGTAACCATGAAAACCATTGGTGCAATAAAAGTTCCACTTACTGTGTTTAAATTTTGTTATTAATGGTTAACTTACAGTACAGGTATTGCAAAAATTTATTTTGCACTTTCGAGTTTAAATGCCCTAATTTTTTCTTCATTCTCGTAGATTGAAGTGTCAAATTTAATCTTGGATTGATTAACTTTCAAAATTTAATTCCAAGGGATTAAATTGACAAGTAAATAAGTAACCACAGCAACAAGTAAAATGTTTATTAAAATTATTTTTCATAAAATCCTCATATCGTCCATCACCCCGACTAATAACCAAAGTAGTTGAAGCCGCATCATTGTTTGCCGCAAAAAATGTAATTGCAAAGCTGCAAAAAAACAATGCCAAACAAAACGATGTGCCTGCTTCAAAGCAGATATTTTCTGAAATTCACGATGCCATTTATCGGCACCTTGTTGTAACAAATAAGTAAAATTAGTTAATAAAATTGTTTATAATATTATGAATGATTCTTCTAAGTGCCTAAACCGCGCCCGGCAAATAGAGAAATTCGCGATTTTTCGTCTAATTGCCTGATTTCGCCAGTCAATTAATGGGGTAAATAGCTCAGTGGCAACGTATCGGACTGTGGATCGCGAGATCCTCAGTTCGAATCCCACTTCCGACAGTTGCCAATTTAAATTTACCCCTGTGGTTCCCCCTCCACTAACAACTTTGGGGGCTATGACTTGACGGCTGGTAACCGCATTTCATACGCCAAAATATATCACTTACCGAGATCTGCGCAAGCAGAGTGCCACACCCGCAATGGGTAAAAGGCGTGATGATATATTTATTTTATTTATTAGAAGAATGAAGTAAAATTCATGTAATTGCCGGCATTTCGCTAAATGCCTGATTATTCTAAATGCCTGCGACATATATACAGCGTTCTAACCTAAAGTGACATATTTACCTGTCAAATGGAACACCGTCTTTTATATACAATTATATGCACAACAGGATTTTACTATATTTGATATATTTAAATATGACATAAATAATTGGCAAAATTCTAAATGAGGGACAAAAGCTCGCACAAAAGTCTATCAAAACAGTATTCTACTCACAGGTCAAACATAAAACAAGTTCTTGTCATCTTGCCACCCGTCACGTCACTTTCATCTCTCTATCTCTATCACGCTGTGTTGGTTACAGACTATCTTTTTCTATACTCCTTCCATACATTTTATTACTTCTATGACACAATCATCTATGTCTACAACATAGAAATATAGAAAGTTTTTAAACATGAGATAAATTATTATTATTTTATAGTATATCACTTACAGTTCGAGGTTAGTAAGATATTTTTTGCAATACCTGCGTAAATATAAGAAAAGGAAAAATAGGTATCAAAATTAACAGCTGACAGGTTGAGGTTAAAAATAAAATTTGAATGATATATATTTACTTACCATCCACCATGAACGATAAGTTTCACTTTCCATCCACCGTGGACGGTAAGTAAATGATGTAACCATGAAAACCATTGGTGCAATAAAAGTTCCACTTACTGTGTTTAAATTTTGTTATTAATGGGTAACTTACAGTACAGGTATTGCAAAAAATTATTTTTTTTGCAATGCTGCAATGAAATTAATAACAAAGTTCTTTGATCTACGTCACAAAAACTGCATTAATACTTGCAAACTACTTTGAAACCATTTAAAAAGGCGACATAGAAAAGCAAACGTTTCCATAGACGACAAAATACAAACCTTTAATGAATGTAATACAAAATGGAGAACAAACATACCGAATACATCAAGCTGTACTTAATACCATCTCACCTTCATTACATGCTGAGTTAATGTTAATAACTTTAACCGTTTTATAATACGTAATTACTTTTGCTATCTGCGTATACGATCAACTGTTATAGCAAAAACTCATTTGTCACTTCATTCTTATGAAACCAATTTTATTTCATACTTGCATGTGACATCCAGAACATTATAAAGTATATTAATATGTTTGTAAGTTCAAGGAAATAATGGCGTAGGTGTTCGAAATTCAATGGTTTTATTGTTTCACATTTTATGTTATATTCATTTAATAATTATAATTATCAATTCTTATAAAGGTTTTCATAGTAATTAGGGTAATGAACTAATAAAACATTAGGTTTCCACAGTATTATTATTCTCTTGTCATAATTTAATGTTTTACGTTACTTTGTTACATATACTGTAGCTGACATTGTTTCACATTTAAATTTAATTATTTTCAACTCTTGCTTTGCACTTTTAATTCGAACGTGTAGAATAATCAGAACGACATGAAATATAAATTAATATAATTCACGGAGGAATGAATAACAGAAGTTTTATAAAGTACCTACTCGAAAAATAATAGTTATTTATGTATCAAGGCACTGAAGTTTAATTTTTATCACGAATATGGAATTTAGTTGAGGAAAATAAACCAAGTGAGTGATAAAAAGGAACTTCAGTGCTGAGGTACATATTAAGTTTTATTTAAAATCTAAAATTCGAAAAAACTATGCAAATATTACAATATAGGTTAAGTTTATACATCAATTGTCAATTGAAACTGACAGTCAGTGTTACCAACCTCGAACAGTGAAGTTATCATAAATAACACTCAAAATTATGTGTTTTGTCCTCAATTTCGTTATCGAAATTAATTAGTTAATTCTTCTTGCAAATTTTGTTTCATGTTACGTCCAAATTTACTATAGCACCATCAATATATCTGCCAAAATTATCCTACTTGTACAATAATTATTTAACAGTTGCCAACACTGGGTTGCTCAAAATCGTCGTATAATGGGTTACTTTAGTGACGATTTCTGAGCTTTTAATGACGATTTTTGAGCACTTTAGATAATTTATAAAAGATTGACACTCCTAACGACTGGACAATATATTGCATAGAAAATATGTTTTTAAATAACAATAATAGTATATTGTACAACAAGCATGAAATGGTACCCATTTCTTGCGAGTATGCTCTTGCTGAAAATCATATGAGTGTGAAATGGATATTCCATGCGAATTGTACACTATACTTTTTCTACGACCACCATATTACTTCCTAATTAATTTATATTTTAATCATCATTCCAATATTTGACAATTTTAAATAAGTATCCCATCAATGGCACCTGTACTGAAATGAAATGACCTGTATTGAAAAACTCACAAAACAAATTCATTTCTCACGATGCTTGCAATGTACCTCATTTTCATAGCAACAACAAACATACAAAAGTAGAAATAATATACTACAATAGCAATACGAGTAAAGAATTTCGTGGGTTATTAAGTATTATATTTATTTGCGCTATAGGTAATAGGTTCGCAACCTCGTTCGGAACTTATGTGTGAAACATTTGATAAAATCTAAATTAAAAACATCGACAATAGAATACTGCAAAATCTCGTAGGGTTTTTTTTAAACATAATACATGCATAAACTTTTTCGTTCTATCGATTATAAAAACTTATTAACATATAATCTCATTCAATCCATTTTTGCACACATTCCATATTTAATCTTACGATTAATCTATTTCGTGCATCTAAAAATACAAAAGCTTTGTGAAACGCATACTCAGATCTCAAAAATCACTATATGTTCTACAGGGGTGCCCGATGGTCGCCCAGAAATCTGAAGAAAATATCATGCGATATTTTTGGCAACGCGAATATTTTACATCAAATAAAAGATATAGCAGCACGCCATTTAGCCATTTCTGCATACACTATTCTGGTTATTGCAGATCAGTTGGTGTTCTTACCTCCCGCCACATCCTGTAAAGGAGGTATAGGATTCATGCTAAAAACTCGGTAGTGAGTTTATAGTGGATGAACATATTTTAGTGTCTCTGTGTCTATCTGTCTGTCTGTGGGTCTGGGAGGATCACTGAAGTTACGGTTTCTAAAAACTACTAAATTCAAAATTTTAATATTTTGCACATATCAGTTGTATCCCGTTTGGAAGAGCTGATTAGTTTTTGGTGATAATCCAATAACCAGAAGTGATAGTTTACTTGAAGCGCAGTCAAGTTATTTTGAAACATCAGGAAATATCGTTATAATGGCAATTTTTGTTATTAAAATAAATTTTAAATATTATTATCTACAATTGTTGAAATAAACAAAGTATTGAATTAACTGTCAATCGACTGTCAACAACTGTTACTTAGCAACAAAATTTCCCGGGGAAATCATCAGTGTAATTGTGACCTGATTGGCTACTTTTGCACACGTGATTAGAAATACAAGGATTCGATTGGATATTTTTTTAATCAAAAATTTTCAGTAATAATATAACAAGCGAGTGAGAATAAATTGAAAATAATTTGACAGATCTTTCGAAAACTTGTTGCCAGGCAATAGCCACGAAAGCCCGTAGGGCTTGAGTGGCTATTGCCAAATGGCGACAAGCCTGAGAAAGATACTGGATAATTATTTTCTAATTTATCGAACTCTCGAGTTATATTTAATTAGATTATTTTTTGATTTCATTATCAGGCAGAGCACTAAATCAATCTTTTTTGGTCATTTTTACTTGTGTTGATGATAACTATCTGACATCTGTCAACAAAAATAAAAAAGCTACAGAGAATATTGCCGGGAATAATCACAAGAGCATTATTCTCAGTATAATAATGACAGGATTGGTTAAAACGCAGACATGTGACATACAATAAAGCATTTCATTGGTTGAAAGAAACGTCAAAAAATAATGAGGTAAATAATTTAACAATCACAGTTTTGGATAGATACCTACAATATATAAATTGAGGAAACAACGGCGGAAATATTTAAAATTTCGAGGAAATTTAACGTCACTGATTACAAAGTAAAGTCGAAATGCGTTTACACGAATCTTTGAGTCACTTATATGAGTTAAGTCTGACTTATTTTATACCTGACTTTAAGAAGAAAAATAGTTAGTCGCAAGTGTTTACACAGTGACAAAAGTCGCCTTTTCAAAGTCAAAGTTAAGTCAAGGCAAAATACATTTTTGCTATACGTGTAAGCGTAGTCAATAGGTTTGTTCCAAGTGGTCATTTCTGACATGTTTGTGACAATTTCACTGCGCCTGCGAGAAATGCGAACAAGTTAAGTTTGAAACAAAGACTGCTGACAGCTAACCTTAAATATACATATAAATAAAGAAATTCATACATTTTTCGCTACAAAAAAGGAAATGAAGCTTACGTTTCAAACCTAACTTTTTTACCTTTATCGCAGGCGCAGTGAAATTGTCACAAACATGTCACAAATTCCTCAGAAATAACCACTTGGAACAAATCTAATGTTACAAAATTCACTTTGTGTACGTGAAAAAAGAAAAATAGATCAAGCAGTAAAAATTTAAACAAACATCTAAGAAGAAATATATAGTGCACATTGCTGACCACTCTATATTCGTCCATAAAAATTCGCAAAACCGCGATTCCGATAACAAACAAAAGCACTAAAATAACCCAGGTATGCAAATTAGCAATTATTCAAATTTGCCGACATTCACGATTCCGTGAACCGGTAACGGAAAACGGAAACAGGATACGGGGCGTTAGCTGCTTAACCGCTAAACGTCGCCTAGCGCCACACGCGAAACGTATGGATCGAGATCGAGATCTTAATCGGTCTCCATGAAGCGTGCGAAACACGCGAGCGAATTATTGCAAACACTACGACTCTACGGTTAAATAGTAAATGTAAATGGATGACATTCAAGTACTTGTAGTGTGCGTGTTGACGGGTAAATGGTAATCATTCTGTAATTAATTAAGGGGCTCGTTTGGGAATATGCTTTTGTGGGTATTAAGATTGAGGTGTCATCATCAATTAACAAGCATGGCTTTGTTGAATTTGTAAAAGAAAATAGAAATAGTTTTGTTTTTCATCTCCCGCCACATCCTGTAAGGAACATGCTAAAAATTGGGTAATGAGTTTTCAGTGGATGAGCGCGTTTTAGTGTCCCTAGAATACGATTTTAATAGTTTCGCGTTGATGTCTGTGTGTGTGTCTGTCTGTCTGTGTGGATCTCTGGAGTTACGGTTTCTCAAAAACTACTAAACCGAAAATTTTGATATTTTGTATATATCAATTGTATGCCCTTTGGAAGAGGTGATTAGTTTTTGGTAGTTTACTTGAAGCCCTATCAAGTTATTTTAAAATATCTCAGTAAATTATGGTTTACTGAAAATTTTGTTATGAGAATAATATTATCTACAATTATTGTTTGAAACATATTCCTCTTACACTGATAATAGTTATTTACTTTACAAGTGGGCAAAGTAAGGAATTACCCACGAGAGAAATTTTAGCTCACGAAGCCGAAGGCTGAGTGTGATAATTTTATCGAGTGGGTAATTCCACTTTGGCCACGTGTGAAGTATAACGTTTTATCCAATACTTCTTAATAAATGAAAAATTTATTAAAGAAATATTATTTGACAGTGACATATGCTTTAAATTTTTAAATTAAAATGTCAATCAAAGTAGTTACCAAGGTGTTGTGTATTATTATTATTGTTATAATTAAAAAAATACTCACTAGTGGCTTTCCTCAAAATTATACCCACTAGTGGATAATCTGTTACTTTGCTTGTTTAAAATCGCCATAGTTATAGAGCATTTATTGAGAGGTGTTGGATAATAGTTATTTACTTTACAAGTGGGCAAAGTAAGGAATTACCCACGAGAGAAATCTTAGCTCACGAAGCCGAAGGCTAAGTGAGATTATTTTATCGAGTGGGTAATTCCACTTTGCCCACGTGTGAAGTATAACGTTTTATCCAACACCTGTTAATAAATGAAAAATTTATGAAAGCAATATTATTTGACAGTGACATATGCTTTAAATTTTTAAATTAAAATGTCAATCAAAGTAGTTACCAAGGTGTTGTGTGTTATTACTATTGTTATAAATAAAAAAATACTCACTAGTGGCTTTCCTCAAAATTATACCCACTAGTGGATAATCTGTTACTTTGCTTGTTTAAAATCACCATAGTAATATAGCATTTATTGAGAGGTGTTGGATAAAAATGTTTTCTTGATTCTTAGAACAAATATATTCCTTTAAAATAAAGAGGAAAAATAATTTAGCACATCGACTGCCACGGCAATTTTCAGAATTCCGGTCTAAGAAGCCAACTTCATTTAATCATATTATCTTATTAAAAACTTTAATTATAGTACATACGTAGTTATCATCAAAAAGCATAGAAAATGTATTTTTTATAATATCCTTTTACATTTTGATTTAGAATAAATTTTTTGTAATTATATTTTCTGTTCATTTATTTCTAAATTTTCTGTTCATGTAAGCCAGCACTGATTTTTTGTTCTCTTCCCAGAACCCATCTATCCATATTAGCACTGAACGCAATCTACGAGTTATCTCGTAGTTAGCAGTCAACGTGTTAAATAGTGCCAATCTGATTTTAGTTTCATTGAAAATTTTTGTAATTTTAATAAATATTCTTGTATGAAAATTAATTTAGTTTTGAAGGAACATATCAAAGTATTCAACTGAGACTCATTAAGGGGACGAAGTAGTTTGAAAAGGAGTAGTTTTAATTCAAAATGATATGGTTTTAAATAAAAATGTTTTGATTAAAATTAAAACGACTTCTTTTTCATTAACTTAAAATCAAAGTTTTAAATATATTCATTTTTTTTTTCAATGCAAAAAAAATAAGCTAAATACTAAGGCACTAGAATATATGAGTATTCTCATCCGCCATTTTGGGTCCAAGTGTCATAAATAAAACAAATTATTGGAATCCAGTTACTTTAATTCTTTTCTGTCAAATTTGAAGTTGATATTGATTAATAATTGTGATATATCATTCTCTTAATTATTATATTTCATATCTAACAGGTAAGTGTACAGAATACTTTCTAATATATTACCGTATGATTTGTGTAGTTGGATTTTACAGAATTTCAAGAAATATGTTTTCAAATTTGACAGATACAAATTTTAAATGTTTTTTTTTAAGTAACTGGATTCCAATAACTTGTTTTATTTATGACATCTGGACCCAAAATGGCGGACGAGAATACCTACATTCTTCTAGAGCTCTATAAATACTAACGGTTGAAAAATGTCATTTTTTGATGTCATAATTTTTTGAAAGAATGAGCGTTTCTTGATAGTGGTGGTCAGTTTTCCTGCATTGTTCGTAAAGAAATCTATGGTGGAGGTGTTGTGCTGCCCACAACAGATTTTTTCGTCATACACTTCTTGCATGGGATGGGGTGGAATGGATTTGATATCATATTGACTATCATCACATTGAAGAGAACATTTCAAAGCTTCCAGAACTCAAAGAATCATCCAATTTCAACTAAATGCAACCGAGTTATGGCATTCTGAAATTTAGCCATTTTTGGTGCAATTTCAAGTGCTGCGTTTTTTTCCTCGAGTTTATTATTTAATTTCAAAATGTTATCAAACGATTTTTATTCTCTTGGAGCATTAATAATTTATTATTATATTATACATATAGTTTTTAAAATTACAAAAACAGGAGATCCTGACATCGCAGTACTTTGTTAATAACCCTTTTCATATATCTTATGGTTCTCTGAAGTAAGTTAAAAAACAAAATACGCTTTCTGTTCACTCGAAAAAAGAAATAAATTCTACAGGTTTTGTAGCGTTTAAATCTGTCATAGTATATTTTAAAATTAAAACTTACATGAAGTGAAAAATCAGTAGAAATTGAAGTTGACAGCTGTGGAATTTGAAAAATCCTTATCACTGATGTCCACTACCAGTCCATAACACTGAAACAAAACATAATCATTTTTATTTGAAATCGGCACTAGTGCTCAAAAATCGTCATTAAAAACTCAGAAATCGTCACTAAAGTAACCCATTATACGACGATTTTGAGCAACCTAGTGTTGGCAACCGTTAAATAATTATTGTACAATTAAGACAATTATAACAGATATATTAACGTAATATAGTAAATTTGGGCGTAACATGAAACAAAATTTGCAAGAAGAATTAACTAATTAATTCCGAAGACGAAATTGAGGACAAAACACATAATTTTGAGTATTATTTACGATAACTTCAATGTTCGAGGTTGGCAACACTGACTGTGAGTTTCAATTGGCAACTGACAGATGTATAAACTTAACCTATATTGTAATTTTTTTACATTTTTTTCGAATTTTAAATTTCAAATAAAACTTAATATGTACCTCGGCACTGAAGTTCCTTTTTATCACTCACATGGTTTATTTTCCCCGGCCCTACGGGCCTCGGCAACTAAATTCTATATTCGTGATAAAAAATTGAACTTCAGTGCCTTGATACATAAATAACTATCTTGAGGCATAATTCGCAACTGTTTCTATATTTGAAAATATTGTTTTGTGTGTCTAGTAAACATGATGGCTGGTACCACGAGTTCTGTTTTTCGGTGTTTTATAAGAAGTGTTTAAACCTCGGTTTTAGCTCTGTACAAT
The DNA here is from genome assembly GCA_963942605.1 of Poecilus cupreus. Classification (NCBI taxonomy): domain Eukaryota; kingdom Metazoa; phylum Arthropoda; class Insecta; order Coleoptera; family Carabidae; genus Poecilus; species Poecilus cupreus. The sequence continues at coordinate 5,056,034 of OZ012733.1, read as the reverse complement.
GTTCTAATATTATTTTATAAATAAATACTTCAAATAAAATTGATTACAGAGATGGTGGTACTCGTATAATTATATAGTTTCATGAATTGTTACATTCAGATACATTTTGTACCTATTTCCTTATCCTTTGCTAGAAAATAATAGTGCAAACTTGATCGATGATAATAAGTAATCAATATAGCATAGTTAATATTAATATATTCACAGATTTTGTCTTATACACTGTAATTAAAATTGTGAAAATGTGTTTTGTTATTACTTTCAAATAAGTTTCGAAAGAAAATATACACTGATAAAAATGTTTTCTTGGAACAAACAGATTCCTCTTAAATTTAGAGAAAAATTGATTTGAATAGTGCCAATCCGATTTCGTTATCACTGATAACTTTTGTAGGTTTAATAAATGTTCTTGTATAAAAAAATAATTTAATTTTGAAGGAACATATCAAAGTATTCAACTGAAACTCATTATGGGGACAAAATAGTTTGAATAGGAGTAGTTTTTATTCAAAATTATATCGTTTTAAATAAAAACGCTTTGTTTAAATTGTTTTTAATAACAAAATTTAAAATATATTAATATTCTTTCAAAGCAGCAAAAAAAATAAAAATAAAATTTATATTCAAAATTAATATTTTTTAGAATTGAACCTAATCAATATGTAAGAAATAAAATTTTCTTCAACGAATGCATACAAAAAGAAAACTGAAAATTTTCTTAAAACAAGAAGTTATTTTTACGAGTGTAAGTATCAAATTGTATTCCAAAGAGTTTCTTATCATTATTTAACTATTGAATATATATTATACTTTTTTATTTTCATTTCATTTTCCTGTATTATGTATTTGTTAATTATTACCACAAAAAACAAAATTACAACTTAGGTTGTGCATGCAATACAGTCAAATAACAATTCACCTTTCAGTTTTTAGAGTCAATGAACTCCGTTTTATCAGTTTTACAGACAAAATAAAATAACGTGGTGTTTTTTAGGGTAGGTAGAATAATAACTTTACCGTGTTAACTTTAAATATGTACAGAATAATTTTTCGACTAAATATACAAATCATTACCAGCAGCTACCATTTTAATAGGTACACTTACGACACTTATGAACTCAAGTTTTGTTCAAATATAAGTAAAAAAAAAAAATCGTTGAATGCAGTAACAAGAAATTACTGTAACTGCTATAAAAATTTGGTTAAAGTCTGACATCAAAATAAGGATATATTTAATTTCACATTTTAATCGATTTCGTTATTATATTCACCTATTCGTATTTTTATACTGTAATTGTAGAGTACTTTTGCATACTGCATTATTTTAACTCAAATATTAGTTAGGTATGAACGTATATAAATGAATATATCTTTACGTCATTTAACAAATTTCGAATATGGTAAAAAAGATTTTGAGGGCTGTTTGAAATTAAAAAAAAGAAAATAATTGATAAGGTATTGGTTTGAACCAACGTTCTATATCGTAATGTTTGCCATGTAGTTGGAATTCTGTGTCAAATTTTCCCCATGGCTTTCTAAGTAAAATAAACGTATTATTTTTTCACGACATGCCAGGAAATCCTACCTTTCTTCTCCCTAAATAGTGAGGAAAATGTGTTTTCCTCTCTAGAGAGGAAAATATCGAAGTGTTACCAATATGAATGTTATTTACAAAAAATATATTGTAAAAATTCTAAATAAATCAATACTTTAAATTATCTAACAATTATTTCTTATATTTTTTTCTCGATTAAATCACAAATTGACAACTTTAATTTAGATTTAAGATTGGTTCTTGGGCTGCCTTGCGTCTGATAACCTAACTTTTGACGTGTCAGTTGTGTCAAAATGTATTTAAAGTACGAGCAAATGTTGTGTCTAACACGAGAGGAAAGCGCTTCGTCCACTCTCGCTCGAATTACCTCATTAGCTGCGTTCATGAGGCAAACTTCGAAGTCAAGTGGAAAAAAGAAGTGCTTTCCTCTCTAGTTTGACAAATAACTATTGTTGCGTTGGCTCGTATATAGAGAATCTTCAGAAATTTTGGTTTAGACATTTTAGGAGGAAATACAATTCAAAAATAATTTAGCGTTTTTCCTTTTACGTAAGAAATTCCTATCGTGCGTCAATTTAGTTGATGTTTTATTTATTAATTATACAGTGCTGGGCAAATAATCATTTTGTTTAAATTTTATATTAGTTTCATTATTAATTTTAGTTTATGTTTATTAAATATAATGTTATTGTTCCTTGATTATTATATTTTCATTTCATTGGCTGGTAACGAGCTTTGTTTTTGGGTGTTTTAAGAGCAGTGCTTTAAGCTCGGTTTTAGCGCTGTACAATGTTCTAAAATTATTTTATAAAAAAAATACTTCAAATAAAAGTGGTTGATAATACATTTCTCTATAACTTCTATTTGAAACATTTTTTTATAATTTTTTTTTAGAACATTGTACAGCGCTAAAACCGAACATAAATCACTGCTCTTAAAACACCCAAAAACAGAGCTCGTGGTACCAACCATGTCTTTAAACTTTTCACAGATTATCGTTAACAATTTTATTCAATTTACTAACTACTTACTTGTACAGGATTATATTAGGTGTTATTTCTGTTGAAATACAATCAATAGTTATTTGTGTATCAAGTGCGGATAGAGCATTGTTTGTTGCACGCGTCGAGAAATTGTTGATCGAGGCGAAGCCGAGATCAACAACTCGACAAGTGGAACAAGCTCTATCCGACGAGATACACACAATATTTTTTCTACAATCGTTGCACAATGTCAAGCTGTAGAAAAAAATTAATTTTCAAAATTATATTTGGTCACTCCTATAACAATTCAGCGAAATTGTAGTTACCCATGTCACCGTAATCATGACAACGTTCATGAACAAAATAAACATTTTCAAAGAAATCATAATTTGACACATGGAGTACATTTCACATATGGAGTACATTTGACATAAAGTCTACAGAGTGAATACGTGTATGGTGATTAAGTTGAAGTGTATGTATGTACGTATATGCCAATTGTATTTGCAATAGCAAGGTTATTACCAGAAAAATCCAATGCATCATTTACTTCTTTTACCTAATTTATTTTTGTTTTGTTTTTGTCGCGCTAGTGCGACAATATGTCACTTTGTCGCCCTAGAGCGACAATTTTGAACATTTCCTAACCAAAAATGGAATAACAATGTCGATATTGTGCAACGATTGTAGAAAAAAGTATTTTTAAATGTTACCGCTCTTTCTTAGTGACTTTTGTTTGTAAATATATTAGAGAAAAGATAAGAGTGTATTGATCCAATGTACATGAAACACGTGTCAATTTATTCTTTCTTCTAAAGAACAGTGTGTGTCAATAAAAGGGTTTAATATTATTTGAATCAATCTTTATTTGAAAACCAGGACCTCAACAATTTCAATATAAAATGAACAAAGTAGAATACGTATGTTTGTGCTTTGTGGTATAGTGTGTATTTATATGAATGTTGTGTTGTGTTTGTGTTATAGAACAGAACCAGTCCGGCGCTGGCGACGCGCGAGACGGCCATGGCGGCGGCGGAGGCGCTGGCGGGGAGCTCTGGACGCAGGACGCGGCGGCGGCAGAGCTGCGCTACGCTACCACGCCGCCGGACGGACACTTCCCCATGCACAACGGCGGCAAGGTCCACTTCGAGACCCCGCGCGTGCCGGTCATCTTCGTGCTCGGTAAGTTAATGCTTACTTGTCCACCAAAACCCCAAGAATCTTAATAAAACAATTAAACACCCGGTAACAGATCAAGGATGGAGCTACGCGGCGACCACCACCTCTAGAAAGTTTTTTTTTTTCTTTAAATTTTGAAGATATTGTTCCTTATTCAATTACTGATTAATAAATGAAGATAAGAATTTCGTTTGTCTGCTTTTCGCCGGATAAAATCTTGGTTACGAAATCAATGGGGTCTTTCACCTTTTTTTTATGAAACTATCTAACTTGAAGACTATCTACACTTTTAAAAAGTCTTAATTGTTATTCATTAAGCCACAATGATTTTTTTTAAATGTTGTGACGTCATTGTAGAGGTGTTGCTGGATATTAAACAGTGCAGATTGTAAATAATTGTAGTCATATATTTTTTTACTTATTTTATTATTATTATTACAATAAAATAGAACATTTATGTGACAAAAAATATTTAAATCTCTACTGTTTTAGATCCAGCAACACCTCTACAATGACGTCACAACATTTTAAAAAAATCATTGTGGCTTAATGAATAACAATTAAGACTTTTTAAAAGTGTAGATAGTCTTCAAGTTAGAAAAAGTTTCATAAAAAAAAATTTAAAAAATGGTGAAAGACCCCATTGTACGTGGAAAGACTTTTGGGTCTTACCTGCTTGAATTTGCATCAGGATAAGAATTTGGATCTGGTTTTTGACTGACGAAAAAAGGAGGAGGAACACGCATAACTTTTTACAAAATAGTGATGTTTCTTGTTTTATTGAATAGGCGATAGAGTATACCCAATAAATTTGAAAAAATCCACTGCTAAGAGTTGGAAAATAGGGAATGGTTTATTGTTCACCCGCTGGATTTTTACCTGTTAATCTATTTTAACACGCATAATTTTGTATAGGCTTTTCCGATTTCCATTATTCCTTTTTCGTTTTTATTAAAAAGTTTTTATGATTTATGCATTGTCGGAAAACCGTCGCCTACATTTGATAATGTAATAATAGTAAATTTGATATTATAAATATAATCACTAATAAAAATTATACCTGCTGGTAGTACTGCTGCATTAGAAAATTATATTTCTTAGTTCATTCATTCCAATAATAATCTTTTTTGAATAATTTACAAGCCTATACTAGTGATGACCAACCTACGGCCCGTGGGTTTTTTGTGCACATTGCTTCCCAAATTATTTTAGACAAAAATGTTTCAAATTAATGTTGTAGAGCTTAAAGTTGTATAAGCAACAGTGTTCAAATTTATATTTATGATAGGTATTTTTGTAAACGAAATTGAAGGGTATTCACACGTTTTATTACGATCCTTCGTGTTTTGGTTTGGTTTTCCAGAAAATATTGTATATTTCGAGGGAAAAGTGCGTAATTGTAACACATAAGAAATTCTTATGTAAAGCGTTGAGAAACCTATTTACAATGAAGGAAATTTTCCATTTCGTCTAAAAGAGTTTACATTAAAATAATATATCAAAGTTTCAATGTAGAAGGTAAACCAAATTAAAACGCTAAACAAAAAAAAAACATATATCTCAAGAAGAAAAAAGTATTCTTTGTGTACCTACATTAGATGATTTTAACAAAATCTTTAAGTTTAAATACAGTAGTCATAATCACAATTCGGCTAGTAATATTTGATGTATTAGTGGTATATTTCTTTAAAAGCTGTAGAATTAGTGTTTCAAACAGTTAATACAGTTGTCTAGCAGCTACTGAAGGAAATTTTTCTCACAGGTGTTGCAATAAATGTGTGCACCACCCTACATTCTGTATGCGACTTTCATATTAACCAAACATATTTACGAATTTTCACAGTTTTATCATCCCCGTTTATTACCCGAAATATTTTTCTCCCGGAAAAAAGAACTACAACAAACCTAGAAACAAGAATTTAATAATAATGCATTCAGGTTGGAAATAACATACGTAGAAGTATAATATATCTAGAATACTGTATACGGAATATAAAAACACTCATGCAGTGATGTAAATAATGCATTAGTGACATGTAAAACGAAACAGCCATCATGATTCACATCATCAACAATTTATATTCAAACACAAAAGTTTCTATCAACTGCATAGTATTAAATTGTGTATATGTGTGTTTGTAATTGATCTATATTGTATGTGCACAATGAATTCTTCTTTATCGGTGCTATTTTAAATGACTGAGTTAAAAGAAAAATATGAGAGAAAAAACAGCTATCAGTTTAAATATCTGTTATTTCTATTTAATGTCATGATCATTTGTTTCACTAAATATTTAAATTAAATGACACTCCATGCTTTCAGAGATATATTCTTTTCAATTCAAATATAAAAATATATCACCTTCCCCTACTGAGATCTGCGAAAGCAAATAAAAAAAATAGGTTGCCATTTAAAATAAGAAAGTTATACCCCGGATTTTGAGAACCACTGGTCTAAAAAAAATCTTGTTTCGCTCATTTTAATTGTCTTATAATATATAAATTGTTTACTAATTTAACCGACCTCGTAGCTCTTATAGTTCTCGAAATAGCAATAGAGTACGACTTAAAATGAACACCTGTATACTGTGAGAATTGCTTCAAAAAATCTTATGATTCATAGTTTCGTACACTACAAAACTATTTATTTAAAAGGAAATTATATTTTAATTAATTTTATAATCATTAGATGACTTCTAACACGTTATTTTGAATAACTATTTCAGAAACTGTTTGATGAATCCTTAATTCCCGATTGCACTAACGTCAGTTAAATTTTAAACTTTGTTTAAATAAATAAAAGCGTATCTAATTTTTGACATCAATGTCAATTACTCCATATGACATATAACTTCGATTTGTTTTTATTTATTTGAACCAACTAACGTTGGTGCAACCGGGAATAAGAAACTTTAATTATATTTGGATGTTGTGTGTTGCAGGCGGCCCCGGGAGCGGCAAAGTTACGCACTGCGATAACCTGATGCAGGAGAAGAAGGGCATCATCCACATCAACATGACCGACCTGCTGCAGCAGTACGCCATCGGCAACGGTGAGTCTACACGCACACGCACATCATGCGTTGTCACTCGGTGTACACATCACTCAGTATACACTATGTGCTCTCTGGTATTATACAAAATACTAACATTGCAAAACAAAATCTTGCTGATATGTCATAGCTATAATGAAAACTCTTAAATTTAAAACGAATTTTACGATACATTTGGAGTTAATACCAAACGATTCAACAAAATATTCTGAATAATATTGTTATATTGTTTATTGTTAATTATGAATTTTTCTATTATTGGTGGACGTATAATGCCTGCGTTAGCTTATGCGGATGATGTTGTTGTGTTGGGTGAAACTGAGGAGCAATTGAGAAGAATTATTGTGAGTATAAATGAAGTAGGGAAAGGTTTAAATCTGCTATTGAATGTCGATAAATGTAAAGTGTTGGTGTTTGAGAAGAATGATTTGGTGACTGATTGTAATGTTTCAGTGAATGGTGTGAGACTGGAACAGGTGAATGAATTTGTATATTTGGGTAGTATGTTCTCGAGGGATGGACGTATTGACCGGGAGATTGAAAGGCGAGTGTCTGCAGGGTGCAAGGTATTGGGTGCTCTGGGTACATTTGCTCGAAACGGGAATGTATCTAGAGATGCTCGATTGCCTGTTTATAATGGTATTAGTGCCTACATTGATGTATGGTTCTAAATGTTGGGTGTGGAGGAAGAAGCATGAGCGACGTATACCTGCTGTAGAAATGAGATATTTGAGAGGAGTGTGTGGGTGTACGAGACGTGATCGTATACGAAATACATTGGTGTACGGTGAATGTGAGATTGAGAAGAATGTTGTTAAAAAAGGGGGAGAGAGCCAGTTGAGGTGGTTTGGACATGTTGAGCGAATGTCGAATGAAAGGTTGGTGAAACTAATATATGTGGATGAGATTGAAGGTGAAAGATTGCGTGGGCGTCCGAGGAATAACTGGTTAGGTATGATTGATGATTTTTTGCGTGAACGAATGATTCCGAGTGTGAAGAATAAACGAGCATGTATGAATCGCAATATGAATGTGGACGAGGCGAAAGTGGTGTGTCAGGATAGCAATGTTTGGAGGAAAGTGGGATATAGGGTGATGCTATATCATGTATGTATGTATGTGTGTACAATTCGATCGTAGACCTATTATCATTGACCTATATCTCAAGAAGTAAAAAGATTTTGCAATATAAATATTTATCTTGGAGGAAAGAATATAAAGGAGAGAACGTTAACAAACGATAGTGAAGCCGCTTCCCCCACTACAATAAGAACCACTGTTAACGCGTTGTTATAACAACCATCAGCATTTGGTAGCCATCCTGTTTTTTCTGAACGTATATACCGCGCAAATCCCCATTCCTATTGAATAAAAGATAGAAATACGAGGGGCATTCAAATACAAACGAGCTTTTACTTCTGAGGACTTAGAAAATGTATCGGAGGTTGGCGGAGCATCAGGAAGGGTAGATGGGCATCCCCTTCAGATGACTAAAGGCCCAGCTGACCGTCCGACCTGTTTCCTGAGTTGTCCTCACACTGAGCGAAAAATAGGGTAATCTATCGGTTGCGCAACATATTATTATAAAGTTTTTAACGAATGGGGGCGTTAAAACAGCCGAAATTCGGGACCGACTGCGTGCACAGTTCGGGGAAAATACACTTTCATGGCCACGAGTAAAAGTCTGGCCAGTATGGAGTGGAGAAAAAAGGGGAGCCAGGACCATCAAAAGCCAAAACTCGCTTGTCAACCGGGATGGTGATGTCAACTGTGTTTTGGGATTCTCAAGGAGTTTTACTCGTTGATTTTCTTCACGATCATCGCACAATAAACGCTGGCTACTATTGTGACCTTCTTGACCAGGTACGAGCTGCATATCGGTCAAAAAGGTGTCTTCAGCCCATCTGAGATGTCCTGTTCCTGCATGAGAATGCAAGACCCCTTAACAACGCAAAAATGGCTAAAATGCACTAGACTATACTTGACTACTCTCCCTTATAGTCTTGATCTTTAGCCATGCGATTTTCACATGTTCGGGCCTGTCAAGGTAGCACTTGGAAAATAGAGTTTTGCGAACGATCAAAAAGTTGAACAGTTTGTGCGGAATAGGTTGGATACCCGCCCGAAGTCATTACACGAAACGGGCATGGAAAAATTACTTGTTCAATGGGAAAAATGTATAACTAAGGAAGGGAACTATGTAGAAAAATAATTATAAAGTGTGTTGTTTGCTCGTTTATATTTGTATGACCCTCGTAGGTTCCTATTTAAAATTAGAAAGTCCCGTATTTTGAGAGACATTACCGGAAAATTTGTTTTGCTCTACTCTCCTTTAATTTAATCAATCTCATAGCTTTTATATTTCTAAAAACAGCAATGGTGACAAACTTAAATTAAACGACCTGTATATAATTTTTGTTTCATATTATGCTATTATTCTATTTTGACGAAGGTACTGAAAGTTGCTGTGCTATATTAATGGCAAATAGCGAATACTTTTATCTCAGTCTACTACACATACAAAATTACCTTTATTATTTTTTAAAAACAAGTATTTATAGGACAATAATGAATATTTCAAGTGAAAAAGTTATTTTGTATAATGCCAGAATATTTATTGATGTTAAATTGTTAACGTAGTAATGTAATTGAACACCCACACAAACTCAACAACATATACATTTTTATGCTATGTCTATGTGTGTACTTTCCTGAATTGTATTTTTAAATTCACTTTTCAAGCGGAGTATACTTTACACAACAGTGTAATAAAATTGAGTCAAGGTAACAATCACGTGTGACTTGTGTGCTTACAGCTTTTCATACCAAGCTTATTATATACTTCACTTGTTTCAATAAAAATATTTATATAACTAAACTGGAAATAAAATGTGATGTTTTAGGCATAATGTATTAAAATTAAAATATTTTTAAAGTGAATTCAGCTTAAACTGACTGCTTACGTACCTATTTAGGCACAGAGTTTTATAGAGTTCACTGTCTAAAAAGATTTTTGAGACAGTCGCTAGACAGAAAAGCTTACATGAGTTTGAATAGATTAGATAGTACTCTAGTACTGTAAGACATGTTTTTAGCACTGAATAAAATAATGTTTTAAAATAATATCATTACAATAATTGGAACGGAATTCCTTCGAAGATTGATGACCAACTTCAATTATATCTCAAGTAATAAATTTCTTTTACCCTTTTGTAAAACAAGATGAATATAAAATAGATTATTTTTGACGTTTCTTTAAACCAATGAAATGCTTTATTGTATGTCACGTGTCTGCGTTTTAACCAATCCTGTCATTATTATACTGAGAATAATGCTCTTGTGATTATTCCCGGCAATTTTCTCTGTAGCTTTTTTGTTTTTGTTGACAGATATCAAATGTCAGATAGTTATCATCAACACAAGTACACATGAGCAAAAAAGATAGATTTAGTGGCGTGCCGGATGATGAAATAAAAAAATAATCTAATTGAATATAACTCGAGAGTTCGATAAATTAGAAAATAATTCTCCAGTATCTTTCTCAAACTTGTCGCCATTTGGCAATAGCCACTCAAGCCCTACGGGCTTTCGTGGCTATTGCCTGGCAACAAGTTTTCGAAAGATCTGTCAAATTATTTTCAATTTATTCTCACTCTCTTGTTATATTATTACTGAGAATAAAATACAAGAGCTTAATCAAGTGACAAAAGTAATGGATGCAGCAGATAAGAGTGGTAAACAAAACAGCACGGATCGGACTGTTGAACATGAGAACCCTAGTTCGAATCCCACTGTCGACAATGTCGCCAGTTTTAACTTTACCCCTGTGGTTGCTCTTCCACTAAAATGCTTGGGGGTTGCTATTTGACGGCACTTCACGCGTAAAAATATATCACTTATCGAGATTTGTCAAAGCAGAGTTTCACACAAAAATTGGTAAATGGCGTGATGAAATATTTATTTATATTAGATCTGTTCAGAAAATAACCGAATATTTTGAATTACGCGCTAAAGGAGATATTTAATGGGATGCAGTTGGCAGCATTGCGTTGCGCGTAACCTCTTTTACAACCACATATTCTTGGATTACTTGAATTGTTGAAAGATGGTTGAGTTTTCGTTATATTGTTATTTGAGTACAATGCGTTTAAATATTAGTAGCAAATTTTTGAATGTGCGGTATTTTGAAGTAACCATGAAATATAAAATTTTTCACTCAGCTTTATCAGTAGAGAGCGGATTATATGCAAAGTGCATATATTTTAATTTTTGTATATCTATAAATAAAATCAATTTTCTGGATAATTACATTGATAATAATTAATTAATGCTAATTATTAATTGCATATATTGCATATTTGGGCATTCTTATACATATTTTTACAAAAGTGGTGCATATTTCAATATTTTTAAGACCTTGTCTAGTGATAAATAATTTGAAATTTCTGGTAATGCACATTGATAATTACCAAATATTGGAGGAGGCCACAATAAATAGCAGAATGCAACGGAAAAAGCAATAAACAATACAATAAGCAAATACACAAACCAATAAACTCTAATATGTCTTGAGAAATCCCTGTAATGGGAACGGTAGGTATTCATTGTATACACGAATGCTGGTAAAAGTGGGTACAATGAATATAAGACCGAGAATTCTCAGCTGGATATATCTTTTACTTATGTTTCACTTTTTTTTACTAAATTTTGAATAGTTTGTTATTGTAATAAATATGTCATAATCTAAAAAATATCAAGTTTCTAGACTTAGTTTATATGTAAATATATTAGTATTATATTTGTTAATTGTAAATCAGGATTAAGATTGTATTATGCAATAAAATACATAATGCATTCATTTATACTTATTATCTAATAATTTAAGATATTTTTGCATATTTAGCTGCATATATTGTCATATTTGTGCAAATATAGTGCATATTTCCCAAAAAATCAGTGCTTATATTTGCGCATATAATTCAGTATTTTCGTGCATATAATCCGCTCTCTATTTATCAGTTTGTCAGACCTAGTTCCTGGCGACGTTTTCTTATTTCCATAATTAAAATCAGTCCTGAGAGGACGCCGTATTCAGACTATTAATGACATCAAATGTGTCACAGACCTGAAAGACCATTTTTAAATGAAGCAAACCAGGGTAGGTGGACCTTATTCTCCCGCGGTTTTTTCCCGGGCATTTTTTCCCTGGCATTTTTTCCTAACTTAAAATGAGTACTGTGATTCTAGTTTGTCGAACGTGAGTTGAGTATAATCTGGTCACTAGAATATAATTTCAATCAGTCCCGGCGTAAAAATTATTGCGGGAAAAGGGACAGGGGAAAAATGAAAAAAGGGAAAAAATGGGATACGGGAAAAATGTCAAGGGAAAAAATGGTCAGGGGAAAAACGCTAGGGGAAAAGTGTACCCCAATCGCTATTCAAGACTACTTTGCGAAATAGAAACTCCGCTGGGAAAAGTGTGTGAATAGGAGAAGGGGGTATTTTAAAAGGAACAAAGACCAAAATCTGAATATTCAATAGTTTGAAAAAATTAAAGTTCTGTTATTTTCTGAAACGATGTCGGATTTACCGCAAAGATAATTTTGAGAAAAACTTTTCATAAATTCAGAATTTTTAACATCCCTGCAATCCCATTAATTATTATAAATTCATGAAAACTATCAGATATATAAGGCTAAACAAATTGTTAAAATACAGAAAATAAATAAAAAGAAAGCACTGCTTACTCTTTGCATGATTTTAGCGATTATTTATTAACACTCGTGTATTGTTTGTTGATGTATAGACATGCAGGACTTCAGCCAGCTGTCAAGTCGCACGGTGACCGAGGTGTTGATGCTCGAGATGAAGATGGCGCCCACGGCCAAGACCTACCTCATCTCCGGATACCCGCGAAGTATGCGCGACGTCGTCGAGTACTCGGAGAAAGTAAGTTTTTTTATTTACTTCACATACATACATACATACATATACACATACATAACATCACGCTATGTCCCATTTAATGGGATAGCGCGAACTCAGAAACACAGTCAAGCAACAATCAATCTCCTCCAAATATTCCTATCCTGACATACCATTTTCGCCTCGTCCACATTCATAGAGCGATTTATACGTATTTGTTTATTCTTCACACTCGGAATCATTCGTTCACGCAACAAATCATTAATCATACCCAACCAGTTATTCCTCGGACGCCCACGCAATCGTTCACCTAAATATTTTAGTTTCACCAACCTTTCATTCGACATTCGCTCAACATGTTTAAACCACCTCAATTGACTCACTCCCACTTTCTTAACAACATTCTTCTCAATCTCACACTCACCATACACCAATGTATTCCGTATATGATCTTCGTCTCGTATACCCACACATTCCTCTCAAATATCACATTTCTACAGCAGTTATACGTCGTTCATGCTTCTTCATCCACACCCAACATTCAGAACATACATCAATGTAGGCACTATTACACCATTATAAACACTCAATCGAGCACATCTAGATACATTCACGTTTCGAGCAAATGTACCCAAAGCACCCAATACCTCGCACCCTGCAGACACTCGCCTTTCAATCTCCCGGTCAATACGTCCATCCCTCGAGAACATACTACCCAAATATACAAATTCATTCACTTGTTCCAGTCTCACACCATTCACTGAAACATTACAATCAGTCACCAAATCATTCTTCTCGAACACCAACACTTTACATCTATCGACATTCAATAGCAGATTTAAACCTTTCCCTACTTCTTTTATGCTCACAATCATTCAAACATTGCAAATAAAAATATCCTTATATCTCATCATATTTATATATTTAATCATAGAAAATGTAAAACAATAGTTGGAACCCCTGTCAAACCAATGTCAAAGAGAATTTTTTTGCGATAACGCATTACGTCATACACTATTTAAAAACTCTAAAGATGTAGAAGAATTTTAACTTTTGACAATTTTCTAGAGGTTATCTGTTGGACTTATCAAATTTTAATGACAAATTTAATTTCAATTTTCATATTTAGAACTTGTATGTTCAAATGACAAGCTGATTAGATTTTGGTATCCATCAACTTTAAGTGGCAGTTTACTTATGCCTATAAGACATTTTAAGTGTATTTCAGTAAATAATAGAGTAGAGTAGATTGTGTCAGTATTAAATAGGTGTAAAATATATTAGCTTTAACTCCCGCCACATCCTGTAAGGGAGGCGTAGGAATCACTTTAAAATTGTGCAGTGAGTTTTCAGTGGATGAGCAAATTTTAGGGTCCATAGAATACGATTTTAATAGTTCCGCGATGATGTCCGTGTGTGTGTCTGTCTGTCTGTCAGTCTGCCAATCTGTCTGTCAGTCTGTGTGGATCTCTGGAGTTACGGTTTCTCAAAAACTACTAAACTGCAAATTTTGATATATTTTATATATCAATTGCGTCCCCTTTGAAAGAACTGATTAGTTTTTGGTGATAATCCAATAACCGAAAGTGGTGGTTTACTTGAAGCCCTATCAAGTTATTTTAAAATATCTCAATAAATTATGGTTTAATGAAAATTTTGTTATTAGAATAAAGTTTCAAATATTATTATCTACAATTATTGTTTGAAACATTTTTCTCTTACTGTGATCATTTACGAATTACAACACGTTAAAGAAAAATTATTTTTTGATATTTTCGTTTAAATCTGCTAACCTGTGTTTTTTGCAAAAAAAAAACAACGGTTGAAAAATGTCATTTATTGACATATGTCTTAATTTTTTATGAAGGGATGAGCGTTTCTTGATATTGGTGGTCCGTGTTCCTGCATTGTTCGATAAGAAATCTATGGCGGGAGGTATTGTGCTCCCCACAACACTTTTCGAGTACCATTGTTGAGGCAGGAGGTTATGTGTCATATTTTTTGTCTGTTTCGTTGCCGTTCTGTGCTTATGCAAGGTTTGTAAATTCGCTTCCTGGTCAGATGGCGGTGGAAGACAATTCAATTGACTGCCGTAACAGCGTCATACGCGCCGACTGTTGTTTTGTCTGTTGCTATGGTAACGTAATATCGTCGTTTCATTCATCAATGAAATAAACATATGGGAAACCTGCGTTTAGTCTAGTGGCGCCGCTACTATATAATCAAAAATTGAAAACACTTGGCAGGTGTTATCCTTTTACCAAAGGTAGCACGATAAATTTTGAACGATAGGCAATTGTTTTTAAACTAGGTTATTGAATTCTATTGAGTCTGGTGTCAAAATAAACGTCTCACCAGAGTTGTTTGCTTAATAGTCATTAGAATTCTATTGAGTATTGTTTAATACTTAATATATAATAAAATAATTTATAGTTATTTACATTACAAGCAAGTTAAAACAGTTTTTACTGCTGAATGGAGGAAATGACCGGCGAGCCGATCAGGTGAGCCTGTCACTTCCTTGAAGCAGTAAAACAGTTACCTTGCGTGTATTGTACAACATTTTACTTGTTACTCATTTGTAAATCAAATTAAATAATCAAGTTCTGTCAGTTACACACAACTGTTCTGTCAAATATTATTTGAAATGATTTCGCATAAGCCTTGTAAGCATTACTGTGGCAACGTGCATTGTTTACCTTGTTTACTAACTTGTAAAATTTTGACAATGCAGTTGTCAATTAGTAACTTGTAAAGATTCATTTTCCAAGTCAATAGAGTGAGTAACAAGTAATAGTTATTTGTATCACAAGGTTGGAAACTGCTATTTTGCGAGTGCGAGTTTATTTTGATACAAATACGAGCACTCGCAAAATAGTTTCCAACCGAGGGATACACAAGATTTTTCGCGCCAGCATTTATGTAAATTTAATAATAGCTATTTAAGTAACAAGGAATGTAAGTACATCTTTACATTCGAGGAAGTTGTACTAGGCCGAGGCGTACGCCGAGGTCCTAGTAACTTGCGAGGATGTTAAGATGTATGTACATTCCGTGTTACTTATTATATTTTTCGCGCTACTGAAAAATTAGGCTTAAGTTTTCAAAAAATATAGCCCGATTGACATCTGTCATCAACATTATTCTTCTTTTACTATATTTTCCAATCCAAGCTACCTGTGTTTGTTGCTATGTTACTATATTAAACAGTAAAAAGAAAACAAACCATTCTGTTGACGTTTATTTAAAAATTGGTGTATTGTTGGTATTGAGAATGATTAAAATAAAAAATGGATATTGACGAGGCTGCTAGAGTTGCTTTATTAACTTGTTTACCTGAAAAATCAGGTTAAAAATCTTATTCCCTTAAAAATTAAATATTAAAAATATCCAAGTAGTCGGTGATTATTTTCCTAGGAATGTAAGTGAAATGATTAAGTTCCGTCGTCAAGGAAAAATTATAAACAAATATAAAAGGTAACTTACATACATAGTAACTATGGTTGCAATACATACTTACAATACAAGTAGCGCGAAAATAAATTTAATTTATTACTCATTTTCTTAATGACAGGGAATTTTTTATGTTGCTAACTTCACAATATTTGAATGTCAATTATGTTTATTTTCCAATATCATAACCAAAAATATCTACGAATTTTTATTTGGATTTTATACTGCAAATTCAATTATAATTACTTACAAATATGTTTAAAATCCATAAATATTCTGTTTTCTTGTATTGCAAATACTCAATTGTATATTGCCATAATATTTTTAAGTCAATGTAATACTTTGACATTTTTAGCGTCAGAAGTTAGCTAAAATTAGTGAAGTGATGCCAACATATAACCATAAAAAGTTAGCAATTTTTGTCGAACTAGTTCGACAAAAACATGATTTCCGATCGCTTTAGAGATATGTAATTGTGTCAATGTCGGACGGCGGCGTGATAATTATATTTCAAAGTGATAACAATGACAGATTTAAAAACCCCTTTGAAATTTAATTTATACTGAAAATTATTAAAACCGCTTAAAAAGTGACGTTTTTTAACTAAATAACTTGACTTCACTTAACAAAAATTGAAAAAGCACTACTCACAAAAATGTATCCAATTATTCTGGAGCAAAACTTGATTCAAAATTATCAATTTGGGCTCAGACATGAACATGTCACCATTGAACATATCCACAGAGTAGTAGAATCTATAAACAACAGCCTTCAAAATAAGACGTATTGCTCAGCTGCATTCCTTGACATCAGTCTAGCTTTTGACAAAGTTTGGCACATTGGGTTACTTTTCAAGTTGAAACGTGACTTACCCCACCAGTACTTCGAACTCCTCAAGTCATACCTCTGTAACCGAAAATTCCAGATAAAATATCAAAGCGCAGCCACTAATCTTCACCCAGTGAAATCGGGTGTACCCCAAGGAAGTGTTATTGGGCCGATTCTGTATCTTCTGTATACTGCTGATCTTCCTACCGTGGATCAAAGAACAATTGCTACATACGCAGACGATACAGCAATACTGGCATCACAACCTGACCCAAAATTAGCTTCACAACTTTTACAAAAGAATCTGGATCTAATACTAAAACTAGGCGAATTAGAGCCAACGAAAATAAATCTACCCACATCACCTTTACCACCAGAAGAGACACATGCGCCCCAGTATATCTAAACAACCGCCAGCTACCCCAAGCTGAGGTTGTCAAATATCTAGGAATGCACCTAGACAGACGTCTGACTTGGCGTAAACACATTTGGACCAAACGAAAACAGCTGGGTTTAAAGATAAAACAGCTGTATTGGCTCATCGGCAGAAAGTCCATCCTCTCACCGACAACAAATTGCTGCTGTATAAAGCAATAATCAAGCCAGTCTGGACCTACGGCATTGAACTATGGGGGTTAGCAAGTACCTCCAACATTGAAATTATCGAAGGATTTCAATCAAAAATCCATCGTATGATTATCAATGCTCCATGGTTTGTTCCAAACTGGATAATTTCACAAGATCTCCAGATACCTTCCGTTAAAGAAGAAATCCCCAGACTGAGTGCAAGATACATTCAAAGACTAAAGTGTCACAAAAATAAACTAGCCGTGAATCTTGTGCAGTGCGGTAGTGTTAAACGTTTAAAACGTCACAACCCTCTAGATTTATCAGACCGGTATAAATAAATTGATCTTAGGATTAAGTATTTTCATAATATTATCTAATTTAGTCAACTGTAATTATAGTAATTATAGCAAACTAAGTAAATGTAAGTAAAGTACTGCCAATAGACAGTTACTATCACATGTCATATAGTCTTTAATCACTAAAATTTACTGAATATCTCTACAAAGATAGATTGTAAATACTAATGGGATCATAAACAAACTTCACAAAAAGAACAGTTGCACAAAATTGAAGTTTGTAGAACTATTTTTAATAAAATCACGTACACATAATTCATTTAGTTAAGTTACTAACAGTTAACTATAACTTATATAACTTATAGATTACTTATAGGCTATAAGTAATCTAAAACATATCACATAAATTTGTTGAATATGTTTGGATATTTTAAAATCACGTATATAAATATTTGTAAACAACTCTCTCTGTTATATTTGTGTCCTAAACAACTTTTAGTTTGCAGACAATTACACAATTAATCATTTAGAATTATCTTACTAAAAGGTTCCAAGCTAATAACCTCAAAAATCTATACACACAAAATATTTCCACGATATGTCTCTCGGAAATAGACGCCAGTACACGATGTCACTTATACCGTGAGAATGATAACGTGATAGGCGATTGTTTATCATTGATGCTCATTTTCATCTATCACTATTAAACGATTTGTCTTTTGATTGCTCGACGGTTCATCCTATTTTATTTTAAATTGCTCTTATTAACTTCAAGTGAAATACGTACATAAACATCATCTATACTATAAGTGATATTTATATATTCACAAACTGGGGCAGAACGAACACTTAACTAAACAAGTAAATTTGAGATTTAATTCATTTGCATTTTGAACTATTTATTACTGAGAAAGTAATTAATACTCATTTAAAGGTCATAAGAAAAAAGTTTTCCTTATAACAAATATGATTATAAAAAAGAAATAAAAAACCCTCTTTTTAAATCGATGAAGATGAGAGGCGGACTTACTTCTCTGGTTATATGCCGCCTCATGACTGGATGATTATGAATGTATGTGAACACAAACGGCCATGCTCTTCAGTGGGATTCGAACCCACGACCCCTGGCGTGCTAGGCTAGTGACATAGCCACTACGCCACCGAGATCGGCAATTATTTTTATTTTACTAGAAATTAAATATAAAAAATCTGAAGTGTTCAGCACATAACCTTCCGCCCAATACTACTCTTAAACGATACAAAATCAAAATAGTATTTGATGATACAGAAACATACCTTCTTATTTGTTCATTTCTATTTATATTTGAGAAATTAAATTTTATTTCGTATATTTATTTAATTTTTTGATATATATTTTACTAAGAAAACAGCTTTACAATCACAATGACATGTGTCACATTTCGTAAACATTGATAATTTTTAATTGTTTCCATGGTGTACAAGGAAAGCAATATTAATGAAATCTAATTTCTTTATATTTTATTATCTTTAAATCTAAAGAAAATGAATAAAATTAGTGTAAACACGTGTAAAATTAAATATTGTACAACTTTCAAAATAACATAAATTGTTAAAAAAGGAAATTTAACCGTGTTTTCAGGAAAAACTGTTAAGGGCTTCAAGTAAACTGCTACTTCCGGTTGACCAATTTTATCCAAAATCTAATCAGCTCTTTATTTAAATATAAGAAATTACATTCATATTAGTAACATATATTTTCCTTTCTAGAGAGGAATAACACATTTTCCTCACTATTTCGGGAGAAGAACGTTGCGGTTTCCTAGCATGTATTGAAAAAACTAAATATTGTGTTTTGTGGTTGCAGATTCAGGTGGTAAACGGCGCCATCTTGATCTCGTGGCGGCAGAAAGTTCTGGAGCGGCAAATCGACTATGGTGCCAAGCTGGGCCAGGTGGTGCTCAGTCTGGCACGTATGGAACTTAACAATTTCTTCAAGAACGTTATGCCCGTTGCTGACTACTTCGACCAGAGCAACATGCTGATTGCGGTAAGTTCATTTTTTTACTACTATCATGATCGTGTATATTCCCTTCTTCTTTTAAGGGAATGAACTTGACCCCGTATGGTCAAACATACGCGTCAAAGAACGAATCCTTTATTTTTTTAAAAACAGCAAATTCTGTATTCTTTATTTATTTCCATGTTCTTTATGATTCATCCGTCAAAATTTCATGGATTTTTTACAGTGACTTGTACATTGCAATGTCAGATGAAGTACATTTCACAGGCTAAAAACTATTTTCGTTGGCTTCGTTCACTCCCATGAATTTTGTTTTGCAAATTCAAATTTGAATTAATTATTTCTTCCAATTATTTTTGGGGAAAAAAAAACAATTATTACTGTTAAGTCTTTGAACATTCTAGTATTTATATATGTGGACGAAAAGAATAGCTATAACATTAAACTATAAAAAAATATTAGTTGAAGTGTAGTTGGTAAAAAATTCAGAACTTTGATAGTGTGTCTCTCATTCTCATGAACGACTACAGTAATGAAAATAATTCGAATATTTATAAATATGCTCATCTATAACATACTAAGTTCAAATGGAAAATAATTTTAGTATGTTATAGACAATCATATTTATAAATATACGAATCATTTGAATAACTGTAGTCGTTCATAGGAATGTGTGACATAAATTTTACCAATATGAAAATTATGTTCATGTATAATTTGCAAACAAAATTAGCACACACACTCACAGACATCATGGCGAAAATAGTAAAATCGTGTTGTAGGGACCTTAAAACGTGCTTCTTCATTCTCTCAACTCTCAAACTCACTACCCAATTTTTTGACCAAAAACAATACCTCCCTTACCTAGAGGTAGGCGGGAGGTAAAAACAGGGACCCCGGATAAATGCATGTATCCGATACCCTTAGGGCCAGTTGCACCAATCACAATTAAATTTTAAACTTGGATTAATTGGACAAAAGCAAATCGAATGATTTACAGCAATGTCAATTATTCCACATGACATGTAACTTCGATTTGCTTTTATTTATTTAAACCAAGTTTCTTTGTGCAACTGACCATTATTATACTTGTCCGGCCCAGTACATACATATCATCACGCCATATCCCACACAGTGGGGTAGCACGAACGCTGAGACACAATTAAACAACATTGAATTTCCTACATACATTCGTACATATACTTAAAATTATTTAGGAACATTTGACAATTAATTAAAACGGATGAACGTATTGGATAGAATGTAAACCATTAATCGGTCCCTTTATTTGAAAATGCTATTAACTAGATACAAAGCTATTTTTTAATATATTTTATCGTCATTTGTTGAACACGAACGCTTGTTTATTTGAAAAAGAATAATGCGTTTTTCAACACCATAATGAAACTGGACATTTATAATATATTTAATACATAAATGACATAAACGAATATTGTAGTTGTACTTGGCCTTGACTTCGGGGAAAATAAATATTCCCAACATTCGACAAGCATGGTCGATACTCGCACACATACTCTAGCACGCACTTTCATTGGACGAATATACTATTAGTGTAATTTATGTGAAAACATCATAAACTATAATAAATATGAAAAATAATATTTAAATGTATTTTGTGTAATTCCTAATGTTATGTTACGTTAGTAACAACGCCGCAACATGAAGTACTATAGTAATAATAATAATAATTGTTATATTATTATAATTATAACGGCCTACCTAAAGTTTTATTTTTTATATTAGAAATGTTAATGTTTGTTTGAACTTTGTGACTTTAATTTTAATTTGAGAACATGTTATATCGTTGAAAATGAAATACTTCGGGCTGTCCATTCTAGTAAGAAAAAATACCCTTTTCCATTTAAGAAAATATAACTTTCATTCCCCCCTGCTATATCTCCCTAATAATTTTATTTTACTAACCGTACAATTTTGTCCCCCACCTTGCTGTATACGCCCGTGTATTTACTTTTTCTTTAAAGTTATTAGTTAGCCAGCAAAACTAAATTTATGTATGTAATCTGTTCTTTATACAAATACACAGCGTCAGTCATTCAGCAGTTCTGTGAAACCTTAAGAAAATTACTATACATATTAAAAACAATTTTATTGTATATTTTCTACACCATTGAAATAAAAAAATCTGACAAAATTCAGGGTAAAATGGCATAGTGGGACTACAAATAGTTCAAGAGAGAATTTTGATCTGATCAAAAATCGCACCAAATAGGGAAAGGGGTCTATAAGGACGAAAAACAATACAAATGCATTAATTTCATATCTTAAGGACTTGAGCTCAAACCCAGCAAATACAGTTATGTCGCGAGTACGTTTTATATACATAACATGGATAGACCTATGTCCGCAACACGGTCTATGAGACATGACATCCCATGTATATAGACATCGTAATGTTAATGGTACATAACAAAACTATTGGTATATACAACTTTCAATATACGAATGGAATAGTTGTTTTTCTACATTTTTGAGTAAGATCTCTTTGAAAATATTTATTTATTTGTAAATTAACAATTTCCTTTACATAAATTACGATACGGGAATATATAAGTTGTTCAGTGTATAAAGTAGAATATTTGAAATTACTTTGTTATATTTTTATAGAAAATATTTAAAACTTTCTAATTAACTGTGAATATGTTATAAGTACGGTAACGTAACATATACATGTTGTTGGTATGTAACAGGTCCAAGACCAATGTGACATACCAACAATATAATTTTACGCTCTCTCAAGAGATGTCCGACATGGTATATGTATATTACGTTATTAGTACGTATATAAATGATATACTACATAGGTTTCAGATATTACATAACAGGTACATCAATGTTACAACTGTGTTTGCTGGGAACGAACTGGATTATTTTGGGTCAAAATCAAATGCGTATTTCTTGTCTGTTCCTAGAGACGAGCAAAAATTCACTTTTATTAAGTCCTAAACTTATCTTTACGCAGGAAAAAATATTTCCATTTTTAATAAGAGACCAACATCTGTCAATAAATATAGGGTACAAAATATACCGTTCAGAATATGGTCGATTACTTTCCGCTGTTTTGTTGTATGTTTTGAACATGGTCTATTAGAATATTAATGGGCAGATAAATGTGGTAAATTCACGGTTAAACGGAAGAACTTGAGTCTCAATGTGTGTCAAGGAAACCTGCTCGGCAGTCAACACATCCAACATTCACAAGCAGATAATGTAATCACACCAAGGACTCGAATAATTGACTCATATTTGAAAAACTACAGGAAGAAACCTCTTGTTTGTTAAATAAATACCTCATTATACTTTTTCCAGTTTCGAAATTTCTTTACTTATCTACCCAAATACAAATAAAAATCACACTACCTATAAGACGTACCTACCAAAATCGTCATAAAATTTAACAGGCAGATTTATACAAGGGATTAGCGCTAACTCCATTTTTACTTTCTTATACAAAGTATAAGGAAGTATTGGAATTATGAAAAAAATCGCTGACGAGATTTTTACAGAAATAGATATTTTGACGTTCACTGAATCCGTTAAGACCAATTTCTCAATGATGTTTGTGTGTGTGGATGGATGTCCGTGTGCGCAATATCTCATGAACGAGACAAGATATGTAAACAAAACTTGGAATTTATAAGTTTCATGAAAAGATACACACATAAATAATGGTTTCGATAATGATTTGTATTGATATAACTAACTAGAACAATAGGTAAAACCGTAGTTTACGGCCAAATATGACGTTATCTACGGATCGCCAATGATATTTGGTGGATATGACAATTTGGGGTGAACAACAAAAACCTAGTAAATTTGCATTCTGAAAATGATGTTGAACAAATTCGTGTTTATTCCACCTCAAAACTAAAATAAATCAGAGTTTCTTCTTTTTTTAAATTGTTTTTCTTTAACTATGACCGGCTAAAGGAACTTGGATCTGCAGCTAACGTCATATTTAGCCGTAAACTACGGTTTAGCCGAACAATACATATATTAAAAAATACATTTTTGTATTAAAAATATTCAATTTCACTGTTTAAATAACTTATTCCAAAAACTTATCCTCACTGAAAATTTGTGACGAAAGGTTAGGTTAGCACAAGCTATTATAAAAAACCTAGTAATATAAAATTCTCATATATTCGGTCAATTCAAGTTCTCAATATTTGATTAATATTTACACTTTTCTTGCACCCTTTCTTGGAAATAAATGGAAAATAAATCACATATTCTTGCTAGCACGAAAATGGCAGCCATGTATGTACACAGCAGTTTTTGTTTTTTCTTGATTGTGGAAGTCATTATAAAACAAAACAAATTTAATATGGTAGGTGAAGAACAAATAAATGAGAAAATAAATTAAATGGAATAATATTGCACTAAACAACTACACAAAGATCACTTTTATTAACATTGCGTTAAACGCGTCATACCCACCATTACTCCTCATAGTTTATATTTTTACCACCAGATGGATACGGGTCCATTTCAGTTGCGAATAGTTAAAACATTGATTAAGAAATATATCCCTAAATATTTAAACTTGAAATTACAATGCTCAAAAATTAAATGCAGAACCAGTTTATTTTATAAGTTAAGTACATATTACTTGATACAATTATTTCAGAACTTACAACGTTTCTAAACTAAACATTAACTATATAATAATAATACATTTTTTCTCAAAAATTTCCAAATTAGAACCCATATTTGGCTTGCGTCTGCTTCCTCGTCATTTTATTTAAAGCCCACTGTTCCTTCATTTGCT
Source organism: Poecilus cupreus (assembly GCA_963942605.1). Lineage (NCBI taxonomy): Eukaryota > Metazoa > Arthropoda > Insecta > Coleoptera > Carabidae > Poecilus > Poecilus cupreus. The sequence goes on along the minus strand of OZ012733.1, from coordinate 5,031,380 downwards.
CTTCGTTCTTCTTTGCTTGATACGCCAAATACGTTATTTGATGCTTTCTTTTGCTTAATGCAGACGGTTCCTCTTCGTTCATCTCAGAGGTCGAGGAAACTGAAGATGTTTCTTCTTTGATTGCTGTCATTTTCCAGTCGTTTTTAAACTCTGGTGAATTTATATCTACAATTTTGTCTGTAGAGTTCGAACAATCTGGTTCACATTTTTCTACTTTAACAACAGATTTTTCATTAACCAATTTAGAGAAATATGTATTGTTTTTTACTGTAACATCTTTTGTGACCGGTTTAGCACTGTTCACAGTTATTCGTGTGCGAGTATTCAAAACTGGCGCCTTTTTTACAACTTTCTTTTTAGATTTAGAGTCTGCATCAAAGAAAAAATAATTTCCTTTCCAGATTTCTTTTTCTTCTGTATACCCAACCTTATTTAGTTTTCCAATTTTGACAGTTCGGGGGACAAGATTTTTTTCTTTAACAACTGCTGCGTCAAATACAGACTTTTCCTCTTTAGGTTCGTTTTTTGGTGCTGGTAAAATATTAAACAAACCAGAAGAGAAGTTGTGATTCGTTTTAATAATCTTTTTGGGAGGTTCATCTTCGGTTTTTAAAGTTGATAGAGGTGGTATTTCTATCTTGACACGTTTTATAACCTCACTTTCAATTTCTGCTAAAATATATAAGAGCATTTAGTATTATTGTTTTGAAGTATTCAAGAATTAACTATATAATAATAACTTACCATCATTGTTAGGTTCTTTCTTTATTTTTATTTCTGAATCGGAATCACTATTCTCATATGATACCAAAGCCATTTTACAACGTTGTAGTGTAGTCCGAAATTATAGGTTATAGAATTATATGTATCGAGAAACCACTGGTACCAATGCTATTCATGTAAATAATTAGAATTTTATGCACCTAATTATTAATCATTTACTGACAATGGCATGCGTGACATTTCAACAAACAAGAGAAAGGGGTTTTTTTAAATACTGTTTGTGCTAAGGTAATATGATTCTTTACAGAAATATATTTTCAAATTTGAAACACTGAAATATAATAATTCTGGAACGTACACTATCTATGTTCGCTGTGCAAAAAAAGCGGAATACATTCTGTCACAAAAGTGAATATCTTTGTTTGGTTATGTTAAGGCACTAGAATATATGAGTATTCTCATCCGCCATTTTGGGTCCAAGTGTCATAAATAAAACAAATTATTGGAATCCAGTTACTTTAATTCTTTTCTGTCAAATTTGAAGTTGATATTGATTAATAATTGTGATATATCATTCTCTTAATTATTATATTTCATATCTAACAGGTAAGTGTACAGAATACTTTCTAATATATTACCGTATGATTTGTGTAGTTGGATTTTACAGAATTTCAAGAAATATATTTTCAAATTTGACAGATACAAAATTTAAATGTTTTTTTTTTAAGTAACTGTATTCCAATAACTTGTTTTATTTATGACATCTGGACCCAAAATGGCGGACGAGAATACCTACATTCTTCTAGAGCTCTAGTTATGTTCGATTCGAACGCTATCTAGTGGTAGATATATAAATTTCATTATATTTTGAAATTATTTGTTATTTTTTAAAATTAATAACAACAATAGTGATTTTTGGAGTATTCCAATGTAACTATTACATTTGTTTAAGCCGCATTATTTAAATATAATGTAAAAATGAAAGGATTAGTTAAGATTGAATTTACTCCAAAAACCTTTTAAAAACAGGAAAATTTGCAATGTGTATGGTTACAGTTCTGCTGCCAATAAAAACATACTACCAATACTAAAACACGCATTCGCCATCATAAGCTATAAGTTTGCGAACAGTGGCGCTGGTAGTAAGGTAACCTAACCTCAACACACAATTTTATTCAATAGTTTTTCAATACAACAAAATAAAACAGTGAAATTATAAAACAAGTAATAGAAGCCCAACAAATATAATCTTAAATACCAACAAACTAAACAAATAAAATGTCATTTCGTAGTTCTAATTTAGCCCACAATAGGTATTGGCGCAGCGGCAGACGCGCGATTTGCAATTTTTATATTTCTGGCCAATAGAATCAATGCAAATACCTGTGACGTCAAAATATGTTCAATTCGTTATATCGCTTTACTGCAAAATATTTAAAAGAAAAAAAATACTTTACTATTAATTATTCCGTAAGTGTTTCACTATTTTGATATAAATTTGTCATATTTCGTTTATGGTTTATGCGCCCATTATAACAGTGTATTGATTACAACAATGAACTGATTACAATAATTCCCTGATTACAACAATGTACTGATTACAATAATAATAAATCTGTTGTGGACACCACAATACCTTCCACCATAGATTTCTTATCAAATGATGTAGGATCACGGACAACCACTATCAAGGAACGCTCATCTCTTCAAAAAAAAAATTAGTATTCAATTATGACACATGTCAAAAATAGACATTTTTCAAGCGATGTTTCGTTATTTCAAAAAGAACAGGTAAATAGATTTAAACCAATTGCACTTTTAAATAAACCTTTTCATAAATAAAATGTCGTTAAATTATCTTGCCGAATTACACTCGAGCATTTTATTTTCTTCGGCAAAATAGAAATCTCTTGTGTAATTATAGTTGATTATTTTTGGACGTTTCTTAAAACCAATGAAATGCTTCATTGTATGTCACGTGTCTGTTTTGTAGCCAATCCTACCATTATTAAACTGAGAATAAAGCTCTTGTGATTATTCCCGTGAATAATCTCTGTAGCTTTTTTGTTTTGTTAACAAATATCAGATAGTTATCATCAACACAAGTAAAAAATGAGCAAAAGATAGATTTAGTGGTGTGCCTGACGATGAAATAAAAAAAGTCAATATTGATGTAAGTATGAATTAGAATTGGTTTGAAAAAGACTTATTTCTAAGAAAATCTTCGCGACAGCTGGTCACTTATTATGCTGAATATTTAACCACGTCGACGATGTAGAAAATTATTTAAAATGATTCCACAGAGTGAAATCGATCGCTTTATTTGCCTACGCCGTGTCATCCCTACACACAACTCACACTGACCTCAATACATGCAGTCAAGTTCTTGTCATAAGTGGACGTGTGGGTCTAGGTCAGTAGCGCGCATATGGGGCGAGGAGCTTTATTATTTACATATTTACAAGTACCTCCTTGGAAGAGACAATTTATAAACTATTCAAATACATGTTGTATGTTTAGACGCATGTATGTAATATTGGATAATTATTAGGTTGAATGGCTGTAAGTATAAATTATAAATAATTGAAGTCTAGGTAAAAATTATGTTTTAATATTTTCTTTGAAGGTATACCAACCTGGTTGTTATGGTTTAATTATAAATAAAGAACTAATAATAAGGTAACCCTTAATGTGGTAACCCTAACATTAATGTAAACCTTATATTATTGAGATAAATGCATTTCATCCTTCAATCATAAATTATTTTATCGAACATCTCTCAATAAATGCTCTATAACTATGGCGATTTTAAACAAACAAAGTAACAGATTACCCACTAATGGGTATAAATTTGAGTAAAGTCACTAGTGGGTATTTTTTTTTTATATATAACAATAATAATAACACACAACACCTTGGTAACTACTTCGATTGATATTTTAATTCAAAAATTTAAAGCATATGTCACTGTCAAATAATATTTCTTTAATAAATTTTTCATTTATTGAGAGGTGTTGGATAAAACGTTATACTTCACACGTGGGCAAAGTGGAATTACCTACTCGATAAAATTATCACACGCAGCCTTCGGCTTCGTGTGCTAAAATTTCTCTCGTGGGTAATTCCTTACTTTGCCCAATTGTAAAGTAAATAACTATTTTCTAAAACAGGAGCGAAAGTAAGTACTATTTTCGCGCCTAAAACGCGGAGCAAAAGTACTATTTTCCTGACTAATCAGGAAAACGTTTAAACGTTCTGTTATTTTAGAAACGTAGCATGAAATAGTTATTTGTTAAACTAGAGAGGAAAGCGCTTATTTTTCCCACAGGCAATTAGCGCAAGAGTGGAAATAGAGCTTTCCTCTCGTGTTAGACACAACATTTTTTTCATGACATGTATCTAAAAACGATTTGCTTGGACCTAAAATACACTTTGACAATATAACTGACATGTTAAAAGTTAGGTTATTAGATGCAAGGCGAGGTAGCAGTGTTGCCAATGAACTAAATTTAAATATAAATTAAAGATGTCAAATTGTAATTTAATCTAGAAAAAGAAAAATATAAGATATAAATGTAAGACAATAATTAAAAGTATGTATATCACTAAAATAAGGATTTTCAATAAAATTAGGCATTTAATTATAGTTTTTACAATATTTTTTTGTAAAATAAATATATCATCACGCCTTTTACTCATTATGGGTGTGGCACTCTGCTTACGCAGATCTCGGTAAGTGATATATTTTTGCATATGAAATGCGGTTACTAGCCGTCTAGTCATAGCCGCCAAAGTTGTTAGTGGAGGGAGAACCACAAGGGTAAGTTTAAATTGGCAACTGTCGGTAGTGGGATTCGAACTGAGGATCTCACGATCCACAGTCCGATACGTTACCACGGAACTATTTGTAAATTATATTCATGTTGGTAATGCTTCTATATTTTCCTCGCTAGAGAGGAAAAACACTTTTTCCTCACTATTTCGGAAGAAGACCGGTGGGGTTTCCTGGCATGTCGTGGAAAAATGTATTTTAACCCTTCATTATTTTCGAAATGAGAGAACACGATCAAGATCAGAAAACACAGAATGATCTAGTTCAGATCAAAGATCTTATGAGTTGATCTAGATCAGTCACAACAGTGATTATTACTAAATAACTTGGGATAATTTTCTCAACGTTGGAATATAGGTATATTTATATTGAAAAACATACCAAAATAAAGTAAATTTAAATAAAAGTTGGAGCAATGTTGCTGTCAGTTTCCTTACTTATGACTCTCAAACTTTTATTTAAATCTAGTTACTTTTGCAATCTGCTACCGAAATGTTAATTACTTTTGAAATTAGTATCATGATATATCAAATGTACAAATTGCTCTATTTAAATCAACTAAACTAAAATCTAGCATAATTTTCATTTCCGATTTTGCGTTGTATAAATAGCACATTTAAACGAGTATTTGTTCGAATAATATAGATTAGGTTTCGTTTAAAAATATATTTAAAAGTCAATCAATAATCATTAATCAGTTTAACATAAGCAAATATATTTTTCAATCTTGAAAGCAAACAAAAATTATTGAAGTAAATTTATTTTTAGTATTGAACATATAGGTATATTTTAGGAATTATTTCTACTGGGTTTATACTTAAAATACAAATTATGTAAGATTGAATAGTTTAAATCACAAACAAATTTTAGAAATATTTTTCTAGAAATATTTTTCTAGAAAAATTTTACTTTTCATTTATATTTTCGTTTATTATGTCATGTTTAATGAATTATAAATAATGTAAAACTGTATTTTTGAACTAAATAGAACACTACACAAAATAATAAATTAATAAACAAAAAGATAAAAACGAAAACAAATGACAAACTATAAAGGGGAGTGAAACTGAATATAGATTCAAATTCTTCATCGTAAAACTAGTAAAAATAGTTTTCATCTCATTTATGAGATGGAAATAGAAACAATAAATTCTATTTTCATCGTTCAACTGCTTGGTTTTATTGTTCATCGAGGAAATCGTACAGATGTGACATAAGCATTAGAGAACAAAAGCATTGTTTGTGGATGAAAAATGAGAATACAGACAAGAAAACTTTAAAAAGAACTTCGGATATCATCATAATTATTACATGCCTTCTATATTTTATACAGCTCCAATTTAAAACAATGTTATGAAACATAAATTCATATAATAATTAAACAGAGAAGAAGAGTATCGAATTAAATAAAAAACGAATAGGTGTAGATGTTCGTAACATTTTATTTGTCTTCTACTTTCTCCTATGTTACTAAAGTAATGTGGGCATTGCAACTTTTGTTTTATGTCAATTAAAAGGGAAATATTGGAAAACTATTATGATGTTCAACATGGTAAAATAAAAGTAATAGCTTCATTATGTGATATATGACACACATAAAAAATTCATGCACTTTTAAACTTTTTGTTTTGTATATTTTGTAATACATAAAATGAAAATACCAAACAAATTTCACAAATTTAAAAATATTAATTTGTGTATTTAATGGGTCAATTCTGAACATTTAATCAAGAATAATATTACAAGACCTTCTGATTTTATCGATAAATGTTTATTTTTGCACAAATTTTTTTGTTTAGCAACAATCACGAAAGCAAACTGCATGGTAAATCCCGACTCCGAAGGAGGAGCGGTTTTTCCTAATGTCAGTTTGCTTGAGTGTTTTTGCTTACAAGAAAGAAAATGAGTGCTTAAAAATGAAAATTTATCTGAGAAAATCAGAGAGATCGCGTGGTACTTGATGAGATGAATTCCAAAGACAAAGCAAAATGTAACTTGATATATTAATTGTCACACTGACAGTGATTGACAGTAACAATTATATATTTCATTGGTAGCGGGAGTTTTATCGGGGTAACCCGGGCAACGCGGTTTTATATACAGTACGATCGTAAATTCGTAAATCTGTTACCTACGATACGCCCGTAACTAACAACTTTACAGATTTACAGTTTTGGTAGTCTCGACAGCTTTACGGTCACGAGACGATTATTTTACGACATTCGTCTAACTTCACAATTATATTTTGGTTATCTATAAATAACATGTGACAGATAAAATATAATATTTAATTATTTATACTTATACATCCATTTAAAATGAAGTAAATACTGAAAATACTTAAATAATATATTATCTTAAGTCAAAATTAAATTATTTATTGTTTGAATTATGGAATTACAAATTCGGTACTGAAAACATTTAAAAAAAGAAACGGATGATCATTGTCAGATCTGGAGGCGCTAAAAGACTACTAATATTTTTTAATACTTTACTCACAAACGACTGACTTAAACATATCCAACAGTTTGAACCAACTGGATTTTGGAAAGAACTACAACACCACAAAATATAAAGTTACAAAAAGTAAAATTGATATTTTATATAAATTGGAAAGGAAAAGTGTCTGTATCAAAATACCTAAAAAGGAATACGCGTTGTTGGATAATTATTGTTAAACTTCGCTAAGTAATCCAATAAATAATATCACCTTGATTATTATTTTTAACTGATTTAATACTTAGAAGTCTCTAGAGGTAATAAATAATTGTAGTGATAATATATTATTCACAAAATAATGATGCATTTTCGCATTCAGCAGTGACCGTAAAAGCTTACAGGCACCTCATACTTCACCGTAACTTTTACAGATATCTGTAACATATTTACGATTTTCTGTAATGAACAGATGGTATCAGAATTGCCATTTGACCTGTAAGCATTTACAGATCTTACAGATTGTCTTGCAGACTTTACAGAATTGCTCAGAATTGGCCTATAAGTTTCATTTTGAATTTGAATCATTTCAAGACATAAATTGGTAGATATCAGTTAACAATTTCTATACCTATTAACTACAACTACAGTTTACTATATGGACAGTACTAAATAATCAAGTACACTTACTTTTTGATGAATATGCTATAGAAATACTCCATTGGAATACACAGGCATACGGCACAAATCACTGCGAAGTTCCCCGCAATACTGACTGCAAACCTAAATTTTCGTGTTCTCTGCTGTTGCATTGCTAATTAATAGGTTTAAAACAAGTTCATAGACTGCAAAAACACATGGTTATTTATAAAATGAAGATTTCCTTATTTGTATTATGCCAGAGGCCCTCAAAATTTTGTCTATTATATTTTTTCTATGACCACTATGGAAATTACTCATTCCACATACATACTACAAAGCAAGAAAGTTGTCCACTTTACACGATCGTGTAAAATAGAAAAAAAAAATACACCTGACATTACCAAACTTCGACAAACACAGTTAATTACTATCGAGCTTTATTGGACTGGCCTCCCCCCGAATATAAACGTAAATATTTTAGCTAATAAATAGGTGCTATCTACAGGTGGTTCAATTTAAGTGTACCACCATTGCTATCTCGTGAACTATAAGAGCTACAAGGTTGGTTAAATTAGCAAACAATTTTTATTTCACAAGACTATTTTAATGAGCATAAGAAATATATACATGTCATATCCTAATATAACGGAGAAACTGAGAAAAATGCATTTTAAATTTATATTAATTTGATTAATATATAACTGTAATTAACTGTGCCTCCCCCCTTTCCGAATTTTAGCTGCTTAAAATATCAAATAGATAATGCGATTAAAGATAAAATAATGCCTTCCCAGCAAACACAGCTGTAACATTGATGTACCTGGTATGTAATATCTGAAACCTAAGTAGTATATCATTTATATACGTACTAAGAACGTAATATACATATGTATACCATGTCGGACATCTCTTGAGAGAGCGTATATTGTTGGTATGTCACATTGGTCTTGGACATGGTACATACCTACAACATGTATTATGTTATGTTACCGTACTTATAACATATTCACAGTTAATTAGAAAGTTTTATATATTTTATATAAAAATATAGCAAAGAAATTTTAAATATTTTCTAGTGTACACTGAACAACTTTGAAATATATTTAATTTAATTTTGCTAAGTGGTTATATGTTTCCGTATCGTAATTTATGTGAAGAAAATTGTTAATTTATAAATAAATAAACATTTTCAAAGAGCTCTTACTCAAAAATGTACAAAAACAACTATTCCATTCGTATATTCAAAATTGTTTATTCCTATAGTTTTGTTATGTATCATTAACGTTACGATGTCTACATACATGGGATGTCATGTCTCATAGACCGTGTTGCGGACATAGGTCTATCCGTGTTATGTATTTATAACGTAATCGCGACATAACTATGTTATATCGCTTTATATCTTTATGTACAATGATTTTTATGTTATATATATTTTTTTATATTAATAGCTTGTAGTTATATATAATCGAAAACTGTATACCTATTAAACACTGTACGCGTTGAGGAACAAATTTGTACGCATATTGATAATAAATCGTTTTCCGTCTACAAACTACTTATACATAATATTTCTCTTCTTATATTTCATTCAAGAAGTACCAATGTTATTAATAAGTTACTAATAAATCGAAAACAATAGGTGTTAGTTCAAGGTTACCGACATAAAAACCAAATTATAGGCTCACAATACGTCAAGGATACTAACTTAAGGGATGAAAAGCTCTGAATTGATTTTTAATTTAACAGGAAATTGATGGCATTTCATCGAGTCTCTTTCATTGCTGGTTAGAGTTTGATTAATAGTTATTTCCGTTGAAAATTTCACAATGCAGTGAAGGTTGGCACTACTTATTAGTTGTTTACTGATTTATTATATGCTGATAATGATGAAGAAATTCACGTGAAATTAGTGTGTGAAATTTTTCCACTTTTTTATCTAATGTTAACTAGAAAGTTTCGAGAATTGCAATTTTATTGAAAACCTTAAAAGTGAAGTCACCGTTTTCGTCATCATCATTTGTAGAGTGTTTTCACACGAAAAATATTCGATGAGTTGAGAATATAAAATGCATTTTCTAAAACATTTATTTTTATTGAATTTTTTTTTATCCCCTGCCAAATATAGTTCAATTAGGTTTTTGAAATTCAGTTAGAATGCATAGTCTTTTTTAATCACAAGTAAAAATAAGTTTATTTGAAATCGGCACTAAAGTGCTCAAAAATCCATTATAGGACGATTTTAGCAACCCAGTGTTGGCAACCGTTAAATAATCATTGTGCAATTAGGATAATTTTGGCAGATATATTGATGTACTATAGTAAATTTGGACGTAACATGAAACAAAATTTGCAAGAAGAATTAACTAATTAATTCCGATGACAAAATTGAGGACAAAACATAATTTTGAGTGTTATTTACGATAACTTCACTTCTCGAGGGTGGCACCACTGACTGTCAGTTTCAATTGATAAGTGACAGATGTATAAACTTAACCTATATAATAATTTTGTTACAGTTTTTTCCGAATTTTAGATTTCAAATAAAACTTAATATGTACCTCGGCACTAAAGTTCCTTCAGTGCCTTGATACATAAATAACTATTGTATATCAAGGCACTAAAGTATAATTTTTTTTTACGAATATGGAACTCATGGAACTTATAAACCATCTAAGTAATAAATAATACTTTAATGTCGAGGTATGCATAATATTTTTTTCCGAAATCGTTAAATTATTAAATAAAATCATAAATAAATAGCATTATGTATTTTGAAAACGTCAGCTAGCTGTTGCGACGGGGATGGCTGTGATAACAAAAGTACTGTTAAAGTGTCAAATATTTTTGTATAATTTTCAATATTAATTACATGTTCTTAAATTGGATGTCATAAATCCGATAAATTATTATCAAAGGTAAATAATAAACAAATTCACCAATAGTATTGTAGAATAATATGTTTATTATTTTATGTTTGTAATTCAAGTTTGACAGATGAGTCTGTAAAGTAAGATTTTGAAATAAGTATCTGTAAAGTTTTACTTTAGCTACTATTTTGGCTAACTTCGCAGAGTGATATCGTATACCATAGTATCGATTTCGGAAAAAATCTATTTTTGTCTAAATGAATTAAATTAATATAAATTCTAAGCAGTTACAGAAATATTTACAAAATAGAAAATGCATCTTATGTCCCCAGTTTACCGAAAAGTTCGATAAATTCTTCGGAACTTTTTTCTTATATATTCCTTGATTTGAAAACAGGTGTTTTTGTTGATCGAATATATATATTTACGTCACACCTAATCATTAAATAATGATACAGAAATATATCCAAAGAAATAAATATGACATCACGCCATTTATCCATTATTAGGCATGGCACTTTGCTCCCAGTAGATCTAGATTATTGTATTTTATTCCCGAAAAGTGCGGTTAACAGCTCACTAAAATACCTCCAACGTAGGTCTTTCTTTTTGCAAGCTAAATCAGCAATTTAAACTTGTTTCACAAAAAATCCACTCTTACACACTACAGAAACATGAATATGACAGTTTGAATAGTTGAAAACATCGTTTTCTATGTTTTTGCAAGCTTAAATCAGCAATTTTAACTTGATTTCACAAAAATCCGCTATTACACACGACAGAAACTTGTATTTGACAATTTGAATAGTTGAAAACAGCGTGTTCTATGTTTTTGTGAGCTTACATCAACAACTTTAACTCGATTTCACAAAAATCCGCTATTACCCACGACAGAAACATGAATATGACAGTTTGAATAGTTGAAAACAGCGTTTTCTAAAGCTAAATCAGTAATTTTTATTTGATTTCACAAAGATCAGCTATTACACAAGATAGAAACAAAATAAATTTACGGAACCAAATTACTACTAAATAGTAGTGTATTTTACAGCGTTTGATTCAGAAAAATGATATCTTTCGATTGGTACTACAATCATTGTTGTCCGATAGAACACCGAGCAACAGCACGCAAAAAATTGATTTCCCATGTTAATCTCCTATGTACACCTTTAAGACAGAAACACGGTATAATTATGCGCATATAATTCAGTTTTTTCGTGCATATAATCCGCTCTCTAATGATTACTTTTCACTAAGCATGTGATTTGTACTTGTTGCAGGTGAACGGTGAGCGACATCCTGGTGACGTGTACAAGGACTTCCGTGCGGCGGTGATGCGCATCTTGGGCCAGCAGGACAACCCGCCGGTGTTCGCGGCTGGCCGCGTGGCCGACGTGCCCAGCGATGTCAGCACCGAGCAGGTTCCTGCCGCACCCCGGGTGAGTCGATATCGCAAGCCTAGTGCTGCCTTTAATTAGTCACTTTATTTTTATTTCAAATACTTTATAATGAAAATAAACTAGCGCCTCCACCAAAATTCTATTGAATCTACAAATTATTTACATGTAATTATTTGAAAGTTCAAGTTATTTTAATATTTTGTAAGAATAATGGTTGGTACTACGAACTCTGTTTTTGGTTATGTAATGAGAATTTAGTTAGTTTTAGCACTATCAAAAATTTCTGTTATATTAGCAAGAATGTTTCTAATATAAATCAAATTCTTGAAATGGGGTCTTTCACCATTAAAATTTTTTTTTATGACACTATCTAAATTGAAGATCATCTACACTTTTAAAAAAGTCTTATTTGTTATTCATAAAGCCACAATGATTTTTTTTAAATGTTGTGACGTCATTATAGAGGTGTTGGTGGATCTCAAACAGTAGAGATTTAAATAATTTTTGTCACTTAAATGTTCTATTTTAGTGTAATAATAATAAAATAAGTAAAAAAATATGACTACAATTATTTACAATCTGTAAATATTACTGAAACAATTATTTCATTTTATACATTTAAATATAATATTTGCGATTTACCTCATGGTTCATACTAAATTTATTAAACTTGAAATCTACTAATCAATATTAGGCTTCAACTTTTTGACATATGCTTCAAACAATAACAAAATACCTTAACTTGTCATTTGTGTAGTTCTTCAATCAAAGATATTAAATTAATATCATATTTAACACTCTCCACATCCATATTACAGCAATATTTTATGATGATCACAAATAAATCAGTTTGATTGACAATCTTGACATATTTTATTGTTATCAATAGTTATTTACTTTACAAGTGGGCAAAGTAAGGAATTACCCACGAGAGAAATTTTAGCACACGAAGCCGAAGGCTGAGTGTTATAATTTTATCGAGAGGGTAATTGCACTTTGCCCACGTGTGAAGTATAATGTTTTATCCAACAACTCTTAAAAGAAATATTATTTGACAGTGACTTAAGCTTTAAATATTTGAAATTAAAATGTCAATCGAAGTGGTTACCAAAGTGTTGTGTGTTATTATTATTGTTATAAATAAAAAAATACTCACTAGTGGATTTTCTCAAAATTATACCCACTAGTGTGTAATCTGTTACTTTCCTTGTTTAAATTCGCCATAGTTATAGAGCATTTATTGAGAGGTGTTGGATAAAATTATTTTTTTATTCCCAGTCAAGTTTATTGGTTGGAGTTGGAAATTTTGATTTAGAATATAAAATATGGTGATATTTTAAACCTAAATTATAAATTTATAAATTTGTAAATTCAGCATAAACCAATAAAGGTATTTCTATGTATTTTATATTTTTAAAACTAAATATCTAAATCTAAATTTGTAAATTAAATCCATTATAAACCAGCCATTAGGATACATAAAATACAGATTAAAAAAAGATGAAACGCTACAAATAAATAGATAAATTAATATAAAACTGCCACAATAGTACAATAAATTATCTTTATTACAAATTATTGTGTGTATTTAATTATATTCCACAATATTGTATTAGGAATATGATTTATAATTCACAATCTGGCCAAATTTACATATTCCTAAATGAATTCACGTAAGTAAATACATAAACTACCCACCTCAAAATTTTAGGAGTATTATGTCAATTGCACATGGCATGCGACACGTATAAAAAACGCAATTTGTGATAATAGTTAATAGTACAGTACATTTTTCCACACCTACATCACCATTGTAATCTAGGAATCTTCCACGGGAATCAGAATAGCAAATAGTTGTCATTATACACACGGTTATTATTTCAATTATTTATAATATTGATTCGTTTCGAACGTACGTATATAGCAGCTAGGTTCCTATTGTATGATGATACACAGCAGTAGCAATTACATAGATGTGTGTGAATGTATATTTATATACGTATCTGTCTGCAGTAATATGTGTATAAACGTAATGTTTTTTAATTTTTCGTAAATATTGCACACAATTTCCAGATACTCTAATTTATAATTTGGTTGTTACGTTACGTACAGTATTTTCTGACATAACAAACGAATATCAGTGAGAATACAATTCATATGTCACGTGTCATATTTTCAGCCAATCAACATTGAGATTCTCCTTAGTTACATAAGTACCAAAGCGATAATATTATACAAATGAAAATATCACCTTGTTTTGGTCAGTTGCTAAGGAAAATTTTTGACAGCTACAAGTAATTTTTTGTAAGACCGAGCAAAAAATATACATTTCCAACTGTCAGTTGAAAGCAGAAAATTGACGTTTGCCGCTTACCAAGCTCTAGTAGAATAGAAAAATGGAAAGTTATGGAAAATTTTAATTTTCAAAGAAAACAGTTCATGATAATAGTAGGTAATATTTAACAATAGTATCTTATAATAACAGCAAGTTTACTTTTAATGACAAGTTAGTTTGAACAAGGCAAATTCCTTCTCATACCTATTCTTCGACTTTTCAGGTAATAGATTTAATATTACATTCTTCGCAGCTTCTTTGATGTGTGGTGGAGTACATTCCATTTCACATTCGTCACTATCCATCATTTTATGATGTTTCACAAAATTTTAACGTCATAATTGAATTGAAAAATCAATATATGTCATACAATTCAAATAAATAACAGAAGAAACAGTATCCATCACCTTGGAAACGGTTTAACATAGGTAACTGTAAAATGCATCGGAATAAAAGTTCAAACAGAAAATGGCAAATATATTATTTTCATCCAGTTTTTTTTAACATTATTGAATCGGTCGTAGAAAAAATAGTGTGTGTTTCTCAAGCAGAAAGTGTCCTTGCCGCTTATGCATGGTCCATGCGCAAGCGGCAATAGACTACTTTCTGCTCGAGATACACAATAAACTATTACAATGGAGGATTCTTACAATGACGTCACGCGACACAAGCGCCACGCTATGAACTATAAGTACAAATGAGTTCGAAGGTATAGATACAATTAGAAATAGTTTTCAATTGTATTCGAAGATGCGCTCCTTTAAAAAATATTTAAAAATAGAGATCCGGATCTACAATTATCCGGATACCCAAATGTACGGATCTGAGATTCGAATATTTTCGCATACTCGGATAATTATAGATCTAAATATCAATATCATTAACAAATCAAACAAAAATATAACATATTATATTATTTAGGAAGTTTGTGATTGGTCAGATCTTGTAATTGAAAAATTGAAGTTTAAAATATTTCTTAAATGCGATTCAGTAAGATTAAAGTACAATGCTAATTTCATAGCAATAAGCGCTTTCATTTATTTACTCTAAACTAACTTTTAATACAAAATATAAATGGTATTTTTAAGTGAAATTTTGCTTAATTTCGGTGCTGCGAATAACCCTTGCCCTTGAAATTTTCTCATTCTACGATCCCATCTATGATCTGCTAAATTCGTTGACTTTATTGTGTTTGTTTTTATGTAATGTGTGTTCGATTTGAGATTAGTAAGTGGTGTACTATAAGGTAATGTTTACCTAAGTAATAGAATTGATTAGATTATGGTAAACATCTATAAAAAGTTTGTTATAACTGCGCATGTGTTCTTATTTCTTTATGTTAGAAAGTATTACATATTTATACATACATATATTTAATGAATTTGTAGGTAATCAAATACAATGAAATAATAATGATAAAGTTAATGCACCAATATTCATTTTCTTTTAGAAGCGCTATTAATATTTTGTAATCATAATATCTAAAAATATTGCGACATAATATTCTTTAAGGGTTGATCTTTTAACCTTCGTTTGGATCGATAACTGTCGACCAGATAAATGAAAATTTTTATAATTGAATCCTATTTGACAGTTGTTGGAACTGGGGTTAGAGTGCTCGCCTAACAAGCCTGAGTTCCTGAGTTCAAACCTTTGTTTACTGTAATAACCAAAAATGAAACTGCGATAATTATTGTTGGGAATTTCTTCTTGTTTTGCAGAGTATCAAACAATAATTGTATATGTAATAAGTCCCGTGAATGAGGTTTTGCAGAACGAATAAGACGAGGAATAGGATTATGAGGAATATTGAAATGAGTACCTTAAAAATTGGTAACGAACGCAAGACGTACAATATTTTTTTCGCGCCGCCGTCCGGCATTGACACAATTACATATCTCTAAAGCGGTCGGAAATCATGTTTTTGTCGAACTAGTTCGACAAAAACTGCTAACTTTTTATGGTTATATGTTGGCATCACTTCACTAATTTTAGCTAACTTCTGACGCTAGAAATGTCAAAGTATTACATTGACTTAAAAATATTATGGCAATATATCTACAATTGAGTATTTGCAATACAAGAAAACAGAATATTTATGGATTTTAAACATATTTGTAAGTAATTATAATTGAATTTGCAGTGTAAAATCTAAATAAAAATTTGTAGATATTTTTGGTTATGATATTGGAAAATAAACATAATTGACATTCAAATATTGTGAAGTTAGCAACATAAACAAATTCCCTGTCAATAAAAAAATGAGTAATAAATTAAATTTATTTATTAAATTTACATAAATGTTGGCGCGAAAAATCTTGTGTATCCCTCGGTTGGAAACTATTTTGCGAGTGCTCGTATTTGTATCAAATTATCAAATTAAACTCGCACTCTCAAAATAGCAGTTTCCAACCTTGTGATACAAATAACTATTTCATACCTGTTTTACATTTTTAGATAAAAGTTGGCTTTCTCTTTTCTTAAAAATAATCAGATCGTCTTGATCTTAATAAAAATATAAAAATAATGATAGCAACCAATTTTGTTTTTCATGCCACGAATGCCCCACCGTTCTTCTCTCCAAATAGTGAGGAAAATGTGTTTTTCCTCTCTAGAGAAAATAAATACGTCTAATCAATTATTTATCACGCCTAAACTTTTATAATAATTGGGCTTTTTCACGGGTTTTTTCGGGCTTGGTTTTTTCATTACAACCTTGGTATATACATTAAAAATTAAACTTAAAATAAAGAAGTAACAGCTATGTTAGTTGAAAATATGCCCCCAATATCACATTGTTTAGCAAAGATCGCTAACTGAAAATTCAGGTTTATTTAGTTGTACAAAAAAAAAAATGGGAAGAACAAGAAAGATGTGGGAAAATAACATACAGCAAATACCAATCAGGTACCAAAATTAATTGAAAGAATGGGAAAACTTTGTTAGAAAAATAAAATAAACAACAGGAATATAATCAAATCATACATTTGAACTTAAATCTGAAAGTTCTCCTGTAAATTTTGATAAGTAGGGTTCTTGCCATCCGTCAACTTTTAGTGGGTAATTCCACTATTCATTAATTCTGACATTGAATGAACATTGGCGGTGTCTCATCAACATGAAATGACATGATAGTGGGGTATCTGCGCACAAATCACATTCTGACAGATCGAAATATCGATTCCAAGTAAAAACCGAGAATAATACACAACTTACAGCATAAATACAGACAGGCAACAATGACGGTACTTACTCATCGTAATAACAGAGGCACGAGGGATCTAAAATCTTACATGCAGATTCGTAAAAGGGACTAGCGTTAATCCCATTTTTTCCATCATCTGGAACTTTGTTTCTAAATTAATAGTATATTACGTACCGTGAACTGTAAGTGATAGTTTTTAGGTCGAGAATGTAGTTTGGGATGTCGAGACCCGTAGGGTCGAGATTTCCTAAACATTCGAGGCCTAAAAAATCACTTACAGTTCGAGGTTAGTAATATATTTTTTGCAATACCTGCGTAAATATAAGAAAAGGAAAAATAGGTATCAAAATTAACAGCTGTCAGATTGAGGTTAAAAATAAAATTAGAATGATATATATTTACTTACCGTCCACCATGAACGGTAAGTTTCACTTACCATCCACCGTGGACGGTAAGTAAATGATGTAACTATGAAAACCAATAGTGCAATAAAAGTTCCACTTACTGTGTTTAAATTTTGTTATTAATGGGTAACTTACAGTACAGGTATTGCAAAAATAAATTAACAAAATGTGTCAAATTTTATGATAACCAATCTTAACTACAATCCTAGTTAAAATAAATATGTTCTGAGAATGGAAAATAAAGTTACGACTAATAATAAAAATGGAGTTAGCGCTAATACCTCTTGTGAAACTACTTGTTAAAAACTAAACATAGGTAATAGGCGAAAAGCTAAATAATCTGAACGATACTAATAAAAACAACCAAATACCAGAATTGTTAAGTATCTAGATTTAAAATGCTTTCCTTTTTATCATTTCAGAGAGCAATGTCCAACTAAAAAATAATTTTTTGTATTTTTATTTTAACATTCACTAATTTTTAATCATAAGTGGCAGTAGTAAATTTATAAATAAATTACTATGTCAACAAAACATAACCTCAAAAATATCTATCAGTAATATAATATTTTAAGAATACACGAGTCGAGAGCAGTTGAATATTATTAAGTGTTATTTTAAATCTAAAATTCCAAAAAAAACTGTAAAAAAATTACAATATAGGTTAAGTTTACACATCTCTCAGTTGTCAATTGAAAGTGACAGTCAGTGTTGCCAACCTTGAATAGTGAAATTATCGTAAATAACACTCAAAATTATGTGTTATGTCCTCAATTTCGTCATCGGAATTAATTAGTTAATTCCTCTTGCAAATTTTGTTTCATGTTACGTCCAAATTTACTATAGTACGTCAATATATCTGCCAAAATTATCCTAATTGTACAATCATTATTTAACGGTTGCCAACACTGGGTTGCTCAAAGTCGTCGTATAATGGGTTACTTTAGTGACGATTTCTGAGCTTTTAATGACGATTTTTGAGCACTTTAGTGACGATTTCAAACAAAAAATATTTAAACAAGTCAATAATCATTAAAACTATGCTAAATGTCATCTAATAAATTCAAACAATACGACTGTTTGTCTGTATTGTTTACCATGGCACTTTGGAAACAACAAAAATTGTACATTTTTTTACGTCTATCCTATGACACAAAAGTATCACATCAATAAATTTGGGTTCATTTGGTGCAGTTTTTGTTGCTGAACATTATTTATATTTACACTTTTGTTCTAAAATTCATAAGGAACGACCTACCGCATAATGAAAATTTTAACATTGTATTTCCTATAAAAAAGTTGACATCCGGTATAAATGTACATAGGCCAAGCTATTATAATGAGGTACTCGTATGTAATATTCAAGCAATTGGAGTATCTCGTGCAGAAAAGTTACCTTTTTCGCTCTTCTCTTACAATACAATGATACAAGAACTGGCACAATTTTATAGAAAATACTGTAATATTTGATCTTGGTTTATTTTGAAAACAATCGAAGTCTAGATAAGAGCACTATTTTAAGCTTTGACGATTTAAAAAAAAAGTCCATTTGACTTTTTATCGATTAGTGTATTATTTTCAGACTTCTACATTCATACTTAAAAAAAAAATTGTGCGGAATTAAAATAAAAATAAGTTTCGCCATTGACGCAAACCATAATCTTTGCGCGAGTAGACGTCACACATTATACCCGAGTCGAACACGACACGCGGACTCAACTCGAACAAATAATGAACACGTGAAACATCGGCTTGTCTGTATGGATGTAAGCATGTAAGATACATCAGTCTGTGTGTGTAAGAATGAATGGTGAATTAATAATAATCCATGGTGAACTGTTGGTATATTCCGATGAACGGTGAAAGATGTTCATTAGAGTTTAACCGGCTGCTATGAACCCTTTATTTATATGTCAAAAGAGGTTATGTTGGGTTAAGTTAGGTTAGGTTGATTGGTTCAGAAATAGTTTAGCAGAAGAATTGGATATGTCAGATGTGTATTGATATTACGATTAGTTTTCTAAATTTTTCTTATAATGAAATACATTTCCGGCATCATATACGTGTAATCTACAGCACGATGATCAATGCTAAAGTCTACAGTTCTTCAATTAATATAGAATAATTATTAGTTTAATGAAGTGTAGGAATCATGCAAAAATGTTGAAGAGAAACAGATGGAGTACGTATTGGTGGACGTATAGTACCTGCATTAGTTTATGCGGATGATGTTGTGTTGGGTGAAACTGAGGAGCAATTGAGAAAAATGATTGTGAGCATAAATGAAGTAGGGAAAGGTTTAAATCTGCTATTGAATGTTGATACATGTAAAGTGTTGGTGTTTAAGAAGAATAATTTAGTGACAGATTGTAATGTTTCAGTGAATGGTGTGAGACTGGAACAAGTGAATGAATTTGTATATTTGGGTAGTATGTTCTCGAGAGATGGACGTACAGACTGGGAGATTGAAAGGCGAGTGTCTGCAGGGTGCAAGGTATTGGGTGCTCTGGGTACATTTGCTCGAAACGTGAATGTATCAAGAGATGTTCGATTGAGTTTTTATAATGGTGTGTTAGTGCCTACATTGATGTATGGTTCTGAATGTTGGGTGTGGATGAAGAAGCATGAACGACGTATAACTGCTGTAGAAATGAGATATTTGAGAGGAGTATGTTGGTATACGAGACGTGATCCTATACGGAATACATTGATGTATGGTGAGTGTGAGATTGAGAAGAATGTTGTTAAGAAAGTGGGACTGAGTCAGTTGAAGTGGTTTTCACATGTTGAGCAAATGTCGAATGGAAGGTTGCTATACAAATAACTAATTAATCACTCAGGAGTCTTAAAATATTCGCTATGCTCGTGTTTTAATTGACCCATTCCCATTCGTTCTTAAAGACTAGCTTTACGTAGGTAGTTGTATCGTAATAGTATATTCTACAAGTAAAGGAATGGAACATATTCCACGCGAGCAAAAAGTTTGTAGTCCGAGCCGAAGGCGAGGGCTACGGTTTGCGAGTGTGGGATATGCCATTCCTTTACATGTTGTAGACTATACTTTCTATAACAAGATTTTGGAAATTATACAAAAAATACAAATATAAAACTGTTGAAAACGTCAAACTCAAATAAATCAAATTAAACAAACAGACGTCACCATAGTAACTGAATCAAGACTTCATATGTCGATTCTATACGCGGCATATGGAATGTTAGTGATTCCATAACAATTTTTAGTTGTGGAATGTCTAGTTTCCAAAACAGTGTTATAGAAATAATATTACAATATTATGTCGTATGAATATCGTACGTGCAATTTATTAATACGTCCATATTTTTAATCGTTACTATAATATGTCCTATTAAATTACTAATAATTTATATATTATCTCCTATTCCAGAACCATTTATATTTCCCACCAAACAACTTCAAAACCAAACTAACCCATCTATTCTGTTTAGAACGTAATGTCAAACGGCGTAGCTGCCCTAAACGGCCTCGCCTTAGCACACGCTCCAACATCCAACGGAGACGTGATCACGGTAACATCCCGAGAGCTACAACCAGGGTTGACGTCTCCAGTGAAACCAGCGTGGCCTCCAGTGCTGTGGGTGGTCGGAGGACCAGGAAGTGGGAAGGCAGCGCTGTGTCAAACCGCTGCAGGTCAACAGCCGGGCTGGGCGCATGTTAGCGTGGGGAGGCTGCTGCGCGCCGCTGCGGCGGGGACGGCACCGGCGCCGGGGGATAACTCAGGTAGGGTACAAGAGAGAGTGGAATTTGAAATAGTAATTTTTGCTTTCTTATACAAAGTATTAAGCATGGTAAAAATTGCTGACGAGGATTTTGCGGAAATATTTTGACGTATACTGAATCCGTTAAGACCAATTTTTCAATGATGTCTGTGTGTGAGGATGGATGGATGTCTGTGTGCGCAATATCTCATGAACGCGATAAGATATGTTAACGAAATTTGAAATTTATAAGTTTCATGAAAATATGAAAAGCTAAGTTGATTTTGAAAAACCGGAAGAGGAAGTTTACTGTACACACAAAAAAATAATTATATTTTTTTCAAAAATAGAATCAGCTATGACAAAAAGTTTCTAATGAAAGATATTAGCCAAAATATTTGGAATATAAAATGTTATTTGCACTTTTCTTGTACGTGCTTCTACTTTTGAGAAAATCTAAATTATATAATTTATATTTTGTTTCAATAATATTAGTCACAATGATGTCATATAATGGTGAAGTGTCATAAATATGTATTGTTTCAAATATTATAAAAGCAATATTTGTAAAAATAATATATAGAATCGCTGGAGG
Organism: Poecilus cupreus; assembly: GCA_963942605.1. Taxonomy (NCBI): domain Eukaryota; kingdom Metazoa; phylum Arthropoda; class Insecta; order Coleoptera; family Carabidae; genus Poecilus; species Poecilus cupreus. The sequence continues at coordinate 5,009,203 of OZ012733.1, read as the reverse complement.
ATAAAATGCAATCAAATTTTAAGAAAAATTGAATTCAAAATATATTTTACATTAATATATTTAAAACCTGGTATAATCATATTAAAAAAAGTTTACACAAAAACAATCGCGGATTTATGAAAAAAGGTGGGTTAAAGGTGCAATATTTTAGTTTTTTGCAAATATCTCAGTACATATTAGAAATTTTGAGAAACACAAAATAGCATACAATTATCTACAAAAAAAGGTTTTATTTTTTTGGTAATATGATAGTTTTCTAGAAAAATGCATTTAACAAAAAGCCTTTTACTTTCTTGTGCGAAATAAAGAAAGTATTGTAATTACGAAAAGTTTCGGTTTTCATATTTCTATAGAAATATCCATTTTGACCATCCTTGAATACATTTTGACTAGTTCCGGTGTGACGTCTGTACGTACGTATGTATTCATGGGCATACGTAGGTATTTATGTAACATGCGTATTTATCTCGAATAACTCAAAAACGATTAGCTGTAAAATGTTGAAATTTTGTAATTAGGACTGTTGTTTTTGTCGTGTACCACCTTTTTGACTGCAATCGATTAGGCCAAAAGGCCATATTACTCGAAGGGTTATTTTCAATTTTAAAATGAGTACAAAAACAGGTATAACACCTATGTCAAATAATTGTAAAAATAAAGTCTTATGCAAGGAACAAATCATACGTGTTTAGTTGGATTTATATGTTTAAGAAAGTAGTGAAGTTGTAGAAATATTGCTGCTTTTTGGAAAATTTTGAAAGCATTTTAATAAAAAAATTACTCATACCTGAACAATAGTTATTTTTTGATTATTTTTTGACGTTTCTTAAAACCAATGAAATGCTTCATTGTCTGACTCGTGGCTGTGTTTTACCCAATGAGAATATAATTCTTATGTCACGTGACATCTTTCCGCCAACCAATATTGACATGTCTATAAAATACAAATAAAATTATTATCACCCTATTGTGGTTTTAATATTTGCTAGTATCGCCTATAAAATATGCTAACTTGTTTTTTACTGTACTCAAATTTCAACAAAACGGGAAATAAATTAATTCTAAGCAATATTTCACTGACTAAAAAAATGTTTCGTTACAATGCTACAAAAAACATTGCATGCTTCTTATACATTTATACAATTATGCACCGAATTTCACGCGTAAAAATATGTCTGCGAACCAAAATGGCTACATAGCATGATTATATACAAATTTATGCAGTATTTTAAACAATGTACATTGTTCCGGTCGTTATTTTTCACATTTTTACGACATACACAACTTGTTTGGGGGCATAGGCATAAATTTATTTATATTAAAATGTTGAATAGGCTCTTCAACCAATTTTTATATTTCTATGTAAAACCGTGTGACGTCAGAGTGACTGATGACAGAACAGCGCTGAAATAAATAATAATTTTGAAGTTTTGTTGCTGTTGTTTTCACAACACAAAGCAATACTTTATAACAATAATTGTAATTTTAACGAGAATTTAAAGATTTCAACAAATAAAATCAAAAATACAACTGTCAGAACACAACATTCAACGCCAAGATGGCCAAGATTATGCGCGCGCAATCTCTATCTGTCACTAGTCGGATTGACGTCACACGAAATATAATGTACTTTTAATAATTAATTGCCGGCGTAATATTTATTTTTAAATAATGTTTAATATTATTTGACATTGTTTTCAAGCGTATTATTTAAAATTTATTACAAATATGCTTAATTTTAAGGTGCTTGAAAGTGGCGGATACAGAGAGCAGAAACTTATACAAATTATTTATTTATGGTTGTATATACGTCATAATCACTCACCCCCCCCCCCTGGATCCGCTACTGAGTTGAAGAGCATAATGATGTTCGACGATTGGAAGAGTGTAATAAAAAAAAAGACGGTGGTCATTTGAAGCACACTCGTAGATAAATCTCCCATTCTTGCACTTTAATAATTTGTTACATTGACATCTTTAACTTTTAAGAATAAATTATTATTTGGAAATATAAATAGCTAATGTTTTTTAACAGTTCCTGTATATTATGAGTTCTGAAAGCTCCTCTCAATATTAAGTTATTGTTTTCCTTTCAGTGGAACCATCAGGAAACGCCGACACAGCTAGGGTAGTAAGACAAGCGATCGTGGATGGTGAGCTAGTACCACTGGACATCGTCATGCAGCTCGTGGAGGCGCATATGGCCGTCAACATCACCAAGAAGGGCGTCATCCTCGACGGCTTCCCCAGGAACATGCAGCAGGTACAGGAGTTCGAAAACAAGGTTAGTATCTTTACCGGTTTCAGGAGATTAAAACTATGTTTACATACACAAAAGTAGACAGGGTAAGTATGTTAAAACTCTATGCTGTACGGTAATATTACCTTACTGACCTGTCAAAACAGTCAGGAAAATGCAAATAAAACACAATGATAATCTAACGTTATTTAATAATACACACGGAATTAAAATGTTCAGAGCTTCACCTGCTGCGTTCCAAATATTTTCAGGTTATTAAGCATCGCCAAAATCCACTTTTTATCTAGCCATTATAGACACATTTGAAGTTTAAATAAAAAAATTATTTGATACAAAACAAGTATAACCATGGTGTTAAATAAAAACAGACAGACTTACTTGATCACCTTCTAAAATTATGACAGACATTATACATAAAAAAATTCAAAAAAATTAACGACATTAACTTCTTCATATTCTGAAATCGGTAAATTATTGAACAAACCACGGATGTTATGAGTCTTAACAGGCCTTAGATGTCTACGAACTCGGATTTCAAACTGACATATGCGGCTGTTATGATACTTATAACATTGCTAGGAATGTTAATGGCTATTACCAGAATCTTATAAAGCTACATCTATGGTAATACAGGTTGTAAGTGGATCATAACATTTATTTATTTGAATATCATTGATCACGATATCCAAATAATTTTTACCTCCCGCCACATCCTGTAAGGAAGGTATAGGAATCATGCTAAAAATTGGGTAGTGAGTTTTCAGTAGATGAGCACGTTTTAGGGTCCCTAGAATACGATTTTAATAGTTTCGCGATGATGTCTCTGTTGTAGTGCCCAGAACAGATTTTTTTCTTTTACCTTTTTGCTCAAATTGTAACTTTCGAACTTAATTTAAATCTAGTTACTTTTGCCATGCAGTACCGAAAGTTTATTTACATAAAACAATTTATTTGTTTATGATGCATTTTGTAAATATTATGTAATTTTCATTGCTCCTTAAGAAACTCTCAAACAGCCGAGCAATTTATTCTTTCCTTTCTTAATAACTGTGTACGAACTGGTGGTCAAATTAAAGTTGCGCATATAAATTAGTTCAAAATTCCGAACGTGTACCGCCGAATGCTTCTAATGGTACATTGTATTTTTTAACCAATCACAGAACTGTATTTGTCCCTTTAAAGAAAGGTCTCGTGGAATAGAGTGTACATATCTGTGGGCTCTCCCAATATTTTACAAAATATTTTATTATTATTTTAAGGCAATTACTGTTGATAAAGGGGGAAATATAATAAACAACACGAATGAAAGTACTATAAACATCCTTTGAAGGTAACATACTATCCTCGGATGTTATAATGTACTCACATGACTTGTACCTACTTAATAAAAACTTATAAGTAGTTTAAATATAATGCACTTCTCCGAATTTGATGCATAAATTATGTAGATTCGAATCTAGGATTGTAAAACAATGTCATTATAATCTATTTTAAATTATACTTGGAAAACAAAACATGCCAAAAGTCTAACAAACAAGCAAAACTAACTGAGCCGTAAATAAATAAAGAATGAAATTGCATTGCAATTCCTCTTCCTATTCAGTGAATGTCATTACATAACTCATTATTGGTTTCCGTTTGTTGCAGTTCAAACAGCAACCGACGCTGATTCTGCTGGATTGCTCGAAGCTGCAGCTGGGTCGCGGACGACTGGATGATAGTGTTTCGGCATTTCGACGTCGTTTGGAGATCTTTCGCGAACACTCGCTGCCCATGCTCAAGGCCATGGACAACGTTGGCAGGCTTACAATCGTAAGTATATATTTTTGACCGAAATTAAGAATCTGATTATAACAGTAACAGTAGTATCTTATGTGGAAAAATAATGATCGGGGATAGAGCTAAAAGATCTTTATTTTCTACAACGCCGACGTTTCGACACCACTTGGCGAACTTTCAGAATACGATTTATTGTTTTTACTATTAAAACGATTTTATAATATCAAGTTTCAAACTGCGTTTGGACTTAAATGCATCGAAAATCGTCTTGACAGGAGTTCTTGCTTTCTTGAGTTTTATTTATTGCTACACATGTGTGTTAGAATTTTAGTTATCATAGATAATCATTTAAGTTTATCGCGGCAAATATTATCAAATATCGGCTTGAGATGTCATCTGGGGTTGACAGATTTACGGAGAGGTCTGGTCGAACCCTAGATAAGTTTTTAGTTTTCAAGTGTTCTAGTTTTTTATACAATCTTTGTTGGTCCTCAAGAGATTTCCTGCCCCCACGTACATGCTTATGGGGTAGATGCGTATGTTTGGCCAGCACAAGACAGAGAGTTGGTTTTAGATTTTGAAACAGAGCAGACGTCTTTTCACGTCTGCAGTGCTCTACAAAATGTAGAACTTTAAGTAAAATTTGTTCATAAATATGTTTTGGTAACTAACTATTTAAGCATATTAATTCGTTGTCGTCGTTGTAAAATTTGTAATTTGTTTCTATTCTGTTAAATTTACCGTTTTACCATTTTATTAAATATAATTTTTTATCATTTTTATCATGTAAGAAATGTTGTGTTTTGTTTGACAACCCCCTTAAGTTGAGCCTTTAGGGCTAGTAGAAAAATGTATGTGATAAAGTTAAAAATGCATACAAATAATGCAATTGAATGTTTAAATTCTGAAGAGACAGAAAAATCGTCACAAATAAAAAATATAAAAAATATGAGACACGTCAGCAAATTTCTCATATTACTAGTGTAAACCAAAAATATAGATGTAGTAGTATCTTATCTTCCAAATTATCAAGAGATGGCGTTGATCACAATTCACGAAAAGTACATGTCAAATTCATTTTGTAATATCTTCTAATGGCGAATGCGTGCGTTAGTATTGGTAGTTTACTTGTATTGGCTGCAGAACTGTTGCCATACACACTATAAATTTTCCTGTTTTTATAGATTTTTTTCGAGAAAATTCAATCTTAACCTATAATCTACAATGTACCTTTCATTTTTACATCTTATTTAAATAATACGGATTAAACAAATGTAATATTTACATTGGAATACTTTTAAAATAACTACTATTGTTATTAATTTTGACAATTTTCAACTGTCTTAGGATTATTTATTTATTTGTTCAACACCGCTCAATAAATGCTCTATAACTATGGCGATTTTAAATAAAGAAAGTAACAGATTACCCACTAGTGGGTATAATTTTGAGGAAAGCCACTAGTGTGTATTTTTTTATTTATAACAATAATAATAACACACAACACTTTGGTAACTACTTCGATTGACATTTTAATTTAAAAATTTAAAGCATATGTAACTGTCAAATAATATTTCTTGAATAATTTTTTCATTTATTAAAAAGTGTTGGATAAAACGTTATACTTCACACGAGGGCAAAGTGGAATTACCCACTCGATAAAATTATCACACTCAGCCTTCGGCTTCGTGTGCTAAAGTTTCTCTCGTGGGTAATTTCTTACTTTTCCCACTTGTAAAGTAAATAACTATTAACAGAAAGAAATGGAAAGAAATAAACTCTCAAATACACTATAATATCATTATAATCTTCTATGTATCACAACGTCATTTACCCATTATCGGTGTGGCACTCTGCTTTCGCAAATCTCAATAAATGATATATTTTTAACGCGTGAAATGCAGTTACCAGTTTTAAGTAACCTTGGAAAATTATTAGTTAGTTTGCAGTCATAAAAATAGTTTCATAACAACGATGCTATTGAATGATTAAAATGAAGTTCATTTTGCATACAGTCTTGACAATGAAAATCAATTTCATTACCTTAACATTGACTCTGTGAAAACGTCACGAAAATTATACTGCCGCTTTCCCTTTGCTTTCCGGCTCCATCTCTACATACCGTGTTCGTTTACATACATATATACATACGTTTACCCATACAAATCGATTTTCCATGAACGGAAAAAATTAATGTACCTCATGAATTCATAAACAGTGGTGTTTAAATAAATGGACTTATAATACGTGTGTTTTGTTTGTTGATACGTCCGATCGAAATATTTATAAACACGGGATTCGATTCTTCAAAAATTCATTTGAATGAAGCCGTCTACAAGAACAAGTATCGGCAACTGGTATTGACTACATAAATTAGTTAAATTCTAATAACCTAATAAATGGTGTACGAATGTAAAAGCAAAAATATATCCTTCATGCAATCGATTTCCATCAATTCATTTAAAATATGCAATTATATTTTCATTTCATTATTTGTTATTATTTTATTAAATTACTAATGCATTTATGTAATGATGAAGAATTTTATTGATTAAACTAGCAATCATGGATCAAATTCTATAATATTATACAAGGCTGTGGCAGCAGTACTATTTCCAAAATTATATAAACATGTAATTTTTACAGTTTTCCGAAAAATATGGAATTAAGTAAAAAATGGATATTAGCTATAAAACGAGAAAAATTTTAATCTAATAAAAATACACAATTTCTTGAATTTGATTTGTCAGAAATGTTTAAAAACGGATGCTATTCCTGCTATTTTATATTTTCCATTTGAAAATAAGTTGAAGAATATATTTGTATGCAGCGTTGCTTATGCTTTTAGTTACAGCAGTTTAATGCCAACATAAAAGAGAGATAGTTATATCTAAAATTAGACAGTGGGAGTAGAACAGCACATTCATACCACGTGACGGGTGGCATAAATGTGCTGTTCTTCTTCCATTACGTAATTTTTGATATAACTACCTCTCTCTTATGTTGGTTTCAGATTGCTGTATGTAAAAGCTCCATCCATATACCGGGTGGTCCATTTAACTTGACTTCTTGAAATAACTTGTGAAATACGCAATCCACAAAAAAATTGCCGCAACAAAGTTTGATGATATGAAGGGAGACCTTCGATTCTGTTACAAATTTATGCCTCCACCCCCTAGGAGGCGGGGGCGTGGGGTAAGTTTAAAATCTTAAATGGAAACACCTATTTTTTACGCTTTATCTGAATCTGCAATATAAAATAGGTGTTCTCATTTAAAATTTTTAAATCGCCCCCGCCCCCGCCTTCGGGGGTATTTATTACTTTGCAGCAGAAATGCCAGTAACTAGCTACATAGTTGGATACATTTGCAGATCAAATGGAAACAATGCGTCGTTTTTTAGAATACCCAATGTTATAAATATAAATAAAAAAGAAAATGAAATGAAAACATTCAGGGACCAAACTTATGCATTTTATAATGTACTGAGTTTTTTATCTGATGTATTCCTAGAAGAGGTTGTTCATCAAACAATTTTCTATAGTACGCAAACACGACCCAATAGACCATAATTCTATTGCAAGTTGAATTTGTTCATAATGTTTCCAATAGTGAACAAAACATAATTTTTTTTTCTTTATCTTAAGAAAAAAATTTATGTAATTCACTTATTTTCAATATATGAATATTTCTTTTGTGAAAAATAATTTTTGTGGCCTTATTTAAAAAAATAAATTCATGCAATGGAGAGTTAAATAATATTGTCTCCTAGTATTTACTAAAAATTTAAGTCATTACTAACTAACTATTATCATGGCTACTATTTAAAAATACATTGGAATGGTTCCAAATGTCATTACCTGGATTTCATTAACCAAACCACACTTATACAATTTGTACGCATCTAGGCTATCATTTATGCTCGCAATTCTCCCTGTGTGTAAGCACTTTTTGCATATAATAAAAATAAATAATTAGTAATGTCTATGAAAGTCACTTTGGAAAAACTTTTAATGTCGGTTTTCACACTTTTCTTGTCTATTTGAAGGGAATCAACATTGTCTATTAATGAAATTGTTCTCTAAATATCTAGCCGGACATTCTTCTCCAGCATAAATAAAATAATCACTATACGAAGACATACTTATAAAACTTAGTAAAACCACGTAGTAGCAAATCGAAAACAAGCCGTAGCATTCAATAACGGAATTCACTTTGTTTGCCTACCAAACAGCTGACAGTAGCCATTTTGGTGACGTAACTGCACGACCTTATTTCACAAGTTATTTCAAGAAGTCAAGTTAAATGGACCACCCGGTATATTACTAAATATACGGTCACATCATGCAGTGGGTAGCACACGCTCGGCCACTTCTCCGTTTATATAAATAAAAACAACTAAAAGTATATTGTTTCCAGGTGGACGGCGACACCGATACATCCCCGGTACAAGACGACTTCTACAACGTTGTCAAACAACACCTCCAATTCATAAAAGACTCCAAATTAACCAACCAGCCCCCTCAGCTAAACAACCTCCTCCCTAGCAACAACGGAGTCCTAAACGGTGTTAACCACATCAAACCAGCCGGTCAAAACGGGCACATTCCCGTCCGCATCAACAACAACAACAACCACAACCACAACGGCCACGTCCCAAACGGTCGCGCAAACCACGACACCACCACTCTAACCGACCTTGAAGCGGTCACAGAACTTGAAACCATCAGCAAAAGAGTCCAAGGGAACATAACCAACGGTATTAACCACCTCAACAACCGGAATGGTAATGTGATGAACGGTAACCGCGTTGCGAATGGTAACGGTTTGGTTAATGGGATAATGAACGGTCATGCGCCGAATGGTACAGCTATTGGTAATGGTTTTGTTGCGGATAAATACCGAGATTTGGATCAGCAAAGAAGGGAGAATATAAGGAATATATATCAAGGAATGCCGATTGATTCGCATATTTGAGACACGAGGAATTAAAAGTGATGATAAAGAAGTATGTGATAATGTTAATAATAATTTTTGAACAGTTTTGGCAGATACTTTTAGATAAGAAGATATTTTTTAGGTTACGTGCAAATAATAATTATATAGTTAAATAAGTTGATGTTTCAAATGTAAACTGGTATTTTTTATTATCGATTTAGCGTGGAATCGTTTTCTATACTTTTTTATTCATTTAGTCTTTTGACAGTTGTGATGGTTGAAATTTTGAGGTTATCTTTTATAAAAATATCAGTTTTTAAACTTATTGGTTGCACGATACAGTGTTGAATGTTGTTGATATAAAAATCTTATTTTAAATAGTGATTTGTAATAAATAGGATTTTTATAACATATAGATTAGGTTTGGGTAGTGCTATTTAGAGTTACGATAAGAACCTACATATGAAATTATTTGCGAAAATTTACTGGCAGTAAAAATATTAAAGGAATTAAATTTAATGAAATATCGATTTTTGATATTATTTATTTAAGGCGAAGGCGCCTCCTTAAAAAAATATTGTCAAATTATTCGATATTTTTCTTAGGTTAGACTTGATTTTATAAGTTTATACGTATATTTTAATAATTTTGATATTTTCATGCAGCACTCCGCATTTTTTTAATAGTATGATTGAAATAAGACTACAAAAACAAGAGTAATAATAATTAAGAATATTTCGTTGTTGAGAAGTTTTTATTTATTGGCATTTAAATTGATTTTAAATAAAATAATGTTAAAAACAAATTGCGTAATATTCCAAAAATGTTATCTCGTTTCTTTGCATCCAAATTACTTTGCGTTTTGTTCAGAAATACATCGTATTCAAAATGAGCTAAAATTTAAAATAAATAATTATAGAACACTGATGAATATACAATATAAGATAACTTTCTACTTACTTTTTTCTTTGTAATTGTATAAAATGAAAGGCTTATCTATAATTTTATTTTGAACATGTAATAGGAGTGTTTGGTGGTTATTGTGTGAATTAATGGCAGCACTGGACTAATGTACTTTCTGGAAGTATGTAGTGAAATATGTACACGGACTACAGTGCGCTAGCATAAAGTGTATCTTAAATTTTCAGAAATTGTTACGAAAATTGACAGTTCGCGCCATCACAAGTAAGGTTAGGTCTGATCATAAATAAAAATTCGTTCCTGTTGTGTCTGTACAAGTCCCAATTCACAATAAGCATAAGAACTACATAAGAAAATGCATAAACGTAAAGTTGAGCTAATGGTTTCAATGGCAGTGTTCACAATGCCGTCATGTATTTCTTACGTTTATGTAAGTACATAAGACCAGCCGTAAGAAATACGTAAAGTTGGAACCGGTTCAACTTAAGGTGAACCATACGGGCTGAAGATAGCGCAAGATGAACTTGACTTTTTTGAAACAATATATCATTATTATAATAAATGAAACATATAATGTTTTATACCTACGTTTATAGATAAAAGTCCAAAGTTTTGTAATAAATTTTAAAATTCCAATTTTGTTTACATATTATACATGAACATAATTTTCAAAGTAGTCAAATATATGTCACACATTCCCATGAACGACTACAGTAATACAAATAATGTGTATATTTATAAATATGATCGTCTATAACATACTAAAATTATTTTACATTTGAATTTACAGTTTTTGAGAAACAAATAAAAATATACCAAAAAGTGTGTTTTTTGGTATATTCTTATTTGTTTCTCAAAAACTGTAAATTCAAATGTAAAATAATTTTATTATGTTATAGACGATTATATTTATAAATATACGAATTATTTTCATTACTGTCGTCGTTCATGGGAATTAGAAATTCAGTATCAAAATTCTGAATTTTTGACCAACTAGACTTCAACGAATATTTTTTTATAGTTGAATGTTTCAGTTATCCTTTTCATCCACATATAAAAATACTAGAATGTTCAAAGACTTCACAGTAATAATTGTTTTATTTTTCGATAAGAATAATGTAAGAAATAATTTATTGAAATTTTGAATTTGCAAAACAAAATTCATGGGAGTGAACGAACCCTACGAAAATATGTTCTTCATCTGACATTGCAATGTACAAGTCACTGTAAAAAATCCATGATATTTTGACGAATGGAGGTTGTTGGACCATAAAGAACATGAAAATAAATAAAGAATACAGAATTTGCTGTTTTTTAAAAAAATAAAGGGTTCGTTCTTTCGACGCGTATGTTTGACCTTAACGTAAAAATTACGTATGTTTAGGAATATTGCGCATGCGTTACATTTCGCCAACAAGCGTCATCCATTGGTTGAGTATTTCAGACCAAATAAAATATATATAAAATTAATTTAAAGAATGTTTAATATTAAATTTATTGTTTCGGTTATGTGATTGTATGACAGAAACATAAATTTTGTAAAGTTACGCAGTTTTAACAAGAATAATACAATGGCAATATCGTTGTTTTAATAATAAAGTCAAGACAGCAAAATTATTTTATTTACTCTGACATTTTATAACAATTATTAAGAAATGACACCTAGTACATCCAACAGGAAAACAAGATTAAACCCTATACACACTACCAACGTAATATTCTAAAATTACTAAATTTCATTATTTATGTTTATGTTCATTGTGAACATACGTAATATTTTTTACGTTGTATGTTATGTAGTTCTTAGCTCATTGTGAATTGGGACTAAGTAAAACAAACTTAAATTGTTTTTAGAATGATGAAATAGAAAGACATTTACGTTTAGACGAATTAAAATTTTAAAAATATGTTCCAAACTCGACATTTGTTAGCACATTTGTCCGTTGCTGCCATCTACGATAAGTTTCGCCCAAACGTAGTTTTAATTTAGTTCATGTATTTTTCCACTAGAGTTTCCCTTGGTCGCGATTTATTATGGTATCTAAATACTTTCACAAATAATTTCATGTTATTATAATTATAACATATTAAGTAGATTTAATACAGAAATTTACCTATGTTTAAATACATACTTATAGCTAAAATTAGACAGAGTGCCTTTTACATAAAAACTAAAAATTGTAACATCAAAAACATAGCGTAAGTCTCTCTGAGGTCCAACAGTATTCTTATTATCGGTTAAAGAGTTAAGAAGTTAATTATAAGTGTTAGAATCAAATATTTTGTACAAAATATATACTACATACTTTCACAAATTATAATAAGCCATACTTATTGATAGAGGATATTTATATATTGAGAACATGCACAAAACACTTCTGCAGGCAGAATTTTGCACTTTTAAGAAAAAATAGAATAAAAATTGCAAAAATATTTTAATATATCACGGTGGCACAAAAATGTTTACAATATTGTTTATTCATTTCAAATTTGGTATACTTTTATCTACGATCGTGCGATATATCCTACATATTTCACTCATTTCAGGTAATGATTTACATTACCACACTAGTATTTTTTTATATTACCGCACTGAGGTGATTGTTAACTCGTTACTACTAATTTTAAAAAAATCTCAGCCAGTTGTAACTTTCATTTGAAAATTAATAAAATTTTATACCAATTTAAATATTTAACAAAATTCCGAATGATCGTAGATAAAATTTTAAACGCAATACGTGGGATACTACACAATTTTCGCACTTATGATATATACAAATTCGACCTACGACCTTGTTGTACAACTTTCAGATGCGTGCGATAATCTTCTGTATTCGTATATCCCACTAATTACGTAAATAATTATTACAAATTTGTGTTTTAAATAATTTTATATAATGTTAAATGTTTTATTTTGTAATTCTGAAATGGTTTTTCAAATTTTAATATTTTATTAGTTTAATTAATTGTTCTTTTGCGCCATTTATAAGGAAATAAAAAAGTCGGATTCAGAAACAGATGCTAACAATATTTTTAATTTAAATTATTTAAATATTTTCTAATTATCAAAAATATCTAGCATTGGAAGCAGTAAATCTAGATTTAACTCTGATTTATTATTTTGTTTTATTCCCGCATAAGAGTGGTCTTAAATTAAAAACCTAATTAAATCTTGTTTATGAATCTGCTTGTTAGAGTTAATTAAAATTTAAACATACAAGGTGGTGATTTATATTCTACTATACAAAGCTATTTTATTGTAGTATCGACATTTTGCAAAAAGTTTAAATGAAATAGTTCGGAATTAATATCTAAGTTGAATGATACGTTCTTCATCAGTTGTAATGCATGAAATAAATTTAAAAAAAAAAAACGTGTTAAAAGTTAACATTGTTCAAAATACCTGACCCGTAAAATTTTAATACTACAATTTTTAATTTGTAAAAAATACTCGAAATCTTAGTCATACAACATTTATTCTTCTTACATTACCAACGTTTCGATTTACACATTAACCTTTTTCAAGGTTAAGAAGATTTTATAAGAAACAATCATGTAACAAATACATTCGTAAACATTCATTTTTTTTTTAACTTAGTACATACAAAAGCATAACACATACACATTCATATTCTCAAAACTGACAACGGAATAAATATTTTTAATTTACCGTAGAACTCAGTATTATGATTTTTGCGCGTGAAGTACGGTTAGCAGCCGTCAAATCACGAGCTCCAAGTCATTAATCATTAATCTAATGCATTTTATGAATTTATGCGGGTTAGAATATTGAAAAGCTGAAATTGTGCCATTTATTACATGTTTTTCGTTTTCATACATAGGTATGTAAGAGAGGAATTATGACGGGTCAAAACGAATACAATTTCGCTATTTGAGCTCTATGTGTGTGCTGACTTTTCGACTATGATAACTCAAAACATAATAAAAATATTTATAATTTTCATATTTAAAATTTGAATGTTCAAGTTACGGGCTGATTAGATTTTGGTAACAATCCATAAACTGGAAGTGGTAGTTTACTTGAAGGTTTATCAGGTTTTTGAACATACACCAGTTGTGTTGGGAATATCAAAATATTTAACTAACTTAGTTATCCATATATGTTATAGTCAAAAAGGTGTACAGTAATATTGTCTATAATTATTATTTGAATTTTTTCTATATTTTGTACATTAAAAAATTATGACAGTTACAGCAATTAAATTTTTAGAAATTGTATTAAGCAGGAAAGCATTTTCTAAAAACTGTAAAATTCTCTTAATAAAACGGTATTACACATGTGCTACTCGTGTATATAATACAATTTAAACAAAAATTAGCAATCATTCGACGCAAATTTTAATTCTAAACAAGTTTCTCATTTACTCTTTTAGTCTGAATAGTGTACATGATCTGTTGCTACTATAAAAAAGAAATTTCAATGTAATCTATAAGTCATCGCCCGGTGCATTAACAATTAACTATACTTTTTTTACAGTTTATTAATGAAAGGAAAATAAATTCAATGTAAAACATTTGTTTATTTTACATGACAATAAGATGTTAACTTGTTAATAAAATGTTTGTTACAAAACTTAAACAATAATAATTTTATGTTCCGATGTGCACAAATGTTACAAATGAATTTCGACACAAAGAATTGTAGCTTTAATTATTCCATTGAATTTTTAACTACTATTGGTTTTGTATCAGATGTATTTGTATTCACTGTTGTTATATTTATGTTAAATTGCATATTGAATAAATAAATATTACAAATTAATCAAAATTTTGCATGTGTACAATGAACAAATAGAAACAATTATATGAAATGTTCCCTCTAAATTGATCGTACTATGTATATAAAATTACAGTTTCCGAATTCAGGTTCAGACTATACAACAATGGAAAATCAATGCACGCAGCGCCTCTACCGGGGAAACTGGAGCACATCAGCTGACCTTCGAGTTTCATGCATAATGGATGTAGGTCAAAGTTCAATACAGATTGTTTTATTATTATATTCTTCCAGAAGAAAATACTCGTTAATTAAAAAAAAATGTACCTATATTTGTATAATATACGTTGTTTTCTTTAATAATATGATAAATTAGCCGTAATATATACTGCTGAATAAATTAGGACACTTTTTTCATCGTTCTGTATAAATATTATAAAACTTTCATTTCCACTGTTCTCAGATTATCATCAACCGTTTTATTAAAATTTAACGGCAATCGTAAAAAAATGTCCCATATCTTTAATTCAGTAGTGTATGATTTGCGTTTGAAAATAATTCTAATTTATAAATAAAATATAAATATAATTAGCATTACTATTAAACAAAATATTCTCATTACTTGGAAATTATGTGAAAATAAGTTATTTTTTCATGTACAGAAACACGGAATATTATAATTTACCAGGATAATTCACTTCATGTATAAAAACTCGCAATAGAAACATAATTTTTAACAATCAATCTATGAGAGAAGAGAACCAAATGCAAATGGATAAACTTTTATTTAAGTTCAATACTTTAATAACAGCTAATTATTTTTCTACTCCTGCATAAATATATCTCCATTATTTCAATTTTTTTAAATGAATTAACCTATAATTCACAACAGTGAATTATTATTCATAATTCACTCTTCTCGACCAATCACAGAGTGAGAAATCCATAATTCACGGTTATTTTAAAGACGTGATGTGGAATCACCAAGCAACGGCCATCTGAAAGTTGACTTTATTTTTTCTACGACCACTGAGAAATCTGCTCATTGTATGTTTGTTGTTGCTAGGGAAATGAGGTAACATTGCAAGCATCGTGCGAAATGAATTTGTTTTGTGAGTATTTCAATACAGATCAGCTCATTTAAGTACAGGTGCCATTGCTAGGATACTTCTTTAAAATTGACGGACAAAATAACTACACCTGCGTTATCAAGCAACCATCTTTTCGTAAATAAAAGATTATCCGATAAAACATAAACCTTTCGTGGTACAACAAAAAATGTTGTGTTAAATTAAAATGGATATCTTGTGAAGTGAGGTTATTAACCGACAAATCATGCTCCCAAAGAAGTTAGTGGGGGGAGTGGACAGAGAGGTAAAGTAGTAAAAGTAGTAACTCTTTTTGTCGGTTCTGGGAATGGACGCATAAACCATAAACGAAATATGACAAAATTATATCAAAATCGTGTATCACTTACGTAATAATTAGTACTAAAGTATTTTTTTGTTTTAAATATTCTGCAGTAAAGCGATATAACGAATTGAACATATTTTGACGTCACGGATACTCGCATTGATTCTATTGAATTGAAATATGAAAAGTGCAAATCACGCGTCTGCCGCTGCGCCCAACGCCTATTGTAGGCTAAAATAGAACTACGAAATATCATTTCATTTATTTTGCTTGTTGGCATTTAAGATTATATTTGTTGGGCTTCTATTACTTGTTTCATAATTTCACTGTTCTATTGTGCTGTGTTGAAAATCTATTGAATAAAATTGTGTGTTGAGGTTAGGTTACATCACTACTAGCGCCACTGTTCTCAAACTTTCGTATGATATTTTCTCGAATATAAAGTAAAATATTCTAAAGTTGCCAAAGGAATTTTATCTTTATTTATATAAAGTTTAATTGTTGTAAATTAAGACCTATAATTTGTAAATATTATTTTTACAATAAGAAATATATAATATCAACTATCATGAAAAATCGTTGTGTTAGTGCCACTGGAGGAGTACCAGTGACGTCACACAAACTTTACAAAGTTATATCTCGGGTAATATATGGAATTTTCACATCGAGTTTTCACTGATCGTCATATATTCTAATGAAGTTTCATAAAAAAAATAATAAAAATTGGTTTATGTGCCCATCGAACTGAAAATTTCATCTTTCACAGTCCAACGCTCACCACAGACCTATTTAATTAGCGTGATGATATATTTATTTTCATTAACATTTCATGTTAAATCTGAAGAAGGCAGCACTTTTCTGCCGCAACGTCGTTTAATAAATAGATATTATACAGATCTAAACCCAGTTATTATTCTTTATTTTATAATCTAAGTTCTTTGTGATAATTTTGAATGGTTGTTTATTTGTTTAATTTACTCAAGAATTTAAGATATTCAGAAATTTAGTAAGTCATTTAGCAACCTACATTTCATTATCTTAATCGTAACATGCTCTAATAACTTGCTACCAACTTGTTTCATTGTTCTCAACAATAATATACATAGAATGAAATCTGAGCATACTGTACGCAAGTCCGTCCTAACCTAGAATTCAGTTTCAAGTTTGCATATTATCGATTTACTCCAGTTTCCAGAGTTCTCCCCAACAATTCGGTCCTCATTCCCTCATCCAGATCCTCTCTGAACTCTGAGTCCTCAAAGAGTGAAGTAACCCCCTCAAATATCTAGTTTATCTATTAATAAAGCGTGTTTTCCTTTTTGTGATATTTTCGATTTGAAGTTGAAGATTTGCCAGCGGCACAAAGTGAGTGGAAAGTTGTTTAGCCGTCTATTGTTTATATGTTTTCAAAAATAGTTGGATTTTGTTGTGGTGGAACCATGGCTGAGTTCAGAGTGTTTTTTAATTGTTTTTTATAATTATGGTTGTTGGTGTTTGCCATGAAAACAATAATGAGGTAACAATTTACATTGTTTAACAAAAATTTTAGGTTGCTTTTATTCGTATATGTTCATTGAATTGTATCAATAAACCTGCTTTTGTATTGTGTTATCATAATGTTGTGTGTTCTGTAATATAATATACTGCTTTCAATACTTTGAGTGAAATACAGATAAAACGAAGTGAGGTTAGGATAGGTTATGCTTCTGGTTCGGTTAAGGTCATTTCTTTTTAAAACTTATGCGGTATTTTTTAGAAACAAAATTATTAACTTGTAAACGTTTATTTTAAATAGTGGATTATTGTTTTGATTTATATTAGGTGTGTCAGGATCACAGATCAAAAATATTTTTTTAATACGTAAAATTAATTCGACTGTAGTGATATTTGTCAATAGTTCTTTTATATTATAAACATTGAATTAACTTATAAATATACCTAATATAGGTACCTAATATTAATAAATGAAAAGATTATTTAATATTTATTTATTTAGATTACTGTGCAACAGACCGTCTAATAAGAGGACAGGAACAATGGGGTCATAAACCTTTTTTCATTTTATTTTTTTTCTGTAAGTTTGAGTAAAATTATAAATATAGATACTAATTTTAATGTTAAAAGGTATTTAGTTATTAAGATACGATTTTTTTTAAATTGGCATCCCATTTGAAATTTTTCGCTTGTGACGGCGGCACCTACGTCATCTTGTAATTCTACGAAACACGCTCTTGCGGAGAGCGAGGAACTACACCAAGTCTTAAATTGACTGTTATCAGTCATTGTTATTTACTGAGAGGTTTTTACAAATATAGTTTATTCACATTACCTGGGCAAAATAATATAACAAATATAATAAAAATAAGTTTAATTTGAAAATAGTTGTTAACTGCAACATATGACGAGATGACAGGTGTGATAATAATAATAATAATAATAATAATATCATTTATTTAGTTTTACTAATACATTACAATAATATTACAATAGAATAAACAGTTATGTCAGTGTGGTAAATAGTAAATAAATTAAGTACATTCATAAATTTGCCTTAATTTTGTTTTAAATTCTCTTATCGTTGTAGCATCTTTTACTGTTTTACATAAGTTATTGTATGTAATCAGGCCTTTGTGGTAAATTGACTTACAAGTGCTAGTTTTATTAGTTCGTGTAACATAAAAATTTTGCATATTTCTTGTGACATATGTATGTACATCATTATTATATTTTATATTTTTTACTAAATATTCTGGTAGTTTTCCCAATAACATTTTATGTATGAAAGTAAGCACATTAAATTCTACATATTGTTTAACATTTAACCAACCTAACTTATCTAACATTGTTTGTATACTTGTGTATCTACTACATTTTAAAATAATTCTCATAGATCGATTCTGCAGTTTTTGCAATTTTTCCAGTGCCATATTGTTACACATGTATAGAATTGTTGAACAGTAAGTAAAATGCGGCAATATAATAGTATTATATATCATCAACGTTGTCCAAGATGACAAATTATTAGAAATCCTAGCTAAATAGCTTAATTTCTTCGATATTTTTTTACACAAGTACTGTACATGTTTGTCAAATTTTAGTTTGTTGTCAATAACAATACCCAGATATTTGATTTCCGAAACAGAATCTAACTCTATATCATTAATTTTAATTTTAACATCTTTATAAACAATTTCTTTGTTTCGTGAGGATAGAAACATAACTTTAGTTTTACTGGCATTTATTTTTAATTTGTTGCTATTCATCCACTGTATGGTATGTTCAAGGTCTTTATTCATTAAATCGCATAGTTCGTTTCTATCCTTACCTTCAATGTATACAAGAGTGTCATCTGCAAAAAGGTGTATTTTACAATGTTTCAAAGTATTAGGGAGATCATTGATGTAAATTATAAACAAAAAAGGGCCCAATACACTTCCTTGCGGAACTCCTACATCAATATTGATTTTATTCGAATAACTATTATTTAATTTTACACATTGTGTTCTGTTTGTTAAATAGTTTATAAACCAGTCCAATGCTTTATGTTTTATGCCATAAGTAGCAAGCTTATTTATTAAAATATTTCTATCTAGAGTTTCAAATGCTCTTTTTAAATCGACAAAGGCAGAACATATAACATTATCATCATCAAGTGATAATTTCCAATCATTTAACAGAAGGTTCAATGCTGTCTCGCACGAATGATCTTTACGAAATCCTGATTGTTCAGGAACCAAAATATTATTGTCATTAAAATATTGGGTAAATTGTTTATGAACCACAAGTTCTAATATTTTCTCACAAGCTGCCAACATGTTTATTGGTCTAAATTCTTCTACTTTGGTAGTACCTTTAATTTTATGTATAGGACTAATCACTGAGTTTTTTAGTTGATTGGGGACGATACCTGATGTCAGTGATCCATTAATGTATTCTAATATTGCGTAACCCAATATATGAAAGTAATCTTTTAAGAATTTAAAATTTATTTCGTCAATACTAGATTTATTTTGTTGTGAAAAAATAAGACTTTTTAACTCATTAATATTAATAGTGGAAAAAGTACTAAAGCCTATGTTATCGTGATTAATTTTGGTTACATTATCAATAACGTTGTTTGTTGTATTTGGAATAGAATCTATAACTTCTTGAATACTGTCTACAAAGTAATTGTTAAAAATTTCAACGATATCATTTACATCAGTGTAATTTACATTATTATACATAATATTTGTTATCTCTTTGTTGGTATTAAGAGAAGTGAATTTCTTTAAAGGTTTCCACATTAATTTGGAATTGTTTTTACATTTATCAATGCAATTATTATAATATAATTGTTTTTCATGTTTTATAATATCGGTTACTTTATTTCTTTTTAATTTGTATATAATCCAATCATCTTTATTGTTTGTAAAAACAAACCTTTTATAAGCATTGTCTCTCTCATGTATAGCGAACTTAATTTTATTATTGAACCAAACTTTATTTTCTTTATAAACTCTACTTGAGATAAAAGTAGACTCTTCTATACTAGTTTTTATATTGTGATACATATTATTAAAATAGTCATTAACATTTACAATATTGAATTTCCAATTACATGCAACGAGCTTATCTACTAATACATTATTGTCCACTTTACTTATTGATTTACAATTATATTTATCGAAACTTTGAGAGTATGCTAACATAACTGAGATCAAATTATGATCGGTAACTTTAGGTGTATCTTTAACGTCGCAACTTACACTGAAATCGTTTGATATTACATAGTCTATTAACGTTCGTGATGTGTCTGTGACACGAGTAGGTTTGTTAATTAATTGTTTGTAACCACTTATTTCTATGATGTTTTTTAGTTTATTGCTATAATAATTTGTAGTATCCAGCCAGTCCACATTAAAATCACCAACCACTAATATAGTTTCATTTACTGTTTCTTTTGTTACAAACCAGTCCTCCATGAAATTAACGAACGCTGCTAAACTGCTACTTGGAGACCGATACATTGTTGCAAGCAGATAATGCACTTCGTTGAATGAAAATGTTATTGACAGTAACCACCAGCAATTATGCTCCACTATTTTGCTATCTATTTTAAAGTTCAAGTCCGCTCTCACAAATATTAACACCCCTCCGGTATGTCTAGACGACGAATCACATCGCACTAAGTTGTAATTTTTCACCTGCATTTCATTGTCATCAATATCAACTGTAGTTCTGGTTTCAGTTAAACACATAATTAAAGGGTTCTCACTTTGCATTAAATGGTCTATTTCAGTTTTATTTGACATGTAGCTTTGTGAATTTAAACACAAAATGTTGGACGATCCTTTCATATTATGCTGTAGTTGCTATGCATACTTAACTTTACCTTTTTGTCTTTCTACGATTTTTAAAAAAACTTTGCAGTTGCGATCTAAAGCATTATGGTCCGTTTTTAAATTTAATTTTAGACTACTATTGGTTTTAGTGCAATTAGCACAACTTACTACGGTGGAAGTACAATCCGTATACTTGTGATTTCCCCCACATTCACTACATGTCACTTGATTTTTACAATCTTTTGCTTTGTGCCCAAATCCTAAACACTTGTAGCATCTAATAATGTTTAAATCTTCATATATGTTGCATCTGTCCCAGCCAATATTAACTTTACCCTCATTGATTATTCTTGCAAATGTTTCTGTGTCTACTTCCGCTATTACATTATTTTTATTATTTCGTACCCATTTTGATTTGATTGCAATTGCAGAATGTTCTGTTATTGTGGAATTTTGTTTTTTTAAATTCAAAATTATTTGTTCATCTGTTAAATCTTTTGATATTCCTACTATTTTGATCTTAGGATTTTTTAAATTCGATACTTTGACGTCATATCTTTCACCCAATTTTTTGGAAACTTCATCTTCAAGTTTCCTAACATCTTTTTCTTTTTGGCATTTAATAACGATACCCCCATTTTTGACACTTTTGACTGATGTTACTCCAACAGATATATCAGATAAATTGATATTTTCTCGAACAACTTGTCTAGTTATTACACTTTTTTGTTCTTCTTTTGGCTTAATAACCACCACCGGATTATTTTTAATAATATCCGCGAAGGATTTTTTTTCAGTAACATTTTTAGCTTCCTTAATATTACCCGCTACTAATTTTTCAACAATTTTTTTAAGATCGTCTACTTCATTTTTATATTTATTGAAAGCATCACAAACTATCTGTTTTATACCGTATTTAGTATTTTCGATTAGGAGACATTCTTCACAAAACCACTTCAAACCATTATACGAACTTATGACTACGAAGTCTTTTTCCTTAATTTTCGCGCATTTTAAATGATACCAATGCTTGCATGGCCCCTCACATCCGATTATTTTATCACTATTAAACTCTACATTGCACTGAAAGCAAAGTTTAGCCTCATCATCGGAGTTTTTATCACTCATTTTAATGTTGTTTTAAAGTCACTGGTTTTTTTGACCGGCGCGCACTACACGTATAGATTTAGCTCAGCGCGCATCATGAGCTGAGTACTGTACTTAGTATGGCACAGCTGATGTTTTTACACGATCAATTAGCGAAAAGAAAGAATATTGTTACCTTGATACAGTAAAACACTTAAAAGAATTAAATTCTGACTTAATTTCAAACACAATGCACTTGTAGATATTTGTAAACGATTAACAGTTTCTTAATATATTAGCTGCTTTACACATAACAATTAATTTTTATTAATTACCACTTCAAAATTCAAATAAACACAGCAAGGTCAATAACACGACCATGCGATCAGTCTTTTTCTACTGTTTATAATGAGACTACCGACATTACCGATAAACGACAAGATATAGTACATCAAAGCATATTTATTTTAACACGTCCTAAACTCTTTGTCTAAAAACGTTATAATTAACGAATACCTAATTTAATTTATCGGAGTGTTCATTTTAATAATAATAAGTAATTATTACAACCCTGAAAAGCAAGTTATTATTTGTTATCAACACCTCTTTTGCCTTGCCATGCTCTACATTCTATTACAAGATGACGTCACGATTTTGCAACCGCGAAACTTCAGAAAGGAAATTATGAATGAAAAGTTGAAAAATTATAAGAAATATTGAATAATATGTCACTGAAGTGATCTAAATTTTTATAATTTGTAAAAAAAAAGTGTATGACCCCATTACAAAAGATAAACATTTAAAAAATAATAAATATTAATACAAGTGACATCTGGAAATACGAACATAAAATTAACTAGATGTGTATTGAAAAATACCAACATGACTAAATTTCAATTGGTAAATTGGGCTCATCTGATTAATGGGAGATAAAATAAGAATGTATATGCTGTAGGTAAATAGAATGTGGAAGGATGTCAGGTTTGACAGTTGTGGATAAAAAAATTGAACAGGTAAACATTTATGTCAAGTAATTGTCAAAATAGTCATACGCAAGGAACAAGTCATACATGTTCAGTTGGTTTTATATGTATAAGAAAGTAGTGTGATGTCCACACCAGATTTTTACGACCTTTCTAGATAAAAATAATTATTAGGAACGAATCTTAATAGTTATTTACGATACAAGTGCGTAAAGCTAGTCTTTAGTCACAAATGGGTCAAATAAAACACGAGCGTAGCGAGTGTTTTAAGACTCCTGAGTTTTTCAAAATCTGTAATCTACGCTACTGTTTGTGACATTACAGCAAGGTAAACTTCATCATTTTTTCTTATCTTAACTAAAAAAAATTGAAAACAAACACGTTTTTACTTCATACCTGCTCATGATTTCTCAATATTATCACTAGAACTCCATTTAATATTTATCGGAATTTTATAATTGTAACAAGTATTGTCGGAACTTCAGAAGATAAAGTAGGTATCTAAAGAAAAATATTTTTTATACGACAAAGTTTAAATCATTTGTTTGTGAGTCTGTGTTAGTATAATACTAGATGAGTGCCGTTTGTAATAATTAATGTAAGTGTCAAGTGTTATTTAGTCAATTGGTAATTGAGCGTTTAGTAGCGCGCTAACTACTACGGAATTGGTGTCACTACTGGTAGTGTATAGTGAAGAACAGTTGTTTAATTTTATAAACAAAGTATAATAATATTTATGTGTTTTGTACTTTATATTTTGTAATTGTGACAGGTACGTAAGTATTATTAAAACATGTGTAATGTATTGAGTTAAAAAGTTTTAACCTATGTATGAATCGTATAATAGATATTTACGATATTAGTGGGATAAGAGCATTATTACGATATGCATGTGTAATCACATAAGTATATTAATAATGCATTATCACACCTGTATTGTACAATATTTTATCTAGCCCGCCCAAAGTTAAAAAAATAAAATAATTTGGCTTTATTTTTATTTTTTTTAATTACATATTCTGGGCATTAATGGGTTAAGAAGATTTAATTATTTAAATTAAGAAAGAAACGTTGAGTTAAATAATAAGTTGATTTTATTTTTTGACAAGTAGAAAATAAATCCAAATAGTTGCTGTAAAAATGGTTTCAAATCCATGATGATCACAATTTGACATTAAACAATTTCGTAAAAATGAGTGATTTAGAAATTATTTCGTCGGATATTGAGGAAAAAGCTTTAAAAAATTATTAATTAAATATTAATTAATTTAAAGAATTGTAAAGATTATATTATGAACATTTATAATAAATAGTACGTTAATGAAAACCAGTGCTTTAATGAAGCACTATATAGTGTCTATAGTCTTTGCATTGATACTTGTATTTTTAAATAGATTTTATACGCAACCTTGTAATAAACATTAAATTTTTGTATATTTTTCAATCGCATGGTACAGGTATACCTAGCAGAAGTGCTATTTTGAGCGCTCACATTAAAATTATATTGCTCATTATATGTACATTATTTCCAAAATGAACATTTGTAACTTTTGTATTTACGACTGATTTAAAAGTAGGTAATAAAAGATATAACAGTTTAGAAATGAAAATGTTTATATTTTTGCTAAATTTTGCTAAATTGTCGGTGTTATTAATTTTCTTTACTATTATTTCTAATTTGTAATATCATTTTTTCGAAATAATTGTTATACAACCCCGTATCATATTTATATTTTTCTAATGGACAAAAAATTTATAATATACCAGTTAAAAAATAATAATTTTATTCTATCGTTTGAGAACAACTGGTTGAATTTTCTTTTTGTTATTCCTATTAAATGAGGCCATTTTTCCTGGTCATTTTTTGTATAAAACATTTTTGTCCAAAGTCATGAGTTCGCCCAAAAGAGCTCTGGTTGTTTTAAAGGAAACTTCCTGTATAGTAACATCACTTAATTTTCTCGTTCAAGAAGTAATTTAAAATAATCAAATGTATACAAGATGATTCCCCTTAACAAACATCTTCGGTGGTCATAAGTTGACCGCAATTATTGAGATCTGCGAAAGCAGAGTGTTACACCCAAAATGGGCAAGTGCCGACAAAGGAAATAACAGTAAATAGATATTTATGTATCAAGGCACTGAAGTTCAACTTTTTATCACGAAAATAAACCATGTGAGTGATAAAAAGGAACTTCAGTACCGAGGTACATATTAAGTTTTATTTGAAATCTAAAATTCGAAAAAACTGTAAAAAAATTACAATATAGGTTAAGTTTATACATCTGTCAGTTGTCAATAGAAACTGACTGTCTGCGTTTCCAACCTCGAACATTGAAGTTATCGTAAATAACACTCAAAATTATGTTTTTTGTCCTCAATTTCATCATCGGAATTAAATAGTTAATTCTTCTTGCAAATTTTGTTTCATGTTACGTCCAAATTTACTATATTACGTCAATATATCTGTCAAAATTATCCTAATTGTACAATAATTATTTAACGGTTGCCAACACTGGGTTGCTCAAAATCATCGTTAATGGGTTACTTTAGTGACGATTTCTGAGCTTTTAATGACGATTTTTGAGCACTTTAGTGCCGATTTCACATAAAACATATTATATTATAAACAACAATGGGTGGATAAGATTATTTTTGCTGTTTTCCAAATCGGAAATTTAATGTACCTTTCAGTGGGGGTTTAATCTCTTTAGTTCATCTATATTATGCACTTGTAAGATATACATTTATCATACATCTGACATCAAACAGTATTCATCCCTCAAATGCTAGATTTACAATAATAATTTATCAAAAGCAAGTACCCCTAAAAGCTCAATATTACATTTACATAATTCCGCCAATCCACTTACATAACCCCTAAATCAATCACTCAAACTGACAGTTGGAAACTAGACCGTGTGACTGCGCACATCTTGTTAGGGTAGGCCAGTAGAAGGCTGGTGTAGCAGCGAAATAAAAGAGTCCGGATATTACGCGAGTTGGGACTCGTGACCCGACGCCCACACAATCAAACGAAGACGCTAGCGATAGGCCGAGTTTCGCGTATTTTTAGCGTCGGTCAGTCGGGCAACCTTCACTGGTGTTGGATTCTGCAAGGAGTGTGGTTGGGACGACAGCAAAGTATTTATTTTAATGACAATACTAAATGCTGTAGTGTTATAGCAGAGCTGGGAGTATCTTACATAAAAAGATATTCGACAGTATCTAAGATACTTTATCTTAGATACATTCTATTTTATGTAAAATGTATCTTTTATTAAAATACTTTTTAAAAGTATCTGTATCTTTTATCTTAAAAAATATCTTATATCTTAAAAATGTATCTTTCATCTTATAAAGTATCTTTTATCTTAAAAAAGTATCTTTTGCCTTAAAAAGTATATTTATTTAAAAAAAAATATCTTATTTGCAAATATTTAAGATATGAGCCAGTGAAATATTTTGAAATATTTTTTAATGTTTAAGCTTACAGTTAGTATAAATATTTAAAATTTACTCAGATATTTCTTAAAAGTACCTAATGATATTTTAAAGTATTTAAAAGTATCTAAAACATCTAAAAGTATCTAAGATATTTAAAAGTATCTTAAGTATTTATATTAGATACTTTTAAGAAATATTTGTATCTTAAGATACTTAGAATAAAAAGCATCTAGATATTTATTTAAAGTATTTTTCCCAGCTCTGTAGTTATAGTTACATTCAGGAATTATTTCTTTAAAATTAATTTGGAGTAGTTTTTACAGCTGCACTATTAATGTCCATTATGACTAAATAATTATATTTGGAGCCAACACAGTTATGTCGCGAGTATGTTATATATACATAACATGGATAGACCTATGTCCGCAACACGGTCTATGAGACATGACATCCCATGTATGTAGACATCGTAACGTTAATGATATATATTATATATATGTTTTATTTTTATTTTTTCTATTTATCAAAAATATTTCAACATTAATTGAATTAACAATAAACAAATTTTAGTTAATAAATAAAATCAACTAGAGCATATGTTAGAGCAGGGGTGGGCAACCTCCGGCCCGCGGGCCAGCTCCGGCCCGCGTAAAGTTCCAATCCGGCCCGCGAGATCTTTAGAAGATATAATAAATATTTTCAAAAACAAAAATTTTAAATTAGGTTAGTACCCAACATAAAGAAAATGGGAGATTTACAGTTTAATTTTCGATATAATTCGTCTAGTATAAATTAAGAAATAAATATAGTACTTAGTTAATTTTGTTTTATTATTGTTTTTTATATTTAAAAAAAAATTATAAGTAACAAAAATGTGTCAATTAACAACTACGGCCCGCGTACGAAACGAAAATCCTATTCTGGCCCCTGTTATACAAAAGGTTGCCCACCCCTGTGTTAGAGTACTTATTTCATATTTAATTTATAAATATTATTTTTGCTACTTACAAATTTTACTCATACATACATACTTTTAAAATAAATATTCCAACCTCCAAAGAAAACATTATTCTATCACATATTTCATCTTACTATTATAATAACAAAACTTAATCGGCCTTGATACACATAACAAGCTTAGCAGTCATATTGCAAAACTCATCAGGTTGATTTCAAGTTATAATTGACAAACAAACTTTCGTATGACACGGTTAATATATACAGGGTGTTCATTTTCATTGGTACACTATTGCTATTTCGAGAACTATAAGAGCTACGACGTCGGTTAAATTAGTAAACAATTTCTATATTAGAAGACAATTAAAATGAGCGAAAAAAGATTTTTTTTAGACCAGTGGTTCTCAAAATGCAAGGTGCAACTTTCTTATTTTAAATGGCAACCTATTTTTTTTATTTGCTTATTCGATACAGTATTTTTTTCTGAATTTAGTAATATTCACATGTAATGACCAAATAATACTGTGCTTCAAAATGTAGTAGTAGTAGTAATTAAAAAAAAAATAAAATAAAACTTAAAGCTGTATTAAAGTAAATTATGAAGAATTCATTCTTTTAATCCGATCTAAATTATCTTTAATGGTTTATAAAATACAGCTTCTTAAATTTGGATAATTATTTCATTTTTCCATATTTTTATTCTATATTCATTTGATTATAAATTTTGTATTTCACAAGCAATTCATCTAAAAATTTATATATAAGACAATTAAAGTATACTCTACAAGCTCATTGCAATCAATTTCAATTATCGTATTTCGTTTTGAAGATATAGGCGCTCAAACATTTTTCCGGATTTTTTTCTCAATTCTCTGCTGCATAAAATCGCCAAAATTTCAAAAACTAATGCCCATATATAGCTAAAACTAAATTTTTCACAAGTTTCAGGTCGAAAATAGGGGGATAGGGTATATAAAGTAAAATTCTAAGAGATGAAAAATTTTGGCAAAATTTCAATACATACCCCTTGAGTTTTTACGGATCTTGGGCCATTTTCAAACTATTTGTTTAACTTTTCATTGTGCATCCTGATTTTAATGAAACTTTCCAGACTTATGTATTTCGACGAGATGAATCGAGTGGTGTAGTTGCCAAGTCCGTATCTTTTTTCGTTTTAGAGATATCGATCTGGAAAATTTTTGGTGGAGGCGGTTTGGGACAAAATTTCAAAAAAATTAAATTCGCTGAAAATTTGTTTGTATGTTAAGTAAAGCATGTAGTTTTCAAATCTGGAGTCTATTTTTCGATAACTCATTTGGTATTGTAGTTATGGCCTTGGAAACTTCAGATTTATTAAATTTTCACGTATTTTCTACTATGTTTAAGATTTTTCTCAATATTTTATTTATTGGTGCAACTATTGAACTATAAATTGGTACAATAATAAATTAAGGATTATTTAACGTAGAAAAGAATATAATTCATTATCCTTTTAAAACGAAGAAATTAAACTATTCCTCATTGTGTTAACAATTATTATAAATATTCGGGTATCGCACTTGTGCAAATACTCGATATGCAAAATATTCACTGTATTCGATTGTCATTGGTCTAAATTAAGAAAATACTGCAACGTGATTGGTTGAAATTTTTCGAGGGAAATATTCAAGTGTATTGGCAAGCTACCAATATTTTATGAAATAAAAAAGAATTTGCAAATTTCGTAATTCGTGTCAGTGGAACTTATGAAGTATATTTTGAACTGAGTGTACAGACAACACTGCCATCTATCGCCACACCTCTCACAGCTGCATAATAATAATAATAATAGTTTTATTGCAGTGGTAAAATTGTTTTTTCACGACATGGTAGGAAACCCCTCTGTTCTTCTCCCGAAATAGTGAGGAAAATGTGTTGTTCCTCTCTAGAGAGGAAAATATAGAAGTGTTACCAATATAAATGTTATTTACAAAAAATATATTATAAAAATTTTAAATAATTCCTAATTTTATTGAAAATCCTTATTTTAGTGATATACATACTTTAAATTGTCTTACAATTATGTCTTATATTTTTCTTTTTCTTATTTAATTACAAATTTGACATCTTATTAAAGATATTTAAGATTGGTTCATTGGCAACACTGCTGCACCGCCTTGTGTCTGATAACCTAACTTTAGCGTGCCAGTCTGTCAGTTGAGTTCTCAAAGTGTATTTTATGTTCGAGCAAATCGTTTTTAGAAACATGTCGTGAAAAAAATGTTGTGTCTAACACGAGAGGAAAGCTCTTCTTCCACTCTCGTTCGAAATGCCTCACTCGCTGCGCTCATGAGGCAAACTTCGAACTCGAGCGGGAAAAAGAAGCGCTTTCCTCTCTAGTTTGACAAATAAATATTTTTCACGACATGGTAGGAAACCCCTCTGTTCTTCTCCCGAAATAGTGAGGAAAATGTGTTGTTCCTCTCTAGAGAGGAAAATATAGAAGTGTTACCAATATAAATGTTATTTACAAAAAATATATTATAAAAATTTTAAATAATTCCTAATTTTATTGAAAATCCTTATTTTAGTGATATACATACTTTAAATTATCTTACAATTATGTCTTATATTTTTCTTTTTCTTATTTAATTACAAATTTGACATCTTATTAAAGATATTTAAGATTGGTTCATTGGCAACACTGCTGCACCGCCTTGTGTCTGATAACCTAACTTTAGCGTGTAAGTCTGTCAGTTGTGTTCTCAAAGTGTATTTTAGGTCCGAGCAAATCGTTTTTAAAAACATGTCGTGAAAAAATGTTGTGTCTAACACGAGAGGAAAGCTTTTCTTCCACTCTCGTTCGAAATGCCTCATGAGTGCAGCGAGTGAGGCAAACTATTACATCACAAACGTCAATAGAATACAAAGTACTACACATTAACATGATCAAAATATTCGCGTATGTCATAATATACATTGTCCAACAAGAAGGATTTTAATTTGGCTTTAAAAGCAGCGAATGTCTTACACTCTTTTATGACACGGCAGATGATTAAAAATTCTCACACACAGAGCACATTCCGAGAACTTTTAGTCTTGTTTAGTTTAGCAAAAGGCACTCTGAGTTTATCATAGTTTCTAGTTTGCATATTACCAAGCCTGGAATTAGCAGTAAACTTATAAACGCTTTGTCAACCTATATCAATGTATTTATCTGTATCCTAAAAGCCAGCATGGTTTCGCTTTCAACTTCAACGATTTCAGTTACAGAATCCCGGCGCTTGGATTCACGTGATCAGCTGAAATGTGTTGGTATTGAAAAAGATTCACAGGCGACTCGGCAACCAAAATAACAGTCAGTCGCTACTGTCAGTGGTCAGGGCTCACTGCCATCTGTCTGTCTCATTCTAACTGCTGTTTGACTGTGCCTTCTAATAACTTAACTAACTCATCATCATGGTAAGTAGTTTTTAAAATGGCCCATTATTTACATTAAGCATGAAGTTTATTTTATTATTTTTATTTAATAACATTAAACACTTATTGGCTGGTACCACGAGTTCTGTTTTTGGGTGTTTTTAGAGCAGTGTTTTAGCGCTGTACAATGTTCTAAAATTATTTTATAAAAAAATACTTCAAATAAAAGTGGTAGACAATACATTTCTCTGTAACTTCTATTTGAAGCATTTTTTTATAAAACAATTTTAGAACATTGTATAGAGCTAAAACCAAGCTTAAAACACTGCACTTAAAACACTGCTCTTAAAACACCCAAAAAACAGAGCTCCTGGTACCAGCCATTAGGTTTAAAGTACCGTAAAAAATATTATTGTATACCTAAATATAGGTGCAATTGCAAGATGATTTCTAGAGAGCGGATTATATACACGAAAAAACTGAATTATACGCGCATATAAATGCACTGATTTTTTCGGAAATATGCACTCATTATGGCAATATATACAGCAAAATATGCAAAAAAAATTATTAGATAAAAATTATAAATGAATTTAAAGATATGCAAAAACAAATATATATGCACTATGCATATAATCCGCTCTCTAATGATTTCTGAATTTATCTCTTTTATTTATCTTTCCTATTATTAAAAATATTTAAATGACATATGGTACATGGGGTAAATAGCTCCGTGGTAACGTGTCGGACTGTGGATCGTGAGATCCTCAGTTCGAATCCCACTGCCGACAGTTACAAATTTAAATTTACCCCTGTGGTACCCCCTCCACTAACATCTTCGGGGGCTATGATTTGACGGCTGGTAACCGCACTTCATACGAAAAAATATATCACTTACCGAGATCTGCGTAAGCAGAGTGCCACACCCGTAATGGGTAAAAGGCGTGATGATATATTTATTTATTTATATTTTATGGTACATGGAATATGGTATAGGTGTAAATACACAAAATAGAACAATTATTTGCTTCCACCATTTGGAACAGTTTTTTTTTATATATAATTACCTGTATATTTCTCTGGTTGTTTCAAATTCGATACTTCAGGAAGAAATATAAATAAAGAGCAGATTCAATGTTATATTTATATTCATAAAGCACACATTTTAAATTCATTTAAATGTGAAAACTAAAAAACAATAAAAAAAATATATCACTATACTCTGTATAACAACTTTTATCTACAACTGTCAAATAATATAGCCATAATTCAACCGTTGTCTATCAATTAATGACCTTTATTACTGTTGCTAATGAAATAATATTGACAATTCGATGAAATAATATTATTCATTCTTTATGTCAAATTCAAATCTGACATGCCAAAAGAATAAAATCAAAATCATTTTTAAGTAATTTTTTCCACATAAAAAAACCAAAGACACTAGTTTTCTCATTTTCCATACATTTATTTTCATTTTAAGCTTAAACTGGGGCTGAATAATTGGTTTTAAGATTTTCTGCTAAATGTCAAATCACTTCAAAATTTTGTTAGAACAGTACGTAGCCTAGTGATGGTTCCTACAATTTGTCTATGTTTATAAACACACAATTTTTTTGTGTTTGTCAGAGGAAAAATTCTACTTTTCTTATAATTTCAAAATAAATATTTGACAAAATGTTGTGGATAAAGTATAATATTCTACTCGCATGTAATGATTTACATTACTCGCGTTCGCTCGTGATGCACACTTCATTCTCAAGAGTAATAGCTTACATTACATACTCATTGAATAAAATAGTATTACAAGTAGAATCGAAATAATAGCGCAAATATTTGTAATTCTTCTGATACAAAATTACCAGTACCTAACATTAATGAAGTAAAAATGCAGTTTTTTTACAAATCCAAAAAAAAAAATCTAAAATCTAACAGGCAGATCCATAAAAGGGATTAGCGTTAACTCCATTTTTTTCAAACATCTGTAACTTCGTTTCTAAATTAATTACATTATAAAAAATGTATCAAATGTTATGCTAACCAATCTTGATTAAATCATAATAATAGGTATTTACTTTACAAGTGGGCAAAGTAAGGAATTACCCACGAGAGAAATTTTAGCACACGAAGCCGAAGGCTGACTGTGATAATTTTATCGATTAGGTAATTCCACATTGCCCACGTGTGAAGTATAACGTTTTAATTAACATCTCTTAATAAATGCAAAATTTATTAAAGAAATATTATTTGACAGTGACATAGGCTTAAATTTTTTAAATTAAAATGTCAATCGAAGTGGTTACCAAGATGTTTTACGTTATTATTAATGTTATATATAACAAAATACTCACTAGTGGATTTTCTCAAAATTATACCCACTAGTGGGTAATCTGTTACTTTCCTTGTTTAAAATCGCCATAGTTATAGAGCATCTATTGATAGGTGTAATATAAAAATAATTATGTTCTGAGAATGGCAAATGAAGTTGCGAGTTATAATAAAAAAGGAGTCAGCGCTAATCCCTTTTATAAATCTGCCTGTAAATTGCTATAATAAGGTGCGCAATAATAAGGATTTCTACAAGACAACCTATACAAGAGTCTAAAACGAGTATAACAGCATAGATATGTTGAACATGTGTTTGAGATCGTAAAGTTTTAATTTTATTTTTTATTAAAGTAAAGTATTTATTATTATTATTTAAGTACGAGCTAAGACTATCTATTCTGAAAATGTTTAATCATAATTTGTTGCGTTAAGAATACTTTTCTGGCGTGAAAATTATTACAGTGCAGAAAAAAATTCTTAATTTTTATTTTTAAAATAACTCCAGAACGCCTTCATAAAGCAATGCGTGTATTCGGCCTTTTTTAGAGAAAAAACGGAAAAACTTTACAACGCCGCGGAAAACTAAAACAAAATTCATATGTCCGTATAGATGAATAAAATACAATTCAAAATATATGAAAATATATAGGATGTTCCATTTAAAAACAGACAAAAAATTCTCGCCCAGTCGTCACGTAACACCCTAAATATGTAAAAATAAATTTACGTTATGCTACTTGAGTAGTCGAATAAATTTTGTTAATAAATTTAAGCTGTAATTCTTACAAGAGTGTATTTCTAAGTGTAATATCCTGTATATATGTATAATTAATTTTTTGAATTATGTATACATCCTTCATCTAAGAAATAAAATAAATTTCTTGGCCTATTATATAATATTTTAGTGTGTATTAATTTCATTAAATACTTATCACATTTCAAAAAGAAATAAATTAAATATGTCACAAGAAAAACCTATTTCAATGCTTTATGTGCCATAAATAAATTTACAAATATTCGCACAGCACAAAAATAATAGTAGTAGTTTAATATTATGATTTATGACTGCAGTACAGAGTTCTAAATTATAATTTATTAGAGAAATAAATTATATTTCTCTCAATGTTTCTTATTTAATAAATGTCAACCAATTTTATTTATAGATTTTATTTCGTAGCTGGTCTAAAATAGATAATCAATAAATGTCCACTTTTGTAATTAGATATAACTCCTGCTCTTATTAATTATTTCATATAATCCTCTTAAACTGCCATAAAATAATAAATGTGATTGATATATTATTCATAAATGAATTGAATAATATTTTAGGGCAAATCTAAATTTATAATTGTGGAAATCAAATAATAAGTTGTGCGAAATATAGGTCAAGGAATGGTTAGTTGAACTAAAGCCCGTCCCAAAATAATATGAACTTGATGTTCAAAACATATGTTGTAATTTGCAATGGGATCTTTCATCATTAAACAAAATAATTTTTTTATGGTACTTTATCTAAAATGAAGACTATTATATCTACACTTTTAGAAAGTCGTAATTGTTATTCACAAGCCACAATGATTTTTTAAAAATGTTGTGACGTCATTGTAGAGGTGTTGCTGGATCTTAAACAGTGCAGATTGTAAATAATTGTAGTCATATATTTTTTTACTTATTTTATTATTAATATTACAATAAAATAGAACATTTATGTGACAAAAATTATTTAAATCTCCACTGTTTGAGATCCACCAACACCTCTATAATGACGTCACAACATTTAAAAAAAATCATTGTGGCTTAATGAATAACAATTAAGACTTTCTAAAAGTGTAGATAGTCTTCAATTTAGATAAAGTTTCATAAAAAAAAATTAAAAAGAAATGCTGAAATACTCCATTTAACATTGATTCTTTTTCACACTAACTTTTTAATTTTACTCTATTTTTATGTAAGTGGACGAACCCGTGTCACAATGACAGCATGATGAAGTATGTACGACTTGGATATTTTGGTTTTTGATATTATACAATTCCAATTTCTTCTGCCAAGACTGGGGACATGCCGAAAAATCTGTACTGAAAATAAACTTGATACTTTTGTGAAATGTATTGTCTACCAACAATTTAAAATCTTGGCACGTTATAATTTTCCTAACAATAATTTACAAATTTTTCGTCATATTTATTGCATTTAATTTGACGTATAATTTACTATATAACAATTAAAGTGTAAAGTGATATAAGTAATTAATATCTAATAAGACACATAAATTGATTCCATTTAAAAAAATCTGTATTGTGCAACAAATGCAGCAAATTATCTTTACCACTTGAGGTGTGAAACATTCAAAAATCGACAACAAAATGCATAATTCTACATAAGATGTATACATTCTAAGATCTAAGATTCCAAGAATGTTGAGTCAATTATAAAACTCACAACATATACAGTGTGTTTCATAACTTCGAGTACATACGTTAATGGTATATGTTGTTTGATATGCTGATTACAAATCTAAAAGAATTTTTTTTAAATTCGAAAAATTAAGGGTTGTTTACCTAAAACATTTTTTGTAGTACTGCACTGGATTCGCTTTCCTATTAAACACAAACAATGAAGTAGGTAATCAATAATTTAAATTACATAATACTAGTAAAATGAACAAACAAAATTTAATTATTTTTAATGAAACGATAATTATTAACATAATCATCCACCCAGTGGCAGTGGCAACGAAAAATTATGGACTGGGAAACATGGAAATTAATTTTGCGATTTAAAAAAAAATTATTTTTGATTCGTAATCATCATATCAAATAACATAAACCATTAACGTATATACCTGAAGTTATGAAACACCTGTATTAAATGAATGTAGAAAAAAAAAATGTTAATTTAGCACTAATGAAATACCATAAAATATATTATTGGGTTATAGAGCCCAATAAAGATTTGATGAAACAATTTAATGGATCTCGAAGTAAATCTAGTATTCTTTTTCAAATTTGTAGTTGTTCAAATACAAACGTCAGTAATGCCAAAAAAGTTTGACCCGTGTGAATGTCGAAAACTATTTTTTTGTCAATGTAAAGTAAGTAATGATATTCCAAACAATAACATTTTTATAACACATCATGTTAGACTGCAGAATACAAACAATAAGACATTAAAAATTGTAATTTGGTACCTAACCTAAGTAATAAATTATGTCAGCGGTTGACAAACAAGAGACAGATCACTTAAACTAATATTTGTGTTGTTTTATAGAGCGAAGTAAAGAGCCAGCTCCCCATCATCTGGGTATTGGGCGGCCCTGGTTCTGGTAAAGGCACCCAGTGCGATAAAATCGTCGCCAAATATGGTTTCACACATCTGTCCACTGGAGATCTCCTCAGAGCAGAGGTACGTACACCTATTCAAAAACGAATAGTTTTCTTTAATCTACAGCAGTGATGGCCAACCTCCAGCCCGTCAGCAAATATTAACCGGCCCGCTTAACTTAACCAAGCCAGT
The DNA here is from genome assembly GCA_963942605.1 of Poecilus cupreus. NCBI lineage: Eukaryota > Metazoa > Arthropoda > Insecta > Coleoptera > Carabidae > Poecilus > Poecilus cupreus. Next base: position 4,972,118 of record OZ012733.1, on the reverse strand, counting down.
GGTCAAGTATGAAGCCTGACCACTATCCTGGTTTACAAGTTGGGTAATCTTGATTTTATCCCTTTTTATTTTCATTTCTACTAACTTAATTATAAATGAAATTCATGAAAATTATATATGTTGTCATTCTATTTATCGTAATTTTATTAGATATATTTCACTTCTTTATTTATCCGGCCCGCTAAAATTAATTAGTAGTAACTTTGACCCCAGAATATGAAAACGTTGGGCATAAATAATCTACAGTATTTTAATTAATAGTTCTTTTTTTTAAATAAATAATTATATTATCACGCCAATTACCCATCAGCTCTAGGTGTGGCACCTATGCTCAATGCAGATCTCGGTATCATGAAATATTTTTGCACGTGAAGTGCGGTTACCAGCCGTCAAATCACGGCCTCCAAGGATGGAAGTGGTGGAAGCGCTACAGGGGTAATTTAATTTTAAGTGGTAAAAATTTGCGAAATTTATTTTTCGAAAATATGTCGGCTGTAAGAATTGAGGATCTATGATACACAGTCCGATGCGTTACCACAGAGCTATTATATTTATTCAAATGAGAACATGATCTTTAACCAGTTAAAATAGTTATTTGTATCATTAGTCCAGAAATTACACTTTTGCGAGTGCATGTATATTTTGATAGGCCAAGTCTTAGACGAGGCTTGCAAATTATTTTTCGTGACGATTTTGTCCTTTTATTTAATGAAATTACTGATTTAAAAAATCGAAAACTGTCTGTGAAACATATATAAAAAATATAAAGACAATAAAAATTGTCAACTCTTTCATAAAATGCAGATTCCTAATAATAACAAAGTTATTAATTCACAAAGACCGGCCAATCCAATCAATCGGTAACTACAGACGCGTTTCGCTCTTATTGGAGCTCATCACTGTAGTGTAACCTGCCAATTGCTGTGAGGCAGTAGCACCGATTGACTGGCTCAGCGAGATCTAAGACAGTCAGTGTTGCCAACCTCGAGAAGTGAAGTTATCGTAAATAACACTAAAAATTACGTATTTTGACCTCAATTTCGTCATCGGAATTAATTAGTTAATTCTTCTTACAAATTTTGTTTCAAGTTACGCCCAAATTTACTATAGTACGCAAATAAACTCTATTATGTACGTGTTACATACAATATTTTATGTTTGATTCTATTACAGATTTTTTTATGCTTACAATGACATTAATATTTAACACGACGCTGACATGAAAGAAATTGATAATTTCGAAGTGTCTTTCTTTTGTCTTGTTACCAAATTGTATTATTGTATATTGTTTTTACTTTATCGGACTAGTCCATAATTTGACTACAAATACATATCTTTACTATAAAATCGAGAACCATATTCTCTACTCAGATGATATATTGTTGCAGAATTTTTACAACGGGAACTCATAGAATTTGATAAAGGCGTGACAGTACATTAATTTACTTGAAATAATCAACAAAGTCTGTTGTCATCAATCTAATTAATTTTCTTCTTCGTAGGTGAACAGCGGTTCCGAGCGAGGCAAAACCCTCACCGACATCATGTCCCGGGGCGACCTCGTCCCCAACGAGACCGTCCTGGAGCTGCTGAAGGACGCCATCGTGAAGAACACACCAACCAGCAAGGGTTTCCTAGTGGACGGTTACCCACGTGAGAAGACGCAAGGAGAGCTGTTTGAGAAGTTGGTGGCTCCAGTGGACCTGGTGCTCTTCTTCGATGCGCCCGAGCAGACCTTAGTGGAGCGTCTTCTTGGTAGAGCTAAGACCAGTGGACGGGCTGATGATAACGAGGAGACTATTAAGCTTAGGTTGAAGACTTTCAATGAGAATAATGATTTGGTTGTGCAGCAATATCCCGACAAACTGAAGAGGGTGAGTTATATATTTTTTTTTTATTTTCTTGAACCTAGTATACGAATCATGAAATAAACGATGAGGAGATTTTCACAGAAATACATGTTTTGAGATCCCTTACCACGACTTCTGTCTGGATGGATGGGGGAATGAATGCGTGTTGTTCAATAAGTTATCAAAGATAAAAATAGACTAACAACAATGGGGTCATAAACTTAATAAAAAAGTTGTGTTTTTTTTACAAATTATAAAGATTTAGATCATTTCAAATAAATAAAATTAAATAAATAAATAAATATATCATCACGCCTTTTACCCATTACGGGTGTGGCACTCTGCTTACGCAGATCTCGGTAAGTGATATATTTTTTCGTATGAAATGCGGTTACCAGCCGTCAAGTCATAGCCCCCAAGGATGTTCGTGGAGGAGGAACCACAGGGGTAAATTTAAATTTGTAACTGTCGGCAGTGGGATTCGAACTGAGGATCTCACGATCCATAGTCCGACACGTTACCTCGGAGCTATTTACCCCATTCAGATCATTTCAGTCACATATTATTCAATATTTCTTATAATTTTTCAACTTTTCATTCATAATTTCCTTTCTGAAGTTTCGCGGTTGCAAAATCGTGGTGTCATCTTGTAATAGAATGTACAGCATGGCAAGGCAAAAGAGGTGTTGATAACAAATAAAAACTTGCTTTTCAGGGTTGCAATAATTAGTTATTATTATTAAAATTAATACTCCGATAAATTAAATTAGATATTCGTTAATTATAACGTTTTTAGTCAAAGAGTTTAGGATGTGTTAAAATAAAAATGCTTTTTTTGTACTGTACTATATCTTGTCGCTTGTTGGTAATGTCGGTAGTCTCATTATCACACCTGTCATCTCATGTCATATGTTGCAGTTAACAACGATTTTCAAATTAAACTTATGTTCAGTATATTTGTTATATTATTTTGCCCAGGTAATGTGAATAAACTATATTTGTAAAAACCTCTCAGTAAATAACAATGTCTGATAACAGTCAATTTGACAATTGGTGTAGTTCCTCGCTCTCCACAAGAGCGTGTTTCGTAGAATTACAAGATGACGCAGGTGCTGACGTCAGAAACGAAAAATTTGAAATTGGATGCCAATTTCAAAAAATCGTATCTTAATAACCTAAATACCTTTTAATATTTAAATTAGGATCTATATTTATAATTTTAAAGGTTTATGACCCCATTCATAATTATACGTTTCATGACAATGCGCAGAACAGAGTTAATTTTGGTCATAATTTCAAAATCGATACTAAATGTTTACTTGAATATAAAATAATAAATTCTATTTATTTCGAATACGCTCTCAGGATACAATCTTGTTAACAATGATCTTCAGAACAGTGGTTTATATGCTATTTTTTCAACTACAAGCTTTTAAATCCTATTTAACGAATTTTATATTAATAAAAAGATAAGCATTTCGACATGATTCCTAAAAAATTAGTAGGCAGAAATAAAACTTTGATTTTCTATTTCCTTGTTTTTATAAGGCTGTACACGCACTGTAAACATGTTGTTATAGTAATTAACGTATTAATGGGTCTATTCTGTAACTTAACGGCCTGTTAAAAATTTTATCTACGCCCGTGAGTTAAATGTCACTTAACCCACTCATTTTGCGTGGGTTAAGAGCTTCATTAAAGCACTCGTTTTCATTAATACTACTATTTATTATAAATGTTACAATTCTTTAAATTAATTAATATTTGATTAATTAATAAGTTTTCAAGCTTTTTCTTCTATATCCGACGAAATACTTTCTAAATTACTCATTTTCACCAAATGCTTCAAAAATTTATGTAAACCAACTACATAATTACTTAATGTCAAATTATGGTCGTCTTGGATTTGAAACTATTTTTTCAGCAACTACTTGGATTTATTTTCTACTTGTCAAAAAAATAAAGTCAAATTATTTAAATTTTGTAACTTTGGGCGGGCGTAGATAAAATATTGTACAATACACGTGTGATAATGAATTATTAATATACTTATGTGATTTCACATGCGCATCTTAATAATGTTCTTATCCCACTTATATCGTAAATATCTATTAACCAATGACAAGAAACGTCGCTGAATAAAAATTGAAAATTTCATTTGACACATATATTTTTATTGGTTAAAATTTATTTGTCAAATGAAATTTTCAATTTTTATTCAGTGACGTTTCTTGTCATTGGTTAAAATATTTAACAGGACGTTAAAAATTAGCAGGTAAGTTACGGAATTGGTCCCTAAGGGCGTTATAAGGACAATAATGCATGAGGTCAACCATGTGCTGCCGAGGGCCTCTGACCCGAAGTGTGTACCGAAATTTATCGAAAATTAAATTATTTGAAATGATGTGCGTATTTGACAGTGGTAGTTCGTATTCCTGCAACCATCATAATAATAATAATAATAAATGTATAGCGGGAGGTATTGTGGTGCCCACAGAAAATTTTTTTGCAAGAAGACAAATGCAACTTTAATCAAGCCCTGGTTATTTGCTTTGATCAAAAACAAATAACTAAAACATCTTAATGTGTATCAAACATGTGTGTGAATTCTGATCACTGGCTTGGTTAACAAGTAATGTAACCTTGATTAGTCCCTTTTAGTTCTACGGATAATGAAAGTACATAGTTTTCGAAAAACCTTTATTAATTTTATTAAATTTGTTATTATTGTTCCAGATAAACGCGTTGGGCTCCGTAGACGACATCTTCACAGAAGTAGTGACGTACTTAGACGCTCTGATCGCTACTAAATCCTCCTAACTTCACGCTAGCGGCTAACTTCAGACATTGCAGAGTTCAAAGTTCCACGTCAATGTGGTAGTGCAGGCACACACAGACACGTACACTCATTTCAACAAACTTAGCAAATAATATCTACATTCATTACCTACATACGTACCGTACCTGGTACTGGTACTGGTACCATTTACAATTCTATGAATATGAATCAAGTCAATTTATTGTTCATTATACATTATTAAACGTTATTTAAAATGAGACATGCTGTTTCTTTTTTCCTGATTTGTTACAGTAATTTATTTTGTGATTATCGTGCTTTTAGTTTTGGTTTTATTTATAGTGTATAGTTTATTAATATTCTTCACATCTGTCTTCATTTTCCATTTCTTCTTCGTAGTCAATTGGCTTTTGGGCTCTTCTGTACTTTTTCTTCACCTTTTTACATTTTCTTTTGAGTGCTGTAAATAAAGTAAATAAGAGCAATGTTTTATATCGTTTAATTACCGATATAATTTGTAAAATAATTTCAGTATTTTGACACCAAATTAATGACTTATTTGGACGGGATACTGCTACTGATAGTTTTTATATTAGCTGCTAAAACGAGCTCTGTTTTTGGATGTATTAAGAGCAGTGTTTTAGGCTCGGTTTTAGCGCTGTACAATATTCTAAAATTATTATATAAAAATGCTTCAAATAGAAGTTACAAAGAAATGTATTATCTACCACTTTTATTTGAAGTATTTTTTATAAAATGATTTTAGAACATCGTACAACGCTAAAACCAAGCTTAAAGCACTCCCAGCAAACACAGTTATGTCGCGAGTACGTTATATATACATAACATGGATAGACCTATGTCCGCAACACGATCTATGAGACATGACATCCCATGTACGTAGACAGTGTTCACTATAAAATATTTAAAATTTCTTTGATATATTTTTATATAAAATATATAAAACTTTCTAATTAACTGTGAATATGTATATGTTATAAGTACGGTAACATAACATATACATGTTGTAGGTATGTACCATGTCCAAGACCAATGTGACACCAACAATATAATTTTACGCTCTCTCAAGAGATGTCCGACATGGTATATGTATATTACGTTATTAGTACGCATATAAATGACATACTACTTAGGTTTCAGATATTACATACCAGGTACATCAATGTTACAACTGTGTTTCTTGGGCTGCTCTTAAAACACCCAAAAACAGAACTCGTGGTACCAGCCATGTTGACCAGTGTATATTCTAATATATTTCTGATATTTTAGATTACAGCGAGACAGCATTGTTAGCACAGGAAGTTTGTTGGATAAAACGTTATACTTCACACATGGGCAAAGACTCGATAAAATTATCACTCTCAGCCAATGGCTTCGTGTGCTAAAATTTCTCTCGTGGGTAATTCCTTACTTTGCCCACTTGTAAAGTAAATAACTATTATCTCACTTAACCTCATTATTCATTTAGCAGATATCTACAAAAATATGCTATTCATAGTATTTCTGTTTAGATAGTACAGTTGCTATAAAATTAAACTAGCACTTAAGAAACAGATTTTTGTAACAAGAGTGAGACTCACTACGATTTCTGAAGTCTCGGCACGACGCGTTAGAAAACTCCTTGTACTGTTGCCACAGCGGTGGTCGTGGTTGCAACTCACAGAAGAATGGTAATCGTTTAGCGCAGTGCACAGCACGCCAAGTTTTCTCATCATCTACCACCACACAGTCATCTTTCTTGCGATTTCGCCGTGGGTGACCTGGTGCCCATGCTCGGTACCTTCACAACGATATGATGTTTTATATTTTTTAAATTTTAATATACCTTAATGAGAGAATGGGTGAAATAGATTTCCCAAAGAAGTTCTGTGAAGCAAAAGGAAATAGAGATGTGCGAAGACCCTGGAATATATATGCTAAACCGAAACTAGCAAGTACCTAATCCTTGAAGAAGAAGAAGAATAAGGCATTATATATTTGCTGGCACTATGAAATTGATCTCTTTATAACCGAATATTTTTATGAGTTTTCATTTCTTTGTAACTGGTAATATCGTCATTTTGTATATATCCATTGTATCCCCTTTAGAAGAGCTGATTAGTTTTTGGTGATATCCAATAACCGGAAGTGGTAGTTTACTTGAAGATTTATCAAGTTATTTTGAAATATCTCAGTAAATTGTGGTTTAATGAAAATTTTATTATTAAATTAATGTTTCAAATATTATCATCTACAATTATTGTTCGAAACAATTCCCTCTTACTGTCACTATTTTCAAATTACAACACGTTAAAGAAAAATTATATTTTGATATTTTAAATCTGCTAATCTGTGCTTTTTTAAATAAACAAAACAACGGTTGTAAAATGTCATTTTTTGACATGTATCATAATTTTTTTAAGGGATGATATTGGTGATCCATGTTCCTGCTTTGTTCGATAAGAAATCTTTGGCGGAAGGTATTATGGTGCCCACAACAGATTTTTCAAATTATTTTTCTGTAACTATGACCGGCTAAAGTAACTAGAACATGCAGCTAACTTCAGTTTTGGCCGTCAACTACGCTACTACGGAAATAGAGATGTGCGAAGTTTCTGAAAAATATGCTAAACCCCAGCAAATACCAAATCCTTGAACAAGAAGAAGACATTTTATATTTGCTGACACAATGAAATTGATCTCTCTTTAATAACCGAACATTTTTATGAGTTTTCATTTCTTTGTAACTCGTATAGTTGACTTAAAAATACCAAATTGACAAATAAGTATCAAGAAATACAATACAATACAGTTAGTATAATAGTAATAGTAAATAAAAGTCAATAATAATAATAATTTAGCATTTATATTTTGAGTTGCTTTATTTATCGCCCCGAAATAATACGCTATGTACGCATCTGTGTGTGTTTTTTTTTTGTTTTTTTTTTTTTTTTATTAGGTTTTATTGGGAAATGAGTAAAACTTCATAGTGGGAGTATTCCCTTTTGTATTTCTGCAGCCCACCACACTACAACAATTATTCGATTCATTTTTTCCGTCCGAACTATTCATTTTCACGCACTATTCCTATGTTAAACAATACAGCTGTCACGGCGCGACTCCCGGATATGTTGCGGCGGCGCGCCGCATGATGGCGCAGGTGTCGATGCTTACATAGCGTATAGGTTTGTTCGAACATAGTAATCCTGACAGTTTAAGGCTGTCGGAAACATGTTCATTAACGAAAGTACACCAAGTTTGTAACTACTAATTAGCTTTTCAAGTGCGTATAGTCCAACAGTCCAAAACAGTCATAAGCAGTTACAGACAGTTTGAAGTGTCAAATACAGAATCTAGTTCTTCACCAACCTAAAGCACTCCAGCGGCTCCCCGGCCTCTGTGACAAACACCCCTTCCTGCTGCTGGTCCCCCAAGCCTACATAGGCCACCGTGTCCCAGGGCAGTACCTCCTTAGCCTCGCGCCAGGGTAGGCGACGTGCTGCAAGCAGCTGTCCCAGGCCCAGGGTGCGGGTCTCACTCACCACGTGAGCAAGACGTCCGTCTGCCTCTGCGCATGCGTTCACAGCAGCGGAGATGTTCCCGCCTGGGACGTGTAAGTGGAAGATGCCGGTGTATGGGATACAGGAAGAGTTCATTAGGGCTGGTATATACGAATCAAAATTGAGGCGCAATTTTTATTTGTTTTACTTATGTGAAAGAAAGAGGAGAATAATTACGAACACGGGAATTTTATGGCAAGACAACGCCTGCCTACCGATTCCGCTAATTTATTACGAATTGGACAGAAATTCTTAAAGAAAATTGTAAGCCAAAGAACGAAGGGCAAGGGTGTTACAAAACAGCGAAAGGAAAATAGCATTTATCTACGATAGTGTGTAAAACGGTTGTTTAGTAACATGATCCCATTAGTAACGGGCAGTCACGGGTTGCCAAGCAACGAGTGATTAAAATTTTTAAACGCACCTAATTTGCAAAAATTTTGTTATCATGGCAAACTTCTCATTTAATATTGTGATCCTACTTCATAAATAAAAATATTTTTAAAATATTTTTTGGGGTTTTTCATTATATCGTAGATAAAATTTACGTACTTGTATCGTAAATAACTATTTAAAAACGAAAGTAGGAAATAGTTATTTATTATATAAGTGTTAATAGTGACATTTTATGAGTAAGAGGGGAAGTTTGTGAAACGAGGCGAAGCCGAGTGAGACAACCCCACGAACGAAATAAATCACTTTTAATACAAATATCTTACAAAATTTTATCTACGATCTTCCTAGTGTGTTAGTGAATACTAAAAAATGTAGAATGATATTTTGATGGGTAGTGTAGTGTATTGGAAATAATCAAGTTATGTAGTAGAGTTAGGATATTATTGTTATTAATTAAATAGTTGTTATGAAGGTACAAAATATTAAGATGTTGATGTAAAAGGTAAACAGTTAGTAATAAACGGTAGAAGCGAACGGATGCAAGTGTTTTAGTGTACACCTAGTGAACCCTATTTCCCTGTCACACTGGTAGTTCCAGTTAACGTACAACGAGGATTCTACAGGTAGGGTTAAATTTATTGATACAAATCGTTAGTAACGTGTTAAAAGTAACGATGAAATCACTTTTTGCTATATTACTTTTAACACTAGTGTTAGAAAGTGACACTTTGCTAAGCTATCGTTAAAAGGGCCACTTTTAGGTACCTTCAGTGTTTCCATATAAGCTGTAGTAGTCAAACCTTGAGTCGTTCACCAATGATGTTAAGTTGTTCATGTCTGGGCAGCCGAGTACTTCACAGTTCATGAAGAAGAAATCGTCATCATCATCGTCGTCATCCTGTGTTAGTTACAATTATTTTATTTATTTACAATACGAGGTTGTCTCCAATCACAACACAAATTAATAAACTAGATACTAGAAAGTAGTAGTATTTTCTTTATTATTATTAAAAAAGGAATTAAAGTGAAGAGATAGTTTTAACAGAAGCACCTCTGACATACATTTGCCTGTAATAGGTTTTTTCTATTCCTTTATAAATATATCCCCATTATTTCAATTTTTCAATAAATTATAGTACCCATAATTCCCGATAGTGAATTATGAATCATAATTCACTCTTCTCGACCTATTACAAAGCCAAAATCCATAATTCATGCTTATTTTAAAGATGTGATGTAGATCAGCATGCAACGGCCGTCTGACAGTTGAAATGTCATTGGGGAATTTGATGTCGTTTTTCAACGTGTTTTCAACCGATTTCGATAATTTGCTAAACGCTATTTTCGAATTTACAGGGGTAGAAAAAGTACAGCATTATATTCGGGTTTATGCTCATCAATCACTCGGAAGATTACGATTCGTCACGCAAACTTCATCATCTTGAAGAATGACTATCATAATCCCTCATGTAATAATATACTATTATTGCTTCGCAGTTATATAAATAAATAAATATATCTTCATGCCATTTACTAATTTGGACTATAGCACTCTGCTTTCGCAAACCTCGGTAAGTGATATATTTTTGCTCCTAAGTGCGGTTACCACTGCTACCAGTAATTAAGTCACGGACCCCAGAAAAGAGGAAGAGGTCCACGAGAGTAAACTTAAAAGTGGCGAAATTGTTAACTGTGGAAATCGAAATAAGATCTCATTAATAAATTTACCATCATGCCATTTGCAGTTCTACTCACATTGAACTTCATTTTACATACACATTACTGGATGTGACATTGTGTTTTATTTTGGCATAAACGTATATTTATGCGAGAACAAGATTAGTTTAGAAGTGTAGTTTATAGAAATTATATATTTATGTAAGTGAAGATAATTTACGGCCGCCTAACGATGGTTAAAAGACTGAATCCATTGCCTCAACTCAATGTTGAAGTGGAACAATCGAACAATAATAATAAGATTTTGATGTGAAAATTTTAGTTGTTCGCTGTTGATTCAGATACAGGTTCCTATTTGTAACTCCAATATATTACAACGGAACTACTACACGATAAATATGCATGTTTTACTGTCATACAAAGTATAAGGAAGTATTTGAATCTGAAAAAAACAGACGAAATTTTTCGGAAATACCTATTTTGATGTCCACTGAATCCGTTAAGACCAATTTCTCAATGATGTGTGCGCAATATCTCATAAACGAGACAAGATATGTAAACGAAACTTGAAATTTATAGGTTTCATGAAAATATGAAAAGCTGAGTTGATTTTGAATGAAATTGGAAAATCGGAAGACGAAGTTCATTGAACACACAAAATAATAAATTCACATTTATCAAAAATAAAATCAGCTGTGAAAATAAGTTTCAAATGAAAGATGTTAGCAAAAATATTTGGAATATAAAATGTTAATTACACTTTTTTTGTATATACTTCAAATTTTGAGAAAATCTAATGTATATATTTTAATAATATATTTCAATATTCTTATTTACAATTGAAACAAAAACTAAAACATTTTTAACATTTATATTTACGCAATATTAATAATAATTAATATATTTATTAATAACCATTCTAAAATAAAATCATATTTACAATGAGAATAAAAAATTAAACAGGTTAACACCTATATGTCAAATAATTGTCAAAATAAAGTCATACGCAAGGAACAAGTTACACGTGGTTTTATATGTATAAGAATATAGTGTGGTGCCCACACCAAATTTTTTTGTACACTATTCAAACTAAGGCGCGTATAACTATTATAGGATATGGTGATTTTTTTAGTCATATTAACGCACTCGGTTGTATCCAAGGACGTTATAGATACATGGACGATGACGATGCGAAAAAACTGGAACATTTATGTCCCGTCCGGATATATAAAGATAAGAAAAGCTGACCTACCTTTGCGTCTCTGCCTGTATTGTTTTGTACTGTGATCCTACAAATAATATCATAAATTATTATATATAAAAAAATCTTAACAGAATAATTATAAAAAAATTTTAAATACATATCGAATAGATTGGATAACCCATACCTACTACATTGAAGTAGGGTGTAGAATTGAAATGTCAAATAAAGGGTTTTTAAGGCTATTTTCTTGATATTGTTGTAAATTTTTACTTATTCATTTTACAGTAAAAGTGTGAATACAAAAGTTGTTCCGAATTTAAGAACGCATGCTCTAAGGCCCATTTGGTTACCTAGTTGTTATTATTTCAAGATAAATAAACGAAAATTATTTGACATTTCATAGCAGGTTAAAATTTATTTTTTTATTTAACAGAAATAGAAAGATATGAACACAATATTATTACAATCTTTTACGAAATTTCCACAGAAAATAATACAACACCGTAATAAATAAAACTAAATCTGTTTTCAGAAATTACATATTTTTCGTTTTCATTTAATTTTCCATGGCTATGTTACAATTTTTCTAATAAATATTGATTTTACTTTGATTGATATATCGTGAAATATTAATATTTAGGTAACCAAATTGGGCCTTGGAGCATGCATTTTTAAATTCTGAACAACTTTGGTATTTACACTTTTGCTGTAAAATGAATAGGTAAAAATTTACAGCAACATCAAAAAAATAACATTGAAATCCCTATAATCCACATTTAAAATTTACACCCGGTATTAATTGTAAAATTAAATAATAAAAGTAAACATAGAAAATACAGTATGTATATGAGCCGGAATAAAATTATTTGCTTTTCAATAAAATTATACATACCAATAAGACGCTGTTTTTTAGCTATCCCGCCTGTAATTCCTAGGTCCACACTATTATACCACTGCACGCTAGTTTAGAGATTTCACCATTTGATTTATTCATAAATGATTTACCTTTTATTTATATCACAATTTACACTACTCATAATATATTTCTAGCTTCAAAATCTAAATAAAAATGCACACCTGTGTTCTTTGCTGCATCATGTTTCAACTTCTGTGAACTTAAACTGAAAATAGTACGTTGATAGCAGTGTCTTGTTTGCAAGTTGAAACATATTATTATTGCACACTCATCGACTCGGCTTATTTTAATAGAAATCCGGAAATATTCGATCTTATACGACTCAACGCAAAAAATACCTTTGTATTGAAGTAGGTAGTAGATATAAAATTAGTTTTTGGTGATAATCCAATAACCGGAAGTGGTAGTTTACTTGAAGCCTGATCAAGTTATTTTAAAAGATTTAATTTTAAAGATAAGTTTAAAATTATTTCTGATGAAAAAGGAAAAAATCTAGTGAATATTTGGTTAAGATATCAAGAAATGGATAGTCTTATAAAATATGCCGCCCCGGAAAAACAGTACTAGCAAACCGCCCTGGTATTTGAGGGTTAAAAAATAATATATTGTGTTATTAGGAGTAAATGTGATACTTTGGGTGCTGAGCATGTAAGTTTGAACGACGAGCGAAGCGAGTCGGACAATTACATGCGAAGCATACTAAGTCACATTTATTCCGAATAACACATGCTATTTTTTCTTCAAACATAGATAATAGACATTAAAACATTAAAAAATGCTCAAAACTTCAACAAATATTCTACCGTATCCAGTATTTCTAGTTGCCACAGAATATGTTATTTTGTTATTTTTGTTTATTTGTTTTGTTCTTAACTGTCAAATTATTGAATTACAACCTTACTATTTTGCATGATATTTTACTTTGTCCGCCGCCGGAGTAAATGTGTTGCCAAGGATACACTTTTACGCCGGCGGCGACAATATTGAACTTCTACTTGTTGAATACAAATACATAACAACGTACTTTTATGACGTTTGAAGAAAAAATATTATTTTGGTACCCCATAGCTACACTTTCAATCTTTTTCGTACGTTAGAACCATCCAGTATAAACTATAGACTTTTGATAACAGCATGATGATATATTTATTTAACAGCACATCGATCCATGAATACACTCTACCTGTTTCTTTTTGGGGCTAAAGTTAAACGCCAATCCTTTCTTCTCCACGGCAAAGCTGAGGCACCTGGTAAACGAGGCGAGCTTGGCGCGTGCGACGATGGACGTGTTAAGTCGATGACAAGGTTTCACGCGGTAGAACGTTTGGGGCAACGCATGTATCTGGCCTTCTTCAACTTGAGAACACCGCAGCAATGTATAGGCTACGCCAAAGAAGACAGCTGTGAAGACGAGGCGAAATAAGAGAGTGACTGTTAACATTGCAGTTTACGGAATCGATTCTGAAAAATTTAAATGTAAATATTTTATCTCAAATATGTACAAAATATATCTGATGCAGTGTCTATTTTCCATAATGTTAATATCAAATGTATCTTAAAAACAAATGTTATAAATTCATAAGACAGCCTATATTTTATAAGGCTAATAAACATTCTTTCAAGGTAAATTAAATTTATCCAATACCTCTAAATAAATGCTCTGTAACGGTTATGGGCGCGACCTAGCGAAATAAATTTGCGCTAGATGAGCTAGCGAACCTTCTAGAACTGTCAACTGTCAAAAATTCATTTATAATATCATCAACATTAATCATGTCTGTAAAAAATCTATAAAAATAACTTAAGTATCATGGAGTATTTGATATCTATTAATTACCAATTTTAAGACTGTTTTAGATTTGTTTTTGATCAGAATTTGAGGTTAATTCCACCAAACTTGACTGACATAAGAAAATAGCATCAGCAAAATTCCGCTCATGTTCATACTACTTTTCATCTGCTAAAATCTAGCATCAGCAAACGCTAGCTAGCCGCTAGGTTCGGCTGAACGCGCCCATATTGCAACACTCGAAAATTCTAACGCTAACTTATTCATGCATTGCTTCATGCATACGTTGTTTTCTTCAATCACTGCTTTGTTCACACACAGCCTCATTCATACACCGATTTCTTCTAACACCGCTTCATTCACCGTACGAAAGTGCGTCGTCCTAATGCCACACCATGAACGGTAAGTTTCACTTACCATCCACCGTGGACGGTAAGTAAATGATGTAACCATGAAAACCAATTGTGCAATAAAAGTTCCACTTACTGTGTTTAAATTTTGTTATTAATGGGTAACTTAAAGTACAGTATTGCAAAATAGTATATTACGTACCGTGAACTGTAAGTGATAGTTTTTAGGTCGAGAATGTAGTTTGGGATGTCGAGACCCGTAGGGTCGAGATTTCCTAAAAATTCGAGACCTAAAAAATCACTTACAGTTCGAGGTTAGTAAGTTATTTTTTGCAATACCTGCGTAAATATAAGAAAAGGAAAAATAGGTATCAAAATTAACAGCTGACAGATTGAGGTTAGAACTAAAATTTGAATGACATATATTTACTTACCGTCCACCTTGCACGGTAAGTTTCACTTACCATCCACCGTGGACGGTAAGTAAATGATGTAACCATGGAAACCAATTGTGCTATAAAAGTTCCACTTACTGTGTTTAAATTTTGTTATTAATGGGTAACTTACAGTACAGGTATTACAAAAATAATATTAAATACTGTTCTTGATTCTTATTGCATTTGTAACCAAGTAATATGAATAAGCATTTAGACTAAAAAATGATAATTTTGTAATTAAAAATAATGAAATTTAATTCCTTTAAAATGTTTAACACACCATAACAATAAATCATCAAAGTTAACAATTCACTAAAACAAAACACATTAAACACAATTCACTGCATATAAATATACCAAACACAAAATTTATTTCAAAACTATAAAAGTAACATTTACATTTCGAATTCTCTCTATAAACTAACATAGTCGAGTGTGTTAGGTAAGTTATATGAAATTACAGTCGTCTGTTTGACGAGCTGAAATTTATCCACAGGAAATATTAGACAAGCGAACAAAGAGATCAACAAGACAGAATGACAGTGATCAGGTGATGTCACATTAATGCGTTGTTGTGTGTTGTTCTGCTTTGTTCTTGAAAGTGAGGTTATATTTTGTTTGTTGACGTGCGGTCCAAGATGGCTGCCTCGATTTTTAGGAATATGTCAGCTGGAGGTTCGTTCATGTTTATCTGCAAGGAAAATGAATATAAATGCACTTATTATAATTTTGGAATATTTGTTATTGTCGGGTGAGGGTTTAAAACTAAATATTTCATGGTCCACATTTTGATGGGTTACCACAAAGATATTTACAGTAAATTAAATATTTTTATATTTGTATCTATAACCGATGTGTGCCTGAAGGCCGCTTGTCTCACCTGTATATTCTAGATTTAAAATTTTCTAAATAAATAAATTTTTTTATACGTTATACAATTGAATCAAATTAAAAAATATAGTGTTCATTTTAAGTGGTACATTAAAGCTATTTCGAGAACTATAAGAGCTATGAGGTCGGTTAAATTAGCAAACAATTTCTATATTATAAAACAATTACAATGAGCGAAACAAGATTTTTTTAGACCAGAGGTTCTCAAAATGCGGGGTGCAACTTTCTTATTTTAAATGGCAACCTATTTTTTTATTTGCTTATTCGATTCAGTATTTTTTTCTGAATTCAATGATATTTACATATAATGACCAAATAATACAAAATATTTGAGAAAAATGCAAAATAAAAATGTATCATTTTTATATAAATATGCCTATACAAAGTTTGCCATGGAAGAAAACAAATAAATCAAATGCAGAAATAATTGAAAAAACTGTAATTTTAGGTTTGTTCCAAGTGGTCATTTCTGACATGTTTGTGACAAATTTCAGTGCGCCTGCGAAAAATGTAAACAAGTTAACTTTGAAACATTTCTTTTTTTTGGCGATAAATGTATGAATTTCTTTATTTATATTTACATTTAAGGTTAGCTGTCAAAACAAAATATGAGCATGTACATGCGCTTCATTCCATTCGCTGTTCCAGTCTATGTTTTAAACTTAACTTGTTTACATTTTTCGCAGGCGCACTGAAATTTGTCAAAAACATGTCACAAACTTGTCAGAAATGACCACTTGGAACAAACCTAATGAGAATAATTATTATTTTTGTTGTTACAATACAGAAATACAGAGATATACTTAAAAAAACTAATATTAAAAATTGTTGATTTATTTGTTTTCTTCCATCGCAATCTCTTACCTTCTCAACCAGTAGATCCCACTTGCCTTGCGCAGCCTCCACAATCTCCCTGACCGCTTCCTCCTCTTTGTCCTTATCTTTATCCTTGTTTTGTTTCTTGTCGCCCACGCCTTTGCTGTCACCCTCTAGCATGACATCAGCACCTGGACAGGGCGGATATCCCGGGGTAGTCGGCTGCTGGTCGGCTGGTTGCGCCGCAGGAGAGTGTAACAACACTACACAGTCTACGGAGGTGAGTTCCTTAGTGAAAAGCTGGGCTTGTTTAGGGGTAAGGGGGAAGCCGGCGAGGAGGTAGCCGCGGGTGTCGCCGACGGTTACCATGTGTTCTTTGATTAGGTCTACCATCGTGCGCTGGAGAATAAAGATGATCGTAAAGTAATATGTGTTCAACTCGGCATCAAACACAGATTTATAGTTTCGGCAGCATTCAATAGGTTTGTTCCAAGTGGTCATTTCTGACATGTTTGTGACAAATTTCAGTGCGCCTGCGAAAAATGTAAACAAGTTAAGTTTGAAACATAGACTGGAACGGCGAATGGAATGGAGCGCATGTGCATGTTCATTTTTTGTTTTGACAGCTAACCTTAAATATAAATATAAATAAAGAAATTCATACATTTTTCGGCACAAAAAAGAAATGAAGTTTATGTTTCAAAGTTAACTTGTTTACATTTTTCGCAGGCGCACTGAAATTTGTCACAAACATGTCAGAAATGACCACTTGGAACAAACCTATTGTTTCCGCTTCGCCTCGTCGATGAAATGGCAGCCTCTGCTGTAAATCTGGTATTTTGATGAATAGTTAAACAAATAACAATTTTTTTATAGTTTCTGTTTTTTCTCTATAAATCAGACTTTCTTTTTAATAATCTAGTTCTGTTTTGATAAAAAAAAAGATTTTAGATGTCCATTTGGTCATTTTACTGTTGTAATTCGTAAATGGTGTTAGTAAGAGAATAGTATATTGAACAACTAGTGTTACAATGACCTTTTTTGTAATACGAGTATTACAATTAGGCATTGTAACACAAGTTGTTCATACTACTTTTCCTATTTCACGTACACAAAGTTCATTTTGTGACACTGTTTTTCTCAAAAACAATGCTACAAAATTAAATTTTGTGCAACTGTTTTTGGGGAATTTATTATTTGTAAAATTAACAGTCTGTCAAACTCACGTAAAATTATTGAATCGGAGCCCCTGCGTCGGGGTTGCGGCCTGGGACCCGATAGGCCTCGCGGGCAAAGCCCCTTGGTGACCAGTGGTATATTAAACATGCTGTACAATTTTATTTTATTTTTATTGAATTTATGAACGTGAAATAGGAAATAGTATATTGAACAACTAGTGTTACAATGACATTTTTTGTAATACGAGTATAGTTTGCATAAACGAGCCGCAAGCGAGTTACGCAAAATACGATTCAATAATTTTACGTGAGTTTGACAGACTGTTAATTTTACAAATAATAAATTCCCCAAAAACAGTTGTACAAAATTCAATTTTGTAGCATTGTTTTTGAGATAAACAGTGTCACAAAATTGACTTAGTGTACGTAAAATAGGAAAAAATATTTCAAACAACAATTGTAGATAATAATATTTTAAACATTATTATAATAACAAAAATGGTCATTAAACCATAATTTACTGGGATGTTCTAAAATAACTCGATAGGGCTTCAAGTAAACTACCACTTCCGGTTATTGCATTATCACCAAAAACTAATCATCTCTTCCAAAGGGAATACAATTGATATATACAAAATATCAGAATTTTCAGTGTAGTAGTTTATGAGAAACCGTAACTCCAGAGATCCACACAGACTGACAGACACACACACACAGTCATCATCGCGAAACTATTAAAATCATATTCTAGGTACACTAAAACGTGCTCATCCAAAACTGAAAACTCACTACACAATTTTTAGCATGATTCCTATACCTCCCTTACAGGATGTGACGTGAGGTAAAACTGATTATTTAAAACAAGACATAAAGATACTGGAAAACAACTGGAGTCAAACGCTTGGATAAAAATAAAATTCTCACTCACATCTGGCACCCGTTTTCCCTGCGCAGTCTTGCCGCGCACCAACCTTCCTCTGCTGCTCTCGTGTGCCGATTCCTCCTTGGAGATGCGCGCTGCGTCCAAGCACGCGAAACCAAAACGCTCGGCTACGCTGGCAGCGTGAGCACTCACAGACGTCGAGTCACCCAGTAGCCAAACCACGGGCATCTTCCTCGTCAGGATGCGCGATCGTAGCACGGCTACATCACGCGCGAACGACTGCGATGCGGACAGCTGGGCGTCGTCGTCAAGCTGAGAAAGACATATAAGGTTGTCTAAGTAAAATAGTAAGTTGCTTCGTAGTTCAGAAGCTAAAGTGAAGGATCTAAATTACTGAATGCGACATCGGTTAATTATTTTTTCTACGACCACTTGTGATAATATTATTCATAAAACAGTGATGAATTTTCGCAGTCTACAGTGACCGTAAAAGTTTAAAGGCACCTTAAACTTCACCGTAACTTTTACAGATATCTGTTATTTATGATTTTCTGTAAGGAACAGATGCTATCAGAATTGCCATTTGACCTATAAGCATTTATAGATCTTACTATTTACTGATTTTCTTACAGACTTTACAGAATTGCTCAGAATTGGTCTATTATTTAAAATTGTCAAATATTGGAATGGTGAAAGCGGCACAAATTTATTATTAAAATTAAATCAATTAGGAAATAATATCGTGGTCGAAGAAAAAGTATAGTGTACAATATACTATTATCCAACACCTCTTAATAAATGCTCTATAACTATGGCGATTTTAAACCCACTAGTGGGTATAATATTTAGAAAAGTCACTAGTGAAAAATTTTCTATTTATAACAATAATAATAACACACAACACCTTGTTAACTACTTCGATTGACATTTTAATTTAGAAAATTTAAAGCATATGTTACTGTCATATAATATTTCTTTAATAAATTTTTCTTAGAGATGTTGGATAATAAAACGTTATATTTCACACGTGGGCAAAGTGGAATTACCCACTCAATAAAATTATCACTCAGCCTTCGCCTTCGTGTGCTAAAATTTCTCTCGTGAGTAATTCCTTACTTTGCCAACTTGTAAAGTAAATAACTATTGTCAATATTTTAAAAGTTGGTTAGTATTATAGTAGGGAATTGTATATTATAATTTGGATGTGAAATGGGCAACTGCATTTTTAACAATGTTAAATAACCTGTTGTTGAAAGATAGCGTTTCATATAGAAATTATTTGAGATTATTTAATGAGTGTTTTAGAAATTATCATCCGACATTCCTTTGCGTATAATTAGTGGAAATATGTTATTGGTATTTGTACGTTTGAGTTCCTTTCTCAATAAACAAATAAATAAGGCCTATAATGATGTTAACGTCTTTTTGTACAAATTTAAATTACACAATTTGATTCCTGATTACGAAACATATGTTTGAGTTATTATACAAAAGAATAGTCGAATAGTTTTGTGAATTAGGAATGAAATAATTTATTTTGTGATAGTATTTTTATTTAATAAAGTGGAATTTACGTAAGAATTTTTTTTACTCCAAATTTAAAAGGCAGGATATCGCTTTGTATCACGGTAAATCATCTGAATGGAGTGGTCGAATTCTTGAACATATCAACAAACAATCATTTTACTCTGAACATTCCTATCTTAAAATACTAATACTGCTTTAGTATTGCCTACATTCACAGTTCGATTTATATGTTATTCGTAATAGGAAACAATAATTTATGTAACAAACTGTCAACGTCTCAACGTTTCTCTCTATTTACTCATCAGACACTTACACCCATCATTCACCATCGTATTCCGGAAACGAATAGGTCAAACCCAACAACTGTCTTAATATTTCAGTTGTCAATTATTCACTTTAAATCTCTTGTAATTAGTATTTTAAATTACAGAACTAAACAAGGATGTTGAAGGCCCCTAGTTTACTACTATAAATCCTTTAATTTATTTACAAGTCTCAAGTGTTTTACCATTAAAGATAATATTTGACGTGCATTGTGGTTTGACTATAAATATGGAATAAAAATCAAAATTTACTTACAATATGTGTACAAAAGCAGCCCATTTTGACTTATTCTGTTAAACACCGTATATAGCGTTTATATAATATACTTTAACAGCTGGATTTAGTATAAGTTAATTATATTTTTGATATAAATTGGCATTTAAAAAGGTTGTTGATATAAAACAAATGAAAATCTACTTAATCGAATAATTTTGTCATATGGAGATGAGAGATTTTTCTATTGAAATTTTTAAATATTTTATTGTTACTGACGCTTATATTATTTACGTTTAAAATTGAGATTTTTTGAAATAAAATAAATATTTCAAGTATCGTGCTGCCATCTATTGGTAATAAATTTAATTGTAGATGCACCAACCTCGTAAACACTTTCGTGTTGTCAAAACTGACAGTTCATTATTCCAAAACCCAATAATCACATATATTAATTAGTGCAATAATGTTGTAAATTATTATTTATATAGTTTTATAGATTTTTGCCAGTTTAAGTTCAAAATGGGCCAAGGTAAAAGTCAATTTACAGAGGAAGAACTTCAAGATTACCAAGTAAGTTACTGTAATTAATTGTAAATCATTAAATACAGTTAATATTTTATGCTATTTGTAGGATCTGACTTATTTTACCAAAAAAGAAGTATTATAGTAAGTATTTGTGGCTACAGCTTAATAGATATTTGTTAACAGGGAACAAGGTTAAGAAAAATGTTTTTTGTTATTTAGTGCACACCAAAAATTCAAATCGTTAGCTCCTGAAAAGGTGGGTCACAACAAAAATGCCAAGCTACCATTGAACAAAGTCTTGCAGTACCCTGAGTTACGAGTAAATCCATTCGGTGACAGAATCTGCAAAATATTCAGCTCTTCCCATGATGGTGATTGTACCTTCGAGGACTTTTTGGACATGATGTCTGTGTTTAGTGACGCTGCCCCTAAGGCCGTTAAGGCTGAACACGCTTTCAGGATATTCGGTTGGTGAAATTTCAAACAATACTTCATCTTGTACAACAAATAATGTGAATGAATCATCTTCGAGATAATTCGTTTTAGATTTTGACGGTGACGACATGCTAGGCGTGGACGACTTGAAGGAGGTGATTAATAGGTTGACAGGTGATAATCGACTATCTGAAAGCGATATGCAGCAACTTATTCAAAACGTTCTCGAGGAAGCAGATCTAGATGATGATGGTTCGTTGTCGTTTGCTGAATTTGAGCATATCATCGATAAATCTTCCGACTTCTCCAAGTAAGATCATTTTTATTTTGGGATAATTCGAATATGTTGACTGGTATTATATTCATTATGACGTATACTGTATCGTGAATCGTGTCCTGAAGTTGAATTGATAGAATATTTATCGGAATTTGGACAGAAATACTCTTGTGATAATTTGCCGACGTTTTGAAAAATATATTTCCATTGTCAAGACTTCAAATATAACAATCACACATATGAAATTTACAATTACAATTTATTTTTTTCACGACATGCTAGGAAACCCCACAGTTCTTCTCTCGAAATAGTGAGGAAAATGTGTTGTTCCTCTCTAGAGAGGAAAATATAAAAGTGTTACCAATATGAATGTTACTTATAAAAAATTTATTATAAAAATTATGAATAAATTCCTAATTTTATTTTAGTGATATACATACTTTAAATTATCTTACAATAATATCTTATATTTTTCTCTTTCTTGTTAAATCACAATTTGACAACTTATTAAAGATATTTAAGATTGGTTCATTGACAACACTGCTACACCGCCATGTGTCTGATAACCTAACTTTTAACATGTCAATTGTATTCTCAAAGTGTATTTTAGGTCCGAGCAAATCGTTTTTAGAAACATGTCGTGAAAAAAATGTTGTGTCTAACATGAGAGGAAAGCTCTCCTTCCACTCTTGTTAGACACAATATTTTTTTCACGACATGTTTCTAAAAACGATTTGCTCGGACCTAAAATACACTCTGGGGACACAACTGACAGACTGACAAGTTAAAAGTTAGGTTATCAGTCACAAGGCGGTTTAGCAGTGTTGCCAATGAACTAATCTTAAATATCTTTAATAAGTTGTCAAATTGTGGTTTAATAAGAAAAAGAAAAATATAAGACATAATTGTAAGATAATTTAAAGTATGTATATCACTAAAATAAGGATTTTTCAATAAAATTAGCAATTTATTTACAATTTTTATAATATATTTTTTGTAAATAACATTCATGATGTCAACACTTCTATATTTTCCTCTCTAGAGAGGAACAACACATTTTCCTCACTATTTCAAGAGAAGAACGGTGGGGTTTCCTACCATGTCGTGAAAAAATAACTATTGTTTATGACAATGTACTTCCAGTTGCTTTTGATTTTACAATTTTGTTCGATTTACCAATATGTATATCTGCTTAAATTGTAATTGTAAATTTCGTCTCTGAAATTTGAAGTCTTAATGATAACAACGTAATAAGACATTAATGAATTAACTGATAATTAGTAACATTTATTTTTTGTACATTTCGAACTTTGGATTCATTCTTGTTTTAAATAAATAGGCAAGACTTTTGGTTTTAGTTTTATAAAATTGTTATTAAAATTCTACGTTTTGAATTAGTGTACTTAGTTCGAAACGTTGAATTTTATTAAAAATTTTATGAAACTTAAACTGAAAGTCTTTTATTTATCTACTATGAGTTTCGAAAACTTTTCTATTTATTATTATTTTGTTGAGGTTAGATTAAAGATCTGTGGTTGTGTGCTGCAACATATCAGAGTTTAATAAATATAATTATTTAGTTAATTATTATTGTTTGTTTCAGTGCTTTCCGAATTCGTTTGTAATATCCATATACCAAGAACTCTATAGCTTCTGAAGACTGAATGGTATGAACAGTTTTTATATTTTAATCTTTGTTTATGTGATGTCCTCATGTCTTTATGTATATGTTGTGCGTGCTTGTGAATTATTTATAGTTGTATTTGTACATATTTTGAACAAAAATTAAAAGAATATAAAGTCAGTTGACATTAGTTTGATTTCTAAATATTATCTAGAAAAAGCATTCATTAAGTTTAAATGTGTATGTTCTCTGAAGGAATGTACTTTGAGGTTCCACATTTTAATCATTTCTTCTACTAATATTAAACAACCTCTGTGCTGAAATTTGTGTATTTACTCCTATTATTTTTTATGTTCCAATTACAACATCTGATACTATAATATTGGAAAAATCTTTGAAACAAAATTACAAACAATTGTATTATATAATTTTTATTGTAAAAAACTTGATTTACAAAAGATTCGAAATAACTTCAGTACAACCTAACCTAACTTATCTACGACTGCAAGTAGCCGGGCAATTTCATACGCATAAATATCCACGTAGTAAAGAATGAAACCAAAACGAAGAGGAAGCCAACGGAAATGAGCAAGATGCGATTGAGTTTGGGCGTTGACGGTGAGTGTGTTTGGTCCAGGATGATGAAACCTAGACTACCCATGGAGAAGAGGAAACTGCTGGCGAGGCCCTCCATGATATATTGGCCGTTTACTCGGTAAGGCATGAAGGCGACCTAAAAATAAATAAAAATTTGTAGGTCGACAAACTGATGTGTGCGTTAATTTTGTTTACTCAAGTACATAAGTTTAAATTGTACACTCCAAGTATCGATTTGCAGATAAATAAATATACTAAATTATTTTAATTCTCCAGTTTAAAGTACGCTTCAGTATCCAAAATTGTTATTTGAAATTTTTGTGGTTGTACCTGCCGCCATTTAAGAATTAAAATTACTTAAAAATATTGATATACATAACATTTTCTATAATATTTGGGCTAAACCGTAGTTTACGGCCAATTGTGAAGTTAGCTGCAGGTCCTAGTTACTTTAGCCGGTCATAGTTATAGAAAAACAATTTTAAAAAGCAAGCAACTAAGATTTATTTTAGTTTTAAGGTTAAATAAACACGAATTTGTTCAACGGCATTTTCAGAATGCAAATTTACTAGGTTTTTGTTGTTTAACTTGCATCACCCCAAACTGTCAAAAATCATTGGCGATCGTAGCTAACTTCACTAAACACGCTAAACTACGGTTTTACCAATATTTGTAGTCCATTCGCTGCAGCATTAGAAATGAGTACATAACTTGCAAATTGAGCTGTCATTTCTATTGGCTGAACAGAATAAACGATCATTTGGTTTGTTAAATACTTCAAAAGTGAGTTTTAACCCTGGACTGTCACACTACATTCACAGTTTCACAACCGTCACACTGGGGCCTGAGTAACCCAAGAAAAGAAAAATCTACTTTCCTATAACTGGATGTAATATTTCTAGCGATCTTGCCTATGGAATATATGTTTAGGATTATAGAAAGACTTTAAACAGTTATAACTATTCTGAACCATATATTTTATTCAAAATACAGCATTTTGCTAAAACAACTTTCGTATTTTGGACTATGAGAACTACAAAGAAATTTTACTTATTGAATATTTGTTTAGGATTATAGAAACTGAATTGACAGCGAGTGAGCAATAAATTTATGCGAATGCTGCGATGGGGAAAAATTAGATAAGAATCGTGAGATTTCTTAGACCCCAGTGTAACCTTCCAGAGTAAAGTGAAGTTAAAATGTTTTAGCGCTGTACAATGTTCTAATAATATTTTATAAAAAATATTTTAAATAAAAGTGATAGATAATAAAAACACTTCTCTTGGAATACCCAAAAACAGAGCCCGTGGTACTAGGCACTAAAGAAGTGTACAAAAGAGCGACCGTTTTAAATTTAATTTAAATTTTCGTGCCTTATTATAAAATATTGTTTCAAAGTCGGCTTCTTATAAATTAGTACAAAATTCGCTCGCTAAGATGATTTTTACCTCCCGCTACATCCTGTAAGGGAGGTATAGAAATCATGCTAAAAATTGTGTAGTAAGTTTTCAGTGGATGAGTACGTTTTAGGGTCCTTAGAATATGATTTTAATAGTTTCGCGATGATGTCTGTCTGTCAGTCTGTATGGATCTCGGGAGTTACGTTTTCTCAAAAACTACTAAGCTGAAAATTTTGATATTTTGTATATATCAATTGTATCCCCTTTGGAAGAGCTGATTAGTTTTTGGTGACAATCCAATAACTGGAAGTGGTAGTTTACTTGAAGCCTTATCAAGTTATTTTAAAATATCTCAGTAAATTATGGTTTAATGAAAATTTTGTCATTAGAATAATGTTTGAAATATTATTATCTACAATTATTGTTTGAAACATTTTCCTCTTACTGTCACCATTTACGAATTACAACACGTTAAAGAAAAATTATATTTGATATTTTCGGCTAACCTGTGTTTTTTGAAAAAACAAAACAACCTTTGAATAATGTCATTTTTTGATATGTGTCATAATTTTTTTAAGGAATGAGCATTTCTTGATAGTGGTGGTCCGTGTTTCTGTATTGTTCGATAAGAAATCTGAGGCGGGAGGTATTGTGGTGTCCACAACAGATTTTTTTATAGTGATGTATTCACGAAAACAGCCAAGGTTTCAATTACAAAAATACTTTTGTTTAATTTAGTTGACGGCCCAATAAAAATAAACTCATTTGTGGGATGATATCTGTATTGTGATAATTATAGAAATACAAAATACGCCCACATATTAATATTTGTAAAATGAAATACGACAAAGCGAAATGTGATAAGATAAAAATAAAATTTATGTCAACTTATTGAAATTTATGAAATTAATAACACTTAACTTCAAGAGGGATTATTATTAAAGTATTCATTTATGGATATCTATGTTATGTTTATAAATTATACGAACCGGTCTAGAATGTCCATGTTCATCGGTTGTCGATCCAACACTTGGCGGTTCAACAATTACATCATAAATTATTCCTAAAACAATACAATTAAATAAATATCTCATTATTATAATCATTACAAAAATAAATTTTACCTCCAGTAACCAAGAAGTATGAAGCTAAAACTATAGAAAACATAACCATTGCACTTGGTTGGTGAAACCAGGACGGTCTTTTAATTTTTAAATTTGGAACTTCTAAAACTGTGTACGGAATACTATATAAAGCACCCATTATGTATATTTATGCTATATTTCGGATAAAATTTATTAAAAATATTTAAGGTTGTGTAAATGTCACTGTCAACTAGTGACGTGTAAATAATTTAATGTTGAAAGTCCCTAGATTCGCCGGTTTTAGTTACTTGGAATCTATAGTATGTTATAAATAGAACTTGCATTATTATAATCACGCATTGTTAGCTATTTACTTAATGAAAGTTTATTTATTGTTTAGCTTACAACTACTTTATAGAAAAAAAATATTTATATTTACCAATAAATTCATATTTCGAGAATTTTATGTACTTTTGTAGTATTGATAACATTGGTTAGACTATACATTTTGGATGTACAATTTTTGTAACCTTCACGTAAATATAAATAGAAATTTAAAGACAAATAATATATTATGTGTTTATTTCTTATTTTTTAAACACAATTGTCAAGTGCATTATTTTTCAGAATAAATTTTTATTTTATTCTTGACATTGCGCAGATGACATATTTGCCTTACTTTTAAATTCCACCGCAACTGTCAAACGGCGCTGTTCGAATCGCGTCCAAAAAAGTTAGTACACGTCAGTTGAAGATTTGCTGTGTTTGTGCGTATTTCAGTGCGTGAAAAATCGTATTATATCGGAAAAAAATTCGAATAAAAATGTATATAAGTGGACTAAAATTTAAAACTTTACGATGAAGATTAGTGTGATTTATATTCATTGGTTCCTTCTTTTAATTTTTGTCATATCGAGGTAAGTTTTATAACGGAAATGTTAAAAACTGTAATAAATTATAACCTAAATTGTAAATAATGCTTTTTTACAGTTGCCTTTTATTCATTCTGGTCGCATCAGAAGGTATTAAGTCATCGTCTTCAGAGAAACACAGTCTTGACGATGCTTCAGAGGAAATCAATAACTTTGAGGGTGGGAAAACGGGGCAACTTACCCCTGATCCTGACCCAGAGGTGCCCGTCAATCAAGGAGCCGAGTTGAAATCCAGTTTTGAGGAAATTTCCCAAGAAATTGATCAATCAGAACCTAATAAGGACTTTATTTTGGCGCAGAATTCAGGGTAAGTCAAGCTTAAAGATTTCTCATTTTGATTATTTATGTATGATAACGTGAGAGATATGCAGTAGGTTGTGAAAAATCTGTTCTTCACTTGTTTCCAGCGATTATCAAATTGTTTATTTCCTAACAAATGACGCAATTTGATTTTAAAACTGCTCATGTGTTATTCGTCCCCGCAAATTATGTGGAGCATCAATTTAAAAACCAGATGTTTGAAAAATTGCTCGAAATATATGCTTTATTGTCGTTCAAGCGAATAATTATTCATTTACATTATAATTGAGGGAAATCCGGTATTAGCTATTGTCTTAATAAATAACATATTTTAATAGTTAATTAAGATATGTATAAATCGAATATAAAAGTATTGTTGGCACTGCATGACAAAGACAATTTGAAAAGTGTGAATTTAAAATTAAAATCAGTCTAGCTTTTTAATATATGCGAGTGATAATGAAATGAAATAGTCATTTTTTCAGTATCGTTGCGGTTTTTTGTTAACCGGAAGTGAAATAATATGTTTGTATTATAACTTTGTGACAAAATTTTTCTAGGCGAAAAAATAGAACACTTTCAGTTTCAATTTGCTTCCGTTATCAAATATTAGAGCGTAAAATATACATAATTGTGGGTACAGTATTGTTGTAAACAATTTGTGGCCAACAATTTAGATAAACTTCAAATTAAAAAGTTGTTTTGGAAGGTAATAATCACAGAATGTTCTACGTGTTTATGAAAATATCAATAATTATTGTTTTATCAGTGTTACTAATAATTGAACACAAATTTATGAAGTATATTAATTTCTGTAGACAATAATGTTAAGATTGTTTGATTTAATAAATTATGACTTGAAAATAAATAGTCTTCAGACAATTTAAACATTTCTGGGTGTGTGATATATTGTGTGGTTACCAGCCGTCTAAACACAACCCCAAAATAATAATGTAGCAATTTAACAGATGTAATTTCTATTTGGTAAATATTTTTGATTCATTACAGAACTCTTTTCTAAATTAATATTACTAAATATTTTTGTCCACGTTGTGTTAAACTAAATACTATTATACTGCTCAAGGTAATATATGATGAACGTTCATTTTTATATATTTTAATAATGTTTTTATTAAAAAGTGTAAAATTATATTAGCCGAAAAATTTCCCAGGCAGAACACCTTTATGTTAAATTGTTTAGTACATATTTTGTCAATACTCAAACATGGTTCAATTTTGAGAAAAATCTATCTTATAAAACTATTTATATATTTTTTTATGACGGATTTATAATTATGAAACCTTAATTCTTTGGCTATAAAAATATATGCCATTCATAAAAGATTAATTCAATATAATAATTATATTCTCTTTCAAAAATAAATTTGGTATTGGTAACAATATTTACTGATGCTTTCTTCATCCTAAAGTTGCATATATTTGACGTATAATAGACTGTGCAAATGCGCAGACGCGCGCAATATTACCAACTGTTTTTTTTTTTATTTTAAATAAAATATAAAATAAATATATCATCACGCCTTTTACCCATTACGGGTGTGGCACTCTGCTTACGCAGATCTCGGTAAGTGATATATTTTTTCGTATGAAGTGCGGTTACCAGCCATCAAATCATAGCCCCCAAGGATGTTAGTGAAGGGGGAACCACAGGGGTAAATTTAAATTTGTAACTGTCGGCAGTGGGATTCGAACTGAGGATCTCACGATCCACAGTCCGACACGTTACCTCGGAGCTATTTACCCCATCTTTTTATTTTAGAAAATGTTAAATTTTTCTAGTTTATTTGTTATTATTTTATAGGGCCGAAATTTTCATCTACGAATGAACTTCAGCATAAGTTATTGGTCGAATAAATAAAAAAATACGCATC
This sequence comes from Poecilus cupreus, assembly GCA_963942605.1. Lineage (NCBI taxonomy): Eukaryota > Metazoa > Arthropoda > Insecta > Coleoptera > Carabidae > Poecilus > Poecilus cupreus. Next base: position 4,942,240 of record OZ012733.1, on the reverse strand, counting down.
AAAAAATGACAGCTAGAACAATAAGTATTATTTGAGCTATGATTTCGATGCGACATTTTACATTTATTCGGTACTTTATTCGTAGATGGAAATATCGGCTCTTAGAATAAAATATATAGATATAAATTAATAGTTATTTACATTCAAGTGCAGGAAAACATTCTTCCCGCATTAGCGCTTATTTGAAGCACAAGCAAGCTTGCGAAAACACTCGAAAATTTACAAATTCACATCAGCTAAGTTATAGCAACGCCGGTTGCTAAGAAATTTGTTGATTAACAGTAGAAATAACAATTGGTACACATGTTTGTTTTTAAATTATTGACAATTATCGGTGATTTTTGCTGATTGTTGATACACGAAAATCTGTATAAGTCACATTTTATGAACTACTTAAATTTTGTTATTTTTAAGTTCATTTTGCTGTAGAATTCCTAGCGAATGGCAGTGTTTTTTTGTATATTTTACCGCACCAGTGCATGAATTGAAAGTTTCTGATAGTCTACAATAGCGTGCGTCAATAGTTTATTACTCGGTTTATTATATAACTAGTGCTGAATGTTGGATATTTTACACGAGTGTGAAATACCCTTTCAGCACGTGTTGTACACGATACTTTTCCGACGACCACAATTAAGTAAAAAAAAAAATATATAAAATTGACATAAAAATATTTAAAAATTCATCAAAAATTATGTAAAAATCTGATAAATCAAGGTTCAACCTTCTTAATCCGTGTAAATTCAGCAAATTATCTGCAACTGTCAAACTAGTAAATACAAATTTTTAGGTTAATTAGCTCAGTTATCACAGCGTGTGATAAAATCATATCACACATTTGCGGACGCATCTGATTGGCTAAAGAGTTTTCTATTACACAGCATTGCTAGTAATATGTAATGACCAACTTTCAGCAATAGTTTAGCGTGTGAATTTATGTTCTTTTCGTAGTGGTCGTCGAAAAAGGTTGTGAATACAAAAAAATATACTGCAAGTTATTTCGCATCGTGCTTGTGAAATTGACAACTTTGTAGTACTGTGTGAAAAAGGTCTTATAAGCTGGCTCAGCCATTATAGCTCACCACAAAAAAAAACATATAGAAATTTAGAACTAATTAATTGCTATTTAATTACGCTAATTTTAATTTAATTGCGGCATTTTTTTAAAAATTACAGAGTGTGAGCTAGCAAAAACCGTAAGCCAGCTCACCAACGTATCTTATAACTATATAACTAGTATATCACATATAGAAATTTAGAACTAATTAATTGCTATTTAATTACGCTAATTTTAATTTAAATGCGCCATTTTTTTTTAAATTACAGTGTGTGAGCTAGCAAAAACCGTAAGCCAGCTCACCAACGTATCTTATAACTATATAACTAGTATATCACATATAGAAATTTAGAACTAATTAATTGCTATTTAATTACGCTAATTTTAATTTAATTGCGCCATTTTTTAAAAATTACAGTGTGTGAGCTAGCAAAAACCGTAAGCCAGCTCACCAACGTATCTTATAACTATATAACTAGTATATCACATATAGATATTTAGAACTAATTAATTGCTATTTAATTACGCTAATTTTAATTTAATTGCGCCATTTTTTAAAAAATTACAGTGTGTGAGCTAGCAAAAACCGTAAGCCGTCGCACCAACGTATCTTATAACTATATAACTAGTATTTCATAATAAGTCTAGCAGAAGAATTAATTGCTAATTAGTTGTTTTTATTTCATACGCATTGAAGCAATTTTTTAAAGAATTTATTTACAAAACCAGCAAAAAGTTAAATTCCACTCAGCTTACCAAACTTGCTCTCCGAATTAAACTGCTCAAAGATAATTAAACCCCATAGATATTAAAATAAATAATCATCTTTAGACGAATGTTCACTGAGTAATTCAAGATGTCAAACTTTCATATCGATTGAAATCATGTCACACGGTGCTCAGCTGAAAATGGACATTTTCTGGCATATTAATCCTTGTTAAATAAATAATTGGAAACAAATTGCAATTTTAACAATAGATATGTATTCAGGAAATAAAAGACTATATTTGTGCCTAATTTGAGAATGTTCCGTTCAGTAGGGTCCGTTAAGCCAGCACAACCATTGTAGCACAATCAAACAAAACCTATCAGAATATTTAGTACTCATTAATTACTAATTAATTACCAGGAAACTAAATTTATTACTTATTTTTTAAAAAATAAGGAGGGTTGTGCTAGCTTAACCGTTAAGCTAGCACAACTACGCAAAAAATATATAATAATAGCTAGCATCATAATAATAATTGTTTACTAAATAATTACTCGATAATCACTGATTAATTATTGAGTAATAATTAATTAATTATTTATAAAATGCCGGCAACGGACTAGGATGCTGTTTTCATTTATCTAACAGCAGCACCATGGGGAAAACACATCATAATTGCTTTCATACCGAAAGTCTAGTATAGAATGATTTACTCAATCAGAACAAGATGTATTGAATTTTATAATATATTTTATTTTATAATAACTAATATCGTAAAATAGGTTTAGAATTATTAACTCGAGCAAAACTAGTTGTAATAATTTAATTAATATCATAACTTAAGTTTGAAAAAAATTACTCTAAAACAACTAGTTTTAATGATTTTCAATGGACTACTAATATAAATAATATCGTATCTCATGTTTAGAATTAATTACTCCAGCACAACTAGCTCTAATGAATTCTATAACGAACTAGTAATATAAATAATACCATATCTCATGTTTAGAATTAATTACTCCAGCACAACTAGCTCTAATGAATTCTATAATGAACTAGTAATATAAATAATACCATATCTCATGTTTAGAATTAATTACTCCAGCACAACTAGCTCTAATGAATTCTATAATGAACTAGTAATATAAATAATACCATATCTCATGTTTAGAATTAATTACTCCAGCACAACTAGCTCTAATGAATTCTATAATGAACTAGTAATATAAATAATACCATATCTCATGTTTAGAATTAATTACTCCAGCACAACTAGCTCTAATGAATTCTATAACGAACCAGTAATATAAATAATACCATATCTCATGTTTAGAATTAATTACTCCAGCACAACTAGCTCTAATGAATTCTATAATGAACTAGTAATATAAATAATACCATATCTCATGTTTAGAATTAATTACTCCAGCACAACTAGCTCTAATGAATTCTATAATGAACTAGTAATATAAATAATACCATATCTCATGTTTAGAATTAATTACTCCAGCACAACTAGCTCTAATGAATTCTATAATGAACTAGTAATATAAATAATACCATATCTCATGTTTAGAATTAATTACTCCAGCACAACTAGCTCTAATGAATTCTATAATGAACTAGTAATATAAATAATACCATATCTCATGTTTAGAATTAATTACTCCAGCACAACTAGCTCTAATGAATTCTATAACGAACTAGTAATATAAATAATACCATATCTCATGTTTAGAATTAATTACTCCAGCACAACTAGCTCTAATGAATTCTATAATGAACTAGTAATATAAATAATACCATATCTCATGTTTAGAATTAATTACTCTAGCACAACTACTTCAATTGAATTCTATAATGAACTAGTAATATAAATAATACCATATCTCATGTTTTGAATTAATTACTCCAGCACAACTACTTCAAATGAATTTTATAATGAACTAGTAATATAAATAATATCATAATTCATGTTAAGAATTAATTACACCAGCATAACCAGCATAACCGTTTCTGTATAAGCTTTAACAAACTTTTATAATGAGTTCAGATGACAATACATTCGCAAGTATAAATTTTAATATACAATATAATAAATAATAAACAAAAGACACTAAAACGCGAAAACTACGGCGCGGCACCGTGCCGATACAACTGCGCTTGCGGCCACGTGGCTTCTTTCAGAAAAACAACATGGTGGGTTGCCAGTTATTTCAGAAAGAGACGAAAATATGGCGGTAACATGTGATTTTGATTATGCTTTTTCGATACAAGTGCGAAATGGTTGTATCCAGAATAACATTGTAAGTACTTTAATCTACATAGTTTTTCGCTTCGTTGATTTTTTTGCTTCGGAATTTTAAATTCTGGACGGAAGATTCGATATGATATTATTTATATTACTAGTTCATTATAGAATTCATTTGAACTAGTTGTGCTGGAGTAATTAACTCTAAACATGAGATATGGTATTGTTTATATTACTAGTTCATTATAGAATACATTTGAAGTAGTTGTGCTGGAGTAATTAATTCTAAACATGAGATATGGTATTATTTATATTACTAGTTCGTTATAGAATTCATTAGAGCTAGTTGTGCTGGAGTAATTAATTCTAAACATGAGATATGGTATTATTTATATTACTAGTTCATTATAGAATTCAATTGAAGTAGTTGTGCTAGAGTAATTAATTCTAAACATGAGATATGGTATTATTTATATTACTAGTTCATTATAGAATTCATTAGAGCTAGTTGTGCTGGAGTAATTAATTCTAAACATGAGATATGGTATTATTTATATTACTAGTTCGTTATAGAATTCATTAGAGCTAGTTGTGCTGGAGTAATTAATTCTAAACATGAGATACGATATTATTTATATTAGTAGTCCATTGAAAATTCATTAAAACTAGTTGTTTTAGAGTAATTTTTTTCAAACTTAAGTTATGATATTAATTAAATTATTACAACTAGTTTTGCTCGAGTTAATAATTCTAAACCTATTTTACGATATTAGTTATTATAAAATAAAATATATTATAAAATTCAATACATCTGGTTCTGATTGAGTAAATCATTCTATACTAGACTTTCGGTATGAAAGCAATTATGATGTGTTTTCCCCATGGTGCTGCTGTTAGATAAATGAAAACAGCATCCTAGTCCGTTGCCGGCATTTTATAAATAATTAATTAATTATTACTCAATAATTAATCAGTGATTATCGAGTAATTATTTAGTAAACAATTATTATTATGATGCTAGCTATTATTATATATTTTTTGCGTAGTTGTGCTAGCTTAACGGTTAAGCTAGCACAACCCTCCTTATTTTTTAAAAAATAAGTAATAAATTTAGTTTCCTGGTAATTAATTAGTAATTAATGAGTACTAAATATTCTGATAGGTTTTGTTTGATTGTGCTACAATGGTTGTGCTGGCTTAACGGACCCTACTGAACGGAACATTCTCAAATTAGGCACAAATATAGTCTTTTATTTCCTGAATACATATCTATTGTTAAAATTGCAATTTGTTTCCAATTATTTATTTAACAAGGATTAATATGCCAGAAAATGTCCATTTTCAGCTGAGCACCGTGTGACATGATTTCAATCGATATGAAAGTTTGACATCTTGAATTACTCAGTGAACATTCGTCTAAAGATGATTATTTATTTTAATATCTATGGGGTTTAATTATCTTTGAGCAGTTTAATTCGGAGAGCAAGTTTGGTAAGCTGAGTGGAATTTAACTTTTTGCTGGTTTTGTAAATAAATTCTTTAAAAAATTGCTTCAATGCGTATGAAATAAAAACAACTAATTAGCAATTAATTCTTCTGCTAGACTTATTATGAAATACTAGTTATATAGTTATAAGATACGTTGGTGCGACGGCTTACGGTTTTTGCTAGCTCACACACTGTAATTTTTTAAAAAATGGCGCAATTAAATTAAAATTAGCGTAATTAAATAGCAATTAATTAGTTCTAAATTTCTATATGTGATATACTAGTTATATAGTTATAAGATACGTTGGTGAGCTGGCTTACGGTTTTTGCTAGCTCACACACTGTAATTTTTAAAAAAATGGCGCAATTAAATTAAAATTAGCGTAATTAAATAGCAATTAATTAGTTCTAAATTTCTATATGTGATATACTAGTTATATAGTTATAAGATACGTTGGTGAGCTGGCTTACGGTTTTTGCTAGCTCACACTCTGTAATTTTTAAAAAAATGGCGCAATTAAATTAAAATTAGCGTAATTAAATAGCAATTAATTAGTTCTAAATTTCTATATGTGATATACTAGTTATATAGTTATAAGATACGTTGGTGAGCTGGCTTACGGTTTCTGCTAGCTCACACACTGTAATTTTGAAAAAAATGGCGCAATTAAATTAAAATTAGCGTAATTAAATAGCAATTAATTAGTTCTAAATTTCTATATGTGATATACTAGTTATATAGTTATAAGATACGTTGGTGAGCTGGCTTACGGTTTTTGCTAGCTCACACACTGTAATTTTTTAAAAAATGGCGCAATTAAATTAAAATTAGCGTAATTAAATAGCAATTAATTAGTTCTAAATTTCTATATGTTTTTTTTTGTGGTGAGCTATAATGGCTGAGCCAGCTTATGAGACCCGTGTGAAAAATATAGGTTTTGTATTTCTGTGTTTTATATTCCGAATCTTGATTTGAGTAGAATAATTTTGCAGCGACTGCAATGTTTGATATGATAACACTTTTCATTCTTAAGAGTTATTTAGTAATAATAAAAGGGAAATATGAAACCTTTTGTATAAGATAATGCGCATATTTATGATACAAACATCAAATAACAACCATGACCAGTCTAGAAAAGTATTCCCTATCTTGTGATACCAAAGATAATATTATTTACAGAAAAGAATCACGCCAGATCTAAAGATAAATTTACTATATTTTTCTTTAAATTGTCCATGACAATGCATGCTACCATTATGGTATCACAACTTAAGAATTCTTATAAGTAAACGAATTAAGAACGTACACAAATTGTAATCTTGTCAACATGACGTATTTAGATAACAAAATCTTATCAAAATACTCATTCATACTCGTAAGAATCATATGAGTGTTACTGTTAACAAATGAGTAACTGGCGCCTATAACATGAGATGCTAGAAGATAATTTAGTTGTACGCTAGCAAAGGTCAACTAACTAGCGAGTGATAACAGGAATGCCCGCTGCTAACTTTAGCAGAACGGCTAGTTTAGCTGCGTCATAAGTTAATATAATGGTATGTGGTGTACATAGTGTCGTACTAAAAATATTTGCAAACAATGCTGACAGCGTTCAATTATTATAATTAGGTTAATGTTAATAGAATAGTTTACTTTTATTGCGTTTTAAGGTTTATATTTAGAATTTGTTTTGCTGAATACACTTTTATTATAAATTTGTTATTGTTTTATAAATTGGTGTTTTAATAAAATTTTCTTCTTACGCTGTAACTTTTTAAATTGAAAAGTTTGATTTCCAGCTGTCAAATTTAGCTTCCGCCAGTACCAAATTCAATTCCTTTTATCTCCCGCACATTCAGTAAAATTGAAATGTTACTGTGAATTTAAACCTTTTCATTTTTCAACAAAAGTGTAAATACAAATATTGTTCAGAATTTAAAAACGTGTTCAATAATATTTCTTGATATATCAATCAAATTAAAACCAATATTTATTACGAAAATTGTAACAGTGTAATGGAAAATTCAACAAAATTGAAAAATATTTTTCATTTCTGAAAACAGATTTAGATTTATTTATTACAGTGTTGTATTATTTTCTGAAAAAGTTTCGTACAAGATTGTAATAATCATAATATAATGGCGAATTTGAGAATTTCTTTCTGTTAAATAAAACTTTACAAAAATATGAATAATTTTGATGATTTGACTTAAGTAGAACTGATCAGAAATGATAATATATAATTTGCTGTCCAATAAAAAAGAAATTTTATTTGAAATTGGCACTGAAGTGCTCAAAAATCGTCATTAAAAGCTCAGAAATCGTCATTAAAGTAACCCATTATACGACGATTTTGAGCACCCCAGTATTGGCAACCGTTAAATAATTATTGTACAATTAGGATAATTTTGGCAGATATATTGACGTACTATGGTAAATTTGGACGTAATATGAAACAAAATTTGCAAGAAGAATTAACTAATTAATTCCGGTGACGAAATTGAGGACAAAACACATAATTTTGATTTACGATAACTTCACTTCTGGAGGTTGGCAACACTGACTGTCAGTTTCAATTGACAACTGACAGATGTATAAACTTAATCTATATTGTAATTTTTTACAGTTTTTTTCGAATTTTAGATTTCAAATAAAACTTAATATGTACCTCGGCACTGAAGTTCCTTTTTATCACTCACATGGTTTATTTTCCTCGGCTCTACGGGCCTCGGCAACTAAATTCCATATTCGTGATAAAAAGTTAAACTTTAGTGCCTTGATACATAAATAACTATATTTTTATGATAATTTAAAAATTGTTATTGTGTTGAAATACCCTGTATAAATAGATGTAATGTTAATTTCCTTATGACTTGTATTATTGTTCTTGTGTACAGATAATTTATTACTTTTATTGTATGTGATACACATAATAAATAAACATATATTTACATTTCTTTATGAAGAAAGATATACCATTCTATGTTGATTACATAAATATTATTTTTGTATTTATAAATGCAAAGATTGTGGCAATACATTTATTTCGTATTTGTTTAAAATATTAGAGAATGTTTTGTAATTTTTGTCAGTGCAACGTGTTATCATTTGCCTCATCTGAAATTTCTCTACTATTGTGTTGTGTAATACCGGAATAACAATTGTGCAAATTTTGCAAATTACACTACAGTTGGTTTCTTTGTAAACATACAGCAGAAACTGTTAGTAGTAAAATGTTACATGAGAAGAGACGCAAAATATTTTTGAGTTACTGTTAGTTGTATGCAGCAAATATTATTTTAAACAGTTAGCTTGTTCACATAGATATTTATTTAACATAATTGATGAATTTATTAGGTGCAAATGAGTTTTACTTTTGTTAATGATTTGGTAGGTTTTGTACTTTTGAGAGCCCCATAATAGCTATTCCACCATAATCAAAAATGGTAACAGTTTTCAAAAATCGAAATCAGTCTATGAAATATTTATATTAAAAATATAAAGACAATAAAAATTGTCAACTGTTTCATAAAATACAGTTGATTATTTTTTGACGTTTCTTTAAGTCAATGAAATGCTTTATTGTATGTCACGTGTCTGCGTTTTAACTAATCCTGTCATTATTATACTGAGAATAATGCTCTTGTGATTATTCCCGGTAATATTCTCTGTAGCTTTTTTGTTTTTGTTGACAGAAGTCAAATGTCAGATAGTTATCATCGACACAAGTAAAAATGAGCGAAAAGATAGATTTAGTGACGTGCCTGATGATGAAATCAAAAAATAATCTAATTAAATATAACTCGAGAGTTCGATAAATTAGAAAATAATTCTCTAGTATCTTTCTAAAACTTGTCGCCATTTGGCAATAGCCACTCAAGCCCTACGGGCTTTCGTGGCTATTGCCTGGCAAGAAGCTTTCGAAAGATCTGTCAAATTATTTTCAATTTATTCTCACTCTCTTGTTATATTATTACTGACAATTTTGTCTTTATATTTTTTATATATATATGTTTCATAGACAGTTTTAGATTTTTGAAAACATTTACTTTTGTTGAAGTTTAAGAACGGTAGATGGCTCTGGGAGTATTTATTTACTTCTCAGATCCATTTACCAATCTGCTGAGATCTTAGATCTCGCTGAGCCAGTGTCGGTGTCACTGCCTTACAGCAGTTGACGGGTTACACTACAGTGATGAGCTCCAATAAGAGCGAAATGCGTCTGTAGTTACCGATTGATTGGCTTGGCCGGTCTCTGTGAATTAAAAACTTTGTTATTATTCTGAGACTGTATTTTATGAAACAGTTGACAATTTTTATTGTCTTTATATTTTTAATGGTAAAAGTCTATTGAAAATATGAAAGATAAGAGTTAAAGTATTCGGAAAATTCCATATTTTTAATTATAAATTACTCCCTTTAATAAATACGGCTTGCTTTGTTTTTGATGACGTACGAGGTGTATGACAAATGGGATTCAAGTATTTACTCCCACTCTTCCTTAACTAAGAATATACATATTCGGGCGAGTCGGATCTGTTCGGATTCTGCTCGGGTGATTTTCTTGCCTTTGCGTGTTTGCTGCTTCATAATGCAGCACTCAATGTAAAACTGTACGATACCAGCGCCACCAACTACCTAACTTCGAGAATGTCAAAATATTTTTGAAAAATGAGGCACAAATTGAAATAAATTAGGTATATTAATTAATTTTATTTCTCTAATAATGAAATATAGGGGTAAATAGCTCCGTGGTAACGTGTCGGACTGTGGATCGTGAGATCCTCAGTTCGAATCCCACTGCCGGCAGTTACAAATTTAAATTTACCCCTGTGGTTCCCCCTCCACTAACATATGTGGGGGCTATGATTTGACGGCTGGTAACCGCACTTCATACGAAAAAATATCTCACTTACCGAGATCTGCGAAAGCATAGTGCCACACCCCTAACGGGTAAAATGCGTGATGATATATTTATTTATTTAATAATGAAATATAATATTACAATTTAAATATACTCGTTTATATTATTTTGCAATTTTCTCAACATTTTTTCGAAAGTCTGTGAGCCACCGTTCGTTTCTTTCTGGTATAATATACCTCCTACATCATCAGTGTAATTTGAAATTCAGAACTTAATATCTCGCTTATTTGGAGGAGTTTTTAACTCGGATTTTCACATATGGTCTTATATTTTTATGTACTTGAAGAAAAACAAAATATAGTAGTTTTAATTTGTATTCTTTGAGTGTGTAAACAACTAAGATAGTGTAGTATGTCCAAAGTTAATTATAGTAAATTAACTTAAAATAACAGAATTGTTGCCAAATGGGTATACAAAGTGAATTTTTACATAAAAATATCGTTTAACTATTAAGTCGTTAATCCACACTATCTACGGACAAGCTATAATTGGAATTTGTTTCGGTTACTGGAGTTTGACCTTAATTTCTGTCCACTTCTTTTATTGAACAAATGATGACGACAGGCACATTTTATTTTGTTATAATTTTACAGTTATGCTAACATTAGCAAATTTATTTGTTTCTAAGTAATGTTGTACGTAGAATGTAGGATAATATAAAAATGTGTCAATTATTCTTTAATTTCATAGCAACTATTATTATTCAAAATATTTCATAAAAAATTAAAAATATATATCACGCCTTTTACCCATTACCGGTGAGGCAGTCTTTTTACGCAGATCTCGGTAAGTGATATATTTTTGAGCATTAAGTGCGGTTACTAGCTGTCAAGTCATTATCCCCGAAAAGTATTAGGAGAGGGGGAACCATAAGTGTAAATTTATAATAGCAACTGTTTGCTGTGGGATTCAAACTGAGGATCTTACGATCCACAGCCCGATGCGTTACCGCGAAGCTGTTTATCCCATCTTAAAATATTTTCCCATTCAGAAAACTTGATTTTGATACCAAACACGATTAAAATATAAAAATTCGTTTACAAAAATTACTGCTTGTTCAAAAGTTGTTTTTAATATATTAGTTCGACTACTCCTATTCAAAGTATTAGATCCCCATAATGAGTCTCAAAACTAAATTAATTTTCATAAAAGAATATTTATTAAACCTACAAAAGTTTTCAATAAAAACAAAATTAGATTGGCACTATTCAAATCAATTTTTCTCTTCATTTAAGAGGAATCTGTTCCAAGAAAACATTTTTATCAGTGTATAGTAGTAAATATATAATTTAGTTTTTATCAAACCCGGAAGCACTTTAAAAATTTATATTCCAATTAATATTACTAACATATTTTACTTGAATTTTTTTCTCATCAGATTCTTCCTATTCCGGTTTTGCAATTATAACCAAAATTAACTCTGTATTTTCATAAATCTTATAATTCATGTTGTGTCTAACACGAGAGGAAAGCTCTTCTTCCACTCTCGTTCGAAATGCCTCACTCGGTGCGCTCATGAGGCAAACTTCGAAAAATAGCTATTGTCAAACTAGAGAGGAAAGCGCTTCTTTTTCCCCCTCGAGTTCGAAGTTTGCCTCATGAGCGCAGCGAGTGAGGCATTTCGAACGAGAGTGGAAGAAGAGCTTTCCTCTCGTGTTAGACACAACATTTTTTTCACGACATGTTTCTAAAAACGATTTGCTCGTTCCTAAAATACACTTTGAGAACACAACTGACAGACTGACACGTTAAAAGTTAGGTTATCAGACACAAGGCGGTGTAGCAGTGTTGCCAATGAGCCAATCTTATATATCTTTAATAAGTTGTCAAATTGTGATTTAATAAGAAAAAGAAAATATAAGATTTGCTCGTTCCTAAAATACACTTTGAGAACACAACTGACAGACTGACACGTTAAAAGTAAGGTTACCAGACACAAGGCGGTGTAGCAGTGTTGCCAATGAACCTATCTGAAATATCTTTAATAAGTTGTCAAACTGTGATTTAATAAGACAAAGAAAAATATAAGACATAATTGTAAGATAATTTAAAGTATTTATATCACTAATATAAGGATTTTCAATAAAATTAGGAATTTATTTATAAATTTTATAACATATTTTTTGAAAATAACATTCATATTGGTAACTCTTCTATATTTTCCTCTCTAGAGAGGAACAACACATTTTCTTCACTATTTCGGGAGAAGAACGGTGGGGTTTCCTACCATGTCGTGAAAAAATAACTATTTTGCAATACTTGTTCTGTAAGTTACCCATTAATAACAAAATTTAAACACAGTAAGTGGAACTTTTATTGCACAATTGGTTTTCATGGTTACATCATTTACTTACCGTCCACGGTGGATGGTAAGTGAAACTTACCGTTCATGGTGGACGGTACGTAAATATATATCATTCAAATTTTATTTCTAACCTCAATCTGTCAGCTGTTAATTTTGATACCTATTTTTCCTTTTCTTATATTTACGCAGGTATTGCAAAAAATAACTTACTAACCTCGAACTGTAAGTGATTTTTTAGGCCTCGAATGTTTAGGAAATCTCGACCCTACGGGTCTCGACATCCCAAACTACATTCTCGATCTAAAAACTATCACTTACAGTTTACGGTACGTAATATACTATTAAACTTCTGTTATATCTACGATGTTTTTGGGTCTAGTCATTCTATTTTGCGACTCTAGTGAACTACCATATTTGAAACACCCTATGCCTATGGGATGAGTAATGCCACTTCTAATGAATCTCAGTTTACTTTCCTTTTCCTTAGGTTGTAGTTAGGTTTCCTTTCCTTTCTTTTATTTTACTGTCAGTTTTAATTCCTGCTGCTTTTATATCGACTACTACTTCAACTTAAAACTAAATAATTTGTTGATAACATATGCGCAAGTAACTTCCTGAATTTGTATTCAATTGTACATACAACAATAACCCTACCGTTGACCACACACGAAAGTAACACCATCACACTGACCTTGAACACTTTCACACGGGCTGCTCATATTACCGTCAAACCATTCATACACTAACACCCATACATCAGCTCAACACTTCTACAGATTTGCACAATTCGCTCTGTCAGTGTCCGCTGTATCTGAGCTGCTTGTTCGGCAAGTGAACGACCTTGGCTCTACTAACACACACGCAGTTCCGTAACTAAAAATAACTGCACATCAGCATAAGCATGTCCAGCGAAATGTGCAAAAAAATCTACGACTGATTGGTTTGTGTTGCCGCGGAGAAACTGCTTGTTATCGCGCTTAACAGCGTGGAGAGGGATTTTGGGATTTACTGATTTGGATAACGAGAAACTTGTTTTATTTGTTGATGATTTGGTTTAATTTATGCAGGAAAATTTCTGGTAATTTACTTAGTGTAATTAGTTTAAGGAAAATATTTTATTTATTTATTTAATCTTCTTGAGGAAAGAAACTATAATCTTTAATTTTGCCTAATGCGTCAGTATTTAAAGGAAAATAAAATAAACAATAATAATTTGTTTATTTCCAACAACAAGCTAAACTAAAATATCATCAACAAGATATGGGAATAAACAAGGGGAATGACCAAAAACATTGCCATGTGACGACTTTACAAATACACATGTGCAATCTACTCACGTTTTGTGTACACAAATATATTTTGAAAACACTGGAACTAATAGATATCCGGCCTAAATTATCCAAGTGTAGAGAATTTCTAATAGAAGCATTATCAAGCAGTGAATTAAATAATTCATTGTTGTAAATTGACAATACTGAATTATATATAAAAAATACTCCACTATTTTACACATAAATATAATAAATATAGAATGGATATTTACAGTACAGCTTTCTTGTGGTGTGGTTCACGTCACTATCTTCATTCTTACTTTCTCCCACTATTGCAAATCAGCAGAAAGAAGATAGTGACGTGAACCGCACCACAAGAAAGCTGTACTGTAAATTAAATGTTTATTCTCATAGCAAAATTCAAATGACTCAAAAATATATCATATATAACAGTACAAAAACGGAAAATGACCTGATATAAGGTTTGTTCCAACTGGTCATTTCTGACAAGTTTGTGACAATTTCACTGCGCCTTTGAAAAATGTCAACAAATTAAGTTTGCAACATAGACTGGAACGGTGAATGGAATGAAGCGCATGTGCATACTCATTTTTTTGTTTTGACAGCTAACCTTAAATATAAAAATAAATGAAGAAATGTATACATATTTCGCTACGAAAAAAGAAATGAAGCTTATGTTTCAAAGTTATCTCGTTTACATTTTTCTCAGGCGCAGTGAAATTGTCACAAACTTGTCAGAAATGACCAGTTGGAACAAACCTATAATAAATTCTCCTTCAAAAAGCGACAATGTTTTATCAGTCTCGAAAGATTTCTATTAACTATTATAAAAACAATTGACAATGATCATAAGGAATTTGTGGTATTTTAGAGCAGTTCTCATCTTTGAGATCTTTATTTTGACACCAAACTCTACTAGATTTAATTAATTATTGTAAAATACAATTGACGATCGTTGGGAATTAATTTTTGATATTTTAATTTAACCCGAGACATTTACTAAGAAACTAGCTAGGATTCAATTAACAATAATTGATGATTAACCAAAAATATTTTTTTTACATTTGATTGGGATTCAAAATTATCAAGAGATGGCGTTGATCACAATTCACGAAAGGTACATGTTAAATTAATTTTGTATTATATTTTATGATGGCGTATGCTTGCTAGTATAGGCGGTTTGATTTTAATTCAATCTTAACCTATAATCTACAAATACAATGTACCTTTCACTTTTACATATTATTTAAATAATACGACTTAAACAAATGTATTACTTTTGGAATACTCTTGAAATAACTACTATTGTTATTAATTTAAAAAAATATTTCAAAATACAATAAAATTTATGTACCTTTTGGTTAGTTCAGCTTTCTACCACTAGTTTGCGTATTTAAATTTTGGATGTCCAATTGTCTTCCTGAGACCTTTCTTAATACCAAACTCTTTCGGCTTAATCAATATTTATTATGTCTTTCTTCAAAATGTATTATTAAATAATTATTTTGCTAAAAACCGGAAATATATACAAGAAAATCGCAAATAACATTTTATATTTCAAATAAAATTACTAGCATCTTTTAATTGAAATCATTTTTTAGCTGATTTTATATTCGCATATATTCCGGTATTGCAATTGGTACCAAAATCAACTTCTGAAACTTATGAAATTTGTTTCTTTATCTTTTATCGTTTGAGAGTTTTAAATCATGAGAACACAGAATCATTCATCCATCCACACAGACGTCATTATGAAAATTGTAATAATGAAATCAGGGGGCTTCAAAGCACGTAATTCCGTGAAAACCTCGCAATCGATTTATTTTTTCATGATTTTTCATTTACTTCCTTATATTACGAAAAAGAAAAAGTATCCATAATCATAAATAACTAAAATATCTATTGAACCATACATCAACTGTAATTAATAAACATTCAAATTCATATTATTTATATTCACAAAAAACATTTTTCTTTTAACACATATTTGGTTAATAAATTAGTCAACAATCTTTATTTTTATAATAAGGATAAACCCTGTACTAATAATGTTACACAAATATAGATAAATAAATAAAATAAAAAAAATAGATCTTTCTATTTTATAAAAACATCATTTATGTAGCTAATTTTAACCACTAAATTAGTTTTGATTTTAAAACTGCTTTAGGCACCCATTAAAAACTAAAAGTTCTGAATCCTGAATTATATACAAAATGACATCATTACTGATACTTTTTATAATATTGTGATTTGCATAAATATGTGTACAAAACAACACAAAACCATATGGCGAATAATAGTTTCGTTCCCATATAATATTCGCTGATCTGCAAGCCTTACTATCTGGAGGCAAATGTAGAGGTCCGTGCATACATGAAAATGGCAATGAACCCAGTTCTATGGCGCTGTAGCGTATAATGACACCACAAAAATCTACCGAATCTAAATATAAAGTGTCTCTTTGTCTCTATCAAACTATCGCCATCCTCTTTTAGCATTCCGTTCCACTTCACTCGTTGTACATTTTCATCAAAATCTTGGTGGTCTAAAAATATGGAATTGTAAATTGTAATGTTGGCGCCTTACTCTGAATTTTGAAGTATGCTGGTCAGCAAATTTTGGTATTTGGAATTAGAACAAGCCTAGTATCATAGAAAAATATATGATGTGGCTAGCACATAACCTCCCGCCCAATACTACTCTTAAACGATACAAAATAGTATTGGATGATACAGAAACATACCTTCTTATTTGTTTATTTTCTATTTATATTTGAGAAATTTAATTTTATTTCGTATTTTTATTTAATTTTTTGACATATGTTTCACTAAGAAAACAGCTTCACAATCAAAATGACGTGTTACATTTCGTAAAAAATTAAATTTTTTTTAAATATTTCCATGGTATACAAAGAGTGCAAGATTTATGAAATCTAATTTCTTTATATTTTATTATCTCTAAATCCAATGAAAATTAATAAAATTAGTGTAATCAAAACAGATGTAAAATTAAATATTATACAACTTTTAAAATAATTGTTGAAAAAGGAAATTTAACCGTGTTTTTCACGAAAATCTGTAAGTAAACTGCTACTTCCGGTTGACCAATTTTATCCAAAATCTAATCAGCTCTTCATTTAAATATAAGAATAAAAAATTAACAGAATTGTATTTTTGATATTATATTATTTGAGTTATGCGAGACGAAAAAATTATATTTTTTAAATAATAACCTATATAAATTTTTAGTCCATTAGATAGAGATTATTTTTCTGATTTCAACGATATAAATATGATATGAGGTTGTACAATAATTATTTTGAGGAAAATGGTATTATAAATCAGAAATAATTTTACAGTATTGAAATAAACCCAACAAATATAATCTTAAATACCAATAAACAATACAAATGAAATGACATTTCGTAGTTCTATTTTAGCCCACAATAGGCGTTGGGCGCAACGGCAGACGCGCGATTTGCACTTTTCATGTTTCTGGCCAATAGAATCAATGTGAGTACCCATGACGTCAAAATATGTTGAATTCGTTATATCGCTTTACTGCATTTAAAACAGAAAATACTTTATTACTAATTATTCCGTAAGTGTTACACGATTTTAATATAAATTTGTCATACTTCGTTTATGGTTTATGCGCCCATTATTATATTTAGAGGAATTAATGTTTAATTTTGAAAAAAAGTGTACGAGCTTTTTTGTAATAAAGAAATGAAGAAAACATAAATGGAAAAGAAACGAATATTTATTATCATGGGCAATTAAAAGCAGAGTAAAAAACCTGTAGCAATCTATACCAACTTTCTAATCATCGCATTTACTGTCTTACTTTTATATTTTTTGTAACAATTACCAGTGTATTGCACATTAAATAACAAGACTATTATTTTTCATTTGTAGATTTTCACTTTAGTTGTTCTCTTGATCTTTTGAAAAACTAATCTCCGCTTGCATAAAGCGTTGTAAGCTGATCACGTTGCAGTTGTAAACAGTGTAGAAAAGTTTAATTAAAGTAGAAAACAACGCATGTAATAAATGTCAAAATTTTCATATTTCAATATCAAAACCTGTATAAGTTAAATCAAATGCATTCAGCTTTTAATTATTTGCTAGAAATGCTTTTATTATAATTTATAGAGTTCATATAACTTGTTTTGTTCAACGGCCTACCTAAAGTTTTATTTTTCATATTAAAAATGTTAATGTTTCTTTGATCTTTGTGACCTTAATTTTAATTTTAGATATAGGAACATGTTATATCGTTGAAATGGGAATACTTCGGGCTATCCATTCTAATAAAAAAGTAACCATTCCATTTAAGAAACTATAACTTTCATTCCCCCGCCACATTCCCCTAATAATTTACATACAATGGGCCCATAAACCAATTTAAAAATTTTTTTTTTATAAATCTTTATATAACGTATGTCTCATAAGTTTTGGCACAAATTTCAGATGCTACAAAATCACCAATAACAAGAGAATTACAAGTTGCTATGGAAACAAAAATTTTGTTTAACATCTTATCCAAGGAGCACCAGGAGATTTCACTTGCATAGGAAAATTAGGTTCGCGTTGCGCGACCCATCTGCCGGATCTGGCCGCACTTATATTTGCTTATAGAATATTAACGTAGGCTACGATTTATTTAAAACAATTATCAAAATCTGTCACTCTGTCTGTCACATCTGTCACAATTTTTCCAAAAACACAAGTTTATATTGAAAAGTTCTTAAAATTAGAATTTTATCGTTATGTGAAGTAATATTTCATTGATGTACAATGGTACGATATTGTAAATACTTAAATTACAAATAATGATATTTATGTAATTAACATAGAATATTAATTTTCAGTGGATTTCCATCAACTGGGAAGTACATATATACCAATTTCATTAATGTATTAAGTACGAAACGAAGACCTTATTTTCCACCAATCATTTTCCTTTAAATAATAAATTGAAAGATTCATAGAGCATTATTGCGTGATGGAATTCTAGACTTAAACTAAATTTGACCATAGGTAAATTTGTCGCTATTTTCAATGCACAATCCGATAGAATATAATTATTAATTATATTTTCAATATTTTTCAAAGATGCGGCAAGAAATATATGCCTTTCTCTGCGAAATTAGCATGGTCTGGGTGTATGATGGAAAATATCAATGTTAGATGAATAGTGGATATAATGAGATTGTTAAATTCACTGATATAAAATCTATCATGCAAATGGATCAGCGAATATACATTCGATATTTCTACGTTGTATTTATTTCTTAATTCTTTCAAAATATATATTATTTTTGACATATGTGACTTTGATTTTTATTGTCTTGAATAAAATAATTATAAATATTTAAAAAATATGTATAAATATTACATGTGGTGTCATCTAACGGTTGTGGCCGCAATTATAATTACCATAGCAACGACGGTACCATTTTTTTACATGTGAGTGGAATCTCCTGGTGCTCCTTGATCTTATCTTACTTTGACAGCTTAATATTTTCAGTCACTTATGTAGATATGGCTTACAAATTAGAAATCCGAAAGAGTATCTATAATTTAGTTGGGCAAGTTCCTAAAGCGGAAATATTACGAATTTTTGAAAATCAAAATATATCTCGAAGAACCATTTATCGGACAATTGCTGAATGTGAGCAAGGTATTCCTTGTTTAAACCTGCCAAAAAGTGGAAGACCTAGAATTTTTACCAGAGTAAGAGCCGAAGCATTAGTAAGAAGAGCGAAAAACAGACTTGGTTCTTCATTAAGAAAACTGGCACGCCAGTATCGAACATCCAAAGACACCATATCGCGAGAACTGTCACGGAACGGTCAAAAATTCAGAAAAAGAAGGAAAGCCCCAAAATATACAGCCAACCAACTAGCCAGAATCCCGATATGCTGCCGTAATCTAAGAAGGGTACATTTTGCGAATAACCGCGTGATAATTATGGATGATGAAAAGTACTTCACGCTGAGTAACTCTGAAATGAAAGGAAATGATGGTTTTTATACTGACAATATTGCAGAAGTCCCTGATAATGTCAGATATAAACGAAAAGCCAAATTCGCAGATAAGGTGTTGGTTTGGTGCGCCATTTCCTTAAGGGGTATATCCAGGCTTTATGTGGGCCGAGTAAGAGGTGAAGCACTGGATAGTCAAAGGTACATCCATAATTGCCTAACGAAACTAGTAAATTTTATTGAAGAAGAACATGCTGGAGACAATATTATGTTCTGGCCAGACCTTGCATCTTGTCACTACGCAAGACAGACTCAAACTTGGCTAGCCGACAGAAACATACCATTTGTTCCGCGGAATCACAATCCCCCCTAATCTTCCCCAGGCTCGACCCATAGAAGATTTTTGGGCTCTTTTATCCCGTAAAGTTTACGATGGAGGATGGGAAGCCCAAAATGAGGAGGAACTTCGACGAAGAATATATAGAAAAGTTCGAGAAATCGATTTAAATACCGTCCAAAACCTAATGATAGGTGTCCGCAGAAAGTTGCGCCTTATAGAAGACAACGGACCTCTTTATTTAATTTAAATTTATAATTAGTTCCTAAAAAAACCGTTAATTATTATGTAATACAACATTTTAAATATAATCATTATTTTCTGAAAAAAAAAATTGTTGAAATTTTTGCCAAAACTTATGAGACATACGTTATATATATATATATATATATATATATATATATATATATATATATATATATATATATATAAAGATCAGTGAAAACCCGATGTGAAAATTTCATATATTACCCGAGATATGATTTTTCAAAGTTTGTGGACGTTTGTGTGACGTCACAGGTACTACGATTTTCCATGATAGTAGATATTATATATTTTTTAATATAAAAATAATATTTTCATATTATAAATCGTAATTTACAACAATTAAACTTAAAATAAAGTAAGACAAAATTCCTTTGACAACTTTAAGAGTATTTATAATTGATATTCGAGTAAATAACAACAAAAGTTTGAGGACAGTGGCGCTAGTAGTGATGTAACCTAACCTCAACACACAATTTTAATCAATAGATTTTCAACACAGCACAATAAAACAGTAAAATTATGAAACAAGTAATAGGAGCCCATCAAATATAATCTTAAATACCAACAAACAAAAATATGAAATGACATTTCGTAGTTCTATTTTAGCCCACAATAGGCGTTGGGCGCAGCGGCAGACGCGCGATTTGCAATTTTCATATATCTGGCCAATAGCACAATGCAAATACCTGTGACGTCAAAATATGTTCAATTCGTTATATCGCTTTACTGCAAAATATTTAAAAAAGATAAAATATACTTTACTACTAATTATTCCATAAGTTTTACACGATTTTGATATAAATTTGTCATATTTCGGTTATGGTTTATGCGCCCATTATGTTCCCCTCCTTGTTGTATAAGCCTGTGTATTTATTTTTTCTCTCAAGTTATTAGTTAGTCAGCAAAACTGACTGTTTGCTTTAAAAAACCCATTCTGTATAATTATCAAACTCTTTATGCAACTGGAACTGACCCTACATGTTTTGTCTGCAGCGTATCAGCTCATAATTCCAGTGGCGGAGATTAAAAAATTAAAGGACCGAACAATCGAGTTATCAAGCTTTACAAAAATAATCTGTGTGTGTGTGTGTGAGCACTACACGACTTTCTTATACAAACATAGTACATAAAATACACTAAATAAGAAACTGAGTTGATTGTTTTGTTATCAATGTTTTGAGATGCTTATTTCATTCTAAAATACTTATGGGATACAAAAAATTACCTCGGAAATAAATTTAATTTTGAAAATAAAAATTGTAAAGAACCTAGTTATTAATAATAGTGTGTAAGTCCTCTTTCAATTTAAATTATGTCGAGACATTAAGTTGAGTTTGACAAATTTTAGAACTGCTTCAAATTTTTCTTGCATGGCTAATCGTAGCTGTTAAACCGTTAAAGAATCTCAGGCATATCCGGAAGACGACTCTAAAGTGCATACCAATGATGTTATTTTCGATTAGGATCTGCACTGCAACTATAATGATTGAAATATGAGTAAACTAACGAAGTTGAGAAATTTTGGTGTCCTAAAAAAATTTATATGCTAATTTTCGTTTTGATCTCGACGATTTTTAATAAAACAATAGTTATTTGTGTATCAAGTGCGGATAGAGCATTGTTTGTTGCACGCGGCGAGAAATTGTTGATCGAGGCGAAGCCGAGATCAACAACTCGACAAGTGCACCGAACAAGCTCTATCCGACGAGATACACACAATATTTTTTCTACAATCGTTGAACAATGTCAAGCTGTAGAAAAAAATTATTTTCCAAGTTATCTTTGGTTACGCCTATAACAATTCAGTAAAATTGTAGTTACCCATATCACCGTAATCATGACAACGTTTATGAACAAAATAAACATTTTCAAAGAAATCATAATTTGACACATGGAGTACATTTGATATATGGCGTACATTTGACATAAAGTCTACAGAGTGAATACGTTTATGGTGAAGTTGAAGTGTATGTACGTATATGCCAACTGTATTTGCAATAGCAAGGTTATTACCAGAAATCCAATGCATCATTTACTTCTTTTACCTAATTTATTTTTGTTTTGTTTTTGTCGCGCTAGTGTGACAATATGTCACTTTGTCGCCCTAGAGCGACAATTTTAAACATTTCCTAACCAAAAATGCAATAACAATGTCGATATTGTGCAACGATTGTAGAAAAAATATTAATTTTACTTCTATTATTTATTTATCCGGCCCCACACCTCAAAAGGTAAAAAGGCTTTTAGGATTAGGTAAGTATTTATTTATTCTGACAATGTATTAGCCACTAGCATGTTTCAGCTTGACTATTTGATACAAGACTAATCTTCATTCTATCTTCTACTCTTATTATTTTATTACTACTCGTATTTCTTACATCCTGAGATAAAGAAATGAGGATGTTTATGGAATCTAATACTGAAATATCCGAGTTTCAGGATTCATAATTTGCATATCTTGAAAATATATCATGTACCGCGAAATCCAAAATGGGTAGATGACCTGATAATGTAAATTACCTCTTCAGAAATCTTCATTTTATACTATTCTCTAAAAAATTCGAATCATTTGTATGAGAACAATTGAAAATCGTCCATAATTAGTTTTTGACATTTGAGTTTAAATCGCCCTGATACCTTTAATTTGATACCAAATTCGATACAGGTTTAAATAACATTTTTTATTCCAAATAATATTGCTAATATATTTTATTTGAAAATTTTTTTCGCAACTGATTTCTTATTTGAAATAAATTAAATTTATTGTTTTGTGTACCAAATAAACTTCCGGTTTTGTAATGGGCCCATAAACCAATTTTTTAATTTTTTTTATGAAACTTTATTAGAATATATGACGATCAGTGAAAACCCGATGTGAAAATTCCATATATTACCCGAGATATGATTTTTAAATTTTGTGTGATGTCACTGGTACTCTTCCAGTGGCACTAAAACAACGATTTTTTATGATAGTAGATATTATATATTTTTTAATGTAAAACTAATATTTAAATATTATATGTCTTAATTTACAACAATTATACTTAATATAAACAAAGATAAAATTAATTTGGCAACTTGATATTCGAGTAAGCATACGACAGTTTGAGAACAGTGGCACTGGTAGTGATGTAACCTAACCTCAACACACAATTTTATTCAATAGTTTTTCAACACAGCACGATGTAACAGTGAAATTATAAAACAAGTAATAGAAGCCCAACAAATATAATCTTAAAATACCAACAAACAAAACAAATTAAATGACATTTCGTAGTTCTATTTTAGCCCACAATAGGCGTTGGGCGCAACGGCAGACGCGCAATTTGCACATTTCTTATTTCTGGCCAATAGAATCAACGCGAGTACCCGTGACGTCAAAATATGTTCAATTCGTTATACCGCTTTACTGCAGAATATTCAAAATTAAAAAAATTCTTTACTACTAATTATTTCGTAAGTGTTACACGATTTTAATATAAATTTGTCATATTTCGTTTATGGTTTATGCGACCACAGAGCTAATTTTAATGTTGTAAGGATTTGATGATCTACAATCACGGAATTATTTCGCTAACAGATGACTTTTTTGCATTCTCTTAAGTAGTTACGTATAAATGAGTAGATTGACTAGACTATCTAAAAAGAAGAACAAATATTTTTCCTTCCAATGATCACCAGAGAAAATCGTACAACTTAATTAGCTTATCTAGATATCGTATTTGAATTACCTACTTGTTATGTTATGTTGCTATAAAATTTAATTTTGTTTTAATTCATTTTTCTATTATATTTTTATCAGTTTCGGATGCATGAAAGTTACTTCTAAGAATAATTGCTAAATTAACCTACTAAAGTTTTACTTTTCATTTTAGTAATGTAAAACAATATTAAATTAAATTTGCATTTCTTATATTTAAAACTGCGTTCAAGTGGTTTGGATTCTATCAAAAAGGAGGATTTACAGTGACTTCGCTTTAACGTATTTTATTTTAATATTTTGATTAGCTACGGTAGCGTCAACTAATTTATTAATTTTGTGAAGGGAGAGGCCGTGGGTTCCAACCTTTTTCGCACTTCAACTTGTAACTAAAAATATATCTGCATCCGAGTGGTAAATAAACTGATGTATCCAACACATAACTTCCCACTTAAACAACTTTTAAAAGATGCAAAATAGAGAAAAAAATTTTTTTTTTTAAATTGTAGTTTGTATTATTTTACATCTTTTTTTATTGTAAAAAAATTTATTGTAACTCAATGTAACCTATATCTCATAGGCCTTCAAGTAAACTACCATTTCGGATTGATCGATTCCTACCAAAATTTAATAAATTCGTAATTTGAACATTAAGTTCTAAATAGGAATTTTGAAAATTATGTATTAGAATACGATGTGTTCACATTATCTCCCAAAAATTTTAATTTCTAAGGGGCACACATTATAGAAAACATTACAAATAAAAATTGTACTTAGTACATATCAGGAACTCCAAAACGTGCAAATCTGTTAAAAATTTGCTATTGAAAATTTTGACCAGTCACAAAAACTGTGTTGTTTCCATATACGAGTACTGTAATCTATTGTATCAAATAAATTAATAGATATAATTATATTTTATTTATACATATAGATATTCATATTTACTATTAATTTTATTTTATTATAGTTATATAGCAACTTACAGCATTAATTAATTATTGCAATTTATAAGAATATTTTTAAATGTTTGGTAACACCAAACTAGCAAACTACACAAGATTTAATTAACTACTCTAAAAAGCAATTGGCGATCGTGCAAAAAAAAATTAAAAATAATTAAACTCTCATCCCTGAAACAATTATTTTGATACCAAACTCGATAGGGGTCAATCATTATTTATTACATAACACCTTTCAAAATATGTTATTAAACAAACGTATAATTAGGTTTCTCAAAACCGGAAGAAACTATATGAGAAAATTTCATATTCGAAATAAATTCAATTTATTGTTTTATGTGTCAAACTTCCACTTCTGGTTTTGTAATTGTTACCAAAATCAATTATTTCTCTGCATATAAAGTTTCGTTATTGTCTTTCCTCGTTAGTGAGTTATATAACATACGGACACACATCCATTCATCCGCACAGACATTGAGAAAATGGTTAAAACGGACTCAGGGAATCTCAAAACATTATTTACGTGATTATTTTTTGACGTTTATTTAAACCAATGAAATGCTTTATTGTATGTCACGTGTCTGCGTTTTAACCAATCCTGTCATTATTATACTGAGAATAATGCTCTTGTGATAATTCCCGGCAATTTTCTGTGTAGCTTTTTTGTTTTTGTTGACAGATATCAGATGTCAGATAGTTATCATCAACACAAGTAAAATGAGCAAAAAACATAGATTTAGTGGCGTGCCTGATGATGAAATCAAAAAATAATCTAATTAAATATAACTCGAGAGTTCGATAAATTAGAAACTTGTCGCCATTTGGCAATAGCCACTTAAGCCTTACGGGCTTTCGTGGCTATTGCCTGGCAACAAGTTTTCGAAAGATCTGTCAAATTATTTTCAATTAATTCTCTCTTGTTATATTATTACTGAGAATAATGCTCTTGTGATTATTCCCGGCAATATTCTCTGTAGCTTTTTTGTTTTTGTTGATAGATGTCAGATAGTTATCAACACAAGTAAAAATGAGCAAAAAAAAATAGATTTAGGTGACGTGCCTGATGATGAAATCAAAAAATAATCAGTAATAATATAACAAGAGAGTGAGAATTAATAGAAAATAATTTGACAGATCTTTCGAAAACTTGTCAAATGGCGACAAGTTTGAGAAAGATACTGGAGAATTATTTTCTAATTTATCGAACACTCGAGTTATGTGTAATTAGATTATTTTTTTGTTGAAAGATTTGTCAAATTATTTTCAATTTATTTTCACTCTCTTGTTATATTATCACTGACAATTCAACTCATATGTCATCTGTCATCTCTCAATAATGGTCCAATAGATTTTGAAGATTTACAATTTTCCACCAATTGAAAAGAATTATACTTTTTTTACATTTTTCACTAGTGATCTCTTCAACATTTTTTCGACAATTTTCGCTAGTGATCCCATTGACAATTTTAAACAATTGAATTGTTACACTGTTGCTGTGGAAGTTAATCTATTTGCAACTCAGTTTAAATACATTTTATTGTAGTCCTGTATGAAACATTTTCTGATTCCCTGGTTAACGCCGACCACCACGTTTATAGTAAACAACTTGTTAACAAACCCCTTCCGGGCAAAATCTGCCACGATTTTACAACACGCATGGCTCACTGATTTACTCTCAGATTTACCGGTAAAAAAACATAAAAAAATCATCTCGATCTATGCGTACATGTCACCTCTCAGTCCTTTCACATCAAGATCACCCGTGCCCCTTCCACGCGACGCCGTGCGTCCCCACCACTGGCTGGCCTAGCCTAGTGTATAGAAACTGGTTGCTCTAAGTCAGATAGCAAGTAAAATAGATAGATGTATGTGCATGAGTGGTGCACATCGACAAACAGTGCAATGTTTAAATGATTGTGGCGACATGAAGTTATTATAAATAAATGAATGTTAATATGAAGTTACCTGCGTGTTGTAAAATATTATTTTTAACCTACAAAAATATACTTGACGCGTTTTGATTTATTCTTGACTTATGAATGAAAATATTTTCAGACGGTACTTGGTCAAGTATACAGAGTGTATCATTATTGTTTTGGTTTAGTGACAGTTGAATAAAGAGTTTGTTGACATGTTTTTGTAACGCCTGCAGTGCGTATCACTCAAGTCGACTTGGAATTATTGTAAGTTTATTTTTTTGTTTTACCAAGATATTTTTATAATTCTGGGTTTCTCTTACACCTTGTTTGCTTTATTCATATTTTAGTTTGCTCCTATTCAGCTACAGTTGCAATTATAATTATTCATTTTAAATTGAGTTTAAATTTCCTAGTGACAGTAAGCAGTGTGTTGGCCGGTAACACCAACAAAAAAAAAAACTTATTTTATCCAACACCTCTCAATAAATGCTCTATAACTATGGCGATTTTAAACAAGAAAAGTAACAGATTACCCACTAGTGGGTATAATTTTAAGAAAATCCACTAGTGAGTATTTTTTATTTATAACAATAATAATAACACACAACACCTTGGTAACTGCTTCGATTGACATTTTAATTTCAAAAATTTAAAGCATATGTCACTGTCAAATAATATTTCTTTAATAAATTTTGCATGTATTAAGAGTTGTTGGATAAAACGTTATACTTCACACGTGGGCAAAGCGGAATTACCCACTCGATAAAATTATCACGTGCTTCTTTGTCTTAAAAGTCTCTTAAATTTATTAACGTATATAATTTTTTATTGCTTATTTATTAATATTTGCATTAATTATTCTCAATATGATATATGAAGTCCAATAAATATTGGTTATGGGCATAATAAAATATTATTGATCATAAATTCATCCTGGAGTGAGATATATATTTTTTACTGATAATAATAATAAATTTAGAGACATTGATTACAATACAGTTGAATTACGTGTATCTGTAATATACAGAGTGTTCTAATTTAGAGGTTTATAATTGGGATTCCAAAAACTATTACGACTTAAAATTTGACAAAAGTTGACACCTGTAAGCCAGTTTTAATCTTTTATTTATAAAATTTGATTTGTTAATTCATATGTTATAAACTCATCGTCAGACGAATACAAATTATTATTTACTTAATTTTATGTAAAATATAACTAGATATTTTTACTATTACTTCAATTTTTAAAAATAAAAATTTCGTGTCATATCTTATGAGCCCCAGAAAGAAAAATTTTTGTACTTCATTGGTTATACAATAAAAAAAAAAACACTTCTTAATGTGCGATGATAGTTTAGAAATTATTTAAAAGAAATCAAATCAAATCAAATGAGTTTTTTTTTTGTCCGTATCTAGTGTACAATATATTGTTTTAGGAAACACTATTTGTTATTCTATAAAGTTCTAAATTACAATTGAACATAATTAAATTAAAATTTTAAACTGCTTTTAATGAGGAAACATGTTGCATTTTACTTATTAAGCTATTATTAAAATTAAAATGTCATGTAACTGAAACAAATGAGCGGCGTTTAAACTGTCATTAGTAACTTTTATAACTAATTCTAACAGTTATTGTGTAACAGCTTGCTAAAAGTTTTAACCAATCAAAGTAAATGTATCAGTTTTCATTGTAATTTCCCTTCTACACATACGGGTATAGAATTAAAATGTGACATAAGAATTTCAATGACAATTTCCCTCATAAAATTTAAGCCAATCAGAATTCTGACATTTGTGAATGTCGGCCTATCAACGTAGAATTACACGATAATTTTGCACTAGTGAAAATTATCGGGAATTCGCACTAGTGCAAATTACCAATGTGATTCTGACTTGCTGTCAAATGAAGTTTTAAAATTTTGCGTTATTTTTTGTGAGAGAAACAGCGTTTGACTAAATTTTAATCGGGAAATAGTCCTTCGAATATCCCTCGTACATGTAATTGTTGATAATTTGACATGCACTTGGGATATTATATATGATATTTTTTATATTGCTGTAAATTTGTACTTATACACTTTACAGCAAATATGTAAATACAAAAGTTGTTTAGAATTTTTAAAAATGCTTGTAATAAGGTAAATTTCGTTACCTAAATATTAATATTTCACGATATATCAATCAAAATTATTATTGGCCATGAAAAGAAAATCTGTTGTGGGCAGCACAATACCTCCCGCCATAGATTTCTTATCGAACAATGCACCACCACTATGAAGAAACGCCCGTCCCTTCAAAATATTATGACACATGTCAAAAAATAACATTTTTCAACCGTAGTTTTGTTCTTTCAAAAAAACACAGGTTAACAGATTTATACGAAAATATAAAAATATAATTTTTCTTTAACGTATTGTAATTCGTAAATGGTGACAGTAAGAGGAAAATGTTTCAAACAATAATTGTAGGTAATAATATTTGAAACATTATTCTAATAACAAAATTTTCATTAAACCATAATTTACTGAGATATTTTAAAATAACTTGATAGGGCTTCAAGTAAACTACCACTTCCGGTTATTGGATTATCACCAAAAACTAATCAACTCTTTCAAAGGGTATACAATTGATATATGCAAAATAGCAAAATTTTCAGTTTAGTTGTTTTTGAGAAACCGTAACTCCAGAGATACACATAGACTGACAGACTGACAGACAGACAAACACACAGACAGACATCATCGCGAAACTGTTAAAATCGTATTCTAGGGATCCTAAAACGTGATCATCCACTGAAAACTCACTACCCAATTTTTAGCATGATTCCTATACCTCCCTTACAGGATGTGGCGGGAGGTAAAAACGAAATTTTTTTGACACTTCATTAAACAATTTTAGACTTATTAATTACAGTGTTGTAGTATTTACTGTAAAATACGCCATATTTCATGCATTTTAAAATTTTGAACAACTTTTGTGCTTAAACTTTTGTTGTTAAATGAATAGATAAAAAAGTGCAGTAATATTAAAAAATATATAGCATTGAAACCTCTATACACCACATTTCAAATCTACAACCGATATATGTATTTCTGTTTCGTCTAGACTCTAGAATAATTCAAAATTTAATGTCAGTATCAGTTTCAGATTTTATATGTAGAATTTAGATTAGCTATAATTTTTATTTTGCACCCATTAAGTGTGCTAAAACAATAGTTCCTACGATTGGTTAAAATATTTACCCTCGCTGTACAACAAAATAAAAATGAGAAACCTAGAATTATAGAACGACACATAAATTTATTTTCATATTACATGCTAGACATTTCGTATTATTTATGTTTATATTAAATGCTAATCTTCAACAAAATAAATTACGATATGATTCATATTTTCCTTTTACATAGTAGTAACATATATTTAATGTGAAAGTAAATTTATACTAAGTAAAAATTAAATTAATTTAAAATTTCAGAAAAATGTAAATGTATGATGTATGAATTACCAAAATATATATGTCAATATGTCCAAAAATGTAGGTGAGAACCAAACACCAAATTCGGAACATTCTAATTTTAAACGATTTAGCGAAAGTTACAGTCAAATTGAAATGAAAAGTACTGTAAAAAGTAAAAATAAAAATACCCGTCTCATCGCCGATAATAATTACTTTCAAATTTCAGTTATCGTGTCTGGTGTATGTCGGCATGGCGAGTAGCTGCTGACTTATAAATGGTTCAAATTCTTCACTGACTGTACATGGCATGCTACTTGACATCCTTGCAAATTTGAAAGTGAAGAACACTGTTATTATATTTGTTTTTGACCGTAACATTGAAAGAATTAAATGCGATACATTAAAGAATTTAAAACGAAATAGCTGCGCTAGAATTATGCACTGTATTATTTTCAACATCCAGCAAGGTGAAAAGTATTTTCGTAACATCACAAAGTTATAAAGTTGAATTTGGAGTTTTAACTTAATTTAATCGCAATGAAACGTATTTCTTGTGAAATATTTTAGAAATATTAAATATCTTTGCGGAAATGTATTTATTTATTAACAACAGATCAAGAGACCCAACTAAAGTTCAAATATAATGCGCAAGATAAAATATATAAAAATTGCACAAATCAGAGATAATTTGTATATAATAATTAACGCAATAGTTATTTATGTAACACACTACTGAAGTTTAACTTTTTATTACAAATATGGAAAATAAACCATGTGAGTGATAAAAAAGGAACTTCAGTGCCGCGGTACATATTAAATTTTATTTGAAATGTAAAATTAGAAAAAAAATTGTAAAAAAATATTATACAGGATGTTGACCGCGACCCCGGAACATAGGATTTTAACATGTAAAATCATACTTTTGTAATTTCCTGCTTAACAAATTATATTAGACAAAAAAGGTTCAAATAAAGTTGAGAGATCATAAAATTCTACATCAGAATCAATAAACAGAATTACATTTACATGCCCTATAACGCCAGAAATTAAATATGAAAATATAAAAAATTAGCTCAAAAATCGGGTTTGCCTTGGAAATGAAACAAAATTCTAAAAAAAAAAGTCAATTATGCAATTTATCATAATAATTAATAAAAAATACAATTTTTATTTTCAATTGTATACAATTTTGTTTCATTTCCAAAGATAACCCGATTTTTGAGCTAATTTTTTATATTTTCATATTTAATTTCTGGCGTTATAGGGATGTAAATGTAATTCTGTTTATTGATTCTGATGTAGAATTTTATGATCTCTCAACTTTATATGAACCTTTTTTGTCTAATATAATTTGTTAAGCAGGAAATTACGAAAGTATGATACATGTTAAAGTCCTATGTTCCGGGGTCGCGGTCAACACCCTGTATATGTTAAGTTTATGCATCTGTCCGTTATCAATTGGAACTGACACTCAATGTTGTCAACCTCGAGACGTGAAGTTATCGTAAGTAACATTCAAAATTATGTTTTGTCGTCAATTTCGTCATCGGAATTAATTAGTTAAATCTTCTTGCAAATTTTGTTTCATGTTACGTCCAAATTTACTATAGTACGTTAATATATCTGACAAAATTATCCTAAATGTACAATAATTATTTAACGGTTGCCAACACTGGCTTGCTCAAAATCGTCGTATAATGGGTTACTTAAGTGACGATTTCTGAGCTTTTAATGACGAGTTTTGAGCACTTTAGTGCCGATTTCAAATAAAAATACTTTAAACTTAATTTAAATATTCAATTCTCGTATACATGTCAAAAACGGTAAATAGAAATCTTTTCAATAAATGAAACTTATTTTATTAAAAACAATTTTAAATAAATTCGTAAAAACAAAAATTAAAAGCCTTTAACAATAAACTTTTACCTTTAAATGAATTGACGCAAATAAATTTTGTGTATCAAGTGCGGATAGAGCATTGTTTGTTGCACGCGGCGAGAAATTGTTGATCGAGGCGAAGCCGAGATCAACAACTCGACAAGTGCACCGAACAAGCTCTATCCGACGAGATACACACAATATTTTTTCTACAATCGTTGAACAATGTCAAGCTGTAGAAAAAAATTAATTTTCAAAATTATCTTTGGTCACGCCTATAACAATTCAGTAAAATAATAGTTACCCATGTCACCGTAATCATGACAACGTTTATGAACAAAATAAACATTTTCAAAGGAATCATAATTTGACACATGGAGTACATTTGACATGTGGAGTACATTTGACATAAAGTCTACAGAGTGAATACGTTTATGGTGATTAAGTTGAAGTGTTTGTATATGCCAACTGTATTTACAATAGCAAGGTTATTACCAGAAAAATTCAATGCATCATTTACTTCTTTTACCTAATTTATTTTTGTTTTTTTTTTTGTCGCTCTAGTGCGACAATATGTCACTTTGTCGCCCTAGAGCGACAATTTTGAACATTTCCTAACCAAAAATGGAATAACAATGTCGATATTGTGCAACGATTGTAGAAAAATAACTATTAACTGGCACTTGTTTTCTAGTTGTATTTTGTTATTAAGTGGTTCTCAATCCTGTGGACCGCAATTTTTGGGTAATTAAAAATTAAGTTGTCGTAATTTTTATGTTCCTAAATTTTTTATTAACAATAATAATAATTACAACTAATTCACAAGTCTCCTCAATTTCAATTTAAAGTATAATTTTGCTGACATTTTCTGGTTATTTAGTTGCGACTATATTTTCGGACATCTTAACTACATTTTCAATTTTTTCCGTTCGTTGAATTTTTACTAAACTTAATGAAATATTTAAAAGTGTTGATAGTCTTCAATTGAAATAGAGTTTCATAAAAAAAATTTTAAAAATTTTGAAAGACCCCATTGTAACTGTTTGTTAGTTGTTTGTTGAGTAAAACACGACACCTTTAATAATTGTAATTTATTATATTAAATGAAGATCATTGACATTGATTAAACACTTCTTATAATTTCTAACAGTTGATTGTCTGAATATTGAATATTCGTATGTTGATTACTGCACTGCCAAAAGGCTGAATTGTGCTGAATTGTATTAACTTATGTTAACTGGTAGACAAATACTTAAAGACTTGTTCCCCTTGCCTCAGCAGGCTCTTTATATACCACCCCCACTTGAGAGGTATTTTGGTGGTGAGTTTTGTCCCATGGGGATTCATATAGCGTGTTCGAATTTGCCTGGCGATTGACTTGACTTGCTAATGGGATAAGCCAGCCCTAGCCAGCGGGGTGCAAGTTTGTCTGATGTTCAGGAGTGGGTTATTATAATTTTTGGCTTAGATGCTTCAGATCTCCGAAATTTTTAATACGATTATCTTTTCAATTGTTATAATAAAAGAAGGTGTACTGGTTAAAAAACAAAGAAGTGATTCTGGAAAATCGAGAATTTTGAATGATTTTCAAAAAGATGTTATTCGTCGGAAAATATATTCGCTTTACAATGAAAATATATATCCTTCACTAAGATTATTGCATCAAAAATTTAAAGATGAATGTGATATTACTTGTGCAGTTAGTAGTCTTCGCAGTGTTCTCCTAAGCATGAAATTCAAGTTTAAAAAAATTGATAAACGTCAAGTTTTGCTGGAAAGAATATGTCAATGGCGGCATCAATATTTGACAGATTTAAAAAAGTTTCATGTGGAGAAACGCTCAATTTAAGGGGGTTACACTAGATGAAACATGGTATGATACACACGACACTAAATCTAAAAGTTGGACTGATGGTAGTGAGAATTGTGTTGCTAATATTCCAGTTTCACGGGGTAAACGGATAATTATTCTTCACGCGGGGAGTGAGCAAGGATGGGCGAATGGTGCTGAATTATTGTCGGGCCACTACATGGGAAACGCTTGTCTGGATTACCATGATAATATGACGTCTAATATTTTTGAGGAGGGGTTTGGCGGTCAATTATTACCAAATATTCCAGCAAATAGTGTAATAGTTATGGATAACGCTAATTACCATTCCAGGCAATTAATTAAAATACCCACTAAATCTAGTAATAAAACAGAAATTAAAGAATATTTATATCATCATGATATATTTTTTGAAGAATCGTATCATATTTTGATATTACTTGTGTCTGTTTGTGTAAAACTCATTTGAAAATATTGTCCAGTACAACCCTGTAAAGTAGTCCCTCATAAATTTCTTTACCTTAAGACAGCCTGTATTGCTTGTATTTTGTTCATAAGTTGAAATGAACGATATTTAAAGTATTTAAACCCACGAACTTGTAGACTAACATACTAACCACAGTACTACACAGCATATAGAAAATTTGATGTAGGTAAAGAATTTGCTGGGAATTAAATGTTCCTGATTGAAACAAGACCCCTTATCTTATGAAAGTCGACGACAGATCTCTCTAGTTACATTTCTGTACATTCATTTTTACGATGATTTTCATTTCATTAAATAGAAACTATTTAGGTCTCTTGTTCGATGTTTAGTTTGAGCAAGAAACAATGCACAGAATTTACGTTACAGTATCTAGTGACCTATGGAAACTGTTATGCAAAGACCTTTGTGAGGTATTAATTTTATGATTTTATATACCGGCGAAATCGAAGGCACTTTAACGACTTCATAAAGCGATTAAATTGAAATGCTATTACTGTTTATTCGTATTTATAGCAGCATTCTGTGTCGGAAAATTACTGGTATTATTTTTTCTCAAATTATGATATCTATTCATAGGTATAGTATACGCCAAGTTCATTACTTTGATTGTTATTTATAATCTCTGCAATGGACCCATAAACCAATTTTTTTATGAAACTTTATTAGATTCTATGACGATCAGTGAAAACCCGATGTGAAAATTCCATATATTACCTGAGATATGATTTTTTAAAGTTTGTGTGACGTCACTGGTACTGCTCCAGTGGCACTAAAACAACGATTTTTCATGACCGTAGATATTACATATTTTTTAATGTAAACATAATATTTACATGTTATAAGTCTAATTTACAACAATTAAACTTAATATAAATAAAGATTTAGTTCCTTTGGCAACTTTAAAGTATTTTACTTGATATAACATACGAAAGTTTGAGAACAGTGGCGCTGGTAGTAAGGTAACCTAACCTCAACACTCAATTTTATTCAATAGGTTTTCAACAAAGCACAATAAAACAGTGAAAAATATAAAACAAGTAATAGAAGCCCAACAAATATAATATTAAATACCAACAAACAAATCACATAAAATGACATTTCGTAGTTCTATTTTAGCCCACAATAGGCGTTGGGCGCAGCGGCAGACGCGCGATTTCAATTTTTATATTTCTGGCCAATAACATCAATGCAAGTACCTGTGACGTCAAAATATTTAAAAGAAGAAAATATTTTACTACTAATTATTCCGTAAGTGTTACACAATTTTGATATAAATTTGTCATATTTCGTTTATGGTTTCGGCGCCCATTCTCTATATAAAATCTACTTGTAAGCGATTGTGAACCGAAAGAGCTTGTAAATAAAACCTATTTTCTATTGCTATAAGTTCACCATAAGCGGTTTTCGCTTTTGTAATCAAAATTGCAGGGATGATAGAAGTCTAATTTATGAACTTGGCGTATATTATATCTATAATAATTATTTTTGTTTCGCTCCATATTAATATTGTATTTATAAACATATTGTAGACACATAAATATTTATAAGTAGGTATTTACATTTTACTACTAGTCTTTTTTTATTATTCTAGTGTTCTACTTATTTTAAATAGGTAATTGAAATATAAAATTTTATTACTTATAAAATTAATGTTCTACAGACGTATAATAATTAACTGTAGTATTACAATTTTATGGAAAAATCTTTAGTGGTCATCACAGCACGACTTTCTTGTACATAAACGGGTAAATCTGAATTTGAAAATAAATAAAAATATCATAAAACCAATCACCATTTCTGGTGCTTTACACTACTTTCTTAGATCTCGCAAGTGACATATTTTTAAGCATGGAGTGCGACTACCAGCTGTCAAATCACCTCCCCAAAACATTATAGTGGAGGGGAAACCGCAGGGATAAAATTAAAATAGCAACTGTTCACTGTGGGTTTCAAATTGAGGATCGGATGATCCACAGTCCGATGCGCTACCACGAAACGTATTAACTTATTAATCTGAATTTAAGTATTTATTAAATCACACTTGATACATGTCCAACAAATATAATAGATATTTCAGTTGGTTATTAATGAAAGTTATTATGAGCATATAATATAATTTACCGGTTTCAGGAGATTAAACTTATGTTTACAAGCACAAAAGTAGGTAGGGTAAGTATGCCATAACTCTATGCTGTACGGTAATATTACCATACTGACCTGTCAAAACAGTCAAGAAAATGAAAATAACACACAATGATAATATAACGCTATTTATTAATTCACACAAAATTAAACTATTCAGAGCTTCACCTGCTGCGTTCCAAATATTTTCAGGTAATTCAGCATCAGCAAAATCCACTTAAAAAAAAAGTAAAAAAAAATCTGATGTGGCAGCACATAACCTCCCGCCCAATTCTACTCTTAAACGGTACAAAATAGTATTTGATGATACAGAAACGTACTTTCTTATTTGTTTATTTTCTATTTATATTTGAGAAATTTAATTTTATTTCGTATTTTTATTTAATTTTTTGACATATGTTTCACAAAGAAAACAGCTTCACAATCAAAATGACATGTGTCACATTTCATAAAAAAAATTGAAAATTTGTAAGTGTTTCTATGGTGTACAAGGAATCAGGGCTGGCGGAAGGCGTGGGTAGTGTGGGTAGCACTACCCATCCGAAAATTTCCTGGGTGGGTAATTAATTACCCACCTGAAATTTTGGAAATTTTAAAAACATTTTTGAATATTTTGAAAAAATTCTTGGAGATGTTTGAGAATTGAAAAATAGAAATTGAAAATGTAAACAAAATGAGTTTAAAATTAATAAATAATAAATTTTAATCGAACTAAAATTAGTGTAATCAAAACAAAACACATGTAAAATATAAAGACGCTATGGTCGATAAAAGTAAAATTGTTTCAACCGTACCCAGTCTCCCCTATTATTATAACACCCAAAGTCAAAATGTAATTTATTTGCACCTATCTGTGTGTGGTAAGAGATTTTAATTGCTTTATAAATCTACTAATCCTATCATAAAATAAATCTTACACTTTATATCTAAGCCATCAATTTGTACAACACGCAAAGTAGACTCAGGTCTTGCTTGATAAAATTTTATATTCTTTCTCAGTACTACTATTACTCTATGTTTACTATTATCATTGACTGGGAAAGAGGCAGCCACTGAACTAGAAATTGTTATTCAGAAATGTGATACTTTTGATATTTTATGAAATGGGCCCATAAACCAATTTTTTTAAATTTTTTTTATTAAACTGTATTAGAATATATGACGATCAGTGAAAACCTGATGTGAATATTCCATATATTACCCGAGATATGATTTTTTAAAGTTTGTGTGACGTCACTGTAACTGCTCCAGTGGCACTAAAACAACGATTTTTCATTATAGTAGATACTAGCGGTCAGACCCCTAGGCTCCGCGACCACGAAGAAGAAATTGAAAATATAGAAAAATAAATTGAGTAGTCTTAAATACTATTCATTTGATAATAATTGGCGAAGCAAGCTCATCACTTCGTTCCTCGCTTATGTTAGTCCTTTTTGATACTTGAGTTTAAATCTCCTCTGTGAAACCTTTAATTTCATATCAAACACGGTAAGATTTATACAGTATTTATGGAAAACAATTGACGATCGTCTAAAATATATTTTTGATACTTGAGTTTAAATCTACTCCGTGAAACTTTTAATTTGATACCAAACACGGTAGGATTTAAACAACATTTATAAAAAACGATTGACGATCGTTCAAAATAACTTTTTGACACTTAAATTTAAATCTCCTCCGTGAAACCTTGAATTTCATATGAAACACGGCAAGATTTATACAGTATTTTTAGTGACGATATCTGATCTTTTAATGACGATTTTTGAGCACTTTAATGCCGATTTCAAATAATAGTTATTTATGTATCAAGGCACTGAAGTTCAATTGTTTATCACGGTTATGGAATTTAGTTGCCGAGGCCCGTAGGGCCGAGGAATCCACGTGAGTGATAAAAAGGAACTTCAGTGTTGAGGTACATATTAAGTTTTATTTGAAATCTAAAATTCGAAAAAACTGTAAAAAATTACAATATAGGTTAATTTTGTTTCATGTTACGTCCAAATTTACTATAGTACGTTAATATATTTAATTATCCTAATTGTACAATAATTATTTAACGGTTGCCAACACTGGATTGCTCAAAATTGTCGTATAATGAGTTACTTTAGTGACGATTTCTGAGCTTTTAATGACGATTTTTGAGCACTTTAGTGCCGATTTCAAGTAAAAGTTTTTTTGATAATAGATAATAGAATTGAAGCATTTTGAAGGAGAATTTATATTATCAGGTTATTTTTCAAGACATGTACATGTCATTTGTGTATCTATTTATATTTCAAGAATAGTTGCTATGAGAATAAATAAAACATACCAACAACTAAAACACTTATTCAATATGTATTATCTTTATTATAAGAAAGTTGTGCGGCGACCCCACCAGATTATTTCCTTCTTAAAGATGATAATAACCCATGTTATGATCCTCCCGTGTACACTACAAAGCAATCCTCGTTTCCACCCATAAACCAAGCTCCTGCTACCCACATTTCGCGGAACAACATTCCACATGGTTAGAATCGACCGTACGTCCACGCACCGCAGCGCACTTTGTTGATATACGACCAGCGCATACCCTGTATGTAACATGTAACTCGTACCTGCAGTAACACATGTTTAGGTGGGCCTGACGCTTAACGCCTGACGCCTGCTAGGAATTGAGGGCCGGGGACCAACGGCCCCACCTATTTACACAACGTATGTCACTCGAGCTCACAATTCTGCATATTTTGAGTGGGTACAGCCGAGACGAGAGGTGATTGAACCAGAATGAATATGAGCACGTAAATAAGTTGATGGCATCTTTACAGGTCTTGGTCAGTTTTTATTGACAGTGCGACTTATAGGTAGACAGAACGGATGTGCTCGCTAGAGCGCTGATAGCTTTTTGTTTGCTGTGAGAAATTTGTATATTACGTACCGTAAACTGTAAGTGATAGTTTTTAGGTCGAGAATGTAGATTGGGATGTCGAGACTCGTAGGGTCGATATTTCCTAAACATTCGAGACCTAAAAAATCACTTACAGTTCGAGGTTAGTAAGATATTTTTTGCAATACCTGCGTAAATATAATAAAAGGAAAAATTGGTATCAAAATTAACAGCTGTCAGATTGAGGTTAAAAATAAAATTTGAATGATTTATATTTACTTGCCGTCCACCATGAACGGTAAGTTTCACTTGCCATCCACCGTGGACGGTAAGTAAATGATGTAACCATGAAAACCAATTGTGCAATAAAAGTTCCACTTACTGTGTTTAAATTTTGTTATTAATGGGTAACTTACAGTACAGGTATTGCAAAATAGTTATTTACTTTACAGTGGGCAAAGTAAGGAATTACCCACGAGAAAAATTTAAGCACACGAAGCCGAAGGCTGAGTATGATAATTTTATTGCCAGAGTTATAGAGCATTTATTGAGAGGTGTTGGATAAAATAACATATTATATTGGTATCTGACATGTAGCGATATGCCATCTAGCGGATTATTTTCGAACACAAAGTAGGGTGAAGATTCCGTTAGAAATACATTACGTCAAATGGGAATAACGATTTTTGAGATAAAAAATGACCGAAATTGTAGTTAAACACCGCGAAAAATCGAATAATAAAGTGTATTGTGCAGTAAAAGGGTGTAATAATAAGTCCCGTAAAAATCTGGACGTTACATACCATTATTTTCCGAAGCTGGGACAAACGTTTTATTTATAAAGTAAACCAAGTTGGAGTGCGAAAAAACCTTGGAAAAACTAACAAAAGTAAACAACATGAGTGCGTATACATTAAATAATATGCTCTGAATATTTTGTACCATAAACGGTTATGTACATCTAAGTAAGTAAAATGTTAGGTTATAATACGAATTTGATTCGAAACCTTTTCACTTTGTATTTAACTAAGTTCATAAATTAAATTAAATCTGTATTCAAAGTTAATGTTCCTTATGTTTGTTCATTTGTAGTTATTTGTTTATTTAGTTGATAGATCAAGAAATGTACAACTAACCTATAACAGTACAACCACGTAGCAACGCAGTTTTTGCATTTTTCACTCAAAACCAGCCATGCAGGAACAAACAACACTCATCACTTGTTCATCTCCTACAATTTTCCTATTAATTTGATGGGGATCACCTCGTAAATTCGACGTTGACATACAGAAAGCCACTACACCCATAGCCACTGTCACTTTCATTTAACTTTTTCCCGCATTTAATCAATTGTCAAGTATATAACATGCGTTCAGCTTCTTTAAAATTTAGTTTGCAGGATCTGTTGTAGTGTATTCTCAAATATTATTAATCGTGTGACTCATTTTTTATATTTTATACGCGAACAGTACTAATGTCACATTCGAATCTTCACCCTAATTGACGCCATCTTGAATAGACCACGCCCCCATGTCAGATCTCAATACTCCATACGGTCTCTAGTCTGACCTGTCAATTTTACACTTTTGCTTTCTTATAGGAAGTATATTGTGAAAATAATCGATTTCGAGATTTTTTCGGAAATATTTGTTTTGAGATTCCGCGAATCGTTTTGACCATTTTCTCAATGATGTATGTGTGTCCGTATGTTCAATAACTCGTGAACGAGAAAAGATAAAGCAACAAATGACAATGCGAATTGATATTGACCATAATTGCAAAACCGAAAGTGGAAGATTACTTGACACAATAAATTCAATTTGTTTCAAATTACAATTTTCGAATAGAAGATACTAGAAATAATATAATAATAATAATTAAGAGCACTGCAGGCCTATAGGCCCATGGCTTGTTTGCAAATGTCTTTCCACACTGTCCTGTCCGCGGCTTTCCTTTCCCAGTTCTTAACATTTAACTGTTTTAAATCGTTCATTACCGCATCACACCACTTTCCTTTAGGACGCCCTCGTCTTTTAGTCTTTTTTACACCATTCTCGAAAGTAATTTTCGGTACGCGTTCTTTCTCCATACGGGATAAGTGACCTAACCACCTCAGTCTCTGACACTTTATCACTCCACTTATGCTGTGA
This sequence comes from Poecilus cupreus, assembly GCA_963942605.1. Lineage (NCBI taxonomy): Eukaryota > Metazoa > Arthropoda > Insecta > Coleoptera > Carabidae > Poecilus > Poecilus cupreus. The sequence goes on along the minus strand of OZ012733.1, from coordinate 4,900,222 downwards.
TCACTATACAAACTTAATACCTCGTCGTTTGTCCGTTGAATACTCACTGCGCCATGTTTTTTGCCACCGTAAATTTTTCTTAGAGTCTTAGAAATAATATTGAAAATATAAAAAATAGCAATTTTCTCGTATGGTCGTATGTATTTCTGATTTGGAAAAAAACGTAAAGATCTGTTAAATTTTATTTTAATTCAAAGTTTCGACTTATTAAAGATTACTAAAAGTAATACTTCAAGAAAACCAAATAAATAGAAACAATCTTATTACTCAAATGACAAAAATTTTAGTTTAGTCCGTTTATTCGTGTTATTTTTTGGTACTCCAAGTTCATCAACCGGTATTGAGCTTCCAAATTATCAAGAGATGGCGTTGATCACAATTCCCAAAAGTTACATGTCAAATTCATTTTGTATGATATCTTATGATGGCGAATGCTTGCATTAGTATTGGTATTTTGCTTTTATTGGCAGCAGAACTGTTGCCATACACACACTATAAATTTTCCTGTTTTTATAGGTTTTTTTGGAGAAAATTCAATCTTAACCTATAATGTACAAATACTATGTACCTTTCATTTTTATATCTTATTTAAATAATACGGCTTAAACAAATGTTATATTTACATTGGAATACACTTAAAATAACTACTATTGTTATTAATTTTAAACAAATAACAATTAATTTCAAAATACAATGAAATTTATGTACCTTATTGTTAGTTTAGCTTTCTACCATTAGTTAGCGTATTTTAATTTTGGAAGCCCAATAGTGTACTATTCCTAATCGTAAGTAGGTGTAAAATGCTTGGAATGATAAATAAATGTATTTAATAAGTATTTATAGATAAATAATGTAGAGAAATTTCATAATGGCGCTTATGTAAATAAATATTTTCAGAATTTCACAAATGCTAAACTGAATTGCATATTGCATGTGGTGGACTGCTGGCAACTAGTCATATGTTGGCGGTAACTAGTGAAACAGGTTACACCTCTGCTTCTGCATTTATTCATTTATTTGTTGCTTGTAATCGCATTAATCCGATTTCCTACTTTCGTAAACGAAATTTTATAAACGCATTCCTGGCTGATCGTGAATTATTTGCAAATGAGATGTTACATAAACATTTTATAATGTTTGGCGAGTTTGCTTCAAAAATTCCGGTAGTTTGTTCATTTAATATTGTGAAATAAATTATAGGAACGTGAGATTTTTAGTTTGATATTCTCACAGTCGACATGTGAAATTTTCACTACGAAAATATTACCCCTGTGGCTTCTTCTACAAGTGAAATATATTATTTATCTAGATCTGACAATGTAAAATATGATGGTTGGGATTTACGATGAAATGTGTAGTTCGTTATCTGCTTTTGACTGTGATCAAATATGATCTGGTAAAACAAATAAACAAATTATAATCAGCAAGAACGTATGAATGTACTTAACCCTCTATTGCATGAATTATTTTTGTTTTAAATAAGGGCTCAAAAACATTATTTTTTACAAAAGAAATATTCATATATTTAAAATAAATGTTACATAAATTTTTTTCTAAAAATAAAATAAATTTTTTAACTTTTGTTCACTATTGGGAACATTATGAACAAATTCAACTTACAATAGAACTTTGGTCTATTGGGTCGTCTTCGCGTACTATACAAAATTGTTTGATAAACAACCTCTTCTAGGAAAACATCAGATAAAAAAATTTTTTGGAAATTTTGTAAAGGTGTATTTAGCTGTAATATATCAGCAGGTAATAAGCTGCTTCCTTCAAATTTTACATTTTCTATCTCAGTTTCTGTAATTATCCTTTTTCCACTTCAATTTTTTTTTTATGTTGGTCAAATTGGAGGAATGACCTAATTGGCAATTGACAAAGTATATATAATGTTTCCAAATGTTACAACATTATTGCCATACATGTAAACTGCATAAGAAAAGAAAAGAAGAATTTTAAATTTTATGTTCCCGATCGGGAACAGTATGCAATAGAGGGTTGAAACTTAGTTACAGTTAAAAAGGAATTGAATTAACTTTATCACATCTTGGAATGCACCGAAGACATACGGATAAAGCATGTCTTTACAATCACTAACTTTTGCGATGACCAAAAACACCCAGCTATCCCATATGTGGATAGTTGTGGTATGAGAATCTCTTCAAGGGCCAAACCCAAAGTTTGTATAAAAATCCATCCATCAACTCTCGAAATAGGATTTTTGTACTCATACATTGAAATGTGTTGTTTAGCATTTCCTAAGCAAGTCCGAAATGTCCATTTACCAGGTCTCCACCAGATGGAAATTTCTACGAAAACATTCCTATTTCTAAAGCGTTTATTAATAAATTATATTTATAATAAAATAATACAGTATTTCAAACATTCCTTTACTTAATATTAATATAAACATTGATGGGATAATAATGAAATTGAATTTAAATATAACAAATTTTGTGCATTTGGTTACCAATGTTGGCAATAAAATCTACCCGATATGACAGCTGTAAAATACATAACCTACAAATGTAATGTTAGTTATCTCAATATAAATAAGAAATATAATAAATTTACAAGTGAATACAGTAAATATTATAAATATTTTAATTCTTTTCTAATATATTAGACAAATTAATTTGTGTGTTTATATTTATAGTGCAACTTTGACAATTATCAAAATAACTACTTCAAGAACTTCATTTCTTTGTATTGACTGTTATTAGTTTTATACTTTTCGTATAAAAAATATTGTACAAACCTCTTGCGTGAACTCGGTTCCAGGATTCGTTCTATGGCGGCGCTCGCAAGAGAAAAAGAAATTGTCAAGTATTCCCAGAGAACAGGCCAGCTATGCAAACACTGGTATTATTTGCTGATTATTGATTAAGGAAGGTTAATACTATTCTAGTAACATGGGGTTTTGCGTTATGTTGTTGAAATACAGCTGCTAGATGGAGTTGAATATGTGGAACAACTTCCGGTAATATCATCTCGTCAATGTATCACTGACTGTCAAAAGTACCGGGAATTAGAAATAAGGCACCTCTATAATTGCCTTGGAACGGGTACGAGAATAGTAACAGGAAGCTAACCGAAACGGAAACAAAAATAGTTATTTACATACCAAATGCGGGAACCGTGTACACGCAAGAGGTTTGAACAATAGTTATTGTACGAAAAGTATAAAACTAATAACAGTCCATACAAACAAATGAAGTTCTTCAAGGAGTTATTTTGATAATGGGGTCTTTCACCATTTTTTTAAAATATTTTTCTATGAAACTTTATCTATATTGAAGACTATCTACGCTTTTAAAAAGTCTTAATTGTTATTCATTAAGCCACAATGATTTTTTAAAAATGTTGTGACGTCATAGTAGAGATCTAAAATAGTAGATATTTAAATAATTTTTGTGACATAAATGTTCTATTTTATTGTAATAATAATAATAAAATAAGTAAAAAAATATATGACTACAATTATTTACAATCTGTACTGTTTTATATCCAGCAACACCTCTACTATGACGTCACAACATTTTTAAAAAAATCATTGTGGCTTAATGAATAACAATTAAGACTTTTTAAAAGTGTAGATAGTCTTCAGTATAGATAAAGTTTCATAAAAAAAAATAAAAAAAAAATGGTGAAAGACCCCATTGTCAAAGTTGCACTATAAACATAAACACATAAAATAATTTGTGTAATACATTAGAAAACAATTAAAATATTTATAATATTTACCGTATTCACTTGTAAATTTATTATGTTTCTTATTTATATTGAGATAACTAACATTACATTTGTAGGTTATGTATTTTACAGCTGTCATATCGGGCAGATTTTCTGCCAACATTGGTAACCAAATGGACTAAATTTGTTATTTTTAAATTCAATTTCACTCTTATTCCATCATTGTTTATATTAATATTATATAAAGATATTTTAAAAATACTATATTATTTTATTATAAATACAATGTATTTATAAACGGATTAGAAATAGGAATGTTTGCGTCGAAATTTCCCGGTTGTCTATCTGGTGGAGTCCTGGGAAATAGACATTTCAGACGTTGCTTAGGCAACGCTAAACAACACATTTCAATGTATGAGTACAAAAAAGTACTACTGAGATCTGCGATCTTTAGTATAAAGTTTGGGAAAAACTTATTTCCTATGATAATAGCATATGTTCTGTGTTCAGAATTCACTTATTTTAAGATTCAATATTACCCAAGGTTATAATATTTCAAGATTACACATATTTACTTAAATTACTAAGTGAGTTTTTACGGCCTTTTAATTATAATGTGTAGATATAATTCTATATGGATGTTTTATTCTCGTCAAAACAATAACAAACTATTTAAATAAAGGTAGTTATGCTCAGATTGGGATCTCGTTTTCGCTGGGTGCGTGATGCTAGAGACATCTATCGACCGCATTTTTTATGCTCATGAAATAAGGTTAACTAAAATTTATCAGTGTGTGTTGGACAGTTTAAATGATTAGCATTATTTTAAATGTATAAATCATCAACTCTTCTACAAAGATTGGGATAAAAATAAATATAAAAGTGTATTAGTATTTATCAGTAAAAATATTTACATAATTATTCAAACTGGATTTGAAGCAATAGCTCCCAATATAATTTTTCAACCTCAAACAACAGCGTGTTAAAATGATTTTGTTGTTACTGTTAACACGTTGCTAACGATTTGTATCAATAAATCAATACGGGCTACGGGCTTTCGTGGCTATTGCCTGGCAACAAGTTTTCGAAAGATGTGTCAAATTATTTTCAATTTATTCTCACTCTCTTGTTATATTATTACTGATGAAATATAGAAATGTCAAAATTGTTGTTTCCATAGCAATAATACACAGTAAAATTATTTTTACTGCTAAGGTCGTAAAAGTGACATTTTATAGACTGGTAGCTGTTAAAAATACTGCACATTTAATCGACAAAAAATATTTTCTCATAATAGAAAACCATAATAACATATTTCTAAATACACAATACTCGTATGTAAAATTACAACAGATGACATTTGAATTCATCTCTTTCTATGCAAATATGTCCAAGTTTCTCTACCAAAGTAACATCACGTATTCCTTCTTCTAATTTTTAGTAATTAATTTCTCGTAAACTATAAATAATTCATCGATTAGAAACGATAGTGGAAGAATAAACATTGCAAAATGAGAAACAACTAGCACTGTTGAGAGAGTTCGTTGACAGACCTGGATCAACTTAATCATAAATTGAGTTTTAGTGCATATAACCTATACTCTACTTCTCCTTAGAAAATAGCAGATGGCACTGCGAACGTTGTCGATTTTACACGTATCAATAGAAAGACTTTTAAATGAATATTTAAGACAATGTAAAACAAGCAATCGTAAAATATAAATTACCAAATCAATGTTGTACACATGAGTGTACTATTCTTATAACTTGTACTCGTTACACGATTTTAATACTTGACAAAAAAAGCCGGTTTAAAAGGCTATTCCCCCATAATCAAAAATGGTAAAAGTTTATTGAAAATATAAAAGATAAGAGAGGATGCGAAAAATTTCATATTTATAATTATAAATTACTCCCTTTAATAAATACACCATGTTTTGTTTTTGATGACGTAGGACGTGTGTAGCAAGTGGGATTCAAGTATTTACTCTCACTCCTCCTTAACTAAGAATAAATATATTCGGGCGTGTCGGATCTGTTTGAATTCTGCTCGGGTGATTTTATTGCCTTTGCGTGTTTGCTGCTTCATATGCAGCACTCACTGCAAAACTGTACGATACTGGCGCCACCAACTACCTAACTTCGGGAATGTCAAAATGATTTTGCAAAATGAGACCAAAAAGTGAAATAAATTAAGTGCATTAATTTATTTTATCCAACACCTCTCAATAAATGCTCTATAACTATGGCGATTTTAAACAAGGAAAGTAACAGATTACCCTCTAGTAGGTATAATTTTGAGAAAAGCCACTTGTGAGTATTTTTTTATTTATAACAATAATAATAACACACAACACCTTGGTAACTACTTCGATTGACATTTTAATTTAAAAACTTAAAGCATATGTCACTGTCAAATAATATTTCTTTAATAAATTTTTCATTTATTAAGAGGTGTTGGATAAAACGTTATACTTCACACGTGAGAAAAGTGGAATTACTCACTCGATAAAATTATCACACTCAGCCTTCGGCTTCGTGTGCTAAAATTTCTCTCGTGGGTAATTCCTTACTTTGCCCACTTGTCAAGTAAATAACTATTATCTACGATATAGTGTAGTTTTAAGTTTGTAAAATGGTTGTTTAGTAACACGACTTCATTAGTTACGGGTTGCCAAGCAACCAGTGATTAAAATTTTTAAATACGCTAAATTTGCAAAAATTTTGGTATCATAGCAAACTTCTGTACTAAATGCACTAAAGTTCTCAAAAATCGTCATAAAAAGCTCAGAAATCGTCACTAAAGTAACTCATTATACGACAATTTTGAGCAACCCAGTGTTGGCAACCGTTAAATAATTATTTACAATTAGGATAATTTTGGCAGATATATTGACGTACTATAGTAATTTGGACGTAACATGAGTCAAAATTTGCAAGAAGAATTAACTAATTAATTCCGATGACAAAATTGAGGACAAAACACATAATTTTGAGTGTTATTTACGATAACTTCACTGTTCGAGGTTGGCAACACTGACTGTCAGTTTCAATTGACAACTGACAGATGTATAAACTTAACCTATATTGTAATTTTTTTACAGTTTTTTCGAATTTTACATTTCAAATAAAAATTAATATGTACCTCGGCACTGAAGTTCCTTTTTATCACTCAAATGGTTTATTTTCCTCGGCCCTACGGGCCTCAGCAGCTAAATTCCATATTCGTGATAAAAAATTAAACTTCAGTGCCTTGATACTTAAATAACTATTATCATAATATTTGATAGCTGATGACACGTTTTTAAATTATGCATATTTTGTGTTAACAAGTTTTAAATAATTAATGTTACTGTTAGTAACATATGTCTGGTAAACAAGTATGAAAACGTGAATTACTTCATACATGTTTAAGTTATAATATTTATGATGAATGCACATGTTACTTACGTTTTGCATTGGTTTTAGAAAAGACGTTTTCTCGTGCATATGTAATAGAATCCTTCAAGAGAACTTAATACGCTTTAAGTGAGCAACCGTTTGCAGGGAAGTATTTAGCTCAACTTGTAATTATTTTCAATATTTTCTTTTTAGCTGGGCTTAAATTTTAGAAATAAAGTGAAAAAAATATTAGGTATTCAATATTTATTACGAGTTTCAATAACTTTTTTACATGACATGGTAGGAAACCCCACCGTTCTTCTCCCGAAATAGTGAGGAAAATGTGTTGTTCCTCTCTAGAGAGGAAAATATAGAAGTGTTGCCAATATGAATGTTATTTACAAAAAATATATTATAAAAATTGTAAATAAATTTCTAATTTTATTGAAAAGCCTTATTTTAGTGATATACATACTTTAAATTGTCTTACAATTATGTTTTACATTTTTCTTTTTCTTATTAAATCACAATTGACAACTTATTAAAGATATTTAAGATTAGTTCATTGGTAACACTGCTAACCCGCCTTGTGTCTGATAACCTAACTTTTAACTTGTCAGTCTGTCATTTGTGTTCTCAAAGTGTATTTTTAGAGCTCTAGAAGAATGTAGGTATTCTCGTCCGCCATTTTGGGTCCAGATGTCATAAATAAAACAAGTTATTGGAATCCAGTTACTTAAAAAAAAAACATTTAAAATTTGTATCTGTCAAATTTGAAAACATATTTCTTGAAATTCTGTAAAATCCAACTACACAAATCATACGGTAATATATTAGAAAGTATTCTGTACACTTACCTGTTAGATATGAAATATAATAATTAAGAGAATGATATATCACAATTATTAATCAATATCAACTTCAAATTTGACAGAAAAGAATTAAAGTAACTGGATTCCAATAATTTGTTTTATTTATGACACTTGGACCCAAAATGGCGGATGAGAATACTCATATATTCTAGTGCCTTAGTATTTTAGGTCCGAGCAAATCGTTTTTAGAAACATGTCGTGAAAGAAATGTTGTGTCTAACACGAGAGGAAAGCTCTTCTACTGTAGTTTGACAAATAACTATTTCAACCTTACCTCTATGGTTTTCTCAGCAAAACAAGTTGAAGACCTTGAAAATATATCACTTACTGTGATCTATGAAAGCTGAGTGCCACACCCAAAATGGGTAAATAGCGTGATGATAGATGATATATTTAATTGTAAAGGCGGTATTGTGGCGAGTTAAAAAGATCGAGAATTTGTTTTTTCAACTGTTCTGCAGTGCCCTAGAAAACGATTTCACTATTTTCACTATGGCGTAGGTATATATGTGCGTGACGTTTCATTTTTTTCGTCCACGATAACTCAAACTTTAATGAAAACCTTACTTTCAAATTAAATATTAGCTATCATTTTTTTAAATCTTTTCTCTCTTGTATTGTTAGAACGAAAGCACCTTTCCGTGCCAGGAGGTACAACAAACATACTGAAGCGGTATATGTGATCATTGTGATCGAAGAACGCGGGATCACGAGATCCATGATTTATATAAAATACTTTGTAAACTGTTTTTGTGTATTTTATAATGATCAAGATATCAAAGTATTGTATTGTCATGTATATGTTTTGTTATTAATATAATTATTAAAAACCGTACCGAATAACTGCGTCTGAACGAGGTTTGTGTTGTAATTTATTGTAACCTAGCCTAACATGTATCGTTTAAATATATCGTTAAATTAATATTCTTGTTTCTATCAACTGCTGACCTATGTTCAATTATAATTTGAAAAGAGAAACATTTACTGGTTATTATTTATTTCGAAAAAACTAATTTTGAAAGTACGTATTTAAGTTCTATCAGAAGTGTGTTATTTTTAGCAAGTAACGAACTCGCTTATAACGAACTTTTATATAAAACGAATCACATATTATTATAGAATTTTCAAAGTTGTCGATTGAAACGTACTTATAATCCAAGAACAACGGAATAAGAATTTAGAACTATGAAAGAATTAAAATTAATATGTAATAGTAATTTACGTAGCAAGACCTGAAAGTGAAACTTTACTGGGTGAGCAAGCATATTCCAGAGCTTTGGAAGCTTGCGAGCCCAGTGAAGACACTTTCAGGTCATGTTGGGTACAATATTTTTTTCGCTATCCTGAAAAAAAGAAATAATAATTCTTACACCTTATTGCAATATTTGACACTTGAATGAAAAATAAATAAATAAAGAACTGATCACTATGGAAACATTGCTTTCCGATCCCTTATAGTCAATTTTCCGAGCTCAGAAAAGAAGGAATTTTCCGAGCTAGCTCGGTAAAGAAGGAATTTCCGGTTTAAAAAAGATCAGAAACAGCTCCGCGGTAACGTGTCGGACTGTGGATCGTGAGAACCTCAGTTCGAATCCCACTGCCGACAGTTACAAATTTAAATTTACCCCTGTGGTTCCCCCTCCACTAACATCCTTGGGGGCTATGATTTGACGGCTGGTAACCGCACTTCATACGAAAAAATATATCACCTACCGAGATCTGCGTAAGCAGAGTGCCACACCCGTAATGGGAAAAAGGCGTGATGATATATTTATTTATTTATTTTCAGAAACAGCTCATTTTCTGGGCGATCGCGGAAAAAATATTTAAAAATATACAATTTCGTCGTAAATATAAAAATACACAATATCACAAAAATAAATAAATAAATTAGTGTTAAAAATAAATAATTTCACACGTAACAATGGAGTCGTTCACTAGAGACACAGATTAAAATATTTAAAACAAATTGCAAACACTATACGTCTAGCAATAAAAAGAGTAGGCGGAAAATTAGGAATTATTAATATTAATTTAATTAAATTGTGGTATCAAAATAAATTATTCTGTATTAAATAAGATGTAGGGATATTGGCAGTATTGTGATATAAAATTTGGATGCATAATTTTTTGCCGGACACTTTTTATTTACAAAAAACTGATATTACATATTACTGCCTATGCCAACATTTACGTGGGACACACGGTATACACACAATTCAATGGGTTATACACAAGCAAATTTTCGTGCTGCCATCTATTGATGTTTTCATTGAACTACGATGAAATTCACATGGGCGAAACACAAACAAAACGCTGTCAAAATGACAGTTCTTAAAATGATGCTAAATATGAAAAATAAAGTGTGTGTATGGTTTGTGCATTAGTGACTTCCTTTATTACTATAAAGAATATATGGCCAGTGTTAAATTTATGAAGTTTCCTAAATAATATACTTCAAAAATAAAAACATAACCTTGTTAAAACACCATCTCAAACGTCAAAACAGGGATGTTTGCATTATGAACTTCCATCTCAACTTTTACCTCATCTTTCTCTTTCTTGCCTGTGACGTCAAAATCATAACCCTCCATTGTCTTTGAGGTTAGTTCGAAAGTTTGAACAGTTGTCAAAGTGTAAATCTGATCGTGTACGGCTCCTCTATTAATATATTTTTGAAGTTTTAATTGTTGCTTGTACTTCCGTCTGGAGAAGATTATAGATCCTCTTATCAATTTAAATTAACCGTCTGTAGGAAATTCTTCTATTCAGAATGAGTTATGTGAATGAACCGATGGCAACTGATAATTCAATTACTGTATTAATTAATTCCTGTAATTAGTAATTGCGGATAGATATAAAACATTACAGTTTCATTCTAACGCAATAAATCTTATCTAAATTAAATAATTAACTTAATACAATCAACTTGTTCAGCATGTACGTGTTTTCCTGTATTCTTGTGTAGGCTGCAATGGACATTCATTTTTCATGGAATGCTATAAAATTTTATGTGTCCCAAATAAATACATGTGTTTTAGTACCAACTTTCTAGAAAAATTCAATGAAAAAGTTATAATTAAGAAAGTAGATTAGAGATCAATCTATTTGTTTTTTATATTTACGCACATAAAGGCGTAATTGATTTTTTTTTCTTATTTATGGCGTTATTGTTTTACTTTTTGCTGAATAATATACATGTTGCATATAACCAATTTTATAGTCTAATAAAAATATGCATGTACGTAGAGCTAAAAATCGGGTGCACCGCACTACTTTCTTATACGTATAACTCTGAATTTGAATGTTTAGTAAATACGCCAACACATGTTTGATATTTAGAGTAGATGTTCAGTTATGTGTTTGTTCTAATATGTAGTTTATTTTCTCAAAACTGGAAATAGATTCAAGAAAGTTTTATTTTTTAATTCAAAAATATTGGCAATGGGCCCATAAACCAATTTTTTATGAAACTTTATTATAATATTATGACGATCAGTGAAAACCCGATGTGAAAATTCCATATATTACCCGAGATATGATGTTGTAAAATTTGTGTGACGTCACTGGTACTCCTCCAGTAGCACTAAAACATCGATTTTTCATGGTAGTAGATATTATATATTTTTTAATGTATAAATAATATTTACATATTATAAGTCTTAATTTACAACAATTAAATTTAATATAAATAAAGATAAAATCCTTTGGCAACTTTAGAGTATTTTACTTGATATTCGAGTAAACATCATACGAAAGTTTGAGAACAGTGGCGCTAGTAGTGATGTAACCTAACCTCAACACACAAATTTATTCAATAGATTTTCAACACAGCTCGATAAAACAGTAAAATTGTAAAACAAGTAATAGAAGCCCAACAAATATAATCTTAAATACCAACAAACAAAACAAATAAAATGACATTTCGTAGTTCTATTTTAGCCCACAATAGGCGTTGCGCGCAACGGCAGACGCGCGATTTGCACTTTTCATATTTCTGACCAATAGCATCAATGCAAGTACCTGTGACGTCAAAATATGTTCAATTCGTTATATCGCTTTACTGCAAAATATTTAAAAGAAAAAAAATACTTTACTACTAATTATTACGTAAGTATTACACGGTTTTGATATAAATTTGTCATATTTCGTTTATGGTTTATGCGCCCATTGTGAAATTTCGTTATGCATCGAAATGTGGATTATGATATCCTGAGTCCTGAGTTCGAATCCCACAGCTGCACTTCACGCGTAAAATATGTCACTTAGATCTAAGAAATGAGTGTCACACATACGGACATACATCCATCCATCCATCAGTACAGGCGTCATTGAGAAGATTCTGGGATATTAAAAAAATCTCGTTATAGATTTTCTTATAATAGGTTTGTTCCAAGTGGTCATTTCTGACAAGTTTGTGACAAATTTCAGTGCGCCTGCGAAAAATGTAAACAAGTTAACTTGGAAACATTTCTTTTTTGTGGCGAAAAATGTATGAATTTCTTTATTTATATTTATATTTAAGGTTAGCTGTCAAAACAAAATATGAGCATGCACATGCGCTTCACTCCATTCGTCGTTCCAGTCTATGTTTCTAACTTAGCTTGTTTACATTTTTCGCAGGCGCACTGAAATTTGTCACAAACATGTCACAAACTTGTCAGAAATGACCACTTGGAACAAACCTAATACCTTATACTACATATAAGAAAGTACTAGTAAAAATTCTATTAGCGATTAATCAGTTTTGTGAATCGTCTGTTGAAGTTGAACAACAAAAATACCTTATGAATTAAGCAATAAAATTCATAGCTTTAATATCCGTTACTGTTTCTGATTTTTCCTTATTTGAATCTTCGCTGTTTCGTCTTTGATTTTAAATTGTAAAATTATATGCTTTATAACAACGATAGGAAAATCTCTTGAGATTTAAGATGTTTCTTGACATTGAATGTACCTGCATTGGTTGAGGCTTGTCTGTTTTTAGAAGCAGCTACGGCAAGTTTCTTTTGGAATTGCTAACATTTCCTGCGTCGCGTCGTTTATGTACATCGCAATGTGAACTAAACTGATGAATTATGCCAGATCATCTGCCAGTTTTCTTCTGTATCCGCAGGGAATACTGTTTTTGTGGTTTTGATTTAAATTTATTATAATCGTTTTCAAAGCCTTGACGCCATAAAAACTGTATCTACCTGTCTCATATTTATCTAATTACTTATAATTTACTTCTTTTGTAAATATAATTTCCCTTTTTACTTGCTTATATATACTATAAGAAAGTACTGGAATCATGAAAAAAAAATCGCTTTCGTTTACATATCTTATCTCGTTCATGAGTTATTGCGCACACGGACATCCATCCATTCATCCATCCTCACACACAGGCATCATTGAGAAAATGGTCTTACCGGATTCAGTGGACCTTAAAATATGTATTTCCGCAAATGCCTTGTCGGCGATACATACATACATGCATACATAACATCACGCTATATCCCACTTAGTGAGGTAGCACGAACCCAGAAACAGTCAACCAACAATCAATCTCCTCCAAACATTCCTATCCTGACACACCACTTTCGCCTCGTCCACATTCATAGTGCGATTCATACTTGCTCGTGTATTCTTCACACTCGGAATCATTCGTTCACGCAACAAACCATCAATCATACCCAATCAGTTATTCCTCGGACGCCCACGCATCCGTTCACCTTCAATCTCATCCATATATATTAGTTTCACCAACCTTTCATTCGACATTCGCTCAACATGTCCAAACCACCTCAACTTACTCACTCCCACTTTCTTAACAACAACTCACCATACACCAATGTATTCCGTATAAGATCACGTCTCGTATACCCACATACTCCTCTCAAATATCTCATTTCTACAGTAGTTATACGTCATTCATGCTTCTTCATCCACACCCAACATTCAGAACCATACATCAATGTAGGCACTAACACACCAGTATAAACATTCAATCGAGCATCTCTAGATACATTTACGTTTCGAGCAAATGTATCCAGAGCACCCAATACCTTGCACCCTGCAGACACTCGCCTTTCAATCTCCCGGTCAATTCGTCCATCCCTCGAGAACATATTAGCCAAATATACAAATTCATTCACTTGTTCCAGTCTCACACCATTCACTGAAACATTACAATCAGTCACCAAATCATTTTTATCAAACACCAACACTTTATATTTATCGACATTCAATAGCAGATTTAAACCTTTCCCTACTTCATTTATGCTTACAATCATTCTTCTAAATTGCTCCTCAGTTTCACCCAACACAACAACATCATCCGCATAAGCTAACGCAGGCACTATACGTCCACCAATACGTACACCATCCGTTCCATTCAATTCCTTTCGTAACAACACATCCATATACAAATTAAACAACCAAGGAGACATTCCACAACCCTGTGCAACACCAACATCTATACGAAACCATTCTTCTCAAATGCTCCTCAGATTTGTAAAAGAATGTAAATATTAGAAAGAAATTATATTCATTTATGTTCGGAAAGAATCAAAAGTAAATTTGATATTTCTACTCCCTTATTCCAGTCCTGCGTTAGAGAAATCCAAACTCAAACATTGAATATAACCGGAGAGCAGCAGCACCGCACATGATATTAAATACGTACAAAGAGAAAGGATTCAAATGCAATATAAACATGAATACATACACATACACACATCCGCATTAGCAGCTAGGGCCGTGTGTGAGCATAACGTCCAATAATTAATACACGACACACCGCTCGGGAGTACCAACTGAAAAAAGAGAAAAATCCCTACATGAGCTGAGCTTTCATTTATTGCAAGATGCAACCGTGGGCTGCAGGGGTTCGTCTGCATTATGATGATGTGTATATATGGTTCTCGGTAATGCCTGTTTATTATTTATTAATTTATATCTATATTTAACCTTTGCCCCTCGCGTGGAATAATTAAAAATCGATGGTGAACTTTATTGGTATTTCTATATAAGTGGCGGATTTTTGTTTTATGGTTATGAATGAGGCGACATGTGATAGATTTATTGCAAGATGAAAAGCCGAATACACTGTGACGATGCCGGCATTTAGATGAAACTATAAAAATTGCTGATTTCTAATACATGATTTCTACGTTCCTATAACTTACAAAAAATAATCTTTGTGCTATATTGCATCTACAATAATTCAATTGCGAGAATAAAAAAAATATGGATTATTTATTAAAATACATATAGATTAACTATTTTTTAATGTTATAAGTATGATATACTCGTATACCAAATGAAATGTAGAATTTGTAAATATGCCGGTTCACTTAAAACAAGAGTTTAATGTAGTCACTACACGCACTTTTATACATGCACATAAATGCTTAATAATTGCTCTTGACACATGTTGTAGAATAGATGTATCAGTTATTTGTTCACATATCAATAAAATATATACAGGGTGTTTATTTCAAATGGTACACTATTGCTATTTCGATAACTAAAAGAGCTAAGAGATCGGTTAAATTAGCAAACAATTTTTATATTAGAAGACAATGGGCCCATAAACCATTTTTAAATTATTTTTTTTATGAAACTTTATTAGAATATATGACGATCAGTGAAAACCCGATGTGAAAATTTCATATATTACCCGAGATATGATTTTTCAAAGTTTGTGTGACGTCACAGGTACTACTCCTGTGGCAATAATTAACAATTTTCCATGATAGTACATATTATATATTTTTTAATATAAAAATAATATTTTCATATTATAAGTATTAATTTACAACAATTAAACTTAATATAAACTAAGACAAAATTCCTTTGCCAACTTTAAGAGTATTTTACTTGATATTGGAGTAAATAACAACAAAAATTTGAGGACAGTGGCCCTAGTAGTGATGTAACCTAACCTCAACATACAATTTTAATCAATAGATTTTCAACACAGCACAATAAAACAGTAAAATTAAGAAACAAATAATAGAAGCCCAACAAATATAATCTTAAATACCAACAAACAAAAATATGAAATGACATTTCGTAGTTCTATTTTAGCCCACAATAGGCGTTGGGCGCAACAACAGGCGCGCGATTTGCAATTTTCTTATTTCTGGCCAATAGCACAATGCAAGTACCTGTGACGTCAAAATATGTTCAATTCGTTATATAGCTTTACTGCAAAATATTTAAAAGAAAAAAATACTTTATTAATAATTATTCCATAAGTATTACACGATTTTAATATAAATTTGTCATATTTCGTTTATGGTTTATGCGCCCATAATTTTTTTAGACCAGTGGTTCTCAAAATGCGGGGTGCAACTTTCTTATTTTAAATGGCAACCTATTTTTTTTTTATTTGCTTATTCGATTCAGTATTTTTTTTTGAATTCAATGATATTCACATGTAATGACCAAATAATACAAAATATTTGAGAAAAATGCAAAATTTTTTGCCATGGAAGAAAACAAAATGTACAATAAAAAATGTATTTCTGCTATTGCTATGTCACTACATTTCTGTCCTAGGATAGATATGAAAAAAGTAGATTGGCTAGTGCATTGGTATTTGCTTCGTCAGTGGATATTATGCTTTGTGACGCTATAAATGGAAATGGAAAGAAATGTTTCAATTATAACTGGCATATACTACAATAAAGACAACCTATACCTAATTTCGATTTATGTTATGTACATCAGGAAACACCTGTTCACACTTAATATTTATTTAATGTTTATTTGTAATTAACCACAGTTCAAAACATTTGAAAATACCTAGCACGCGAAATGGAAATACATTACAAAATTGCATTAACTGTTGAATGTTATTAAATATTTACCGATAAACACATCCATATTATTACGATTAGTAGAACATATTCTCATTATGGTGTTTTAGGTTAGAATCACGAAGGCAGTTATTTACGATGCCTTCAGGTGTGAAACTAATTGTTTTCCTTCCCATTGACATGAAACATTAAAGTTCGCAGGTTGCAATCCTATTCGACCATTCATTCCCAATGCCGTGAACATATTTCGCGAGTGGGCACTAAGACTCGCACGGGATATTTTCTCCTACATTCTCCAAATCGGGAACACAATTACAATTATCGTGGCCTGGTGCGTTTAAACGTTTGACGCTGCTAGATTTACGGTCTGACAAAAAGGTTAGTTACAGACATATGAACCGCGTGCGCGCACTTCACGCCGCACTCTCAGACAAGACATATGCTCAGCTCGCTTGATTTATTGTTGGAAAGTTGGTAGTACTGCAGTGAGAAGTAAACAGAGCAACTGTCAAGGGGTCGCGGATAAAAGTGTTGGGTTGGTTGTTTGCTGGCTGCAGTTGTTTTACTCGTAACGAATTAGTTTAGCCAGGTTGATTGACTTTTGCCATGTGGGTGATGGCCTGGTAATAACTTGTTTATTACCCAGGTGAATAGAAAATTTTGTTACGACTTGGCACTATATTTACTACTCTGTAAATGTTACTTAGTTTGTGGTGAAAATGTGGTCCTGTCTTAATCACTTCTCACTTCGTATCGGGCTTCTGGTTCTTAATACCTATAAATCATCTGGAGAAACAACTGATTTCATTAATTTATTACATTACGGCATTATACAACAGGAAGTATCAAATACAAACAGCATCAATTTCTTACGGTGAATCATACGCTATGAAGTTTGTAGCACTCAACTCTACGATTAACATTTCTTTGATACAAAATATTGCATTTTAAGGTCAACCATACGGGCTGAAGATAACTCAACATGAACAATACTTTTTTGAAACAATATATCATTATTATAACAAATGAAACATATAATGTTTTATATCTACATTTGTTGATAAAAGTCCAAAGTTTTGTAATAAATTATAAATTACAAAATGCTAATTTTTTTTGCAAATTATACATGAACATAATGTTCAAAGTAGTACAATTTATGCCACACATTCCCATGAACGACTGCAATAATATAAATGATTCGTATATTTATAAATATAATCGTCTATAATAACATACTAAAATTACTTTCCATTTTGAACAGTTTATGTGAAACAAATAAAAATATACCAAAAAGTGCGTTTGAAGAGCTGGGTTGATTTTGAATGAAATTGAAAAACCAGAAAAAGAAGTTTACTGGACACACAAAACAATAAATTAAAATTTTTTCAAAAATATAATCTGTGAAAAAAAGTTTCAAATGAAAGATGTTAGCAAAAATATTTGGAATATAAAATGTTATTTGCATTTTTCTTGTACATGCCAATTAAGCAATTATGAGAAAAACTAAATTATATGTTTAAGAATATATTACAATAATCTTAGTTACAATGGGAACAAAAACTGAAACATTTTTAATATCTATGTGTCAAACGTGTCAAATAATTGTGAAGTGTCAAAAATATGTGTCTTGTGAAATATTATAAAAGTAATATTTGGATTATTAGTTAGAAAGATTTGAAGACTAGATATTATTGATATATCTAATAATTGTCAGAAAATAGTCATATGTAAGGAACAGGTCATACGTGTTGGTTTTTGTATAAGAAAGTAATGTGGTGTCCACACCGGATTTTTTATGATTGCTATACTTCGTATACGAAAGTAAAAATCTTTTAATTTATTACTACGAGTTCTGATTCTTAAATTATTATTACATTTATTTATTTATTTAACAGGATTTTACATCCTAATAATAGAATAAATTTTACAAATTACATAACAAAGAAAAGATGTGGTTAATAACATAATTATAAATACAATTAAATAATAATATTTAACACATGTACAGGAAAAAAAATGAATTACATAATTTTGCTCCAAATTAAGTTTTAGTTGGACAAAGTTCAGAAACATTAGCTTTTAAGGTGAACCATACGGGCTGAAGATAGCGCTAGATGAACATGACTTTTTTGAAACAATATATCATTATTATAATAAATGAAACATATAATGTTTTATACCTACGTTTGTAGATAAAAGTCCAAAGTTTTGTAATAAATTTTAAAATGCCAATTTTGTTTACATATTATACATGAACATAATTTTCGAAGTAGTCAAATATATGTCACACATTCCCATGAACGACTACAGTAATACAAATAATGTGTATATTTATAAATATGATCGTCTATAACATACTAAAATTATTTTATATTTGAATTTACAGTTTTTGAGAAACAAATAAAAATATACCAAAAAGTGTGTTTTTTGGTATATTCTTATTTGTTTCTCAAAAACTGTAAATTCAAATGTAAAATAATTTTAGTATGTTATAGACGATTATATTTATAAATATACGAATTATTTTCATTACTGTCGTCGTTCATGGGAATTAGAAATTCAGTATCAAAATTCTGAATTTTTGACCAACTAGACTTCAACGAATATTTTTTTATAGTTGAATGTTTCAGTTATCCTTTTCATCCACATATATAAATACTAGAATGTTCAAAGACTTCACAGTAATAATTGTTTTGTTTTTCGATAAGAATTATTGTAAGAAATAATTTATTGAAATTTAAATTTGCAAAACATAATTCATGGGAGTGAACGAACCCAACGAAAATATGTTCTTCATCTGACATTGCAATGTACAAGGCACTGTAAAAAATCCATGATATTTTGACGAATGGAGGTTGTTGGACCATAAAGAACATGAAAATAAATAAAGAATACAGAATTTGCTGTTTTTTAAAAAAATAAAGGGTTCGTTCTTTCGACGCGTATGTTTACCTTAACTTGTCTCGGAATACAGTGAGACTCTCGGAAAAATCAATTTCAGCGCAAATCTTGTTAAAATTACGGCACATTGAGTGAATTGAAGAATGGAAATAAGCATTCTATCCACTTTGATGGGCCTATCCATTATTTAGATTTGCTGTAGCAGAGTGCCTTACTTAGTAATCAGTAAAACGGCGTGTTGGTATATTTAATTACTTTATTATTGTTTATTAATTAGAACATGTTTCTAACTCGAACCGCACTCCCATATCGTCCATATAAGGAAGAACACGTGTAAAAATGATACCGATAGTCCGATAAGCAGCTCACGTTTATCCTGATTTTCATTTAGCTCTTGATTAAACAGTAGATAGTGTTCTGTTTACGTAGTGCGCACACTGCATGTGACGTGACAGACAATCTCTTTGCCATCTCATGTGTACGTGTGTGTGTGTATTTACGCAAACGCACTGCATCCACAATTCCTTGTCCACATATGCGGCGCGGATGAAAGGCTCATTCACAAAGTGAAACTGCACTGCATGATGATGTTGATGGCGGTGTTGACTCGATGCCGGTTGGAGGCGAGTGACTGCTGATCGCTGCAATAATTGGTTGCGGTAGACTCCTTCAAACAAATGTAACAGATGTGCAGATGTTCGATGTTCGCAGGGCTGCTTTAGCTTTGGATAAGATACACTTTCTTTTCTAACAAGAATAAATCAAATTGTCAACGGTTGTACGAATGTTTCTCAATGAATCGCAGCAAGCAAAACAGCTAGACGAATTTCAAAACCAAAATTAAGTGAATTAACCATTATGATGCCTCATAATATTAATAAAAACTTCATATTGTGATCAAAAAGTGAGAACTGTCTATGAAACATGTACAGGGTGGAACATAAATTAGTACATTAAATTTAACTAGTGATAGAACTCGACAGGAACAACAATTTTTCATAACTTTTTTTTGTAAATCCCATTTTTTAAAGCATTCTTACCACCCCATAAATTGACGAGTCGTTCAAGTATATTCATAATTTGGTCCAATAGCAGTATCCATGGCAATGGGTCTTTCACCATTTTTTTTTTATTTTTTTTTATGAAACTTAATCTAACTTGAAGACTATCTACACTTTTAAAAAGTCTTAATTGTTATTCATTAAGCAACAATAATTTTTACCTCCCGCCTACCTCTAGCTAAGGGAGGTATTTTTTTTGGTCAAAAAATTGGGTAGTGAGTTTTCAATGAATAAGCACGTTTTAGGGTCCCTATAATACGATTTTACTATTTTCGCGATGATGTATGTATGTATGTATGTATGTATGTATGTATGTATGTATGTATGTATGTATGTATGTATGTATGTGTGTGCGTGTGTGTGTGTGTGTGTGTGTAGTTTGTGGCAATTTTTTCGTCTCGCATAACTCAAATACTATAATACCAAAAAATACAATTTTGTGAATTATTGCTTCTTATATTTAAATGAAGAGCTGATTAGATTTTGGATAAAATTGGTCAACCGGAAGTAGCAGTTTACTTGAAGCCCTTAACAGTTTTTCGTGAAAAACACGGTGAAATATCCTTTTTCAACAATTTATGTAATTTTAAAGTTGAAGAATATTTATTTTTACATGTTTTTTTATTACACTAATTTTATTCATTTTCATTAGGTTTAGAGATAATAAAATATAAAATTAGATTTCACAAAACTTGCATTCCTAGAACACCATGGAAACATTTAAAAATTTTCAATTTTTTACGAAATGTGACACATGTCATTATGATTGTGAAGCTGTTTTCGTAGGGAAATATAATATGTCAAAAAATTAAATAAATATACGAAAGAAAATTAAAATTCTCAAATATAAATAGAAAATAAACAAACAAGAAGGTATGTTTCTGTATTATCAAATTCTATTTTGTACCGTTTAAGAGTAGTATTGGGCGGGAGGTTATGTGCGGGACACATCAGATTTTTTTTTAAATGTTGTGACGTCATTGTAGAGGTGTTGCTGGATCTTAAACAGTGCAGATTGTAAATAATTGTAGTCATATAATTTTTTACTTATTTTATTATTATTATTACAATAAAATGGAACATTTATGTGACAAAAATTATTTAAATCTCTACTGTTTGAGATTCACCAACACATCTATAATGACGTCACAACATTTAAAAAAAATCATTGTGGTTTAATGAATAACAATGAAGACTTTTTAAAAGTGTAGATAGTCTTCAAGTTAGATAGTTTCATAAAAAAAAAAATAATAAAAAAATGGTGAAAGACCCCATTGTAATGAAATTATTGATCTTGACAAATGTAACTTATCAACTTTTACAAATAAATTTTGACAATATCAAATAAATCCACTAATAAATTATTCCGAACAGCCAGTTTACAAACGTGTGTTTTCTTTGATTCAATTATATGTTTGTAATTATTTACTATGCTAAGTAACAACATAATTTCATCGTTTGTAGAATTAGGTGCCCGCTTTTTTTGTCACTCATTTCTAACATAAAACATTTTACATAATTACTTTCTAGTTACTTACATTTCGAATTATAATGCTTTGACAAATAATATAATCTTCTTCAATACTAAACACACTTTTTTGCAATACCTGTACTGTAAGTTACCCATTAATAACAAAATTTAAACACAGTAAGTGGAACTTTTATTGCACAATTGGTTTTCATGGTTACATCATTTACTTACCGTCCACGGTGGATGGTAAGTGAAACTTACCGTTCATGGTGCACGGTAAGTAAATATAAATCATTCAAATTTTATTTTTAATCTCAATCTGACAGCTGTTAATTTTGATACCTATTTTTCCTTTTCTTATATTTACGCAGGTATTGCAAAAAATAACTTACTAACTTCAAACTGTAAGTGATATTTTAGGTCTCAAATGTTTAGGAAATCTCGACCCTACGGGTCTCGACATCCCAAACTACATTCTCGACCTAAAAACTATCACTTACAGTTCACGGTACGTAATATTCTATTACCTCCTACAACCAATAACCAACAAATCCGTCCGTGAACGAAATGAAAATATTTTGACATTTCAATTGAACTGAATGTAGTTACAACCGTAGAATACCAAAAATTCCTAACTTCATAGGAACAAAGTTACACTTAGCTATTTTTTTCTTAAGTGAAATTTGCGCAAAGGAATAAAATTTTAAGTATAACTTAGTTTAAAGTGTTACTTTGTAAGGTGTCCCATAAAAATATAGTTGGTGCAAACGGGCATCAGTTGTTTAGTTGCATTTGAGGATTGCAAATAAACAAATCAAAACTTTGTATAAGCTATTCTACATTTTAGAAATATTTAGTTATTATTTAAAGTCAATTACTATAAACATCCATAATTTATTCCTTCCTCAAGTGCTATAACAATTTTTTAGCTTTAATAACTATGATTGTTATGAGTGTGATAAATTTTTCAATTAATTTTATTATTATTATTCGAATAAGATTTAAAATATGCTATAAATTTATGTGGAACTAATAGTTGGAAATAAATTATATTATTGAGTTGCCAATTTCATCATAAATTTTATATTATAATGAAATCGGTTGTAATGTAATAAATACTTGGCTTCTTTTCGAAATTTTATGTTCCAAACAAACAGTGTCAGACTTAGAATTAAAGGGATTGGGCTATAAATATTTAGTAAATTATTTTAGTATAATTTTTTTTATAATAATATGATTTTTAATACTAAATCCTTTTTCTCTAAAGCTGTAGAGATCTTTTCTTCTCTTGCTCTTATATTCTATAGGTTTCATCAGTGTTTTCTGCTCTTCTTTATTAGTTTGGCCTTGTGCCATTTGACTCCTTGCCTCTTTGATTTCTGCCACGTTATGTTTTTACCTCCCACCTACCTCTAGATAAGGGAGGTTTTTGGTCAAAAAATTGGGTAGTGAGTTTTCAATGAATAAACACGTTTTAGGGTCCCTACAATACGATTTTACTATTTCCGCGATGATGTCTGTATGTATGTATGTATGTATGTGTGAGTGTGTGTGTATGTCTGTGGCAATTTTTTCGTCTCGCATAACTCAAATACTATAATACCAAAAAAATACAATTTAGTGAATTTTTGCTTCTTATATTTAAATGAAGAGCTGATTAGATTTTAGGTAAAATTGGTCAACCGGAAGTAGCAGTTTACTTGAAGCTCTTAACATTTTTTCGTGAAAAACACGGTTAAATTTCCTTTTTCAACAATTTATGTTATTTTGAAAGTTATAGAATATTTAATTTTACATGTGTTTTGAATATACGAATTTTATTAATTTTCATTAGGTTTAGAGATAATAAAATATGAAGAAATTAGATTTTATAAATCTTGCAGGCGTTGTACACCATGGAAACACTGAAAAATTTTCAATTTTTACGAAATGTGACATGTCATTGTGATTGTGAAGCTGTTTTCTTAGTGAAATATTATATGTCAAATAATTAAATAAATATACGAAAGAAAATTAAAATTTTCAAATATAAATAGAAAATAAACAAATAAGAAGGTATGTTTTTGTATCATAAAATACTATTTTGTACCGTTTAAGAGTAGTATTGGGCGGGAGGTTATGTGCTGGCCAGATCAGATTTTTTACTTTCAAAGTCAAGTCAAAGTAAATTTTGTACGTACGTGTAAACGCAGTCATTATTACTTTCTTGTACGAAGTAAAGGAAGTATTTTAATCGCGAAAAATTTCGACGGAAATATCCATTTTGACCCCTATAATTCATTTTGACTAGTTTCTATGTATCTCGTATAACTCAAAAGCAAATTATAATTTGAATTTGAATAATAAAATATTTATAGTTTTCAACTTTGGGTATATTATATCATATTTAATATTCAGGTACCTAAACTGCATCCCATTTTACCCAAGCCTGCACCCGGCCCTGTATGAATAGCCCACACTTACATACAAGAAATATGTTTCCTTGTTTTTATCTCTTCTTTCCAATATTCCTAATCCATAATTTCATTTCTGTGTAAGTGTGATTTCTGATATTGTCTAGTTTTCAAATTTCCTTTCACGTCATTAATCATCGCGTGGTACTGTGAAATTCTCATTGACGTTTACTTCGTTTTATCGTTTTTATTTTTTTATTATTTTATTAATATCTACATATATGGAAGCATATCTTCGAAGAGAGGCTAACATATTATTGACGAATCAATTTAATACGTACATAAAGACATATGACACTTTACGAATACATATTGAAATTTTGATGTAGGTACAGATGCACAGATTGGAAAGCTACCATTGAGATTTCGTGCATTTAAAGCTGTACGATTTAGGTTTAGTTAATGATGTTCTCGATTTTCTATTAAAAATTATACGTAGTTCAATAGCCATAATGAAAATGTTTGATCGAATTTTACTTCTTCGGCCTAGCTGTAGGTGAAAGTGGAAGTAGTTTTGAAATCTATATAATTTTTTTGATTAGAAATTAACTGTACAGTATGTGTGTAGTATATAATTTTGTACATTTCAGTTGAAATATTGCGTAAACAAAAACAGACAGAATACTGTGTATTCATTCCGTTGATGTAATCTTGGTCTTAACATAAAGATGTTTGATTGTTTAGAAGCAAAGTGTTTTTAAGAAATTTATGATGTTGATGTACGATATAGATATCTACGAAATCAAATGCGTATTAAGACTTGATGTGATAGAGTTAAATAATGGTATCATATCTATAATTATAAAATAGTTGCTTTATGTTTACAAGTGTGATATCTACGAATTTTTTTTTCTGTTCTCTTGAAGAACAAATGAAAACTTCCTACACATTTTTTTCGCAAGAATGATAACCAAAAACACAATTAAATTTATTATCCAACACCTCTCAATAAATGCTCTATAACTATGGCGATTTTAAACAAGCAAAGTAACAGATTATCCACTAGTGGGTATAATTTTGAGGAAATCCACTAGTGAGTATTTTTTTATTTATAACAATAATAATAACACACAACACCTTGGTAACTACTTCGATTGACATTTTAGTTTAAAAATTTAAAGCATATGTCACTGTCAAATAATATTTCTTTAATAAATTTTTCATTTATTAAGAAGTGTTGGATAAAACGTTATACTTCACACGTGGGCAAAGTGGAATTACCCACTCGATAAAATTATCTCACTCAGCCTTTGGCTTCGTGTGCTAAAATTTCTCTCGTGGGTAATTCCTTACTTTGCCCACTTGTAAAGTAAATAACTATTCTCTTGTTAAGTTTAGGTACGATAAACGCACAATAATTATTAATTAATTAATTAAATTAAGTTAATTAAGACTGTTAATATTCGTTATGATTATTTAATCGTTTTGTAGTATGGCAATGATCTGATAGATGTCAAGAATTGACTCTATTGTAAATTAAAATTAAATTTATGGCAAGTCGCATTGACGTGACATCAAATTGTGGTAGGTCATATAACGCTTGGAAATTGACGTTTGGCAGATGTCTGGTGTAATAACCTATATTTTACGTGCTTTACGTATATTTACGTACAGTTGATATCATGTAAAAATTTCAAATAAATCTATAGTTTCAAGGATTACAAAATTATTTATATCATACTAGAAAAGCATAGAAAATTACGTACCACTTCTTTTTCTTCTCTTTAAACTTTACTTTGCTTGTTACTCACTTGTAAACACCGTATACCCAAGCCCTCTATTGCATTTAAAAATTAATCTTTACATGTTACTAATTGACAGCTGCATTCTAAAAATTTTACAAGTTAGTAATAGCTATTAACATTCCTAGCGATGTTATGAGTATCAGAACAGCCGCAGATGTCGGTTTGAAATCCGAGCTCGTAGAGCGAGGAATTTAAGTCATCTAAGGCCTGTTATGACTCATAACATCCGTGGTTTATTCAATAGTTTACCGGTTTCAGAATATGAAGACGTTAATGTCATTAATAATATTATTTTTTGAAATACGTCTGTCATAATTTTAGAAAGTGATCAAGTAAGTCTGTTTGTTTTTATTTGACAACATGGTTACACTTCTTTTGTATCATATTTAAAATTATTTTTTTACTTAAACGTCAAATGTGTTCTTCATGGCTAGATAAAAAGTGGATTTTGGCGATGCTGAATTGTCTGAAAATATTTGAAACGCAGCAGGTGAATATCTGAACAGCTTAATTCCGTGTGTATTAATAAATAGCGTTATAATATCATTATGTTTTATTTTCATTTTCTTGACTATTTTGACAGGTCAGTAAGGTAATATTACCCTACAGCATAGAGTTATGATATACTTACCCTGCCTACTTTTGTGCATGTAAACATAGGTTTAATCTCCCGAAACCGGTCAACAAGGTAAACAATGCATGTTGCCACAGTAATGCTTACAAGGCTTATGCGAAATCATTTAAAATAATTTTTGATAAAACTGACAGGACTTGGTTATAATTTTAATTTGATTTACAAATGAGTAACAAGTAAAATGTTGTACAATACACGCAAGGTAGTTTTACTGCTTCAAGGAGGTGATAGGCTCGCCTGATCGGCTCGCCGGTCATTTCCTTCATTCAGCAGTAAAAACTGCTTTACCTTGCTTGTAATGTAAATAACTATAAACAACAAATTATGATTTATAATACAGAGGAAGCTAGTCTTGTTCAACTCGCTGCAAGATTTTTGTAACTTCTCTTATGAGTCTGTCACATTTCGAATTGCTATAATTTTTGTTTTTCAAAATTTAGAGATTTGACTAGCCATAACAAATATTTAAAATACTTAAAACGAATGGTCTGTTTGTATTACGTAATTCTTGTTGTTATAGTTTTGCTATTCTGTCGAATATATCATTAAAGTGAAGGTTTTAATAAAAGGGATGAATAATCAATAAAATACATGAAGACAGTAAAGTATAATGAATGTCCGTGAGAGTAAAACGCATAACAATTAATTTCCATGCATTTAATCGTAATTAACAGTAGAATATTGCGCATAAAATATAGAAGTTATCTCTGCAATAAAGAAATAAAATCTTCAGTCAGTGTCAGGCACACACACACCGTACTCTCATCACTGCGCGAGTGTCTGTCGGTCTCGACTAACCCAATTACAATCTCCCCATTAACAACCGATATTTTCTCGCGACTCGACGACTCGCGGCACTTACATGACAAGTGCTATAAATAAATCACATCACACAAACACAAATACAACACGTACCGAGAGCGCCGCACGATCGCGGAGAGATGAAGTGTTTATTAGTATCGATATAGGTATAAGGTGGTTATTTCAACCGTTTCTTCAGTTACTGTCTTCCCAATCACGGTGTTGTTGATTTTTACCTTACTCTCAAAGTCTTATGCCCAGTTAAACTATACTAAGCATTACTTATTACTAAGGAATTCTTATATATTAAGTTTCTTGCTCACGTTGTATTTAAGGGTGCGTTTTGAAAGTAACACCCCCATAGAACAGTGTCAATATTTGGAAGTAAGATCAAATTTACCACTAACGACATTTAGATAGCAGCACTGTATATGCAGCCTGTAGTAGTAAACTTCTAGATTATAGATGCGCTCTAGTAGAAAATTTGAAAATATTTAGTAGGTATTTACTTGTTCTTTTGTGTATTTGCACTATGAGAACTTGGCAACATGCGAGAGCGTGATAATTTGGCCATGCTGCACTCTAAACATGATCCACCGTTCATACTAGTCAGGTGAATTTCGAATCCCTTTGCTGCACCATACTTCTGAGAAACGTGTGTCCAAAAACGTATCCAACCATAGCGCCGAAAATTTATGCGGAAAGAAGCTGAACTATTTCTAGTTTAGTTGAACGTCAAATACACTGTTTTTATTTCCAGCTACATTAAGAAACTATAGTATATTTTTCAACCAAATTTTGTACACGTGAAACATATAATAATATCTAGTACAAGAGATATTTTTAAATAAATAATTTGCTCAATTGCATATGATTTAAAAAATTATTAACATTAATATAGTTTAATTAAAAATAAAAATTATCTGATGTACTAGATCTTAAGAATACGATTTCAAATATGTAAGTAAAATTGTTTACGTATTATTAGTTTCCGAATGTAGCTGGAAGAAAAATTATTCATTTTACTATGCAACCCGCTATACTTTCGAACGCACCCTTAAGTTTCTTAATCTAGCTGAAAATAAAAAGCAGTGTATTTGACGTTCAACTAAACTAAAAATAGTTCAGCTTCTTTCCGCATAAATTTGGTTGGCTATGGTTGGATAAGTTTTTGGACACACGTTTCTCAGAAGTATGGTGCAGCAAGGGGATTCGATATTCACCTGAGTAGTATGAACGGTGGATCATGTTTGGAGTGCAGCATGGCCAAATTATCACGCTCTCGCATGTTGCCAAGTTCTCATAGTGCAAATACAAAAAAGAACAAGTAAATACCTACTAAATATTTTCGAATTTTCTACTAGAGCGCATCTATAATCTAGAAGTTTACTACTACAGGCTGCATATACAGTGCTGCCATCTAAATTTCGTTAGTGGTAAATTTGATCTTACTTCCAAATATTGACACTGTTCTATGGGGGTGTTACTTTTAAAACGCACCCTTAAGAATTGCTTAGTTCTACGTTCTGTATCTAAAACTAGAGATCTAAAAATGAATTTCAAAAACGAAGAAAAATCTTTGGTAACTTAACATTAGAATGCCCAGAATGTCTGTGACTAAGATCATATTAAATTATAAAAACGGCCATTTTGACCAGTCCGGACATTCTAGTCTTAATGAAATTTTTATTTTCTATTGTTAGAATCTAGTAAGTTTAATACGAACTGCCAAGAAGATTTGGTTATTTTTTGTGGCATTTCAAACGTTCATGTCATTCAATAATTTATCGAGAAGGATTACCAAGTAAGTTAATAAATTTGTAATAATATTGTTTAGTGATATTAGCAAGCACAGAAATACGATTCTAGTATAAAAATAGAACCGAAAAATGAAGAAAAAGGAAAAAACAACGGACGAGAAGTTATTTCTGTTACAACTCGTTCCAGATTATAAGAATATTATTGAAAATGAAACGACAAATGCAATGATAAATAAAAAGAAAGAAGAAATATGGGAAATTATCGCCAATTAATTTAAAGGCAAAACCCCAAATACCGTTCATATATTATTCTCGGATGATTATTTATAAATCGAATATCTTCCAAATCATCTATATCGTCATCGTCGTAATCAAT
The DNA here is from genome assembly GCA_963942605.1 of Poecilus cupreus. NCBI lineage: Eukaryota > Metazoa > Arthropoda > Insecta > Coleoptera > Carabidae > Poecilus > Poecilus cupreus. The sequence continues at coordinate 4,870,264 of OZ012733.1, read as the reverse complement.
ATCATAATAATTTAACATCCTTCCTCACCACAAATACAAATATTTGACAGTTCCTTTGTTAAGTAGACGTTAAGTGGCCAGTGTCGGACACTTAACTTAAGGATTCCTTAAGTCAATTTAAGTGCTGAAATTTGGCTGGTGCAACGAAATTTTTATATTTAAGGATTACTTAGAATTTTAAGGAACTCTTAACGTTTAAGTGAGCGTGGTGCAACTGGGCATTAGAGTTCCTTAAAATTCTAAGTAATCCTTAAATATAAAAATTTCGTTGCACCAGCCAAATTTCAGTACTTAAATTGACTTAAGGAATCCTTAAATTAAGTGTCCAACATTGGCCACTTATCGTCTGCTTAACAAAGGAACTGTCAAGAATTTGTATTTGCAGTGAGGAAGAATATTAATATTTATTACGAGGTTAACGATATAGATGAGCTGGAAGATATTCGATTTATAAATAATCGTCCGATAATAATATATGAACGAGCTGATCATTTTCATAATTTATCAGATGGACAATTTTTTGAACGAATTCTTTTAACAAAAAATACCAGAATACTATAATCATATTTCTGTGATTGCTAATATTACTAAATAATATTGTTACAAATTTATTAACTTCTTCTCGATAAATTAATGAATTTCCTGAACGTTTGAAATGTCACAAACAATAAACAAATCTTCTTGACAGTTCGTATTAAACTTTCAACGTTGGACGCTTGACATTGGACACTCGTAGTTTGAGCATTGGTCACACGATGCGTCCAACCATCATTCCAACGTTGGAAGGTGTTCGTAGCATCGTGTAGCGCCGGCTTTTAAAATGATGAGCGAGTTTCAAAACAGTTGGACGTTCACTGTCGTGTACATAGTTTCATTGAACGGCCATAGAGAGAAACTCCTGACTTGCAACTTAACAATATCCATCTTCCACGAGTTCACGATGCTAACTGGTCGCTCTCGCAGTAATACCATACCCGTCTACGTTAATGGTTCGTTCATTACTACATTGCTATCTGAACCAAACCACTTCACTTGTTACTATTACTATCTCTGTACGCTGTAAACACATACAGAGTGAGAACAGCGTAGGTATATGATTGTGGAGTGTTCTAGGTTGTCTGTAGGTTTGTACCTACCTACCTCTTGAATGATTTGTTATATAGACAAGATGTTCTCATTGCTTGGTCTTAGGTTCGTATGTAGTGCACTGTAAGAAATGTGGAGCTTAAGGGAAAATCGGTTTGTTTTCTACTGTTCGATATATTGGCCTGGATAATTACTTGATATAAATGATTATTTTATATTTGTAGGAATAGTGCAATAAAATGCTTCCTATAATATACGAGCCTAACATAGAAAACATTACTATATTTAAATAGTATATTACGTACCGTGAACTGTAAGTGATAGTTTTCAGGTCGAGAATGTAGTTTGGGATGTCGAGATCCGTAGGGTCGAGATTTCCTAAACATTCGAGACCTAAAAAATCACTTACAGTTCAAGGTTAGTAAGATATTTTTTGCAATACCTACGTAATTATAAGAAAAGGAAAAATAGGTATCAAAATTAACAGCTGTCATATTGAGGTTAAAAATAAAATTTGAATGATATATATTTACTTACCATCCACCATGAACGGTAAGTTTCACTTACCATCCACCGTGAACGGTAAGTAAATGATGTAACCATGGAAACCAATTGTGCAATAAAAGTTCCACTTACTGTGTTTGAATTTTGTTATTAATGGGTATCTTACAGTACAGGTATTGCAAAAATAGTTATTTGTGTATCAAGAGCAGAAAGTAGTCTATTGCCGCTCGCGCATGGACCATGCATAAGCGGCAAGGGCTCGAGAAACACACACTATTTTTTCTACGACCGATTCAATAATGATAAAAAAACTGGATGAAAATATTATATGTGCCATTTTTTGTTTGAACTTTTATTCCGATCAATTTTACAGTTAGCCATGTTAAACCGTTTCCAAGGTGATGGATACTGTTTCTTCTGTTATTTGTTTGAATCGCATGACAGATATTAATTTTTCAATTCAATTATGACGTTAAAATTTTGTGGAAACATCTTAAAATGATGGATAGTGACGAATGTGAAATGGAATGTACTCCACCACACATCAAAGAAGCTGCGAAGAATGTAATATTAAATCTATTTCCTGAAAAGTCGAAGAATACGTATGAGAAGGAATATGCCTTGTTCAAACTAACTTGTCATTAAAAGTAAACCTGCTGTTAAAATAAGATACTATTGTTAAATATTACCCACTATTATCATGAACTGTTTTCTTTGAAAATTAAAATTTTGCATAACAACTGTCCATTTTTCTATTCTACTAGAGAAATTTATTTTGCCGCTCGCTGATAAGCGGCAAACGTCAATTTTCTGCTTTCAACTGACAGTTGGAAATGTATATTTTCTGCTTGGTCGTAGAAAATAGTTATTTACGATATAAATACGTAAAGCTAGTTTTGAGACCCCTGAGTGACTGAAGACGCTTACGTATGTGTAGCGTACAATATTTTATCTACGATGTAATGAAAACACCCAATAAATATAACAAAAATATTTGTATTTATGAAGTAGGATCACAATATTAAATGAGAAGTTTGCCATGATAACAAAATTTTTACAAATTTGGCGTATTTAAAGATTTTAATCACTCGTTGCTTAAACTAACGATATTTCTATAACCATAGTTGTGCTGTGTAAACAAACAAATACCTGCAAGATATATTTTTATTTTGGAAGAGGAATCACAGGACAAATGTCAAAGTAATATATCCTGAGTTTTGCTTGTTTTTGTTCTTTAGAAACCTGTGTAATGTACAGGGTCTTGAATCCGATTCAATAAGAGTTTCAATTTAAACGGACTTGAGAATGAAAATATAATAATTTATGAACTGCGCACCTATATTAACTAGCAAAATAGATTAGCTTTGAAATGAATTTAGAATTTAGTTCAAGATTAATCATTTAAATAAACATCGTAATTTCTGCAAGCTACAAATATTCAAATAACTCAAAACCTTTTCTATAAATCTTTATCCAATTACGCTATACGAGCATTTATACTTACCAGTATGTACATACTTCATGCCATATAAGTCATGTGCAAGTCGAGTACTCCAAGTTCACTCTGAACACGACCAAGCGAAGAAACCAAGTAAATAAGTGCTCAAGATTTTTGTCCACCTTAAGTTGATGGTGTCAAGAGCATCAGCCGTACATGTACATGGATTCTCGGCAAACAAATCATCTCGAACAGAGTTTCTCAAATTGTGGACTCTTTTTAACGGCAGGAAAGTTAGCAAGGAACAATCATTATGCGGAAATAAGAGTGAGTGAAAACTAGCTTCTGTTTTCTTAGGAGTTAACAATCTATTTAACCCTAGAGTATCTCTAGTTTAAGTGCAAATAAATATTGTAAATTTTAAGAAGCATTAGTAAAGATTTATCCTTATACATGTTACTGTAAAAGCCCGTGTATTGGCTAATTTTAGGTTTTATCAGTAAATCTTAGGATTTACCGACATGTGTTGGTAAATATGAATTACTGGTAAAAACCTAATATTAACCAACGTATGGACTATTACAGGTTAGGTTAGGGAATGGTGGTAAAAATTCCAAATGAACGATGATCACAGAAATGTTAGACTCTTAGCATTAAGAGTTGGTAAATCTTAGGTTTTACTGAAATATCTTATGTTTTACCGTAGTTCGGGCATTTATAATATATATATACATACCGTGTGTCCCACGTAAATGTTGCCATAGGCAATTAACATGTAAAATCAGTTTTTTGTAAATAAAAAGTGTCCGGCAAAAAATTATGCATCCAAATTTTGTATCATAAAACTGCCGATATCCCTACATCTTATTTAATACAAAATAATGAATTTGATTTAATTTAATGTAATTAATATTAATAATTCCTAATTTCCTCTTTTTATTGTTACTGACGTATAGTGCTTGCAATTTGTTTTAAATATTTTAATCTGTCACTGTCAATTTCTGGCGATGGAAACCATTCGGCGTTCATTCCTGTGAAGTATTCAGATATTTGTCTTGCACTGCGCCCCCATAATACATTCTAATAATATTTACCCAGTTCTTGACATTTAATGTATTCATGATAACAGTGACAGATTAAAATATTTAAAACAAATTGCAAGTACTATACGTCAGTAGCAATAAAAAGAGTAGGCGGAAAATTAGGATTTATTATTATTAATTTAATTAAATTGCGGTATCAAAATAGATTATTCTGTATTAAATAAGATTTAGGGATATTGGCAGTATTGTGATATAAAATTTGGATGCATAATTTTTTGCCGGACACTTTTTATTTACAATAAATTAATTTTACATGTTTATTGCCTATACCAACATTTACGTGGGACACACGTTATATTAGCGAGGTGAGGAGCGAAGCGACGAACCGAGAACATAACTTAACCAAGTATAGCTTGTACAAATTTCCGTGACGATTGATTCCATTAGTGTTTCTCAGCAGGTATTCCAAAAGAGGATTAAAGAAATTTATGAGGGACTACTTTACAGGGTTGTACTGGATAATATTTTCAAATGAGTTTTACACAAACAGACACAAGTAATATCAAAATATGAAAAATTTTAATAAAATGAATTTTAAATGTCGTTTTCTGAAGGGTATATTTGTATAAAATTATCTTACTTAACAGTTTTCGGGGAAACAATTGAAAAGATAATCGTATTAAAAATTTCGGAGATTGAAGCATCTAAGCCAAAAATTATAATAATCCACTCCTGAACATCAGACAAACTTGCACCCCGCTGGCTAGGGCTGGCTTATCCCATTAGCAAGTCAAGTCAATCGCCACGGAAATTTGTACAAGCTATATATAATAACCTCTACATTAACGAGGTGAGGAGCGAAGCGACGAACCGAGTACATAACTTAACCATCATTCGTGGTTTTTTTTTGCTGGCCCCCGTCTATAATATACCAAACCATAAGTCTCGTTTATTTCTAAACTCTGAAGATATCGCTGATACAAAATTTGAACTGTCGATAATAGCTGTATTCTTTTTGGAAAGTTTTAGCTCAACTCAGTTGATAAGTGAGTTGAGAAGAACTGAGCTGAGTTGAGCTGAAAGGCATCCAAAAAGAACAGCATTTTATGTATAGAAAGATGGGTTTGAACAAGAATATATACTTATGCTATTAAAATTGATGACAATGAAAATATTTTACTATAAGTTTACACTTTAATATATCAATGAAATGGATCGACATATTTTGTTATTGTAGCAATTTGGTGCACATAACCTAACAAATATGACAGTTCTCCGGACAACACAAACCAAACATTACCCTTTCCACCGAACTGAGTTGCGTAGATCATTTTGAGTTTATTTCGCGGGTGGTGCAGCATCGGAAAGGGGGGAAGTGAGTTTTCTCAGTTTGTCTCAGTTCAGTTGTAACAAAAAGAACAACATTTTACTGAGTTTATCTGAAGTGAGCTGAGACTGAAATATTGACCAAAAAGAATACAGCTATTATTAGGTGTATTAGAAGCGAATATATCACCGAGTCTTCTCAGTTTGAGGATCGCTGATCGCAGCAGCCAACCTGCTACATAAATAACTAAAGTAACCAATATAGTATTTCAAATACGCGGCAATGAAAATATCTCACTTACATATTATGCATAGTTGTAACAGACGACTTGTGGCATATTACTGCGGCATGGCTAGCTGCTTTGATTGATGAGAGCATGTAATATGTTTGTTTGTTTGTTGGCAACGAACACGGACACGGTGGAAGTTTTTTTGCTAGTGGCATTTTTGCGAAGTTGCATCCTTGAGAGTGAGGTTAAGTGTCTGTCAAAAGTGGCGTGATGGTTACGAGAGACAAGAAGGCTCGCGATATCAAAACAACTTATATGGAGGTACAATATGAGTACAGGAACGAAAATATTAATCATGTTTAAGTAAACGGAAGTTCTTCTTCGAGTGCTCTTGCTTGCATTTGTTTTTGTTCGTAACTTCCGTGCAATATTTACTATTGTAATTGGTTTATATGACGTAAATGGGATTTAACCATTTTTTTAAATGAAACTATATCTAAATTGAAGACTATCTGCATGCTTAAAAAGTTTAATGGGGCCATACACTTAAAAAAAAGTTGTGTTTTTTACAAATTACAAAAATGTAGATCATTTCAGTGAGATATTATTCAATATTTCTTATAATTTTTCATCTTTTCATTCATAATTTCCTTTCTGAAGTTTCGCGGTTGCAAAATCGTGACGTCATCTTGTAATAGAATGTGCAGCATGGCAAGGCAAAAGAGGTGTTGATAATAAATAATAACTTGCTTTTCAGAATTGTAATAATTACTTATTATTATTAAAATGAACACTCCGATAAATTAAATTAGGTATTCGTTAATTATAAAGTTTTTAGACAAATAGTTTAGGACGTATTAAAATAAAAGTGCTTTGATGTACTATATATTGTCGCTTGTCGGTAATGTCGGCAGTCTCATTATCACACCTGCCATCTCAAGTCATATGATGCAGTTAACAACGATTTTCAAATTAAACTTATGTTTATTATATTATTTATTTGTAATATTATTTTGCCCAGGTAAAGTGAATAAACTCTATTTGTAAAAACCTCTCGGTAAATAACAATGACAGATAACAGTCAATTTGACAGTAGGTGTAGTTCCTCGCTCTCCGCAAGAGCATGTTTCGTAGAATTACAAGATGACGTAGGTGCCGACGTCACAAGCGAAAAATTTAAAATGGGATGCCAATTTAAAAAAAATCGTAACTTAATAACTAAATGCCTTTTAATATTAAAATTAGTGTCTATATTTATAATTTTACTCAAAATAACATAAAAAAATAAAATTAAAAAAGGTGTTGGTGCATCTCAAAGAGAAGAGATTGTAAATAATTGTAGTCACATGAATGTTCTAATTTATTGTTCGGAAAATTATACAAATGGAATTAAAATAACTTTTCATGGTAAATAATTAAAATATACATGAATTTTATTTATTTCTGGAAGAAACATGAAAAACTAAGATTATTTTAGTCAAATGTTTGATTACCACTGATAAATTTTGCTAACCTATGTCATTCAACAAGTCTTTAATTTCGTTGAGTCGACCTAAAGTAATATTTAATATTTAATTTCTATGAACAAGAAATAATCTTATGCCAATACAAACTAGATTTAAATATAACCAATAACATACGAGAATGTTTTTGTAAGGATGTATTGTGGAAAGGGGAATATAGAGTGTCCTATTTTAATGGAATCCGCGTGTTTCTCGGCAGCCCTATAACTGTAAAATCAAAGTTAAACCTTTTATGGTAGCGAGTCAGCTATTAATACTCCCAGTTCCAGAAGGCCAACAAATCAATTCTACCAGATTGCAAAAATAGAACACATAATTCACACAATTTCGCGATTATATTCTAGGTCAAATAAAGTCAATATTTAAATTTTGCTAATAGTTATCGCCGTTTGAAATTTATTCCAGTTGTTTCATAATGACTGCATATACAGTATACAGTTTAGTGTTTTTTATCTCTTACACAAGCCTGTTTCATAATTTATACCCAGTGTGTTTATAAATTAGATTATTTGTTTAAAATTGTAAGTATGCTGAATGAAAAGAACATATTTTCAAATAATGTTCGATTTTATGTCAGTAGTAAATATCAAATGCTGATTGCTGTTATACTAATGGGATTTGTAGGTAAATTTAATTTTAGTTTACTAAAAATTACATATTAATAATTAGGAGAAGGTATATGTGGTTTAGTTAGAGTAGGAGGAAGATAAACATATTTGAAGAGAAAGACATAGAATGTCAAAATTTTATATATTGTGTACAGATTGTTCATAAAATAGAGGTCAATAATTTACGGGTGGATAGTACATGTGAAAATAATAATAAAAGTTCATGAATATATACAGAGTGTAACACGAAATGCGGATTATAGGCGATTAAGATGGGCAAATAGTTTTTTCGTGCGCATTGCTTCCCAAATTATGTTAGACAAAAATGCTTCAAATAAATGTTGTAGAGCTTAAAATTCTGCAAGTAAATCAATAAGCAAAATTCATTTACTATGGTTTATACACTGCTCAAAAAAAAAAAAATCGATCCACTTGGCCAAACCAAGAAAATGACTATTTTTAAAATGTGGGGCATTTCTTTCAGGGACATGTTAACCAAAATCTGGAAATTTTCTCTGGAGATACATGCCTCCTCTACGTTCTCCAAAAATCCCGAAAAGATTCGCTGCCCCCGACCCCCTGAAAAATCGCTTTATGTGATGTCATGTCTGAGCAATGAAAAATCTCAGTTTGAAGGCTTCCAGCTCCAAAAACTCCTCTCTTAAGGGGGTTGTTCAACTCGATTGTCACAAAGCCTTGTCAATTTCCTTTTCAGAGCTGAAAATTTCGTCCTCATCGGTGAAGAATTGAGTGAGTGATCGCGTTTCAAAGAAAACCCTGTTTTTAGGGCTTTTTTCGAAAAATCATCGGATACGATGCGTGTATGCGTAAATGCGTGTGCATGTGTGTGTGTGTGTGTGTGTGTGAATGTGCATGCGTGCATTTGCATGTGCATTTCTTTCTTTTGTGTGTGGCTGCGGGAGCGTGCGTGTGGATGAGTATGTGTGGATGTGTGTATTCCTTTGAAACGCGATCACTCATTCAATTCTTCACCGATGAGGACGAAATTTTCAGCTCTGAAAAGGAAATTGACAAGGCTTTGTGACAATCGAGTTGAACAACCCCCTTAAGAGAGGAGTTTTTGGAGCTGGAAGCCTTCAAACTTTGAGATTTTTCATTGCTCAGACATGACATCACATAAAGCGAATTTTCAGGGGGTCGGGGGGAGCGATACTCTTCGGGATTTGTGGAGAACGTAGAGGAGGAATGTATCTCCAGAGGGAATTTCCAGATTTTGGTTAACATGTCCCTGAAAGAAATGCCCCACATTTTAAAAACAGTCATTTTCTTGGTTCGGCCAAGTGGCTCGATTTTTTTTTTGAGCAGTGTACCTGTAGAAATTAAATATAAAAAATCTGGTGTGGCCACCACAACACTTTCTTATACAAATAAAACTAACTGACCACGTATGACTTGTTCCTTGCTACTTCATAAGATTTTTTGACACTTCACAATTATTTGACACGTTTGACACATAGATATTAAAAATGTTTCAGTTTTTGTTCCCATTGTAACTAAGATTATTGAAATATATTCTTAAATATATAATTTAGTTTTTCTCATAATTAAAAGCATGTACAAGAAAAATGCAAATATCATTTTATATTCCAAATATTTTTGCTAAACATCTTTCATTTGAAACTTTTTCTCACAGCTGATTCTATTTTTGAAAAAAATGGAATTTATGGTTTTGTGTGTCCAGTAAACTTCCTCTTCCGGTTTTTCAATTTCATTTAAAATCAACTCAGCTTCATAAATTTACAGTGAAATTTTGAGAATCACTGCTACATAATGTATATTATAGTGTAGTGTAGACCTTAGAACTTAGATACTGATGAGTGACGAGAATGTTTGTGTCGGTGATCTATAAATAGTAGCCTCAGTGAAGAATCCATAATCAAAACAGAAACAAAATCGTACGATACAACTTCCTATCCCAATCCAAGAGCACATGACACATGACTATGACATATTTTTATCTCGAAATGTTTGTGAACAGTACACGCCCAAGTGGGAAACAAAGTTCATGTTTTGTTATTTTGTTTACATGTTTTACGCAGCATGCTTTATGTACGAACATTCTCTGTTGCTGTAAATCATGTAACTAGGTTAGGTTCTTATCCTAACATAATATAATTCTGTCTTAGTTTTGAGGATAAATTTCCAATAAAATTTCATGTCCATGCAGTTAAATATTCTAAAAATAACTTTGCTTACCATAAATGTTTTATATTGTATATATTCTAATGGGATCTTTCACCATTTTTTTTTTAAATTTTTTTATGAAACTTTATCTAACATGAAGACTATCTACACTTTTAAAAAGTCTTGATTGTTATTCATTAAGCCACTATGATTTTTTTAAATGTTGTGACGTCATTGTAGAGGTGTTGCTGGATTTTAAACAGTGCAGATTGTAAATAATTGTAGCCGTATATTCTTTTACTTATTTTATTAATATTATTACAATAAAATAAAACATTTATGTGACAAAAATTTAAACATTTAAAAAAATCATTCAGTTTAATGAATAACAATTAAGACTTTTTAAAAGTGTAGATAGTCTTCAAGTTAGATAAAGTTTCATAAAAAAAATGTTTTTTAATGGTGAAAGACTCCATTGATTTAGACCAGACGTAAGTTGTGCTCGTCTTTGTTACTTTATAAATTAATACACAAATAAAATTCACGATATCTCAGGATAGGTATGATTGAATCGATACATGTACCGCGTCCAACAACAAGATTTAGTAAAACATTCTATATTTAAAGGTAAGGATTATCAAATACAAGATCCAATCCCCTGTCTATGTTTCATTTATGATCTTGAGAACAAGTTATAAGTAGAAATTGACATATTTATATTCATTTATTCTCAACTGTAATTACACAAAAGCTTTTTTTCTTCAAAAGCGTCATAAAAGTACGTTGTTATGTATTTGTATTCAACAAGCAGAAGTTCAATATTGTCGCCGCCGGCGTAAAAGTGTATCCTTGGCAACACATTTACGCCGGCGGAGGACAAAGTAAAATATTATGAAAAATAGTTAGGTTGTAATTCAATAAATTGACAGTTAAAAATGAAACAAATAAACAAAAATAACAAAACAACATATTCTACGGCAACTTGAAATGCTAGATAAGACAGAATATTTTTTGAAGTTTTCAGCATTTTATAATATTTATAATTTTATTTTCTATGTTTGAAGAAAAAATAGCATGTGTTATTCGGAGTAAATGTGTCTTTGGGTGCTTCGCATGTAATTGTTCGACTCGCTTCGCTCGTCGTTCAAACTTCATGCTCAGTACACAAAGTATCACATTTACTCCTAATGACACAATATACTATTATTTTGCCGGATAAATTTCTGTTCGTACGAAACCTTGTTACCTAGCAATTTGACAAGAAAACTGTTTTTAAAAAATCACGACACCGTAGTAGGAGTGATTTTATTTTTTAAACAGTTTTCTAGTCAAATTGCTGTCAGTTGACAAGGTTGAGTTGTCAAACTGAAATTTATCCGAAGAAAATGAAATGCTCTAGTGTAATTCTGCGAGATAATTTAACGACATTTTATTTATGAAAAGGTTTATTTAAAAGTGCAATTGGTAAAAAAACTATTATGTATCATATTTTTGACATATAATGCAAATGACATTAATGTAGTTAGTATTTTGATCTGGTTGCTAAGAGAAAGGTAAATAATGTTTTATTACTCATCATAAAGTTACCTTCCTTTTTATCCGCTGTCGAAACTTTTTAATTTCAAATAGAAACCCGCATTATTTTTTACTTATTCGGTTTCTTATTAAACGAATATTAAACTTGTATAAGAGTAAGGTAGTCGTAATATCAGAAGAACTCTTGTTATTTCCGCTTTGAAAAATTATTTTAAATGACATTAATTGCACTAAAAACTGTTGATTTATATATTTATTTACGTTCATGAGTCTACGTAACGTATTTTGACGCATTTCACATAAAAATAAAATAAACCTAAAAGATAATTTTGTTCTAAAATACCTGGAACCACATTTCACTGGCAAAAATATGTCACATAGATCTGCGAAAGCAGAGCACCTACATGCCCAAAATGTTTAAATATATATTTTTTCTTCAAGCGTATTATAAGATTCATATTTTGCTACTGCATAAACGACATAGAAGTTTATCATTTTGTTACAAATAAAATTATATTTTAGTTGTTTCATATACCACTGTTGGCAGCACCTACAAGGCTCCTGTAATTGGTTCTGTCATATTTTATATTTTATTGTTCAAAATGGCAGAAAAAGACGATGTACTTGTATTTTATGTACCTCAAGTATGCTTGGAAATGCTTGAAGAAAAAATAGTGTATGTTGAACATTTTTTTTGTACTCATACATTGAAATGTGTTGTTTAGCGTTGCCTAAGCAACGTCCGAAATGTCCATTTCCCAGGTCTCCAACAGATAGACAACTGGGAAATTTCGACGAAAACATTCCTATTTCTAAAGCGTTTATTGATAAATTATATTTATAATAAAATAATATAGTATTTCAAACATTCCTTTACATAATATTAATATAAACAATAATGGAATAAGAATGAAATTGAATTTAAAAATAACAAATTTAGTGCATTTGGTTACCAATGTTGGCAATAAAATCTGCCCGATAGGCCAAGTAACTTCCTCTTCGCGAGATGCGAGCGCCGCCCTAGCGGCTGTGTGACACAATAATTGCCTGTTCACACTATTTGACAGATTTGATTTTACGTAAGGAAAAAGCTATTAAATACAATATTATTGTATGAAAATGCCAACAATTATTAAATAAGGGTTCCGGGCAGTAGATATGTCGATATTTCGACAAAAGAGTTTAAATAAGGTTAAAAAGTTACTCGAAAGCTATTATGTTAGCGATGTAAGACAAATAATAAATAATGGCTACAAAGTAATAATGGGTGTAGTTTTACGAGAAACTCCTGGTGCTCATAGTACCACAAGAAAATCTAATACATATAATGTTATATTAATCGTATATTTTCATGCAAAAGCTATCATATGCACATTCGAAAGGTATCAGCAAACTGAAAAGAAGTTAATGAATGTTGAAAAATTTTATTTATTATATTACATTATTCAAATACTTTCGCATTAAGTCCTGTCGAATATTTATTAAGATACGTTTCGAATTAAGTACTAAACTTAATTCTTCGCCAAGTAAATATATAAATAATACAAACAAGTAAATAGAAACGGTAATTTTCTAAATACACATTTAAGATTTATAAAATTGGGGAAGCAATGTCTTGTTTAATCGTAGCCTTCATCCTGGTTCATAGTATTCTTCTAATTATATATTTCTATAGCTTGCTTTACGAGTTTACCATTGGCATATTTCGATCTTGCTATAATCATTTTATTTTGTATTTCAACTGGAATTTCTCTACTTTTCACTTTAGTCTTCACTCCACTATTTATTGCCGATTCCTGCCAGCAGTATATGATTGTTTCGTTTTGACTTTGCGATTCTTCAAATAAGCTTCATTATTCAGTGATGTTGGTAGTACAGAAAATATAATCTGTAAAAATCAACGATCAGAAGGAGTCGTATAATTATAATAAACTACTGTATATACATAACCAAAAAAAAAAAAACCTTCATTAACACTGGACGATTTCAAATTTTTATTCTTGTTGCGACTAAACACTTCCTGTCTGCGTGTTCCAGATGATACTTTTAGTTGCTTCCATGGGAAGATTGTCGGGTTATAATTCCCATTCCTTGATTCATTTGATTTTTCTACTCCAATAAAATGTGCACTACAAGTCCTTGTGTTTATTTGGAAACCAAACCTAACCTGAAATAAAATAAATAATATGAAGACGTTGTGAAGCTTGTTTTTATTTACATATTTTACATTTATATAAAGTTACAATTCAGAAAGTAATACTCACTGTTCTCTTCATACACTTGTAATCCACAACTTCTTGTGATCAGTTTCCCATTTGCGGTTTGGAAACCAATAAAATTCTAAATCTTTATTTTTACACTCCGTATGGGAACAATTAGGCACATGACACAATTTATCTTGTGTTTTGCAACTCTTTTCGCCGTTATTAAATAAAAAATAGGTTTCTAACTTTGTCTGAATACGAACTGTCCATATGACCAACAGGCATTAACTTACAACTTTTGCCGCACAGTGTCGCGTCAAGCGTTACCGACCAGGCGTATATGACAGCTGTAAAATACATAACCCACAAATGTAATATTAGTTATCTCAATATAAATAAGAAATATAATAAATTTACAAATGAATACGGTAAATATTATAAATATTTTAATTGTTTTCTAATATATTAGACAAATTCATTTGTGTTTATATTTATAGTGCAACTTTGACAATTATCAAAATAACTACTTGAAGAACTTTATTTCTTTCTACAGACTGTTATTAGTTTTATATTTTTCGTACAAAAAAATATTGTACAAACCTCTTGCGTGACCTTGGTTCCCGCATATACTTTAACTCCCGTATCAGTTCACATATATTCTAGCTCATTTTGTTTTACGAATATTCCATACCCAATATTCTTGTTATTGTATGATGACTATTTTTTTAAAACTTCGAAGAAAGCCAAAAGTTCCCAATAGTAAATAAACATTACAAACTGCATGTATTTTATTTTTCTACCGACGCAAATTCACTGTCCCCAAAAAATTGTTGGCAGAGTTGTATATGTACGCAAATACCATGCAATTTAAGTCTCAGCGCCTATGAATTGACAATCAACAGTAGAAGTCGTGTTTACACAGCTCAATTGTACAATTTTATTTGATCCGATTGATGAAGACAGTGAATTGAGGTCAGATTGATGCGTGTAAATTATGATTTAATGTCAACAATTTCATAGGGTCAATTAAAATTTGGCCTATTTAATTTTTTTGTAGTAAAACAAAACTGAATTAACATTTTACTTTATTCAAAAAACATGTTTATTTGAAGAAGTGCTCAAAAATCGTCATTAAAAGCTCAGAAATCATCACATAAGTAACCCATTATACAACGATTTTGAGCAACCCAGCGTTGGCAACCGTTAAATAATTATTGTACAATTATGATAATTTTGGCAGATATATTGACGTACTACAGTAAATTTGGGCGTAACATTAAACAAAATTTGCAAGATTAATTAACTAATTAATTCCGATGACGAAATTGAGGACAAAACACATAATTTTGAGTGTTATTTACGATAACTTCACAGTTCGAAGTTGGCAACACTGACTGTCAGTTCAATTGACAACTGAGAGATGTATAAACTTAACCTATATAGTAATTATTCTACAGTTTTTTCGAATTTTAGATTTCAAATAAAACTTAATATGTACCTAGGCACTGAAGTTCCTTTTTATCACTCACATGGTTTATTTTCTTAACTAAATTCCATATTCGTGATAAAAAATTAAACTTCAGTGCCTTGATACATAAATAACTATTTAAATCTATCCCAGTCTTGTTCTGGTTTTCTGTTTTTCGGAAATTTCTGTCAATTTTAGAGAACTTATTTTCAAGAGGTTGAAAGTGAAATACCGTTTGGGAGGAAATTAACTGAGATGGAATTTCTAGAAGCAATTTATTTACTGTGAAGTACATTTCTAGCGATAGTCAAATAATTTGGGATGTAATACCTGCATTGAAATTTATAGTAATACATTTTGCAATTCCTGGTGACATGATGAAATACTCGATTGTTCTATTTTTGTTCACGAGTTTTAATTTCTCAATTCCTGGACTATGTAAACACGGTTGTTCATTGACGTACTAAATTTGAATTTCGCACGTAATTTCATGACATTTCTCTTTACTCATTGAAATACAGGAATTCTAAATAGTTGGAATCATTAACACGTTTTCAAGATGAATTAAATTTCATTCGAAATTTATATGTGTGACTATCTGTAAATAGCTCCGTGGTAACGTGTCGGACTGTGGATCGTGAGATCCTCAGTTCGAATCCCACTGTCGACAGTTACAAATTTAAATTTACCCCTGTGGTTTCACCTCCACTAACATCTTTGGGGGCTATGACTTGACGGCTGGTAACCGCACTTCATACGTAAAAATATATCACGTACCGAGATCTGCGTAAGCAGAGTGCCACACCCATAATGGGTAAAAGGCTTAGGTGATTATTTCCCTCGCCTACGGCTCGTGAAATAAACTTCACCTTCGGGATTAAATGCACTTCAGCCCCTTGGTATATAAACTATTATTATTTTATTATATTGTGGAAATTATATTCTAAATGCTTTTGATAATGTTTCAGATAACAATTAATTAGTAAAAAAAAAGTGTATGTAATATTGAAGAAACCTTGAAATGAAATATGTTTTAACACACCTGTTTCCTTTACATCTTTTATAACTTACACAAGTTTTTTGTTTGTTTATTGATTAATCGATTCTAATAGCATATGAAAAATGTATTTTAGTCACCTCACTACTTTCTGTATTCAAATGTTTCTTTATTACATTTCACACGGTAAAATATATCACTTACCGAGATTTTAAAAGTGCCACACTCCAAACGAGTAAATGACTTGATATATTTACTTATTTAAAATGAATAAATTTTAATGGAAACTTTTGTGAATTATTTATTGTTTTGTACAAAAATAATATGTGTTTAGTTTCACAGTGTTAATTGCTTAGTACGTTTTGTTTGCGCATGTATTACTTGGCAGCAATTTCATGAATGAACAATTTAGAATTAAATGTTTGGCAGTGAATGGGGCCTATTCTGTAACTTACCTGTTAATTTTTAACGGCCTGTTAAAAAATTTAACCAATAAAAATATATATTCTACACATTCCTAAACATAAATAAAAAATTTTCTAGAGTTGTTTCACTTTCCAATATTTCTTTATTTATAATAAAATACCCGATTACATAAAAAAAAAAAATCTGGTGTGGGCAACCAACTGCACACGTATGACTTGTTCCTTGCGTATGACTATTTTGACATTTATTTGATATATAGATGTTAAACCTGTTTAATATTTTTCTCAATAAAGTCTTCAAAACTTTCTAACTAATAATACAAATATTAATTTTATAATATTTCACGCGACACTTATGTTTGACACTTCACAATTATTTGATACGTTTGACACATAGATATTAAAAATGTTTTAGTTTTTGTTCCCATTATAACTAAAGATTATAGAAATATATTCTTAAATATTTAATTTAGTTTTTCTCAAAATTAGAAGCATGTATAAGAAAAATGCAAATAACATTTTATATTCCAAATACTTTTGCTAACATCTTTCATTTCAAACTTTTTCTCACAACTGATTCTATTATTGAAATAAATGAAATTTATTGTTTTGTATGTCCTGTAAACTTCCTCTTCCGGTTTTTCAATTTCATTCAAAATCAACCCAGCTCTTCATTTTTTCATGAAACTTATATATTCCAAGTTTCGTTTACATATCTGGTCTCGTTCATGAAATATTGCGCATACGGACATCCATCCATCCATCCTCACACACAGACATCATTGAGAAATTGGTCTTAACGGATTCAGTGGACGTCAAAATATGTATTTTGCGAAAAAATCTCCTCAGCTTTTTTTTTCGTGATTCCAATACTTCCCTATACTTTGTATAAGAAAGTAAAAATACTATCAAGAATTTTAGCAATAGACTCAAAAGTTATCTTCTCTGTGCTTCCTTATATGTTTTCTTATTAATTTTCGTATATTTCTTCTATTTCATCTTTTGCCAGTTTTTGAACCCTTGAAAATTTCTAATGATTTGTTATTAAATCTTGTTAATGTTTTGTCAATTATTGTCTATTTGTAAATTGTTTCACTTTGCATTTCTGTACATATTTTTGTTTTGGAGAAATGGTTAAGTTGGAGATATGTAATAGCTGAACTTTGCCAAAATAAATTTAATATTTATTTATTTATGTCAAATGAAATTTTCAATTTTTATTATTATTACACAGTAAAAAATTTATAGTCAAAATTTACAATATTTTAACAAAATTTTTAGTCCTAAACGATCCACCGCAAATTTTTGTTAATTTAACAATTTTCAAATTTGTTAGCAAGTAACAAATTATTTTTGTATATTTCGTAACTAAATATATTTGGGAATATAGTAATTATTAACATTTATTTTTTGTGCTTTTGACTAAATGTTTTAATAAATATATTGAAGCCGAACAAATATATCATAGTTATTATCTATGATAAATTAAGTTGTTAACAAATTCAAATTGATAAGTTAGCTAAATTTACTTGTTATTATTAACGATTATTTTTTGACGATTCTTGAAACCAATGAAATGCTTTATTGCATGTCACGTGTCTGCGTTTTAACCAATCCTGTCATTATTATACTGAGAATAATGCTCTTGTGATTATTCCCGGCAATTTTCTCTGTAGCTTTTTTGTTTTTGTTGACAGATGTCAGATGTCAGATAGTTATCATCAACACAAGGTAAAATGAGTGACGTGCCTGTTGATGAAATCAAAAAATAATCTAATTAAATATAACTCGAGAGTTCGATAAATTAGAAAATAATTCTCCAGTATCTTTCTCAAACTTGTCGCCATTTGGTAATAGCCACTCAAGCCCTACGGGCTTTCGTGGCTATTGCCTGGCAACAAGTTTTCGAAAGATCTGTCAAATTATTTTCAATTTATTCTCACCCTCTTGTTATATTATTAATGAGTCTATTTGTTAAATTTTATAAATCCAGCAAATAAATAAAAACAACAATTTTTCTTGTTAAAATTTCAGAATTATTAAAATTTTAATTTAACAAATTGTCATATTTGTTCGAATTTTTAATTTAACACAATATATTTGGCAATATTAATTTAAAATACTTAACAACCGCAAAATTAATAAATCGCAAATCAAATTGTGTACTATTTTCACGATGACGTATGTCTGTGAGATTATTATCCACAGACCACAGCCCCAAAAAATATTAGCGAAGGAGAAATCACAGAATTAAAATTAAACTTTTGTCCAATTTGACCAAAGTTGTAACTCTTACAATTCTCGAAATCCCAATGATAACGAGTTGTGTTTCATGGAATATAAATACAAATAAATTGAAATAAATGATTTCTTATCTTAGCACAAGTGACAAATTTCCCTTTCGTGGCAGTACATCCACAACTCAATTTATTTATTCATAAACTCGAACCTTCACGGCGCCAAGACCACCAAGTCTCCGTTGATCTCAACCCAAATATGGATCATACGATCCACAATCCGCATGAACCGAGATCAGCAGCAAGTGATACCTTTGGTTCAGGGCCGTAGTCGCCCCAATGATGAATTATGAAAGAGATTCAGGGCGGTCAAGTGTTGCTAAACTCGCTTTGATTGAATGGAGTGTGGTTGTGTTGGTACGTTTGTGTTTCCGAGTCGGAAATGTTGTTTGTGAAGTGGACGATGTGACAATAACAGGACAAGGTTAACGAAGTAGTAATTTTGATGAATTATGTAGTAGTCTATTGATGGTATTGATTTTATATAAGTAATATGTTCCGTATATTAATGGGGTTATGTTCATTTATTATGTAGATTGTAGATACTTGGAATATTTTAAGCGCAGTGAAAATAATTTATTATCTGTAAGAGAATTTAAGTATAATTACATAGGTGGAGCACTTTGTAATTTGAGTGTATTCAAAGGGGGGAAGTGTGGGGGACTTGTCAAAAGTATGACAGTGTTTTTTATCAGCTATGTTGGTAGCGCTTCACAAATGAAAATTCATTGTTGACTGACACAGCAATACAGTTATTTATTTACATACCAAATGCGGGAACGCTTGGTCATAGAACGAATCCGGGAACCGAGTTCACGCAAGAGGTTTGTAGAATATTTTTTTGTACGAAAAGTATAGAACTAATAATAATCCATACAAAGAAATGAAGTTCTTTAAGGAGTTCTTTTGATACTTGTCAAAGTTGCACTATAAATATAAACACACAAATTAATTTGTCCAATATATTAGAAAATAATTAAAATATTTATAATATTTACCGTATTCACTTGTACATTTATTATACGAGGGGCACTGCTAAAGTTCGCGGAATCAAGTACTCTCTGCATTTCCAGCGTTCTGCGATTGTCATATTCGTAAAATTTGACGTTTTTAACCTATAATTCAGTTGACAGTTCGATTTCAAACTGCTCGGTTTCGTTTCAAAAAAATTTAACGGGAGTAATAATTGTGTGAAATATGGAAATTTCGAATCGTGACTTCCGAGTGATGATTTTTTATGATTTTCGATACGGTTTAACACCGCAGCAATGTGTGGAAAAACTTAATTCGTTATTTGGGGATGAAGCACCTTCCAAAACTATGGTTTACAAATGGTTCGCAGAATTCAAGCGTGGAAGACCAACGTTTGATGACGATCTTCGCGAAGGTCGTCCATGCACCTCTGTTGTCGCGAAAAATATTGATGCTGTGCGTGAAATGATTTTGTCAGATCGGCATGTGACCTATAGTGAGATAGAGGCATCCTTAGGCATTGCAGCGAAACAAATACATACGATTTTGCACGATCATTTGCATGTCAGGAAGCTTTGCAGTCGTTGGATCCCACACAATTTGAAAGAAGAACAAAAACAGGCACGTGTCAAATGGTGCAAGGAAATGCTGAAGAAATTCGAAGGGGGTCGTTCAAATTCGGTATATTACATCGTAACAGGCGACGAATCTTGGATTTATTCATATGAGCCTGAAACTAAACAGCAATCGACTGTATGGGTGTTCCAAAATGAACCTAAACCCACAAAAGTGGTGCGTTCACGAAGCGTTTCGAAAAGAATGATTGCTTGTTTCTTCGGAAAAACCGGTCATGTTGCAACTGTTGCATTAGAGGATCGAAGGACAGTTAATGCTGACTGGTATACTTCAATTTGTTTGCCGGAAGTTATCGCTGAAATCAGAAGGAACAACATAAACCGGCGAATCATTGTTCATCATGACAATGCAAGCGCTCACACAGCTCGGCGAACTGTAGAGTTTTTGACCAGTAACAACATCCAATTCATTGCCCATATTCGCCTGATTTATCGCCCAATGACTTCTTCCTATTTCGACATATCAAAAATAAAATGCGTGGCGAGCGTTTTTCATCGCCTGAAGAGGCCGTTGAAGCATTTAAATCACTTATTTTGAAGGTACCTCGCTCAGAGTGGCAAAATTGTTTTGAAGATTGGTTTCGTCGGATGCAAAAGTGTATAGATTTTAAAGGAGAATATTTTGAGAAGCAATAAAGCGATTTACATAACGTAATTTGTGTTTTGTTTTACATTTTCCGCGAACTTTGGCAGTGCCCCTCGTATGCCTTATTTCCGTAAAACATTATTCTTACTCATTTAAACACAGTTCATTTCATTCAATTTTTAGTGATATTTCGTGAAATTGAAATTGTGTAGTACTTTCTTAATATGTATTTGTTGTCAATGGTAAATGAACTTGTATTAAATTTTCTTACTTGTACAGATATTATAAACATTTTTCTAATTATAACCAAAATCCTCGTTTAAATAATTGGGCCATATAACCACAATCCTTGTTTAAATAATTGGGCAATATTGTGTAGTTCCAGATAATGTAACAATTTACTGATCTACAGATAAGTTATCCTCAGGAATGAAGCATCAATATAAAATACAAAGTAATCTTTAAAATGTTATTAGTAAAAAAAAAAAAAAAATAATAATAAAAAGCATGTCAAAATATTTTTTTGACAACTGCATGTTAAACATCATTATTTTATTTAACAGAAAGAATCGAGTTTACGCAAGAGATTTGTACAATATTTTTGTACGAAAAGTATAAAACTAATAACAGTCTGTACAAAGAAATGAAGTTCTTCAAGTAGTTATTTTGATAATTGTCAAATTTGCACTATAAATATAAACACATAAATTAATTTGTCTAATATATTAGAAAACAATTAGAATATTTATAATATTGACCGTATTCATTTGTAAATTTATTATATTTCTTATTTATAGTGAGATAACTATTACATTTGTAGGTTATGTATTTTACAGATTTTATTGGCAACATTAAATGCACTAAATTTGTTATTTTTAAATTCAATTTCATTCTTATTCCATCATTGTTTATATTAATATTATGTAAAGGACTGTTTGAAATATTTTTTTTCTGTTACAGTTTAAAATTTAATTTTAGCATAGACAATTTTATTTTATTTGAACATATTTATATATTTTCTGAGATTTAAATTTATGATCATCGGAATAAAATATAAATTTGATAGACCTCATTCATTGGAACCAGTCGTTTATTTTAAGTCCGAAATGATATTCAATTTTGATTAGATTTAAATTAGATTCCTTATATGAATAGAGGAAATTCTAATACACACAATAAATATTATTTTATTCTATATTTACTAACGAAACGGTCTCCAGTAACCTTTTCAAAGTTGAAAGTGAAATTGCCCAGTATTTCGAGTGCTCTTGAAATTGTTTGAATGGTAGTTCAATAGTCTTGTTGAAGATATATTAATATAGCAACCAGACAGACAAGTGGGCATATTCGAGACACATGGTACAAATATAAAATCAGTTTCTATTGGTTTGCTGGCCTCGCTGTGTCTGCTATCTGATACACATATGAGTCATTGCCAAACTCTAGACTCTACTACTCCAATTACAATTCGTGACTTTGAATCCCACTTCACTTAGAGTGACTTTGTATTATTAATATGATTCATTACTACTACAGAACGAACTTAAAATTACTTCCTGAATTTACGAGTAATACGAATATTGATTACGAATAATTGACTATTTTTTTTTTACTAATTATACCGTGAGTTTCAGCTAAGATGGAATATTTATTAACATTAATCAGTCATTAATGTATTCGTATTACCTGTTTTACATAGTCTCAAATATTCTGTTAAACGTCTGTTTATTGATACGTGTAAAACGGGTCCGCAGTGCCATCTGCTGTTTCCGAAGATGAAATGGAGTGTAAATTTATTTTTTCACGACATGGTAGGAAACTCCACCGTTCTTCTCCCGAAATAGTGAGGAAAATGTGTTGTTCCTCTCTAGAGAGGAGAATATAGAAGTGTTACCAATATGAATGTTATTTACAAAAAAATTATACGTGTGGCACTCGGGGACTGCCGCGGTAAAGCTATTGCATATCATTTTTTATCAACTTATGCAATTATAATTATTTATTTATTTTATTTATGCAGTATTTTTTTTTTCTTCGATATTAATTCAAGTTACATTTTTTGAGCGTGGTGACCGATAAAAAATATATTTTTTTTTTTTTTATTAAATGAATGAGAAGTTAATATTGTTTAAAATATTTTTATTATCTTACAATATATGTAGGTTATTCAGGAATTTTTATCCTTGAAACTATAGGTTTATGGTAACTGAAATAAGAAACATAAGTTTGAGACTTGATATCCTCTAAATATCTGGAAAATACCGCGTCAATGGCATACGTCTAGTCGCACGCACACAAACACCGTGCCGAAGTCTGCCGAACTGAAACGACGTTAGACGATGCACGGCTTTTAACGCCGCACCGCTGTGACGGTCGGAGTGGGGGGTGTCAGGTTTTTTTCGTTACGGAATTTCTTGATTCGGTCCCCGCGCTCAAAGCCCGCGATAAAAGCTATGCAATAGCTTAAAAATATATTATAAAAATTATAGATAAATTCCTAATTTTATTGAAAATCCTTATTTAAGTGATATACATACTTTAAATTATCTTACAATTATGTCTTATATTTTTCTTTTTCTTATTAAATATCAATTTGACAACTTATTAAAGTTATTTAAGATTGGTTCATTGACAACACTGCTACACCGCCTTGTGTCTGATAACCTAACTGTTAACATGTCAGTCTGTCAGTTCTCAAAGTGTATTTTCGGTCCGAGCAAATCATTTTTAGAAACATGTCGTGAAAAAAATGTTGTGTCTAACACAAGAGGAAAGCTCTTTTTCCACTCTCGTTCGAAATGCCTCATGAGCGCAGCGTCGAACTCGAGGGGGAAAAAGAAGCGCTTTCCTCTCTAGTTTGACAAATAACACGCTCAGAAAAGACGCTTTCCTGTTCTGCAGAGACATAACCCAAAGATAAGAAATGATACATATCCATAGGAACAATTACCAAATAATATTAGATTTTGATTTGAAACTTTTATCATTAAAAATTTTTTATGCGGTAGGTTATGTGCTACCCGCATAATATAAATAAGTATTATTCACAATATTAAATACTACATTTCTGGACTCTAGTGAGGTCTTTATCTTAAAAATGCGCATTGTATAAATTCAGTGATAATATTGAATAAACAAAAATATTTTCCGAACATACATTTTAATATTAACATTATAACCCACGATAATTCAACTAATAAAGTCTTTAAATTTGATAAGGATTAATTTGCTTATTTAAACTACGAGTATATTGTACACAATTTTGGATAGTTTTCGTTGAATGTTCCGCCTACATATTTGGACATACAGTCGTCGAGTTGGTGTACTTAGAGCTAGTGTTATTGTTCACTAGGGTAGTGTTATGTGCGTTGGACACGATGTCGCTGCCCGTGTACCTGGTGGCTCCCCTGTCTAGCCCCGCCAAGGGCGTGGCGCTCTACTTCACGCTGGCCGTCATCGCCTGCTGCGTGTCCAACCTGCTCAACCGGTACCGTATCTAAAACAACACTGCATATCTCTCACATTTATGGTTACTTGCTCTGCTGTTTCCTAAACTTTTAATTTAGAATTTATAGTTTAAGTAAATTTTAAATTGGTTACAGAGGTGCAACGGGCCATGTTTATATTTGTTAGTTTGTAGAATTATTTTCAACAATTCGTCCCCGGAAAGTTCATGGTAATTAAGGAACACTAACTCCGGATAATTGAAAAAGATATAATTTATTTTCATTGGCTAGACATATAAAAATACAAAAGAAAATATAACACAAACACTCTGATAGAATTTTGTTGGTAAAAATAATAGTTATTTACTTTAGAAGTGGGCAAAGTAAGGAATTGCCCACGGGAGAAATTTTAGCACACGAAGCCGAAGGCTTATATGATATAAATAGCTAGTTTTATTCGAAATTTTTGTATGATATTAATTGTTTGTAAATTGAACTGTAATTATAGATATTTGATCTCTGATTACGCTACGACCTACCTTAATTTATAGTCTACCAATTTGACGTCATATCAGTGGCGCTATTTGCAATAAATTGAATTTAAAATTATAAAATAATATACTGTTTTTATTATTATTGTGAATACCATTATTCTTAATTTACTTCTTTATTTATTTCTCTAATTTCTACAATAATCTACAATAATTGTTTCAAATTGTAATAGACAGCAGTACTATTTAAAATAACAGATTGAAGTAGAATGGTAGGTCTCAGGATGAATAAATAGATATATAAATTTTATAATATCGTTATTTAAGACAAGTCAAACAATAAACTGGTCAACAATGTTATATATAGCCCCCCACTTTTAGGTGAATTAAATTTCCATGCTAGGCCATGTAATACTCGCTCCACACAGACATTTCACTGTGATTTCTCACGCACCACTGCTAACTTCTTCAATCCAATCAACGCCATGTGCCGTACTTTTAATAATTATAATAACACATTAGATTTTTGCGATACTTTTTCAAAATTCAAAAATAGTATAGCTATGTGCCTGAAAGATCACTGAATTTATCAATTTATTGTATATGTAATTTCTACTAGCTGTTTTCGTTTTTTGTTTGTTTTCATGTTATTTGAGATGTTATATTCTATAATTTTACTCTGTAATTGGAATTTTATTTCTGTAGGGTAAATAAATAAATAAATAAAAGTCATCATCAGCAAGAAATAAGTAAGTAATCAAATTATAAAGAGTAAATAAGTAATCAAATTATAAATTGTCAAATAAGGGGTACATATAATTATTATTTTTTTTTTTTTTATGAAGATGAGAGGCGGACTAACTACTATGGTCATATGCCGCCTCATGATTGGATGATTATGAAAGTATGTGAACAACACAAACGACCATGCTCTTCAGTGGGATTCGAACCCACGACCCCTGGCGTGCTAGGCTAGTAACATATAATTATTATTAAGTTAATTATTATTAACTATGTAAATGTTTTTATATTTATACTCCTTATTATATAATTTATAATTTGATTATTTATTTACTTTTTATAATTTGATTACTTATTTATTTCCTGCTGATAATGACTTGTATTAAGACGAAACGTCCGAAATAAAGTTATATATTATAAAATTTATATGAATCTGAAGCTTTTTGACTGGATGGATGTTTGTGAAAAATATTTAAACTATTGGATAGTAGTCAATAAAATTTTATTCGTCCTGAGTCTACCATTCTACTTCAAACAGTAATTTAAAAGGATCTAAAAATATATATTTTTAATTTTAAAATATCAGTAATTCTAAGGGCCGATATTTCCATCTATGAATAAATTTCCGAATAAGTTATTCGTTGAATAAATAAAAGATACGTATAAAAAATGACAGCTGGAACAATAATTAGTATATTGTACAACAAGCATGGAATGGTATTCATTTCCTACAAGTATGAATGTTTGTACCATGAGCCGAAGGCGAATGCTGCAAATCATACGAGTATGACATGGACATTCTATGCAAGTTGTACACTATACTTTTTCTACGACCACGATATTATTTCAAAATTAATTTAATTTTAATAATAAATTTGTCCCGCTTTCACCATTCCAATATTTGACAAATCTAAATAAGTATCCTAGCAATGGCACCTGTACTTAAATGAGCTTACCTGTATTGAAATTCTCACAAAACAAATTCATTTCGCACGATGCTGGCAATGTACCTTATATCCCTAGCAACAACAAACATACAATGAGCAGATTTCTCAGTGGTCGTAGAAAAATATCATTTGAGTTATGATTTCGATGCGACATTTTTCATTTATTCGCCGAATAATTTATTCGGTACTTTATTCGTAGATAGAACGATCGGCCATAATACAATAATTCAGATTAAATTTAAAATATGATAGTAAAATACAATTGAGACTTTTTTATTATCTCAGGAGAAATATGTAAATAATGTCTAAAGTTTTCTGTACTTGCAGTGGAGGACATGGATTCCACTGCTAACTTTACAAAAAAAATAACGAGAATAGGTTTTTTACAATCTCAATCGTTGAAATTTTTGGGGACGAATATTTGTTGAAAAATTATATCCATTCTCTTAGTATACGTTCCATACCTTCTACCATACATTAACTAACTCTCTACATTTCTCTGTTTAGACTATCCGACACTGGGCAGGCCGTGGTGTTCACGCTAGTGGACACTGCCTCTGCAGAGCTACAGCAGCGAGCAGACGCTCTCCCAGCGGCGCACGTCACCCAGCACCAGCACCACGTGGTGGCGGCGGCGGCAGGTGGAGCTGCCGGCGCCGTGGACAACGGCTCACTACCTGGCCTCAACTACACACCCACGGTGCTGGTGCCCGACCCGCCCACCACCAGCAGCGCAGTCACTGGGGAAGAGGTCGTCGAGGGTGAGAACCACCCTGGAAATAACACAGGTTGGAAATGAAATACAATATTATGAAGTTGGTAATAGTGGATGAAGAAGCATGAACGACGTATAACTGCTGTATAAATGAGATATTTGAGAGGAGTATGTGGGTATACGAGACGTGATCGTATACGGAATACATTGGTGTAAGGTGAGTGTGAGATTGAGAAGAATGTTGTTAAGAAAGTGGGAGTGAGTCAGTTGAGGTGGTTTGGACATGCTGAGCGAATGTCGAATGAAAGGTTGGTGAAACTGATATATGTGGGTGAGATTACAGGTGAACGATTGCGTGGGCGTCCAAGGAATAACTGGTTGGGTATGATTGATGGTTTGTTGCGTGAACGAATGATTCCGAGTGTGAAGAATAAACGAGCATGTATGAATCGCACTATGAGTGTAGACGAGGCGAAAGTGGTGTGTGAGGATAGGAATGTTTGGAGGAGATTGTTTGTTGGTTGACTGTGTTTCTGGATTCGTGCTACCCCACTAAGTGAGACATAGCGTGACGTTATGTATGTATGTACGGTTACTAATATCGTTGTTATAGTGAATGATAGTATGTTAAAGAATGTGTTTCATAATTGTTATTTTATTTAGTGAGAAGGAAGTTTGAACGCTTCGAACAAAGTAAACGACAATTATGAAACGAGTTCTTTAAACAATTTTTTTATATTTTGCGCCTTTTATGTTCTTTTTTATTAAAAAAAATCCAAGTTCAATATTCAGGGAATTTTGTGTTAGTTGGTGACACTTAACACTTAACCTTACCTTTCCCATCTCTTCTTCTTACTATTCTTAACTTCTGATTTAAATTCTAAATTATACAAAAATAACATTCTTACAATTTGTATTTAATTATTTAGCGAAGTGTGCCCACTGATATTTTTTGACATATTACATTTCAGTCGAGTTACCAACTTTGAAAATATAAATTGTACTGCTCTGTTAAAAAACTCGATTGAGCTGTTACGTAACAGCTTTGTTATAGAAACAAAATATAAAATAGATATTTACGATATTAGTGGGATAAGAGCATTATTAAGATACGCATGTGAAATTTGCACGAGGCGATAGCCGAGTTGTGTAATCACATAAGTACATTAATAATGCATTATCACACGAGTATTGTGCAATAATTTATCTACGCCCGCCCAAAGTTAAAAAATTTAAATAATTTGACTAAATTTTTTTGACAAGTTGAAAATTAATCCAAGTAGTTGCTGTAAAAATGGTTTCAAATCCATGAAGACCAATTTGACATTAAGTAAATATGTAATTGTTTTTCATAATTTTTTGAAGCATTTCGTGAAAGTGAGTGATGTAGAAAGTATTTCGTCGCATATAGAACAAGCTTGAAAAATTATTAATTAATTTATAGAATTGTAAAGATTGTATTATCAACATTTATTTAATGAAAACGACTGCGTTAATGAAGCTCTTAACTCACGCAAGATGAGTGGGTTAAGTGACATTTAACTCACGGGCGTAGATAAAATTTATTATGAATCTAACATTCGGGTTCTATTCTCTAAAAAGTTGCTACCATAACAACTTGCTAATTGAGACAAAAATGAATCGATTTTTGACATCCATTGAACTATTGCCCATTAAAAATTAAGTTCTGATGCGATTTTGTCACAATTAGCAAGTTGCTACGTAACAACTTCGTTTGAGAATTGTGCCGATTTTCGAGGAGTCATAACACACGATTTATAACGGAATTTTTGGTTGAATAAATTTTAATGTGGGGCTAACTGTTGCTATCTTCGTAGTGTACGATTTACCTTAAGTAATTAAGTTAAAAATATACGATAATAGGTTGACAAAGCGATATTCAACCGCTACAGGAATGCTCTTTAACTCTGCTTATACAACTGCATAATGTCGTATTATGGTATTTTTAAATTGTACATTCCAAGACAAATTTCTATCTATCTAAGAAATAATATAACAATTCTATGAAATGTATGCTTTTTTTGTTCGTCCAGGATAACTCAAAATTTTATAGCGATATCATTTTGAACTTACATATTTACGAACTGATTAGCTTTTGATAGCAATTCATGAACCGGAAATGGTAGTTTACTGGAAAGCCTATCAGATTTTCTGACTATTTCTGAGTAAATAATAGACTTAGTTTACCGATCTCGGTGGCGTAGTGGCTATGTCACTAGCCTAGCACGCCAGAGGTCGTGCGTTCGAATCCCACTGAAGAGTATGGTCGTTTGTATTCACACAAATTCATTATCATCCACACATGAGGCGGCATATGACCATAGTAGTTAATCTGCCTTCCATCTTAGTAATAAAAAAAAATAGACAATAAATTGTGTTATATCCAAAAGATGTAGAATAATATTGGCTACAATTTGGATTTGACACTTTATTCTCTATTTTATAGGGCTTAATAGTTTATTTGTTTGGGAGTTATGTATTAGGTACATCAGATTTTCTGTTCTTACAGTTGAATGTTTGTAAGCATATTTCAATATTTTTATAAATAATTATATTAATATTTTCCTAATTCTTTTCAAGATACTGAACCAGCAAGCAGCATAACACAACAGTCGGAATCTTACGTCGTTCGCGCGGAACCCAGAGTCATCTCCCAAGAAAAAGAAGAACCTCATTTATCACCCCCATCAAACATTAGCAGCTCGCAACAGAAACCCGATCAACCCCCACCACAAGACACACCCGACCAACAGCCCTCAAGCAGCGAGCCGGCTGAGCAAGAAAAAGAAGTCTCCGAAGACATCCCTTCATTCAGTGAATGGACTCAAAAACAGTTACAAGAAGCCGAGAAGAAGAAAGAAAAAGTTAATACAAGTGCCCAAAATAATCAATCAAACAAGAATACATCAAACTTAAAGCTACGATCGAAGAATTACGCCTCGCCTGATTGTGGGGCGAAAATAGTAGCAGCCAATCCAGAGGCGATTAGCGCGGGGAGTGTCCTATCCCCTTCTAGAGATGAGTATAAACTTAATACTTGTACCAGTCGCATTTGGTTCATTGTCGAACTATGCGAAGCAATTCAAGCCAAGAAGATCGATTTGGCCAATTTTGAACTCTTTTCATCTAGTCCCAAAGATTTTACTGTGTCAGTAAGCGATAGATTTCCTAGCAGAGACTGGTCCAGTGTTGGACAGTTCCAAGCTAAAGACGAACGAGATATACAAAGCTTCAATCTCCATCCTCATTTATTCGGCAAGTTCATCAAAGTGGAAATGTTGTCTCATTGGGGAGCAGAACACTTCTGCCCTATTTCCTTATTTCGAGTTTACGGAACTTCAGAGTTTGAGGTCTTGGAAACTGAAGATCTTCAAGAAACTATTCCTGAAGATGATGATGAAGATGAAACTCTAGATTCTTATAAAGGAGAACCATCTAATAATTTATTCGGCTCTGCAAGAGATGCAGTTATGTCAATAGTTAAAAAAGCTGCCGAAGTTTTAGTGAAGAGTAATGACAATTCTAATCAAACAGTTCGTAGTCAATCAGTGAAATATTCACCTTTGATCAACACGTGCTCAACGCCAAGTCATATTGTAGTCTGTGACAATTGCAGTGATATTCTCTTCGGAAAAGTTTACGAACTGCTAAGCTGCAAAAGCAATTACTTACATAAATTAGTGAGTTTACCTATAGTGACTAAATCTCTGTACAACACAGACATTTGCGTGGAGTACGGGTTGAATTTCTTTTCAAAGACCACTGACAGACATACAGACTCTCAGTGTAGCTTCATCTCAAACTTTTTCGCGCCGAAATACATTGCTGCTTTGTGTAACGTGTTAGCTGTCTTAGAAAATAAAGTCGTACTAAATATTAGTAGCCAATACTCAAACACATCTACAGTAGACAATGAAACTCTGTCTACTAACACATTTGAAATAAACTCAAAAATAGTAGAAGAAATGGAAGTAAGTGCTTGTGTTTCTAACGAAATAAGTGAGGTTAAAACTTGTGCCAGTGTTCAAACCGTCTCTAACAGTGACACCAAACCAACTGTCATCATCGAGAAAAGCTTCGTTGAGGAGACATCAGAGCTACAAATAAAACCAACAAAGACACTAGCTAGTAAAGACTCTAAATTAGATTCTAGTTACGCCCAACAAATTCCTGAAGACTCACCTATAGTTCCAACGCGGCAAGAGTTAGGTTTAGATCCAAGCGAAACTGCTCAACTATCCCTCGAATCAAGTAGTAGTAAAAATGTGACGGAGGATGAAGGTGGTAGTTCCGGAAGTGACGCATCTCATCAGCAAGCAACAGCGACGCTAGGAGAAGCGGAAGCTTCCGCCGAAGCGTTGGAGGATGGCCACGACCAACTAGATAAGCTGTTGTCGGAGCTGACTGGACTGGATACGGAGGATGGTAAGGGAGTAGGTACGACGGTGGCGCCGCCTAGTAATGTGCCCCAGCAAGCTCAGAAGGAGTCGGTGTTCCTCAGACTCTCCAATAGAATTAAGGTAAGAAAATGATTAATTCTGTTCTGTAACTTTTAAAGCTAGATCTGGTGTCTAGCGGAGAATTACACGAACTACCCAAATGGCGTCATGTCAGTTTCTATCTCCTGGGCGGTTTAGAGCTACGAGCTACCACAATTGGTGTATCTATTTAATTTCGTAGAGCTAGCTCTATATCATGACATTGACATTTGTAGCGCGTTATTCTATGAAAACATTTGGGGTGCTATTCACACCTCTATACTAAGAGCTAGTAACTAGGGCATTTTTAAGATTTAACACTGTTGCTATGAAAAAATTGTTGGTCTCCAACAACTTTTGCAAAGTAACAGTGCCAAATTTTAAAATGCCCTAGTTAGTAGCCCTTATAGCCCGTGAGCCAGCTTCAAAAACTGCAACCCATTTGACCAAAAGTTTCAGTATGTTCTATGGAATCTACCCGTTTAGGTACATCGAAAAGCGCACGTCTGCCATTTAGATCTGGGTGGCATTAAAAATGGCGTCCATTAAAGAAGGAAAGTAAAAGATGGAATTTTGAATAATGTGAACAAAATTTTCTTTTTTATCACATGATACTAGACGAAAATACAAATCAAAAGACACCAGTCTGCCACTCGTACGTGGTCGGGTTGCCTCAGCAGACGAATTTCAAAATTTAAAATTTATTGCTCGAAATTTGACTCAAATGACCAAAATGTTCTTTTTATCCCATGATACTAGAGGAAAATACAAATTAAAAGACACTAGTCTGCCACTCGTACGTGGTCGGGTTGCCTCGGCAGACTGGTGTCTTTTGATTTGCATTTTCGTCTAGTATCGGATAAAAAGAAAATTTTAGTCATTTGAGTGAAATTTCGGGCCATAAATTTTAAATTTTGAATTTCGTCTGCCAGGACTACTCGATCATGTACGAGTGGCAGACTGGTGTCGTTTCTTCTAGTATCATGAAATAAAAAAGAAAATTTTGGTCATTTAAGTCAAATTTCGAGCAATAAATTTTGAAATTCGTCTGCTGAGGCATCCCGGCCACATACGAGTGGCAGACTGGTATCTTTTGATTTGTATTTTCGTCTAGTATCGTGTGATAAAAAAGAAAATTTTGGTCACATTATTCAAAATTCCATCTTTTACTTTCCTTCTTTAATGGACGCCATTTTTAATACCACCCAGATCTAAATGGCAGACGTGCGTTTTTCGATGTACCTAAACGGGTAGATTCCATAGGACATACTGAAACTTTTGGTCAAATGGGTTGCAGTTTTTGAAGCTGGCTCACGGACTATTAGTATAAACCTGTGAATAGCAACCATTGTTACTTTGATTTTTTTTTTATTTTATTCTGCTCAAATAAATTCTACCAACTTAAAAATTATGAAAACATTGACTTTCCAAAATTACTAGGATAGAAACACCGTCCTTATTCTGAACATAGATACAGTCAATGTTGCTGGACATCATAGTTTGGCTCTATTTTACAGAATAGGTACTCCGCATGTTTAACAAACGAATTAAACTTATCTTCTAGCTATATTCGCGAATAATCCACAGATTATTATTTAATTTGTTAAAGCAGTCTTAATTGCTGAGATTATGTGCCGCCTCGTTTCCTTGTTTTCGGTAGTATGCAACGGCACGCCGTGTTCGCTGGTATGAGTTTTCGCAAAGCGTTCACCCATCCAACTACTGACCGCGGGACGTGTTGCTTAACTTGCGTTATCGAGTGAACCGTCATCAACGCATCCTGCCATGGCCGTTGCTGCGCTTAATTTTGTATATTGTGTTGTTGAAATTTATGATGTTAACAAAAAAATAAAAAAAATATATCATCACGTCTTTTACCCATTATGGGGGCTTTCGCAGATCTCGGTAAACGATACATTTTTGCGTATGAAGTGCGGTTACCAGCCGTCAAGTCAGAGCCCCCAAAGTTGTTAGTGGAGGGGGAACCACAGGGTAAATTTATATTGGCAACTGTCGGCAGCGGGATTAAAACTGAGGATCTTACGATCCACAGTCCGATACGTTACCACGGAGCTATTTACCCCATTATGATGATAACAAATAATAGTTATTTATTATTTATGTATCAAGGCACTGAAGTTCAATTTTTTATCACGAATATGGAATTTAGTTGCCGTGGCCCGTAGGGCCGAGGAAATAAACCATGTGAGTGATAAAAAGGAACTTCAGTGCCGAGGTACATATTAAGTTTTATCTGAAATCTAAAATTCGAAAAAAACTGTACAAAAATTACAATAAATGTTAAGTGTATACATCTGTCAGTTATCAATTAAATCTGACAGTCAGTGTTGCCAACCTCGAGAAGTGAAGTTATCATAAATAACACTCAAAATTATGTGTTTTGTGCTCAATTTCGTCATCGGAATTAATTAGTTAATTCTTCTTGCAAATTTTGTTTCATGTTACGTCCAAATTTACTATAGTACGTCAATATATCTGCCAAAATTATCCTAATTGTACAATAATTATTTAACGGTTGCCAACACTGGGTTGCTCAAAATTGTCCCATAATGGGTTACTTTAGTGACGATTTCTGAGCTTTTAATGACGATTTTTGAGCACTTTAGTGCCGATTTCAAATAAAACTATTTTTGATTCCACGTGCAAATAAAACTCAGGATTTGTTATTTACTTCTATTTTTACGTTTTATAAAAATAAATTACCTGAACCATTTTTTATGGTCCCCTGAATTTTCTCAATATCGTCCGTGTCTCTATTTATATTTCAATAATCATAGTTGCTGTGATATTAAACATGCTATAATTGAAACATCTAGTCTATATTTATTATAGTTATATCTGTAGGAAAGTCGTGTGGTGATCACCTGTTTGCCTTTTCGATGGTAACCTTTATCAGAGAATCCCGTAAATTTTTTATCCAGTAACTTCAGCATCGTTTAAAAATTGAATAATTCTAAACATAAATCTACTAAAATATCAGACCGTGAGTGATTAATATAAATTATCCGGATATTGGCCTATAAATTTTATCCTAAGTTTCACTATTTGAGAATTATACTATCTCAAATATTTTTCGTTTTAATGTTTTAAAAAAGTCGAATGACAAATATAATGGCAGCGTATCTTGTATTTATTAAATTGTACAATTAATTTCTAATATTTTTACGTACATTTAATATTAAATTAAACTTAAATAAGCAACTGTATAGATGATAGACTGTCTTTTGTTCTATGACGTAAGTTTACTCTACGTAATATAATCTGAGTAACTCTATCTTTACTTTTTAAAAATGCTTAGTATTCACAAGTCTTTGACAGTCTCCCATGAAGAAAGAATCTTAAATTTCCTGCTGTCGCAATTTTTTGATTGTCCCTGCAGAGTGATTTCAGAATTATTTGTTTTCATTCATTTCGACACTTGAGGAAAAAAACGCAACTGAAAATGCATCAAAAATAGCTAAATTTAAGAGTGCCATAACTCGGTTGCATTTAGTAGAAATTGGATGACTCTTTGAGTTTTAGAAACTTTGAAATGTTCTCTTCAGTGTGATGCTAGTCAATATATCAAATTCATTACACCCCCTCCCACCCCCATATAAAAAAAAATGTTTCTGATGTCAAAAAATGTCTAACTTTGACAGCTCGTATGCAGTGCCAAAAAAATCGTAGACTTATTAGGCAAACAGGGCAACATAGTCCAAATATTTTTCTTTTAGTTTCTCAAGTTTCGAGTAGCCTTACAAACTGATAGGCTTGGTGGCTTGAAGTTAACGTGTACGCACTCTACTTATGACAAGTTGGCACAAAATTTTGAATTAAAAAAAAATCGCTCTCGCTTTTTTGGCTATAACTTCACCGATTTTGCACCAAAACTGATAAACCTCGAAATTCTGAGAAGTTTAAAAATTTTTCTTTGCGATGCTTTAGGTTAATATGCCATCAAACCCGGTCCACCCCCTGCTACCCCGGATAAAAAGAAATATATTTTTGACTTAAAAATGTTCAAATATAACGATTAGTAGTGTGAGTAAAAAAAAAGTCGTTTAATTAATTGACCAACAGAGAATTAAACTTCAATCATTTTTCTTCAAGTTTATGCAATTTTCAAGGACCTACGA
Organism: Poecilus cupreus; assembly: GCA_963942605.1. Lineage (NCBI taxonomy): Eukaryota > Metazoa > Arthropoda > Insecta > Coleoptera > Carabidae > Poecilus > Poecilus cupreus. Next base: position 4,834,263 of record OZ012733.1, on the reverse strand, counting down.
TGATAAGGTCAGAAGTTATGAATTATTTTTTTAAAAAGGGCAATTTGAGTATTTGTTAACTAACTTGAATCGTTTCGTACCAAAATCATTTAATCTGTGTGCAATAGCCTTATAAATGAAAGCAATACTTTTTGCGTATTGAATGTCCATTTATTTTTTTAAAACGTGACTAGAAAATTTTTTCCGCGCCAAATTATCGTAGGTATTCGAAACTTGAGAAACTTAAAGGAAAATGTTTGAACTTTATTACCCTGTTTCGCTAATGAGTCTACGATTTTTTTGGCACTGCGTACGAGCTGTCAAATTTGGACTTTTTTTGACATCAGGAACATTTTTTTATATGGGGGTGGGAGGGGGTGTAATGAATTTGATATCATATTAACTAGCATCACATTGAAGAGAACATTTCAAAGTTTCTAAAACTCAAAAGGATCATCAAAATAACATTTTTTCACTACCATATATTAATTTTTCCAGGCTCTCGAACGTAACATGTCCCTATCCGGTCAATACCTCGAAGAACTCTCCCGACGATACAAAAAACAAGTCGAAGACATGCAACGTGCCTTCGAGAAGAAACTCTCCTTGCTCAGTGAAGAAAACCGTCGCCGTGACGAAGATCACCAACAGCTCCACCAGAAGATCTCCCACCTTACATCCAGCATCGAGTCCCTCCTCACCGAGAGGGACAGTCTGTGGAGGACAGCGTCTCTCCTGGGACAGTTTCTTCTCATTGAGGTGGCCATCACCTGTATCCTACTGTATTTCTGCTGGAGGTCGCCCGATGGAGCCAATGGGCTAGCTTTGCGCGCCAAGGGCAAGAAGTTGGTCAATGGGCAGGTGAAGAGGAGGAAGAGTATTGATACGATTGGACATGAGAGTCCTGTTGTCAAGAGGAAGCGGAGGCCGAGTGAAGAGGCGCTTAGGATATCAGGTATGTTTACTAGCTTATTGTAATTCTTCCTTTCTAAATGTTATTGTCAGCATATTTTTTTTATTTAAATGAAGATATTATAATAGTAGCTACTTTATTGTCGTGTACATCAAGGGGCACCTTGGTGTATCTGTATTATTTAAAAAAGAAAATGAAATTGTTTAAGTTTTAAATTGTCAGATTCTGATATTGATCGAAAATTACCGAAATAACTTTTGGGTTGGAATGGGGTTTGTGATTAAATTTTGATTTTTCAATATATTATTCTAAACAAGAAAATAAAATATTCATATTTTCCAATTAAATAAATATATATCATGTCTTATATCCATTATGGATGTGGCACTCTGCTTGCGCAGATCTCGGTAAGTGATATATTTTTACGTATGAAATGCGGTTACCAGCCGTCAAATCATAGCCCCCTAAGATGTTAATGGAGGGGAAACCACAGGGGTAAATTTAAATTGACAACTGTCAGCTGTGGGATTCAAACTGAGGATCTTACGATTCACAGTCCCACGCGGTCCCACGGAGCTATTTACCTCCAAATCGTTACATAAATTAAAGTTAAAAAAATAAAACAATTATTTTGCACAACCAGCAATTAAAAAACGTAAATCTGTACTTAAGCAGTAACTGCAGTTTCAATAGTCTTCTAACTTTAATTTATTTATTTATTTAAATGTGTTGTGCAATGGGCGCATAAACTATAAACGAAATATGACAAATTTATATCAAAATCGTGTTGCACTTATGGAATTATTAGTATTAAAGTTTTTTTTTTTGTTTTAAATATTCTGTAGTAAAGCGATATAACGAATTGAACATATTTTGATGTCACGGGTCCTCGCATTGATGCTGTTGGTCAGAAATATGAAATGTGCAAATCGCGCGTCTGCCGCTGCGCCCAACGCCTATTGTGGGCTAAAATAGAACTACGAAATGTCATTTCATTTATTTTGTTTGTAGGTATTTAAGATGATATTTGTTGGGCTTCTATTACTTGTTTTATAATTTCACTGTTTTATTGTGCTGTGTTGAAAAACTATTGTATAAATTGTGTGTTGAGGTTAGGTTACATTACTACTAGCGCCACTGTTCTCAAACTTTCGTATGTTATTTACTCGAATATCAAGTAAAATACTCTAAAGTTGCCAAAGGAATTTTATCTTTACTTATATTAAGTTTAATTTTTGTAAATAAAGACTTACTATATGTAAACATTAATTTTACATTAAAATATATGTAATATCTACTATCATGAAAAATCGTTGATTTAGTGCTACTGGAGCAGTACTCGTGACGTCACACACACTTTAAAAATTCATTTCTCCGGTAATATATGGAATTTTCACATCGGGTTTTCACTTATCGTCATATATTCTAATAAAATTTCATTAAAAATTTTTTAAAAAAATGGTTTATGTGCCCATTGTATATTTTTATATGTTAAATTTTAAATTTGCAAGACACTAAATTTTTCCTGAAGATCATAGTAATGACCGAAACGTCAGATTTTTAGGGTATTATATCACAATCAATCTTTATTCCTATCAATTATAGTTAATTTACTTGTTTCGTTAAATTCTTCTATAATCACAGACTCTGATCGTTTCTTATGTCATGCTACGTTATTATTTATATATCAATGAACTATAAACTATGCTGTGTATATATACTATAAATCCAGCTTAATGCTTTGTTTAATTTTTGCAATATATACCCTGCATAAATCCTATTCATAATTTAATCTTATTGCGATAATATTTCATTTTTTCATTTATATAACTGGATATTAGAAGTATTGCGTTTTACAATTAAAAAATCAAGAATATCTCTGAAATAAAACATTTACAGCAATCTAAAATGATTTTTTGGCAGATTAAATTTCAATAATTACAAATAAGCGATATATTTTTTTATTAAAATTGTAGAGTTGTAAATCCCTATTGCAAAATATTCTTAAAATTCTTTTAAAAAAGCTTGTATTATCAATAATTTTCATTTGGAACACTTCTCTGAATCCTATCACCATTAAAAATTCCAAATATTTGTGGTAATTCTGGTAACCTAATATATTAATTTAAGTATTTATTGGGTTATTAGTATGCTGGGAGAAATTCGTTCATGCTTTATTCATTGATGTTATTATTTTATGACACTTTAACTAACTGTGTAATGTTTTCAGAAGGTTTCAAAATTTAAATATATTCATTCAATCACGGTTCGAAAATAACGTACATCATTAGCATCTCAAAAGCTAGAATATCAGGCTGGTAAGCTTAGAGTGAGGAAAGTAGGATCTATGCAATGCATTCATATTTTTAAGAAGTATTTAGCTTATTTTTCTAAATATCTTAATATCGGTTAATTTTTAGTTTTGATATTTATCAATAAAATATTTTAGTTGCGTTGAAAAAATTCTATGCGGTTGAAAATATACTTTTTATTATTTGTTATATCTTTCACTTACGTAGACTTCAAAGGGATTTGGAATCCTAGGAAATGTATTTTAAGGGATTGCTAGTATCGCTTGTACAGTCTAGCTTTCAAATATGGTTCTTCTTCTTTCGAGTGAAAGTACAACGTAATTTGTGCTATTTTATCTCTTAGACTCACTGATCTCTGTATATAACTGGATTGCGCATTCAATTTGAAAAAGAGTATAACCTCTACACCCACTTTCGGTTCAGAACAACAATATAAAAGTCTCAAAATAACAAGAAATTCTCAATGGATTTGTTCTACTTTTTTTGCTAAACTACACGCAATTTATCACCATTTTCACTATTATCCCTCTGGTGGAATGTTTATGTCGTGAACCATAACAGGCGAAAGACTACTCTTTCTTCAATTTGTGAACTTTGTAATAGTACCTCACATGATACGCCATCCAATTATATACAATATGCTTATTCACAACTTAGTTTGTAACATTCCTCTGCTACTTTTTCAAAGTGATTTTCAACCATAAAATCATAAGAATAAGACTTGAGCATGGGTATTCTTAAAGTGCAGTGCAACATACGCTATGAATTTTTAAAAACGCACCATATTTGCAAGTGTTTCATAACGTAATGCTGCGTATTGAAACTGCTGTCGGAATGTTAAGGGAGAGGGGGTTGTATAAAATAACGTCTTTTCCTTTTGACAAAAATTCAATTATCAGTAAGCTACAGCAGTTTTGACAATTTGTTGTTACTTTTATTCTTAATGAAACTTTTTTTATGATTATATAAACTCTCTTCTTATAGCATTAAAAAGTAATAACTTTGTTTTCTAATTTTGTTTTTTAAGTGATCAAATAAAATAAAAATTAAATGATTGTGGAAAAATATTTTTTCCTATTTTACGTATACAAACTCAATTTTGTGACACTGTTTTTCTCAAAAACAATGCTACAAAATTAAATTTTGTGCAACTGTTTTTGGGGAATTTATTATTTGTAAAATTAACAGTCTGTCAAACTTGGGACTGTCATTGCTCACGTAAAATTATTGAATCGGAGCCCCTGCGTCGGGGTTGCGGCCTGGGACCCAATAGGCCCCGCGAGTAAAGCCCCTTGGCGACTAGTGGTATAATAAACATGCCGTACAATTTTATTTTATTTTTATTGAATTTATGAACGTGAAATAGGAAAAGTAGTATGAAAAACTCGTGTTACATTGACCTTTTTTGTAATACGAGTATAATTTGCGTAAACGAGCCGCATATCAATTTAAAACAAAATTTACTGCTAAGATTTGTAACAACTTCTTATATTCATTGATTCCACTGTAACTTTCTGGTTAATCTCCTCTCGTAATTTGTGATGTATTATGTATATTTTTACAACTATGTAATCAAAGTTTTATTATTATACATCCGTTAATATGAAATATAATTGGTTTGGAGTAAATAATTTTTGGTAAAACCGTAGTTTACGGCCAATTGTGAAGTTAGCTACGGATCGCCAATGATGTTTGGTAGATGACAGTTTGTGGTGATGCAAGTCAAACAACAAAAACCTAGTAAATTTGTATTCTGAAAATGGTGTTGAACAAATTCGTGTTTATTCAACCTCGAAACTAAAATAAATCTTAGTTACTTGCTTTTTTAAATTGTTTTTCGGTAACTATGACAGGCTAAAGAAACTAAGACCTGCAGCTAACTTCACAATTGGCCGTAAACTACGGTTTAGCCTAATTTTTAATGATTTTTGTTTAAATCAATTTATGGTGCATTTATCTTCATAGCGTATGGTTCAACACAACCATTTGTAGTACTTAGCTTATTTTTTCATCCTTCATTAAAGGAGGCACATTTGATGATTCCATATTTCTTTGAACTATTTCTAAGTGCAATAGAACTATATTCTCTAAATTATTTTTGATTTGCAGGTACTTACAAAGACTTACTAATCACCGACGAAATAGATGCCACTAACGGTGTTCTGTCAAAAGCAGAAAAACGACGCCGGAGAAAGAAAAACGCTTTACTACGCTCTCAATCCGTCGTAGCGTGCCAAAACAAACTCCTCATCCCACAGGAAGAACCCACACGACGTGCTAGTTCCTCAGAAATGAACCGCGCCCTCCTAGCTACAGATTTCATGAACGGAGACCTAACACCGCCTGCAAAAATACAAGAAATACCCTTCGTTCTGGAAGAAAGTGAACATTCGTCTGTTGAACCCGTCGACTACTTCATAGAAAACTCCAAAGTGGATACCAACATACCTAGCTTGACAGCTAAAGTCACTAAAAACGGATCGATTAAAGCCGCCATCTTGAAATCTCACAGTCCGTTGTTTATGAAAACTGCACTGTCGTCGAGAACGAAGCGGAATTCAACTACGAAAAGACTGAACTTTTTCAAGACTGATAAAAACACGCGGGCAAGTCCGGATTCATCTATAAAAAGTGCGGAAAATCATAGTTTGAGTGTTTCGGATAGTCAGGACGATCAAACTTCTTTAAACAGTGACAGTTCAAAGAAAGATAAGAAATTGGGCGGTTTAAAAAGAATGTTTAAAAAGGTGTTTTAGTTCTTTAGCGAATAAAAGTTTGGCTTGTGTTGTTAACTCTTATGTTCTTTTTTATTTCGTTTAGTGAGAGAGTTTCGAAGAAGAAATTTTGTTGTGGATTAATATGAAATTATACACGAATTGTAGTGATGCAAATATTTTTTATTTTATATAATTATTTTCAAACATTACATGATAATGTTACAAAATTATTTATATTTTATAATGATTTACAAATATCTATACAATTGATTATTTCAAGGAAAATATTATTTATTTTCAGAAAAATTACTTATGCCCGGGTGCACCAACGTTAGTTAAATTTTAAACTTGCTTTAAATAAATAAAAGCGTATCTAATTTTTGACATCAATGTCAATTACTCCATATGACATATAACTTTGATTTGCTTTTATTTATTTAAACCAAGTTTAAAATTTAACTAACGTTGGTGCAACCTGGCATTAACAATTTTAAATTATTTTCTGCAACCATCAAAAAGTTTAAGTTTATTTATTTATTTTAAATTAAATTGTAGTAAAATATTATTTGTATCTCATACTAAAAATGCATAGTAATAGTTTAATTTTAAAACTATCTACTTTTAAAAATTAAAGTTATATAATTTTTTTTTACTGTTAACCAAGTATAAATATCTATGTAAAAAATAGTAAAACAAAGGAAATTTAGAAATTCGCAATAATTTGTATGGGAGAGTGTCTACCGTAAAGTAAAGTGACATGACAATGAAATACTCATACATTTATACACAATTACCAACAGAACAATAAATAATAATAAAAAAAAACATTGAGTTCAACTGAATTAGCGCTAGTTAAGTATTATTTCCACCTCATTACACATTAATTTTTTTATATATATATATTAATATAATCTTGAGAATTTGTCATACGCGAATACGGGTGATCATTTCCAGCTATTGTTTGACAGATTCATAAAAGGGATTAGCGTTAATTCCATTTTTTCATCATCTGTAACTTAGTTTCTAAATTAATTATATTATCAAAATGTGTCAAATTTTATGCTAACCAAGCTTGATTACAACCTTAGTTAAAATAATTATGTTCTGTGAATAGAAAATGAGTTACGAGTTATAATAAAAATGGGGTTAGCGCTAATCCCTTTTATGAATCTGCTTGTTAGTCTTTAGTTGTTGTTTTTGTCATTGCGCATAAACACGAAGTTTGCAAACTCCAAACTTGTGACTTATTAGTCTTAGTTGATGTGTACACTGTGTGAGAGGAATAACTACTGTCACATTAATTTTTTTTTTTACTGCATTATGCTGTTTATTCTTTGCCTTGCTTGTTGTGTCATTTGTGTAGAAGAAAATACGTTAAATATGGACAACAAAATAAAAATAGAATAACTTAAATTTTTAGAAAGAATAGCTGCATTGGCTGCATTATTATTAAATCACAAGATTCAGGTCCATTATTTTTAGATAAACCCGATTAATCAAAACTGGTTCATTTAACACAATAATATTTTTTTGGATATTTATTTGGAAATATATAAATTCTTAATTTCAGCAGTAATTAAATTCTATATATTTTTAAAACACTTATGTTACAGCAGAAAATGGTTTAAATTTTCCGATAAAACAAAAAAAGAAAAGACAAAGACTAAAAACAATGGTTAGTACCACGAGCTCCGTTTTTGGGTGTTTTAAGAGCAGTGTTTTACGCTCTTTTTTAGCGCTGTACAATGTCTTAAAATTATTTTATAAAAAAATAATTGAAATAAAACTGGTAGATAATACATTTCTCTGTAACTTCTATTTGAAGCATTTTTTTATTAAACAATTTTAGAACATTGTACAGAGCTAAAACCGAGCTTAAATCACTGCTCTCAAAACACCCAAAAACAGAGCTCGTGGTACCAGCCAATGAGATGGAAATCCCGTTTAATTCATAACTGTTAATATATTTCTATTCTTGTTCAGTTTCGAATCGATTTAGTTGACAGTATTTGGAAAACATACGTTTACTTACTTGTTCAATATTAGTTAACTAAAACGCTACTTTAGAGAGGTTATCAAATGTGTCAACCATCGAAATTGAACCGGCAGCGATTTTAAAGACATTTTCACCACGAATTCTCATGTAGTTTGTTGAAGAACTATTGTGATACGTTCAGCATCCTCTATTAATAGTAAATAATTCCATTAGTACTTACAGTAGACACTTGTATATTCTCCATACTTCACTTTTTATAAAGCATACTTTCTGTTACGAAATTAAAAATTAGCTAATTTTGCGAACCGAACTATATTATTATAGATATTTAAAAGAGATGAAATCACTACAATTTGTCATTTCCTATTATATTTTGGGCTAAACCGTAGTTTACGGCCACAAGAGAAGTTAGCTGCAGGTCCTAGTTTCTTTAGCCGGTCATAGTTAAAGAAAAACAATTTAAATAAGCAAGAAACTCAGATTTATTTTAGTTTTGAGGTTGAATAAACACGGATTTGTTCAACAGCATTTTCAGAATGCAAATTTACTAGGTTTTTGTTGTTTGGCTAGAGCTCTAGAAGAATGTAGGTATTCTCGTCCACCATTTTGGGTCCAGATGTCATAAATAAAACAAGTTATTGGAATCCAGTTACTTAAAAAAAAAACATTTAAAATTTGTATCTGTCAAATTTGAAAACATATTTCTTGAAATTCTGTAAAATCCAACTACACAAATCATGCGTTAATATATTAGAAAGTATTCTGTACACTTACCTGTTAGATATGAAATATAATAATTAAGAGAATGATATATCACAATTATTAATCAATATCAACTTCAAATTTGACAGAAAAGAATTAAAGTAACTGGATTCCAATAATTTGTTTTATTTATGACACTTGGACCCAAAATGGCGGATGAGAATACTTATATATTCTAGTGCCTTAGTTTGGCTTGCATCACCCCAAACTGTCATATCTACGAAACATCATTGGCGATCCGTAGCTAACTTCACAATTAGCCGTAAACTAGGGTTTTACCATATTTTGACAATAGAAAGCCCGCGGTAATTAATTTGTCTACATTTTTTAAAATTAAATTAAGCACCATATACTACATTAAATAATAGTTAATGCAGCTTACAAATATATTCAGGCTTACACGATATAAACACAGGTAGATATAAAATGAAAACTGCTTTCAGTGTTAACCGGAAATAGCAGAAAATGTTGCCAAAATGAAATGGTCGACTAAAAATTTTCAAAGTCAAATTTAGGGAATTATTTTATTGCAGTTGGCAAGAATGACTTTTAGATTGTCAAATTGCTGAGCAAGTATGATTGTGTAGTTTATTATAAAACATTATTTAAAACGTATGATTGTGCCTAAAAGTAAATAAAAAGTGTGATAGAAAGTCTAATGTGAATTTCAGACGACTATCAGAAGTAAGTTCCAATGTTATGACTTTGAAAATGATTAGTTGTGCAACTGTTTATTGTAAGATGATATTATTGTTGAAACGGATGAAATTTGTTCATTCCTTGTGCTTAAAAGCACATTTGTGATATTTAATAAATTGTGTGTTGAATTTTAAACTTGTGTAATACAATTACTTAATTATAATTTTACACAATATTCATTTCCTTTTGAGTTTCTTTATTAATACAGGTATACAAAGCGAAAAAAGACCCGGCAACTATGCCTTTGGAAGCCAAATGTCTCTCATATATTCTAGGTTAAAAATATTTCATAAACTACAATTTATTAAACTATGCAATAGATGAGCTATACTTCAAAAAATTGTTTTCCGGCGACTGCTAAGTTGCCTTCGGCGCTTACATTTGTTAAGTTGATGTTTTCTGAGGAATTTTATTTGTTCACAATCACTGTAGTACATGTCAATTCCAAATCTTTTCGAGGTTAGGAAATATGTTATTCTTTGCTAATATGACAACCTCTTGGGTGGGAAGTGACAGGTTTATCCCATGGGTGGGAAGAGTTTATATAGAATCTTCCAAAAACAATTTCATTGTAAGGGATGCCAGAATGCTCTTTTAATAAAGCAAGTTTGAAATTCACCTTAAAAAATCGAAATCACAACATGTAAAAATCGAAAAACTATATTAGCTGTTAGTTTTATTAGTTTAACAGAAAAATAGTATATTACGTACCGTGAACTGTAAGTGACAGTTTTTAGGTCGAGAATGTAGTTTGGGATGTCGAGACCCGTAGGGTCGAGATTTCCTAAACATTCGAGGCCTAAAAAATCACTTATAGTTCGAGGTTAGTAAGTTATTTTTTGCAATACCTGCGTAAATATAAGAAAAGGAAAAATAGGTATCAAAATTAACAGCTGACAGATTGAGGTTAGAACTAAAATTTGAATGACATATATTTACTTACCGACCACCATGAACGGTAAGTTTCACTTACCATCCACCGTGGACGGTAAGTAAATGATGTAACCATGGAAACCAATTGTGCAATAAAAGTTCCACTTACTGTGTTTAAATTTTGTTATTACTGGTGCCAGGTTATGAATTCAGGAAGGACCAAATATTTCATTAAAAGAGTAAACTACATTTTCATATATGAAAAAAGAAAATGCGAATAGGTAGCTACAGAAAATTTAATGTATAATTACATGAAAATAATACAAAGCCAACATTTGAATTTACTATAATTACAAATATAAGTCACGTTTATTGTGGAATTAAAAAATTAATTGACTTCCGTTCTTTTCTATCAACAGTAAATCTGTGCTAGCAGATATTTCATATAATCTTTAATTATTAATCGTTCATTGTAAAGCTCTTGAAATACGTTTGAAACGAATGAAATACTGATACCTGAAACAACGCAGTTTTAAATAAGTTTATTAATAAAATTAAACAACAACATAAGTACTTACCAAACTCTTTTAAATGCTGAACTTTGTCAAAGTCAAATTCTTCAATGCTGTTAATAAAATTCAAAAGCTTATCGTTGTCACAAAATCATTCTTCGAGTTGTGTCATTACCAGATCTATCACTTTGTAGTAGTTTTACACCAATATTATTTTTAAAATAAATAATACAATAATTTTTTTTTTTTTTTTTTTTTGAACGATGAAAATAGTAGGACTTGACTTTCTTGTTTCAGGAAGGGCGAAAGTTTTTACAGGCCTGGCTACAGCCCTGACTGGCTCGAAATTGTATAATATACTTGTATTTATATCCAGCCTTTTTCATTAGTAATTTTTAAATTTCATTCCAAGCGACTGTAAAGAAAAATACATCATTTACTGACATTAAGGAAAAATTCAATTTTGAATGTTAATTACACAGCCGCACAAATAGTGTATTATGATAAAAGTGTATAAGTAAGCTTTAAAGCACGTACGACAAGTTTAAGAGCTCGACGCGAAGCGGAGTGCTTTTAACGTCGTTAGTGCTTTAAAAGCACTTATACACGTGTGTCATACGCTATTTTTTATTATACCTGCATCATATTCTGAAAAAAACTGGAAAGCAACATTTTGATTTTGATTCAATTCATAATTTGCGCGTGTGACGTTTGACGTATATCGTTTACATGGAGACTGGTTAGCATTTATTGTTTACGTTTACAGTTTTGACAGATATTTATTGTAATTATTTTTGTTGTTGCTTAGCAACCTTTAAAGCACGGCGTGTTTTAATTTTGCGTTTGCGAACGCTGTAGCGTTTTTTAAACACAGATTATGATGCAGGTATAATAAAAAATATTTTTTAGAATCGATAATTTAACTACAATGTAAAGTAAGCCAGGAAGAAAAATAGTTATTTACTTTACAAGTGGGCAAAGTAAGGAATTACCCACGAGAGAAATTTTAACACACGAAGCCGAAGGCTGAGTGTGATAGTTTTATCGAGTGTGTAATTCCACTTTGCCCACGTTTGAAGTATAACGTTTTATCCAACACCTCTTAATAAATGAAAAATTTATTAAAGAAATATTATTTGTCAGTGACATATGCTATAATTTTTGTTGTGCATGTGCATGTTATTAGCATACTTACCAATTTTGTCAACCCTCTAAAGCTGAACCGGATTCTTGAAGATATTCAATTAAATATTCTAAATTTTTTTCTTGTGCTAATTGTAACGGCGTCCTCCCATGAGAATCTGTAATATCTAATCTGGCACCGTATTTTCTCAATGTTTCTATAACTGCAGTAATATCTTTATTATTTGTAACATATAAAGTTCCAATTAATGTATGCAGAGCTGTGTCACCCAATTCATCTTGAGCATTGGTATCTAAATTATATTTAGTAACAAGTAATGTTACTAAATCTACCTGGAAAGACTGTACAGCAGCATGGAGTAGAGTTTCTCCAAATCTATTTGTCGTGTTTTTATTTTCGTCACATTTTAATAGGCCTAATATCTCACTAACGTCATTCAAGTGAATATGCTCGCGGTGACGTGCACCTTTGAAGAAATCGAATAAAGGCGTCACACCAAACACGTTTTTTGTATTTACATCTGCGTGATGTTCAATCAGAAATTTGATAGCTTCAAAGTTACCATAGCGGGCTGCTATGTGTAATGGAGTGTCCTGATAATAGTCTCTACTTTTAATATTGAAACTATGTTTACGAATGAGCAGTTTCATCACATCTACTTTATTATAGCGTGCAGCTTCATGCAGTAATTCAAAATAAGAGATGTATGTAAATGTACATGCTTTTAAGCATATGCATAGACGAATACACATAATATAGTTGAACATACTGTGGTTGTCAATGTCTTCAAGTAATTTATTTAATGATTCTATACAATTCCATTTGATGAGCCAACTCAAAATAAGCCTAAGTATATAATGATTATTATTTAAAAATAATTCTTTTTTGTGTTTTTGGTAAAAATTATAAAAAACTTTTAGGTTACTATCAGAATATTTAAAAATAATCGTATGCTTGTCATAAAATATAAAATTAAAAGCAAGTAAATTACAGTCAGTACATAAAACTTCTAAACAGGCATTGTAGCATTTAGATTGTATTTCTGAATCTGATTCATGCATATGATGTCGTAAAATACCTTGAATAAATCTGTGGAGTTTGATTTCATTTAATTTAGGATCAAAATTGACAAAAGAATAATTATCAATAATACTTAAAGCTTCTCTTAATGCATTTGCGTCTTTTTTATACTGCTTCAATAATTTTTTAACATTCGGCATCCTTAATAAGTCATCCGTTGTTATGTGTTCTGGTTCCAAAAATGCACAAACAAATAAAGCATTTAAAGCTAACTCTCTTATCTCTATATTCATCTCACTCTTGATATAATCTATTGAAATTTTTATTGCTCTATACAACGATTTAGTGTAAGGATTTGCGACTGAATCAGGAATCGTTAAATCGATGTATACATGTTGATTTTGCTTTATTTCCTCAACATATTTTTGAAGATCAAAGTGTTGGCCTGTACTCTTTATCCGTTGACGTACATAAGCTGCAGTGACTTGTAATCCAAGTGGAATGTTATTTACGATTTCTGCAATCTCTGCATATAAAACAGAATCTTCTTGCTTGTAGAGATCATTTAAAATTATATCGAAAACTTCGATGGCAGAGTCTGAAGATAGATGATCTAATTCAAGAGATTTTACATCATCATGCCAATCCTTTGCTTGACTCGTAATTAAAAGATAGTATTTATCTTCATTTGGTGGCTCTAATTCAAATATTGATTTTCTGCTGATGGTGTTGTCAAATATAAATAAGCATTTATGTTCCTTTAAATTTTGGTATAATTCTTTCAGTGGCCTACATATTTTCTCAAGATTTTCATTATTTTCTGCCTCCACCCAAAAGGTGTGATCAAATTTTCCATTTTTCTTACACCGCTCGGCAAATTGCTTTGCCAACTCTGATTTTCCCATTCCTGGCAAACCGCTAATAACAATTTTCTTCATATTTTGGTCAAAAAATAATGATTCTAATTCGTTTAATTCAGTATGACGCCCTTTAAAAGTGGAAATTAATCTAGGTAATGCAAATTCTTCAGTATTTAATTTCTTTTTTGATTCAGAATTTACATAAATATCTCTTGCAGTAATATTTCCACTCTGATTTTGAATACCAACTGCGCAGTTGCGAGTAGAAATAGTTGACCTTTTAGAAACCATTTCATATTTTTTGAGACTCTAAAAATCAATTAAGAGTAGAATTACAATATATTGAAAAAGTTACTTAATTCATAGTAATAAAAGAAAAGGTTTTGGATATTTGGTACTATAAAATTTAATTAAAATTCAGATTTTCGAAATACTACAAATTATGAAAATTATAAAATAAGAAGAGGATAAAATAATTTCACATGCAGATGACTTAATAAATAAACAAATAAATAGTAAAAAATTTAAATTATAATAAACATAAATGGGGTAAATAGCCCCGTGGTAACATATCGGACTATGGATCGTGAGATCCTCAGTTCGAATCCCATTGCCGACATTTTTCCAATTTAAATTTACCCCTGTGGTTCCTCCTCCACTAACATCTTGACGGCTAATAACTGCACAAAAAATATATCACTTACCGAGATCTGCGTAAGCAGAGTGCCACACCCAAAACGGATAAAAGGCGTGATGATATATTTATTTACAAATTATTCCCATAAATTATGTAGTAACGATTCATTCACGTCTCTTGCAGCACTTCCGGGTATTCTTTTGTACAAAACAACAAAATTATTATCAATAATAAATAATAATATAACAAGAGAGTGAGAATAAATTGAAAATTATTTGACAGATCTTTCGAAAACTTGTTGCCAAATGGTGACAAGTTTGAGAAAGATACTGGAGAATTAGTTTCTAATTTATTTTTCATTTCATCATCAGGTACGCCACTAAATCTATATTTTTTGCTCATTTTTACTTGTGTACTATCTGACATCTGTCAACAAAAATAAAAAAGCTACAGAGAATATTCCCGGGAATAATCACAAGAGCATTATTCTCAGTATAATTATGACATGATTGGATAAAACACAGACACGTGACATACAATGAAGCATTTGCATTTCATTGGTTTTACGAAACGTCAAAAAATAATCACTGTAATAAATAAAAGGCCTACATTTCATTTAGTATAGTTTATTTATCGGTTAGATATTTTCTGAATAGTATTATTCTAAATCGCATAAAAATAATCCGTGTAAAAATAAGTTTGAGCGTATAATAGTAACATAACACAAACATTCTGATAACATTTTGTTGATAAAAATAATAGTTATTTACTTTACAAGTGGGCAAAGTAAGAAATTATCCACGAGAGAAATTTTAGCATTCGGCTTCGTGTGATAATTTTATCGAGTAGGTAATTCCACTTTGCCCACGTGTGAAGTATAACGTTTTTATCCAACACCTCTTAGTAAATGAAAAATTTATTAAAGAAATATTATTTGACAGTGACATATGCTTTAAATTTTTGAAATTAAGATGTCAATCGAAGTGGTTATCAATGTGTTGTGTGTTATTATTATTGTTATAAATAAATAAATACTCACTAGAGATTTTCAAAAAATTATACCCACTAGTGGGTAATCTGTTACTTTCCTTGTTTAAAATCGCCATAGTTATAGAGCATTTATTGAGAGGTGTTGGATAAAAAATTTTACGATTATTTATACTTACTCAGAAAAAAACACCTAGTTTTCGGTTGTACAATAAATATATGTGATGTAAATATTAATCAAAATGTCAGTAAGCATTAAGCAATTTTTGCAAATATTTAACTTATTTCTATAAATGACAGTTTACACATACAGATAAATCGATGGATTACGTATCATAACTTTATTAGTTATCAATGATAAGATAAACTACCAAGGTCGCAATGCTGTTGCTCTGCAGGGGCGGACGACCAAAAGGCGCATCGAGCGGTAGTGCATCCAAGGGACCTATTATATAAAACACCTAAAGAACCGAAAAGCAGTCAGGGTCGGATACGTGCTATTATATCGGATCGGGAAAAAATAAAGGACCAACACAACTATACGTATATTTTTACACATATCAGCTACATTGCTTTATATTGCCAAATAATAGTTATTTATGTATCAAGGCACAGAAGTTCAATTTTTTATCACGAATATGAAATTTAGTTGCCGAGGCCCGTAGGGCCGAGGAAAATAAACCATGTGAGTGATAAAAAGGAACTTCAGTGCCGAGGTACATATTAAGTTTTATTTGAAATCTACAATTCGAAAAACTGGAAAAAAATTACAATATAGGTTAAGTTTATACATCTGTCAGTTGTCAATTGAAACTGATAGTCAGTGTTGCCAACCTCGAGAAGTGAAGTTATCGTAAATAACACTCAAAATTATGTGTTTTGTCCACAATTTCGTCATCGGAATTAATTAGTTAATTCTTCTTGTAAATTTTGTTTCATGTTACGTCCAAATTTACTATAGTACGTCAATATATCTGCCAAAATTATCCTAATTGTACAATAATTATTTAACGGTTGCCAAAACTGGGTTGCTCAAAATCGTCGTATAATGGGTTACTTTTGTGACGATTTTTGAGCACTTCAGTGCCGATTTCATATAAAATAGTATATTGTGTCATTAGGAGTAAATGTGATACTTTGGGTGCTGAGCATGTAAGTTTGAACGACGAGCGAAGCGAGTCGGACAATTACATGCGAAGCATACAAAGTCACATTTACTCCGAATAACACATGCTATTTTTTCTTCAAACATAGAAAATAAAATTATAAATATTATAAAATGCTCTATCTAGCATTTAAAGTTGCCGTAGAATATGCTGTTTTGTTATTTTTGTTTATTTATTTCATTTTTAACTGTCAAATTATTGAATTACAACCTAACTATTTTTCATAATATTTTACTTTGTCCGCCGCCGGCGTAAATGTGTTGCCAAGGAAACACTTTTACGCCGGCGGCGACAATATTGAACTTCTGCTTGTTGAATACAAATATATAACAACGTACTTTTATGACGTTTGAAGAAAAAAATTTTTTTGGGCAACCGGACTCGAAATAAGCATTTTGCAGCCGCAATACTGACCGCGAAATCCTTTATCGCCCTCGAGATTGTCCTACCTCGGCAACAATTATTCTCTCGGTACGCCAGAGTGATTTACGAATTTAATTTTATAACTGCAGTGGGTAAATAGCTCCGTGGTAACGTGTCGGACCGTGGATCGTAAGATCCTCAGTTCGAATCCCACAGCTGACAGTTGCCAATTTAAATTTACCCCTGTGGTTCCTTCTCCACTAACATCTTTGGGGACTACGACTTGACGGCTGGTAGCCGCATTTCATACGAAAAAATATATCACTTACCGAGATCTGCGTAAGCAGATTGCCACACCCATAATGGGTAAAATGCGTGATGATATATTTATTTATTTTATTTTACTTTGAGGACATAAATTAGAAATTTGGCCCTAGATACAAGATTTACTTATTACGGCACTGTAAACTATTAATGTTGATATTGATATCTATCATACTTATTTATGTCATATCTTACGCTTTTATTTATCAAGATTACATTGACAAAATAACAGTTTTATGGAGATTAGTATAATGTAAAAGTAATAGACAATATTAATAATCTTAGAAATAAATTTATTATTGAATTTGAGAAAAAGGAAAAAAACTAACGTGCTATTTTGATTGAAAATTTTTATTAATAACATTAAATGATATTATTTATAATTTGCATTTTTTTTTCGGCAAAGAAAATTATATTTTTCACGACATGGTAGGAAACCCCACCGTTCTTCTCCCGAAATAGTGAGGAAAATGTGTTGTTCCTCTCTAGAGAGTAAAATATAGAAGTGTGACCAATATGAATGTTATTTACAAAAAATATATTATAAAAATTATAAATAAATTCCTAATTTCATTGAAAATCCTTATATTAGTGATATACATACTTTAAATTTTCTTACAATTATGTCTCATATTTTTCTTTTTCGTATTAAATCACAATTTGGCAACCTATTAAAGATATTTAAGATTGGTTCATTGGCAACACTGCTACACCGCCTTGTGTCTGATAATCTAACTTTTAACGTGTCGATCTGTCAGTTGTGTTCTCAAAGTGTATTTTCGGTCCGAGCAAATCGTTTTTAGAAACATGTCGTGAAAAAAATGTGTCTAACACGAGAGGAAAGCTCTTCTTCCACTCTCGTTCGAAATTCCTCACTCGCTGCGCTCATGAGGCAAACTTCCAACTGGAGGGGGAAAAAGAAGCGCTTTCCTCTCTAGTTTGACAAATAATTATTGTTTATATTTATAATTACAAAAAGTGCGCCGCGGAATTTGTTTAATATTCCATTATTATTGTAGACGAAAAAGTATTGTAGCTACCTCATGCTGCCTTTCATGCTTTAAGCCAAAATTAACCAACCAATTTATAAATGAATAAACAAACAAAAGTACAGGTATAAAAACAGGGATGTATTTGGTTTATTCACCTTTCGAATATTTATTATTTACGAGTAATAAAGTTATATAAATATTAAAATATATGAATAAAAGCAAGATATTGGAGAAGCAGTCAATTTAATAAAATCCAATAAATACACCAACGTTTCGACTGCGAATCAGTCTTCATCAGGGTGCTGATACAAACAAACAAACAATAAATAAAACATACATATCTCATGGTAAGCAGACTTACATAATTGGTTTTTAAAAAATAAAGAATATCATGATAATCTCAAAAACTGTAAATTCAAATGAAAAATAATTTTAGTATGTTATAGACGATCATATTTATAAATATACGAGTAGAAATTATTTGATTTACTGTAGTCGTTCATGGGAATGTGTGGCATATATTTTACTATTTTGAAAATTATGTTCATGTATAATTTGTAAACAAAATTAGCTTTTTAAAATTTATTACAAAAATTTGGACTTTTATCTACAAATGTAGATATAAAACATTATATATTTATTTATTATAATAATGATATATTGTTTCAAAAAAGTCATATCTTCAGCTCGTATGGTTGACCTTAATAGGTATATTCTACTTATTTAACAAAAAAATTAAAGTGTGTGTCAAGATTTTATGTGAAAATATATCTAAGTAACTGAATATTGTGAAACTGCCACCATGAAAATTCTAGTTTTCCTTTGTATTATTTTTATCTATAACCAGATTCAAAGTAAGTATATTTTCGCGCCGCCGTCCGTCATTGATACAATTACATATCTCTAAATCGGTCGGAAATCAGGTTTTTGTCGTACTAGTTCGACAAAAATTGCTAACTTTTTATGGTTATATGTTGGCATCACTTCACTAATTTTAGCTAACTTCTGACGCTAGAAATGTCAAAGTATTACATTGACTTAAAAATATTATGGCAATATATCTACAATTGAGTATTTGCAATACAAGAAAACAGAATATTTATGGGTTTTAAACATATTTGTAAGTAATTATAATTGAATTTGCAGTGTAAAATCCAAATAAAAATATGTGGATATTTTTGGTTATGATATTGGAAAATAAACATAATTGACATTCAAATATTGTGAAGTTAGCAACATAAAAAAATTCCCTGTCATTAATAAAATGAGTAATAAATTAAATGTATTTATTAAATTTACATAAATGTTGGCGCGAAAAATCTTGTGTATCCCTCGGTTGGAAACTATTTTGCGAGTGCTCGTATTTGTAGGACTCGCCTACGGCTCGTCCTAGCAAAATAAACTCGCTCTCTCAAAATAGCAGTTTCCAACCTTGTGATACAAATAACTATTTTATACGCCCTGAAAAATTCGTTTCTGAAATATTTGAGATTTAAATTTGTAAATGATGTCATAAAATTTACAATTTTAAATAGCACTAACATCTTTGGGGGCTATGACTTGACGGCTGGTAACCGCACTTCATACGCAAAAATATATCACATACCGAGATCTGCGTAAGCAGAGTGCCACACCCATAATGGGTAAAAGGCGTGATGATATTTTTGATGATGATAGCAATATGTTTTGTATAGTAAAAGTATGACAAGGCAAATTAAATTCGATTTTCTATTTCGCTGTTTCCCTTTCTGATATTTTGATGCGTTTCTTTTCTTTTTGCCTTTGAATATACTGACGAGTTTATTTGTTAAATTTTATAAATCCTGCATATAATAAAAACCACAATTTTTCTTGTTAAAAATTCAGAAATGACAAAATTTTGAATTAACAAATTGTCATATTTGTTCTAATTGCTAATTGAACTCAATGTATTTATCAATATTAACTAAAAATACTTCTTCTTCTTCTTCTTCTTTTATATAGGTTTACACCTGTTTTTCTTCACACGTATGATCTTGGAGTTTCTATGGAAGTAGATACCCAGCTGTCTTTCCATCTTTTGGGTGGTCTTCCAGGGTTTCTCTTGCCTACTGGTTTAGAATCTCTTGCTATCTTAATTAATCTTTCTTCATGTGCTCGGGAAACATGGTCGTTCCATTCTCTTCTTCTTTTCCTTGCGAACTTTACGATATTAAAAATACTTAACAACCGTAATAGTATATTACGTACCGTGAACTGTAAGTGATAGTTTTTAGGTCGAGAATGTAGTTTGGGATGTCGAGACCCGTAGGGTCGAGATTTCCTAAACATTCGAGACATAATAAATCACTTACAGTTCGAGGTTAGTAAGATATGTTTTGTAATACCTGCGTAAATATAAGAAAAGGAAAAATATTTATCAAAATTAACAGCTGACAGATTGAGGTTAGAAATAAAATTTGAATGATATATATTTACTTACCGTCCACCTTGCACGGTAAGTTTCACTTACCATCCACCGTGAACGGTAAGTAAATGATGTAACCATGGAAACCAATTGTGCCATAAAAGTTCCACTTACTGTGTTTAAATTTTGTTATTAATGGGTAACTTACAGTACAGGTATTGCAAAAAATTTATTACTTGCAAATTAAATTTTTACTGTGTATGATAGCAGTTGCGAAATAGGGTAAAAAACAATCACGAAATTATAATTACTTTCAATTTATTACAGATTAATACAACCGCTAATTAAAAATTCAATTATACTTGACATCAACTTATATTGAAATGTAATTTTTATAGTTTCGTTTTAAATGGGTTAATTATTTTTTAATAGGAACCTAAACATACTCGTTTATATAACATACTAAATTAAAGTAAAAGTAAACATTTTAGTACATGTATAAATATGAAGAACTAAAAGTTACTAACTATTTATCAAACTGTCATCATGCAGAAATCACTGATTTTCTCTTGTATTCTTTTAATTTATAATCAGATTCTACGTAAGTATATTTTTAAACACTTGCTAATATTCGTCCCTGAAGAATTCGTCTCAGAAAATTTTAGCGTGTGTATGAAGAGCCTTAAAATGTCACTGTTGTACTTTAATTAAAATATAGTATTATTTTTTCGTGACGAACGCTATCAGGGATAAATTTGCTAGATTCTGTAAATATCTGACGATTTATTAACAATATATTAACAGGAACATCTGAATTCAAACAACCATCGTACTGTGGATTGTCAAAATCATCATATCTTAACAGTTATATCGTTGGAGGAGATTACGCCGATTATAGTAATGACTACATCTACAAGTTAAGAAGCGAGTGGATGGATGTGTATAAATAGGTTTTTTTGCACTTCCGGGTTTAAATGCCCTAATTTAATCTTACTTCTCGTGGACTGAAGTGTCAGTTTTAATCTCGGCGGGATTAAATTTCGAAATTTTTACTTTTTAACTTACTAGCCACCATTTCTTCTTTTAAAGAAAGTACATAATTAATTTCGGGAACTTGCTTATATCAGTATTATTTCTAACCACCAACAATTCCTTTCTTCTGCTTGTAGAAATCAATATAGCTTCTGTTATGAGTCTACCATTGGTATATTTAGATCTTCTTATAATTTTAGTTTCTTCAAAATTTATTTTGTGTAAATGTTCGATGGCATGACTAGCCATAGCAGATTTATCAGGTTGGTTGAGACGAATGGACCGTTTGTGTTCTGAAATTCTTGTAGTAACTATTCTGTTTGTCCAATGTAACATTTTTCAAATTCACATGAAATTTTATAAATTCCAGAGGACTGAAACGGGATAATATCCTTTAGACTCTTCAATATACGTTGTAATTTAAGATGTGGAGCAAAGGATATTTCGATGTTATTTCTTGATAATATTCTTCCAATCTTGTCTGTAACATTTTGGACATAGGGCAAAGAAGCAAATAGATGTCTATTATTATCTTCTGACTCAGAGTTGTTCTGTAATCTTTTGGGACGGAACGCTTTCAAAATCTTCGTTTCTTCATAGCAATTCATTTTGAAAGCTACTAGCATTTTCTTTTCTTCTTCAAACCTTTCTTTGTTTCAGATGTTGGTAGCTCTGTTCAGCAAACACTTCACGGTACCAAATTTTTGTCAAGTAGGTGATGTGAAAGACAATGAATATATTGTTTGATGTGTGTAGGTTTTCTACAAACTAAATAAGTCAAGGTTCTATCAGTTTTTCTTCCCAAAAGCACATCAAGGAAATGGATAGTGCCATTTTTTCTATTTCCATTGTATATTTGATATTTTTATGTCTACTGTTAAGATGGTTAAGGAAGGGTTTTAAGCTATCTTGTCCATGAGGCCAAACGGTAAAGATATCGTCCACATACCGTAGCCAGAGAGAAGGTTTCATAGGAAAAAACTCTTAGAGTTTATTTTTCAAAATATTCCATATAATATTTAGCATCAACTTGTTTGTAAACTCATGGTTGAAAATGAAGAAACTAGATGTTAGGCAGTAATGGAATAAACGAATAACATCTTTCTCAAAATGTCTTTCCAAAATCTTCTTGATATCTTGAATGGAAAACCTTAGTAAAAAATGACGAAACGTCAAAACTGACAAGATATCATCAGATGTCAGGTGAAGATTCTTGATGATTTCAAATGTGTCAAAATCAACGTTTTAGTACAATTTCTTCGGCAAGTATTAAAGTTCATGCTATAAATTCATGAAATAATCTTGACATATACCCCTGGTGCTAAAGAATTGAATCAATTAAATTGGATGTCTAGCTTATTTACAAAACTTTGCTTTTAAAAAAGTGTTATTGTACATAATAATTTAAGATAAAATTTTTTCAAATTAATATGTACTCTAAGCAAAATTTTTTGCATAAGCTAGACATGTCAAATTT
This sequence comes from Poecilus cupreus, assembly GCA_963942605.1. Lineage (NCBI taxonomy): Eukaryota > Metazoa > Arthropoda > Insecta > Coleoptera > Carabidae > Poecilus > Poecilus cupreus. Next base: position 4,811,112 of record OZ012733.1, on the reverse strand, counting down.
AATCGATTAAATTCTTAGCACTCATGTTATAACCATAGAAAACTAACTCTAACAAGAAGCGTAACTCAATGTTTTGATATGGGAAACGCTAGTGCTGCGACCCGTGGCTATATGGCAAAACAATCACCAAACAAGGTATACCGCCAAATTTGAATGTACAATATCTTATACTACTTATGCCAGGTTTCATCAACGCAAGTTATATTTTAAACTTCATTTAAATAAATAAAAGCAACTCTAATGGAGTAATTGACATTGATGTTAAGGATTCGATATGCTTTTATTTATTTAAACCAAGTTTAAAATTTAACTAACGTTGGTGAAACCGAGCATTATTAACTTCAATTTATTTATTTCTTTTAAAAATAAATAAAAATTTATTAATGAAAGCAAATCCTAACACTAAATTAAAAATTAAAAAATGTCGATTTTTTATTACATGTTTTAATCAAACTTTTATTTCAAAATTAAATAGTATTTTACACATAAGGTTCAATAATATCACATAAATTATATTAATTTTAACGTATTGAACACATTAAAAATACAAGTCTATTAAATAAAAAAATCACATAAATTGAACTAATTTAAACAGTATTTAACAGGCATTGAACAATTATAATACACTTACAATTTTAATAAATAATTTTATAAATAAAATGTAAATTAATTACAAAAAATAACAAACCTAACCTAAAAACTTCTTTAGTTACATTCTGAAGTTCTCTAAAAATTAATAAATGTTTTTAATATGGCCAGAATACGACTGCTTATTATTAATGTTTATTTACGTACCTCGCATATTCTTTCACATCTATATAAGTTTACCAATTCATCATCACAAGTTTAGTTAGTTTTCTATGGCACGAACTTGAAGAATGTTGACATTTATTTAAAGAAGAAATAAAAAATCTTAGGTTAGAGTGGATTCATGGGGGATTTCCATTACTGGTAGCGTTATCTATTGACCGTATGGCAAACTACATAAATAGCTCCATCTCTGTCTATCACTATGTTTCCAATTTTACAATATGACTTGCATCCCGGTGGTTATAACTATTGAATATTATGAGTTCTGAAAGCTTTTTCCGCTTATAAAAAATTAATTTGTAACATGTAAAAACGTTTGATTTAAAAACGCTTAGCTTCGTAGAAGAGGTACTTTTAACACGACAGTAGGTTTTTTGGCTTTATAATAATTTCAACTCGAATAGTTTTTGTACACATTCATTCACTCGTCCTTCAAATATGTAGAACAATTTACTGATTAAACCACTTTGCAGTGGAGTTTTCCTGGCTGGTGGGACATAAGGCTTTAGGATTTTGCGGTGGATCAATTATCACAGAGAAATTTATATTAACAACCTCTCATTGCTTTTATAATGGTTATGAAAATTATAGGTTTCTAACACGTAAGGAAATAAAAAGCATGAATGTTACCGTTGGCGGAGGAAATAGAAATATACTCGAAGGTAAATTGGTCTGGGTACAATAGGTTGGCACGACTGACATGGATCGATTTATATCGATGCAACTCGTTCAATCCGTAATTCATCTAACGATGATATTTTTCTATCATGCACCCATAACATGCAAACTATTCATAAGACAGGGACACATTTCTTGTCGCATCTTAGAAAAGACTGGAAATATTTTATTTTTAATGTGAAATAATTAAACTATTGGATAGCAGTCAATCGGCCTCTACAGATTTCAGCAACACATTTGCCTTATTCGAAAGGTGATTGTGTTAAACAAATTGATTTTTATACATTTTTTCAATTTATACATTAAAAATTACAAAAGTAATGAAAACAACACATTCATTAGTCCATCAACATACATAACATCACGCTATATCCCACTTATTGGGGTAGCATGGATCCAAAAATACAGTCAACCAATAATCAATCACCTCCAACCATTCCTATCCTGACACACCACTTTCGCCTCGTCCACATTCATACATGCTCCTTTATTCTTCTCACTCGGAATCATTCGTTTTCGCAACAAACCATCAATCATACCCAACCAGTTATTCCTCGGACGCCCACGCAATCGTTCACCTTCAATCTCACCCATATATATTAGTTTCACCAACCTTTCATTCGACATTCGATCAACATGTCCAAACCACCTCAACTGACTCACTCCCACTTTCTTAACAACATTCTTCTCAATCTCACACTCACCATACACCAATGTATTCCGGATACGATCACGTCTCGTATATCCACAAACTCCTCTCAAATATCTAATTTCTACAACGGTTATACGTCGTTCATGCTTCTTCAACCACACCCAACATTCAGAACCATACATCAATGTAGGCACTAACACACCATTATAAACACTCAATCGAGCATCTCTAGATTCATTCACGAAAACTTAATCGTCTGTAGAAAGCGAAAATATATTTTTAGATTTATTTCAGCGGCGAAGTACACAAAAGTGTACAAAGTTAAAAAAATTATTACACATCCAGATTATAATAAATTTACGAGATTAAACGATATTGCGTTGATTAAACTAAAAGGAGTTATTCCATTGGGAGCACCTCCGGCGCCCTTCCAACCCATCTGTTTACCAGGCCCTGATGAGAAGCTGCATGATTATTACGGTATTTAATTATTTCTTATTTAGATTATTAATACGTGTGATCTAAATCTAGCTCAAATCATCAAATAGTTGTAAATAAGTAAATACCTATTTATTTGTTACCTACCTTTCAGTGTTCAAATGTCTGCATTATCTTTTTCTGCAACCTGACGCGAAATAACCATTACGCAGCCGCCATACAGACCGCGAAATTTAATTACGCATCTGTTGTTATGGTAACGGTCGCGAAATCCAGAATGATTGTTTTTTATCCTATTTCGCGGCCGCTACCATAACAACGGCCGCGAAATAGTGTAAAAAACAATCATTTTGACACTTGAGAATTGACATTATTTTTTCAAAACTAATTGTTTTGTTTCTCAAATGTCAATCCCATAGCCACTTTCTATTTACAATAAAACCGTTTAAAATGTATTTTTACGGTTTCACAAAAAATAGTGTGTACACCTTGTCCGAGAAATCGTTTATCGTCCTTGAGATTGTCCTGCCTCGGTACGCTAAAGAGTGATTTTGCGGCCTTGGTATACAGTAATAGTTATTTATGTAACAAGGCACTGAAGTTCAATTTTTTATCACGTATATGGAATTTAGTTGCCGATTCCCGTAGGGCCGAGGAAAATAAACCATGTGAGTGATAAAAAGGAACCTCAGTGCCGAGGTACATATTAAGTTTTATTTGAAATCTGAAATTCGAAAAAACTGTATAAAAATTACAATTTAGGTTAAGTTTATACATCTGTCAGTTGTCAATTGAAACTGATAGTCAGTGTTGCCAACCTCGAGAAGTGAAGTTATCGTAAATAACACTCAAAATTATGTGTTTTGTCCTCAATTTCGTCATTGGAATGAATTAGTTAATTCTTCTTGCAAATTTTGTTTCATGTTGCGTCCAAATTTACTATAGTACGTCAATATATCTGCCAAAATTATCCTAATTCTACAATAATTTAATAATTATTTAACGGTTGCCAACACTGGGTTGCTCAAAATCGTCGTATAATATGTTACTTTAGTGACGATTTCTGAGCTGTGATTCGAGTTTATCGAGTGTAAGTTGTATAGGCTGAGGGTTTATTAGTTAAAAGTGCGAGCGAAGTGAGCTTGCTTACAGATAATTTTTATTAAATATGAGTACTGTGATTCGGGTTTATCGCGCGTGAGTTGTGTAGGTTTAGGGTTTGTTCGTTAAAAGTGTGAGTAAAGAAAGCTTACCATAGATAATTTGCTTCTGACTTTTGACAATTGAACATTCAAATTTTCGAATTTTTTCGAATGAATGTCCAACTTCAATAGTTATTTAGTAACTTAAACAATGTACTTAACAAAAAGATTAGTTTTAGAAATTTTTTTAATTGTAGTAGTTAATAAATTAATAAAAATTTTGAATGAAATATATAAACAAAAGAATAATCAAATATCGATTAAGAAGCACAAGAGACTATATCTGGTAGGTTGATTAAATCATGGGATAAACCATATTATTATTATTTAGTTCACAATATTTAAAAATAATCAAATATAACCTGTAGGTAGTTAAATCTAGTGAAATAATCTGAAATTGATATTTTAGGAAAAGTAATAATTGCTGGATGGGGAAGAAAGTGGTTAGGAGAAAGAGGAGAAAATCGTACATATGTACTTAAGAAAATGTTCACTAACTTACTTAGTCATATAGAATGCGACAGTGTTTATGAAAACACTATTTGTACACATTCAACAGGAAAATCAAGCGAATGCTTTGTAAGTAAGATCAATTATAGGCGTCGTGGGATGTACTTGTAGAGTACGGTGTGGATGGTAATTTGTTGGGAGCGATTCGATCGTTGTATGAAGGAAGTGAGGCTGCGGTGAGAGTTGATGGTAGATTGAGTGAATGGTTTCGTATAGATGTTGGTGAGAAACAGGGTTGTGGAATGTCTCCTTGGTTGTTTAATTTGTATATGGATGTGTTGTTACGAAAGGCATTGAATGGAACTGATGGTGGACGTATTGGTGGACGTATAGTGCCTGCGTTAGCTTATGCGGATGATGTTGTTGTGTTGGGTGAAACTGAGGAGCAATTGAGAAGAATGATTGTGAGCATGAAGTAGGGAAAGGTTTAAATCTGCTATTGAATCTTGATAAATGTAAAGTGTTGGTGTTTGAGAAGAATGATTTGGTGACTGATTGTAATATTTCAGTAAATGGTGTGAGACTGAAACAAGTGAATGAATTTGTATATTTGGGTAGTATGTTCTCGAGGGATGGACGTATTGACCGGGAGATTGAAAGGCGAATGTCTGCAGGGTGCAAGGTATTGGGTGCTCTGGGTACATTTGCTCGAAACGTGAATGTATCTAGAGATGCTCGATTGAATGTTTATAATGGTGTTTTAGTGCCTACATTGATGTATGGTTCTGAATGTTGGATGTGGATGAAGAAACATGAACGACGTATAACTGCTGTAGAAATGAGATATTTGAGAGGAGTATGTTGGTATACGAGACGTGATCCTATACGGAATACATTGATGTATGGTGAGTGTGAGATTGAGAAGAATGTTGTTAAGAAAGGGGGAGTGAGTCAGTTGAGGTGGTTTGGACATGTTGATCGAATGTCGAATGAAATGTTGGTGAAACTGATATATGTGGGTGAGATTGAAGGTGAACGATTGCGTGGGCGTCCGAGGAATAACTGGTTGGGTATGATTGATGGTTTGTTGCGTGAACGAATGATTCCGAGTGTGAAGAATAAACGAGCATGTATGAATCGCACTATAAATGTGGACGAGGCGAAAGTGGTGTGTCAGGATAAGAATGTTTGGAGGAGATTGATTGTTGGTTGACTGTGTTTCTGGGTTCGTGCTACCCCACTAAGTGGAACATAGTGTGATGTTATGTATGTATACAATAGTAGATTACTGATTTAAAAAGGTTATAATTTTTAGATCCATATATTTGAAACAAAATTACCAATTTCGAAATAAGATTTTCTTTTTTATCTTTATTGAGTTCTTTCTCTAGTGATAAAGTTTATTTAACATGTCGGATCACTAGAATGTTTCTTTTAATTTAATTTATCATTATCTGACTACCTCAAATTTCAATTTTGTCACAAAGTGAGTTATAGACATTCTAAACGTTCGCAACTGCGATTTGAACTGTCAAAATTGACTTTTCAGTTAGCATAGCACGTATCCTATTTGTAAGGGCGAAATGGAGCAGATATATTAATTTTAAATGAAGGATCGCATGCTTTGTCTTCAGAAAATATTTAAACATATTGACAATGACTATAACAAATATTTTTTCACGACATGCCAGGAAACCCCACCGTTCTTCTCCCAAAATAGTGAGGAAAATGTGGTATTCTTCTCTTGAGAGGAAAATATAGAAGTGTTACCAATATGAATGTTAGTTACAAAAAATATATTGCAGAAATTATAAATAAATGCCAATTTTTTTTGGAAATCCTTATTTTAGTGATATACATACTTTAAATTGCCTTACAATTATGTCTTATATTTTTATTTTTCTAGATTAAATCACAATTTGACAACTTTAATTTATATTTAAGATTGGTTCATTGGCAACACTGCTACACCGCTTGCTTCTGATAACCTAACTTTAATATGTCAGTTCAGTAGTCAAGTGTATTTTAGGTCGGAGCAAATTGTTTTTAGAAACATGTCGTGAAAAAAATGTTATGTGTAATACGAGAGGAAAACTCTGTTCCAGTCTTGCTCGAAATGCCAAACTTCGCCTTCCTCTCTAGTTTGACAAATAACTATATGTACTATATATTACCAGGGTGATTCTGGAAGTCCAATAATGTGTGTACATAAGGAAAACATGCGAATATATGCTTGCGGATTAGATGGTTGGCAGCGGATACAGACAAGTGAAGGATGTGATGGTTTCGATGTTCATACAAGAGTAAGTTTGTTTAGCATTTGTCAGTTTTATTTCTGCTTTTGTACCTACATAAGTAATATCAAGAATATGCATACATATGGGATAATTCTGGTGAAAAATAAATTCAACACACTCTAACTTTTATCGAAATCAAATATTATTATAATCGAATTAATTATAAAAGGAATATTTTATAAAATTAATCCAAACTCAACAATGAATGAAAATAAGTATCTAATCGTCACAGTTGGTGAAGTGAAAGGTCTATCGTTCCAATACCACTTATACAGAGTGGAATCATGTTTCCAACTTTCGATCCCGATAAGTGGGATTCGGACAATAAGCCTTTCACTTCAACGACTGTGACGATTAGATGCTCATTTTTCATTGTGTATCTATTTATCCCAGCAACCACAGCTGTAACATTGATGTACCTGGTATGTAATTTCTGAAAAGTAGTATATACTTACTAGTAACGTAATATACATATACCATGTGGGACATCTCTTGAGAGAGCGCAAAATTATATTGTTGGTATGTCACATTGGTCTTGGATTGGACATAGTACATACCTACAACATGTATATGTTATGTTACCGTAGTTATAACATATTCACTGTTAAATAGAAAGTTTTATATATTTTATATGAAAATATAGCCGAGAAATTTTAAATATTTTATAGTGTACACTGAACAACTTTGAAAAATATTTAATTTAATTTTGCTAAGTGGTTATATATTTCCGTATCGTAATTTATGTGAAGGAAATTGTTAATTTATAAATAAATAAATATTTTCAAAGAGATCTTACTCAAAAATGTACAAAAACAATTATTCCATTCGTATGTTTAAAGTTGTTTATACCAATAGTCTTGTTCTGTACCATTAACGTTACGATGTCTACATACATGGGATGTCATGTCTCATAGACCGTGTTGCGGACATAGGTCTATCCATGTTATGTATATATAACCTACTCGCGACAGTATGAGGCGCCGTTTGGGCCAAAATATAACTTTCTGCAATATATATATTATTGCTTAATATATATAAAATTTCGTTATATATAATATTTTCCGTTGTCAATATATACAAATTTTATTGTGATATAGAGAAAATTTTGTGATATATAGAAAATTTTGTTATATATAGAAAATTTTGTTATATATAGAAAATTTTGTGATATATAGAATTTTTAGTTCTATGAAATGCCGCGTTATAATGAAGGCGCTCACTTTTACGTATGGTCTTGCCTAGTGACCTTTATATATTATGGACTGGAAAGTCCATGTTCATATTTAGATGCTATCTTTATCTAACGTAAAATCTGCGTATGGTCCGCATTTCGGTAAACCCTTAGCTCTGGCGTCGACAGGAATATTTTCCATGATTAAAATTACTCCTTATTGCACCTCGTGTGTGACAAGTTGAAGCATTTTGATTTTATATTGTTAGTTTTGAGCATAATTTTAAAAACACATTATTATTCACAATATTAAATATGGTTACAAAATGTATTGTATTGGGTTGTAGTAATACTTAGTATTAGTAAACAACTGAAATTTGATAGGTAAGTATTTACTTTTTATTTATTTTATTATAATATGGGCTAGTTTTCATTTTTTTTATATAAATGTCAAAGAGTTAGCTGGATTAATAAATAATTAATACATGTTACCATGATTAAATAATAGTTGCTAACCTAAGCTTACTAGAAATCAAAATAATTAATCCAAAAGATCATTTGCATGTAGTAATCATTTTGTACCAAGTGATTGAAGGTGACCTATTAAATAGAGGAAGATCTGCATTTCAAATTGTAAAAAAATGTGAAATGTATTTGAATAATCGATGTAAATATTATATGAAATATATAAACTTATGTTTACAATGTAACAAAGCCACAGTAAGGTCAAAATGGAAAAAAATAATTTTGTGTACCAATGGTTTAATAATATATCTTTAAAATATATTTTACGTATACAAATAAATAATTTACATTTAATTATAAACATATAATTAAAACAATTAAACTTATGTTGGCAACATGCGTGTTATTTCCTGTTAAAGTTTATAGATTTATGTGTTACCGACTCCCGTACGCTGAACGAACGCGATCAGGTGTTTCAGATTTGACATTCCCCATTTTCTCCATAACCTTAGTTCAATCTTCCTAGTTCCCGGTGCAATTTAATAAATATTAAACAGTTACCAACTATTTGGTAAATAATGACAAAGTGCATTAAATAAATTTCACTATTGGGATCTGTTTTTATTGTTTTACCTCAACAGTCAACAATTAGATATGTAAGTACCAACATATCGAGTGATTAAGAAAATGGCATCAAATGATTCCAAGATTGTATGTCCAGTCCATAATATATAAAGGTCACTGGCAAGACCGTACGTAAAAGTGAGCGCCTTCATTATAACGCGGCATTTCATAGAACTAAAAATTCTATATATCACAAAATTTTCTATATATCACAAAATTTGCTATATATCACAAAATTTTCTCTATATCACAGCGAAATTTTATATATCACAATAAAATTTGTATATATTGACAACGGAAAATATTATATATAACGAAATTTTATATATATTAAGCAATAATATATATATTGCAGAAAGTTATATTTTGGCCCAAACGGCGCCTCATACGACATAACTGTGTTTGCTAGGATGTAGCCGAAAGATTAATTAATAAACATCTTGATATTCACAAATTCTTACAAGAACAATTTTTTTAATCTATATGGTACATACAATATAATAATTATTTAAGGTTGCCCCATATTACAACTGGATTGCAAGTACTATTGACAAGGAAACTGAAAAGAGGAAGATGAAGCGAAAAGAAGAAATGAAAGAGGGGGAGGCTTCATTATAGAATTCTGATATACTAAAAATAATCACATATAAATGATTGAATGCTAATATTCCTTCTGTGCTATCAATCTTTAAAAAAATTAACGTAAAATTTACATAGAATTTATATTTACCTCTTCTTTGTTTATAAGGCTAGTCAACATGCAAAAAAAAATCTCTTCGGACAAGTTACATAAACTATGAGGGTTGTCTGAAAAGTTTCCATTGAAAGGTTCTCATCAAAATTTCAGCCATTTTGGACGCGCAAATCTTAATTGCAATCAGTTTTTCCCATTGTAACTAAGATTTTGAAATATATTCTTAAATATATAATTTAGTTTTTCTCATAATTAGAAGCATGTACAAGAAAAGTGCAATTAACATTTTTGCAATACCTGTACTGTAAGTTACCCATTAATAACAAAATTTAATCACAGTAAGTGGAACTTTTATTGCACAATTGGTTTTCATGGTTACATCATTTACTTACCGTCCACGGTGGATGGTAAGTGAAACTTACCGTTCATGGTGGACGGTAAGTAAATATATATCATTCAAATTTTATTTTTAACCTCAATCCGACAGCTGTTAATTTTGATACCTATTTTTCTTTTTCTTATATTTACGCAGGTATTGCAAAAAATATCTTACTAACCTCGAACTGTAAATGATTTTTAGGTCTCGAATGTTTAGGAAATCTCGACCCTACGGGTCTCGACATCCCAAACTACATTCTCGACCTAAAAACTATCACTTACAGTTCACGGTACGTAATATACTATTTATATTCCAAATATTTTTGCTAACATCTTTCATTTGAAACTTTTTTCACAGCTGATTCAATTTTTGAAATAAATGGAATTTTTTGTTTTGTTTGTTCAGTAAACTTCCTTTTCCGGTTTTTCAATTTTATTCAAAATCAACTCAGCTCTTCATATTTTCATGAAACTTATAAGTTCCAAGTTTTGTTTACATATCTTGTCTCGTTCATGGGATATTGCGCACATGGGCATCTATCCATCTATTCATCCTCACACACAGACATCATTAAGAAATTGGTCCTAACGGATTCAGTGGATCTCAAAATATGTATTTCCGCAAAAATATCATTAACGATTTTTTTTCATGATTCCAATTCTTCCTTATACATACTTTGTATAAGAAAGTAAATAGAGAAATTTTTGTGTGGACGAATTTTTGAGTTTCTAGAATCTTTTTCCTTATCAGTTAATTTAGAATGTTATAGTCTTTAACATTTAGTATAAATAAGAACGAATTTCATGGTCTGTTGAAATAATCACAAAATCATAATTAAATCCCTTTATTGCGGATTATTGCAACTATTAATTAAAATTTCAATTATTCTTGATATTATTTTAAATTAAAATGTAACTTTTATTGATTCTTTTAAATACGCAAAAATTAATTAAACCAGTGCGTAATAAACAAAAAATAATTTTACGAAATAATTAAATTAATAGCAATGAGTACTCGCATATTATGTAATCACACAGTAAAAAATTGATTTGCGATTTGTTAATTTTGCGGTTGTTTAGTATTTTTATTTAATATTGACAAATATATTGCGTTAAATTCTCAATTTGAACAAGTATGATAGTTTTTAAATTAAAATTTTGTCAATTCTGAATTTTTAACAAGAATAATAACAAGTAAATTTAGCTAACTTATTAATTGTTAATTGCTCTCAATAAATTTGTCAATATTAACTAAAAATGCTTATCAACCGTAAAATTAACAACAATTTTTACTGTGTATGGTAGCGGCCGCGAAATAGGGTAAAAATCAATCACGAAATTATAATTAGTTTCAATTTATTACAGATTAATACAACCGCTAATTAAAAATTCAATTATACTTGACATTAATTTATATTGAAACGTAATTTTTATTGTTTCGTTTTAAATGGGTTAATTATTTTTTAATAGGAACCTAAATATACTAATTTACATTACATACTAAATTAAAGTAAAAGTTAACATTTTTAGTACATGTGCAAATATGAAGAACTAAAAGTTACTAACTATTTAACAGTCACCATGCAGAAATCACTGACTTTTTCTTGTATTCTTTTAATTTATATTCAGATTATACGTAAGTATATTTTTATACACTTGCTAATATTCGTCCCTGAAGAATTCGTCTCAGAAAATTTTAGCGTGTGTATGAAGTTTCTTAAAATGTCACTGTTGTACTTTAATTAAAATGTAGTATTATTTTTTCGTGACGAACGCTATCAGGGATAAATTTGCTAGATTCTGTGAATATCTGAAGATTGATTAAAAATATATTGACAGGAGCATCAGAATTCAAACAACCATCGTACTGTGGATTGTCAAAATCATCATATCTTAGCTATTATATAATAGGAGGAGAATCAGCCGATTATAGTAATGACTGCATCTACAAGTTAAGGAACGAGTGGATGAATGTGTATAAATAAGAAAGGTTTTATTCTGGTAAACGTGTTATGGAGTCTTTGCACAATTTGTCATGTTAATTGAACTGTATTTTACATTTTTTTAAAGTTACATTTACATAGTGTTAATTGTATATTTCATAATAAGAGGCTGTGGCTTTATTTAGGTAAGGGCTGCAAAAAAAAACTGACATTCCTTTTTTGAAAGTAATAATTTTGAAAGTAAAAACATAGTCATTAAAGATTTAAAGCTAAGTAGATTTTTTATTTATTTTTTAAAAATAAAATCATTTCGTTGTTCTTTTTGCAAATTTAAAAAGTTCTTCTATTAAATGGTTTTTCCAATAAAGACTGTACTGAATTCATTTTATCTTGTTTTTTATAATAATTATAATCTATTTATATATTAATAATTAGTTATTTATTTAATCTAAAATATAAAAACTTAATTATTATATAACAATTTAATAACAATATACCTTTGAAAACCGCTGTGCCCATACTTTTGGAATATCCCGGAGCTGTTTTGAGAACAGCTCTTAGTGTGGTGGGGATAAAGGTGCTGCGTATAGCAACTCTACGCATCGGTATATAACTAATAGTATATATCACAAGGGCAACATTTTCAAATTTAACAAAATAGTTTCAATTATACAATATTATTATTGTTGATTATTTATTAATTATTATATATGTATATAAATAGTTGAGGAAAATAGTAAATAAATCAATATGTGTTTTATTGGATAACTTGGCTTTAAGTAAATTTATTTCAATTTATATCGTCGTTGACGACGTTTCAGCTATGGTTACAGCCATCTTCAGGTCTACAAGTTTACAATATTAATATTTATAAAAAAGTACAATTAAAGTGTGCTTACCTAAATTTAGATTACAAAATATATTATAATGTAGTCATATTATATGTTGAAGATAAGTTAAGTTTATACAAATTTTGAACACTAAATAATTACATTTTGTAATAAAACTTAGTTGGAAGTGTGCACTTCTAAGAATCGATAACGATTAAATTAGTGATGGCGGAAGAACCAAAAATTGATAACCAGCCTTTGTGTGTGAAATTTGAAGTATACTTCGAAGCAGGGCCGGTTTTACCATAAGGCGGATTGGGCGACTGCCCTAGGCCTCCGAATTTAAGCGGCCTCTAAAAATTCGATGGATACTATACAAAACGAAATATCATTTTCATTTGTATTCCGCGTTAAATAATTTCATTTTGAATGTATAATTTAAATTCACGCCACTTAATTACGTACTTTTACAACGGTAACGTCACTAAGTTAGAGGAATATAGCGAATATCATTTACATTTACCAGTAAATTGATAATATTAACTTTATACCGCTTTGGTTGAAGGGTGTGAGCGTTCCTAAAATTCAATAAGTACTATCCAATTTCCAATGTTTCAAAACGATCTAAAATGGCTGAGTTAGCAGAGATACGAACCAAAATTCTTTTTTAGATTAGCTCGCTTCGCTCGCGCTTTTTCTAAACAAGCCCTAAGCCCGCAGAACTCGCGCCCGACAAACTCGAATCACACTACGCATTTTTAATGGAACCTTTTCATAAATATTAACTAATTTTGGTTCATCTCTTTTCTAAGTCGGTTATTTTAGTTTGTTGCACATTTTACAAATGAACATTAGACAAGTTTAGAGGGATTGGAAATTTGATAGCACAATTTTAGGAAGACGCATGCGCTCCCGTTTTGGTAACCCTCCGCGGGTCAGAGGTGAAGAGTGTCTCTTGTCTGTATATTTTAATAGGTACGTTAAAAATAAAATTTGAAGGAGGAGCCGCGAAACTAGGATGTAAAAAAATTAGATATTTATTTCGGCCTCTAATTTTTTCCGCCTTAGGCCTCTAAATATATAAAACCGTCTCTGCTTCGAAGGGGAGTTACTCTGAAAGCGAACGTAAATCTTGTCTTTATAATAAGTTTAACCCGGATAGTTTCTGTATGTGATATAAAACACATTCACTCACTCGTGCTTCAAATATGTAGAACCATTTACTGATTATATCATTTTGCAGTGGAGTTTACCTGGCTCGTGGGACATAAGGCTTTGGGATTTTGTGGTGGATCAATTATCACAGAGAGATTTATATTAACAACCGCTCATTGTTTTTATAATATACATGAAAAACTCAGATATTTAACTCCTGAGGAATTCATATCCATGAATATTACAGTTGGTGGAGGAAGCAGTGACATACTCACAGGTAAATTGATCAGGGTATCCAAGTTTTCATTTTGCTGGTCAAACCATGCGAAATAACTTAAATATTTATTCTATTCATATCAGTGTTGTTCAATTTCGTTCTACCAGGAACATATTTCTCGTAGCATCTTAGAAACGACTGGAAATATAATTATTATTAGGTTTGTTGCAAGTGGTTATTTCTGACAAGTTTGTGACATGTCTGTAACAATTTCACTGCGCCTGGGAAAAATGCAAACAAGTTAAATTTAAAACAGAAACTGGAACGGCGAATGGAGTGAAGGGGGCACGTGCATGCATATTTTTTGTTTTGACAGCTAACCTTAAATATAAACAAAGAAATTCATACTTTTTTCGCTACAAAAAAAGAAATGAAGCTTATTTTTCAAACTTAACTTGTTTACATTTATCGCATGCGCAATGAAATTGTCACAAACTTGTCAGAAATGAACACTTGGAACAATCCTAATATTTTAATTTTCTGTAAATAAAATTAGATAAACCGTTTTTCTGAAGCCGTCAGGAAAGTACCTACATTCCTGACGCATTTGAGCCTGGAAAGTAGATCATTACCTGACTCAAATAAATAACAACAAAATTAAATAAATTCTTTATTTATTTTTATCCGTAACAATATTAAATGTACAATTGTTAATGTTACTAAAATTTATACATGACACTGGCGAATTAGAGGCTGCTGCTATTTTATGTGCAATATCAATTTTGTTTTGGACTAACTGATCTACATATTCCTCAGCCACTGCTGAGAATTTCCACACTCTATGACGCTTCGGTGTGTAAATATCGGCGCTAGAATCGGCTAATATAATTAAAATCGCACATCGTACTTAACACCAATGAATAAATCTTACTAAAACTCAGATTTTTAAAATTATTTATTAAGTATTTGTTGTTTTAAAATGTTTTTATTATTGACAAATTTTATTTTTAATGTTTGACACCCTCCATGTGGGATAGAAACCAGGAGAGGTTGAAATAAACATTTTTCAAATTGTGACTGCAATCCAGAAATTGTTTTTATTTCAATACAAATTCCAGTCAAGAAGCATATTATCAATACAAAAACCTATTTAAGTTTTGTTTAATTTTCTAACAATAGATTATAAATAAATAAATATATCATCACGCCTTTTACCCATTGTGGGTGTGGCACTCTGCTTACGCAGATCTCGGTAAGTGAAATACTTATTCCGTATGAAGTGCGGTTACCAGCCGTCAAAGCCCCAAAGATGTTAGTGGAGGGGGTAAATTTAAATTGGCAACTGTCAGCTGTGAGATTCGAACTAAGGATCTTACGATTCACAGTCCGACGCGTTACCATGGAGCTATTTACCCCATAATAACTGATAATTCATTATAGAATATTAAATGTAAATAATAGGTTTGTTCCAAGTGGTTATTTCTGACAAGTTTGTGACATGTTTGTGACAATTTCACTGCGCCTGCGATAAAGGTAAACAAGTTAAGTTTGAAACGTAAGCTTCATTTCCTTTTTTGTAGCGAAAAATGTATGAATTTCTTTATTTATATGTATATTTAAGGTTAGCTGTCAAAACAAAAAATGAGTATGCACATACGCTTCACTCCATTCGCCGTTCCAGTCTGTTTCAAACTTAACTTGTTACATTTTTCGCAGGCGCAGTGAAATTGTCACAAACTTGTCAGAAATAACCACTTGGAACAAACCTAATAATAAAACTGGCAAATATCTAAAATGTTTGAGATGGGTGGTTAATTGTGCCTGTAAGTGTAGTCACAGAAAGCAAAAATTTTACTTTTAGCACTCGTTGTTATTGTAGACGAGCGACAAAGTATAATTCATCAGAAACATCAACTTTACGTTGACAAGTCAACTTTCTATAGCAGTCGTCGGAAAATAATTCAAATGTCAATCCTATAGCCACTAACTATTTACCATAAAACAGTTTAAAATTTGTAATTAATATTTTTTACGGTTGCCCAAAAAATAGTGTGTACACTTTGTCCACGAAATCCTTTATCGCCCTCGAGATTGTCCTGCCTCGGCCGCAATTTTTCTCTCGGTACGCGTAAGAGTGATTTTGCCTTGGTATACAGGGTGTCCCAGATTTAAACGGCCTAACTTATTCCATAGATTAAACACCTAAAAATAAGGTGACAAGTTCATTTGAGCAAATGTCCGTAAACGCTTTATTCCAGAGATATTCATGTTTTTCTTATTGAGTCGCGCTACTTTAAAAAAAATCAACTTCATAATGAAATATCGAATATTATTGTTTCGAGGTGTTACATAATAATTACATTAAATTAATAATAAATTGTTCATTAGCCAATTTCAATACAAAATTTAGTTTGCTTGCACTGACGTCTGGGAAAAAATGAGAAACTATTAATGAATTTAAAGAAATTTATTATTTAAAATAATAAAGTAATAACATAACATCATAAGCTATTTTTTTTTTTTAAATAATATTTGTTCAAAATGTTCACCTGCAGCACGTAAACAGGCACTACAATGATCTGCCACTGCATTGGTTGCTGCATGACATTGCTCGGGAGATATGGTTTCGCAAATTTCAATAATTTTTCTACGTAGTGAGTATAAAGTATTTATCGGTTCTTCATAGACTTTTTCTTTGTAACCTTAAAAAAAATTTATTTAAATTCATTGATAGTTTCTCATTTTTGCCTTGACATTAGTGCAAGCAAACTAAATTTTATATTAAAATTAGGTAATAACCAATTTATTATGTCTCACCTCAATAAGATAATAGTGGATATTTTGTTAAGAAGTTTATTTTTTAAAGTAGCGCTACTCAATAAGAAAAACATGAATATCTCTGGAATAAAGCATTTCCGGACATTTGCTCAAATGAACTTGTCACCCTATTTTTATGTGTTTAATCTTAATTTTAAGTTAGGCCGTTTAAATCTGGGACAACCTGTATAAATAACTATGTTGCATTTATTTCAGCGGAGAAATACACAAAAGTATACAAAACTAAAAAGATATTTATACACCCAAAGTTTAATAAAATATCGAAAATTAACGATATAGCGCTGATTAAAATAAAAGGAGTTATACATTTGGGAGCACCGCCTGAGCCCTTCCAACCTATCTGTTTACCTGGCCCTGATGAGAAACTGGATGACTATTTCGGTATTTAATTAATTTTTATTTAAATTAATATGTCATCTAAGTCTATAGTAAAAATATTTAGAGAGAAGACGCACGTCATCAACCTGAAAAAAAAACTTTATAAAATGATAAATAAATTGTCGAGATGATTGAGGTTTGGTAATTTTTAAAAAAGAACGATGAAAAAATACTAGTTTTAAGAAAAGTATATACAGGGTATTTTTTCACTTAAAAGTATTATATTTTTTTTATAATTTGTGTTCAAAAACACCTCCTTGATTTTGAAGATAAAGTTCAATTCTTCTTCTTAATTCGGAAGATGTAGCACATCTAAAAGATTGACCATTTAAGTCTCTAATGGAGGGTTATGATTTTGACGTCACAGGCAAGAAAGAGAAAGATGAGGTAAAAGTTAAGATGGAAGTTCATCATACAAACATCCATGTTTTGACGTTTGAGATGGTGTTTTAACAAGGTTATGTTTTTATTTTTGAAGTTTGTGATTCAGGAAACTTAATTAATTTAACACTGATCATATATTCTTTATAGTAATAACGGAAGTCACTTTTGCACAAACCATACACACTTTATTTTTCATATTTAGCATCATTTTAAGAACTGTCATCTTGACAGCGCTCGTGACAGCGTTTTGTTTGTATTTCGCCAATTGACACCTACGTGAATTTCATCGTAGTTCAATGAAAACATCAATAGATGGCAGCACGAAAATTTGCTTCTGTATAACCCTCCATTGCTTGACGAATGTTATGTTATTTATTGATGTGCGTCTTCTCGTCACAATTTTTTAAAAATAGTCAAATTTATAATATGTAGTTTAATCTGGTGAAATAATCTGAAATTGATATTTTAGACACAGTAATAATTGCTGGTTGGGGAAGAAAGTGGTTAGGAGAAAGGGGACGAAATCGTACATATGTACTTAAGAAAATGACCACAAAATTAATTGATCGTCCAACATGCGACACAAAACATGAGAATACTTTTTGTACATCTTCTGAAACAGGAACAAGTGAATGCTTTGTACGTATAATCAACTATAATAGTAGGTAACTAATTTGAAAAGGATATGAATTATTATTACTATAGCCATAAATTTCAAGCAAAATTGCGAATTTCAAAATATGATTTTGTTTTTTTTTATCTTTTTACAATATACTGTTACCTACTGTTACTGTGCTCTGTCTCTAGTGGAATAGTATATTCTACAACAAGTAATGGAATGGCACATATTCCAAGCGAGCAAAAAGTTTATAGTCCGAGCCGAAGGCGAGGGCTACGGTTTGCGAGTGTGGGATATGCCATTCCATCACATTTTGTAGACTATACTTTCTATGACAAGTTTTTGGAAATTATACAAAAAATACAAATATAAAACTGTTAAAAACGTCAAACTCAAAAAATTAAATTAAAACAAACAGACGTATCCATAATAACTGAATCAAGATACTTCATATATAGCGGCTCTAATTCGTCGAAAATATTCTATACGCGGCGTATAGAATGTTAGTGATTCCACAACAATTTTTAGTTGTAGAATGCGTAGATTCCAAAACAGTGTTATAGAAAGGAATATACATAACATACCTATCGGTATAAAATATGACAGAACCAATTGCAACACAACTGTCACTCAGCACAGCTGGCCTTGTAGGTGCTGCTACTAGTGACCAGTGGTATATGAAACAACTATACGCCGTACAATTATATTTACATAATAGGCCCATAAACCTTTTTTATTATGTTTTTATGAAACTTTATTAGAAAATATGACGATCAGTGAAAACCCGATGTGAAAATTTCATATATTACCCGAGATATGATTTTTAAAAGTTTGTGTGACGTCACTGGTACTCCTCCAGTGGCACTAAAATAATGATTTTTCATGATAGTAGATATTATATATATTTTAATGTAAAAATAATATTTACATATTATAAGTCTTAATTTACAACAATTAAACTTAATGTAAATAAGATAAAATTCCTTTGGCAACTTTAGAGTATTTTACTTTACATTCGAGTAAACATCATACAAAAGTTTGAGAACAGTGGCGCTAGTAGTGATGTAACCTAACCTCAACACATAATTTTATTCAATAATTTTCTACATAGCACAATAAAACAGTGAAATTATGAAACAAATAATAGAAGAATTTTAAATACTAACAAACAAAACAAATGAAATGACATTTCGTAGTTCTATTTTAGCCCACAATAGGCGCTGGGCGCTACGGCAGACGCGCGATTTGCACTTTCATATTTCTGTCCAATAGAATTAATGCGAGTACCTGTGACGTCAAAATATGTTTAATTCGTTATATCGCTTTATTGCAGAATATTTAAAAGAAAAAAATGCTTTACTACTAATTATTTTGTAAGTGTTACACGATTTTGATATAAATTTATCATTTATTTCGTTTATGGTTTATGCGCGCATTGCACTCAGTAACATTATATTTATAATGCAAAAGCTAAATAAGAATATTATAACACGCTTGAAGAAAAAAATATTGAAACATATTCACAATAATTATAAATAATATTTATGTTAAAAGGGTGAGTCTGGAGGGCCAATAATGTGCGTGCATAAAACTAGCAAGCAAATATATATTTGCGGATTAGTTGGTTGGCCTCGGCGAATAGGTAGCAAAGGATGTGATGGTTACAGTGTACATACAAGAGTAAGTTTTTTAGGATTTATTTTTTTAATTTCTTCTTCAGCACCTACATAAGTAATATCATATACATTTCCAATCTTTTCATACGTGTGGGATAATTCTGGTGAAAAATAAATTCAACACACTTTTCAACTTTTATAGAAATCATAAATTAATATCAACCAATTGTTTATAAAAGAAATGTTATATTAAATAAAGTAAAATAGTATATTATTCAATGAGCATGTAATGTATGCTATTACTCATGAGAATGAAGTTTGCATCACGAGCGAACGAATCTTTCGAATGAGTAATAGCCATTTCATGCGAATAGAATACTATACTTCATCATCCACAGCATTTCGTCAAATATTTGTTTTGAAATTATAAGATAAGTAGAATATTTGCTTTGACAGATATAAAAATATTGTTTTATTTGAAATCGGCACTAACGTGTTCAAAAATCGTCATTAAAAGCTCAGAAATCGTCACTAAAGTAACCCATTATACGACGATTTTGAGCAATCCAGTGTTGGCAACCGTTAAATAATTATTGTACAAGTAGAATAATATTGGCAGATATATAGACGTACTATAGTAAATTTGGACGTAACATTAAACAAAATTTGCAAGAAGAATTAACTAATTAATTCCGATGACGAAATTGAGGACAAAACACATAATTTTGAGTGTTATTTATGAAACTTCAATTCTCGAGGTTGGCAACACTGACTGTCAGATTCAATTGATAACTGACAGATGTATAAACTTAAACTATATTGTAATTTTTTTACAGTTTTTTCGAATTTTAGATTTCAAATTAAATTTAATATGTACCTCGGCACTGAAGTTCCTTTTTATCACTCACATGGTTTATTTTCCTCGGCCCTACGGGCCTCGGCAACTAAATTCCATATTCGTGATAAAAAATTAAACTTCAGTGCCTTGATACATAAATAACTATTTTATCTACATAGACAAATTATAGCAACCATCACTAGGCTACGTACTGTTGTAGCAAAATTTTGAAGTGATTTGACATTTAGCAGAAAATCTTAAAACCAATTATTTAGCTACAGTTTAAGCTTAAAAAGAAAATAAAAGTATGAAAAATGAGAAAATTGGTGTCTTTGGCTTTTTATGTAGAAAAAATTACTTAAAAGTCATTTTGATTTTACTCTTTTGACAGGAAGATTTGAATTTGACATAACGAATTAATAACATTAATTCATCAAACTGTCAATATTATTTCATTAGCAACAATAACAAAGGTCATTAATTGATAAACAACGGTTGAATTTTAGGTATATTATTTGATAGTAAATGGAAAAGTAAATTAATAAACATCAACATATTCACTGATTCCTACATAAACAATATTTTATTGAATATGTTACATACAATATAATAATATACTTAATATACATTTGAGGTTGCCCCATATTACGACTGGATTATAAGAACCATTAACGAGAACACTGAAAAAAGGAAGAGGAAACGAAAAAGGACAAAATAGAGGAAACGAACGAGGAAGAAGAGGCCTCATTTCGGATTGCTGATATATTAAAAATAATAGTCGATTATTGAAGGCTAATATTTCTGTGCATTCAATATTTCAAAAAATAAAATTCATATTAAATTGAGACCTGCCTAGCTCTTCTTCTCTATAACACAAAACATCATGCAACAACTTTTTTTTTATGTCAGTTTCGTTTTGCGTTGGTAACGACAACTTTTGAATATTAAAATCACAATTTTGACAATCATTGTGCGTTCAAGAAACACCTTGTTATAAAAGCAATAAAAATCAAAGTTACATATTTATGTTTGAAATAAAAACATCATCTAAATCGAATCTGTATTGTAACTCTTTACAGTGATTGGATAACATTGTTTTGTCTGAATTCAAATTCAATCATTTTTATGGTTACTCTGTTTTTAAGATAATGGACGCGTTCAGCCGAACCTAGCAGCTAGATCGCTAACCTAGCGGTCACAGCTGAACGTATTACTAAGTAACCGCTAGATTTCAGCAGCTTGACTAGCGACCTAGCGAAATAAATTTGCGCTAGATGAGCTAAGGAGCTAAGGTACTAGAATATATGAGTATTCTCATCCGCCATTTTGGGTCCAAGTGTCATAAATAAAACAAATTATTGGAATCCAGTTACTTTAATTCTTTTCTGTCAAATTTAAAGTTGATATTGATTAATAATTGTGATATATCATTCCTTCAATTATTATATTTCATATCTAACAGGTAAGTGTACAGAATACTTTCTAATATATTACCGTATGATTTGTGTAGTTGGATTTTACAGAATTTCAAGAAATATGTTTTCAAATTTGACAGATACAAATTTTAAATGTTTTTTTTTAAGTAACTGGATTCCAATAACTTGTTTTATTTATGACATCTGGACCCAAAATGGCGGACGAGAATACCTACATTCTTTTAGAGCTCTAGCTAGACTAGCGACCTAGCGAAATAAATTTGTGCTAGATGAGCTAACGAACCTTCTAGAACTGTCAAATGAATAAAAATTTGTAATGTCATCAATATTAACCAGGTCTGCAAAAAAACTATAAAAATTACTTAAAATTCAGTGAAATGTATGAAGTATTTGACATCTATTACTTACCAATTTTAAAATACTGTTTTGGGTTTGTCTATTATCAGAATTTGAAGTTAATTCCATCTAGCTTGACTGACACAAGATGACAGTACCAGCAAAATTCCGTTCATGTTCATACTACTTTTCATCTGCTAGAATCTATCACTAGCAAACGCTAGCCTCTAGGTTCGGATGAACGCGCCCATTTGTTTAGTTTGTAAGGTATTTTTTCTTCAAACGTCATAAAAGTACGTTGTTATGTATTTGTATTCAACAAGCAGAAGTTCAATATTGTCGCCGCCGGCGTAAAAGTGTATCCTTGGCAACACATTTACGCCGGCGGCGGACAAAGTAAAATATTATGAAAAATAGTTAGGTTGTAATTCAATAATTTGACAGTTAAAAATGAAACAAATAAACAAAAATAACAAAACAGCATATTCTACGGCAACTTGAAATGCTAGATAAGACAGAATATTTTTTGAAGTTTTGAGCATTTTATAATATTTATAATTTTATTTTCCATGTTTGAAGAAAAAATAGCATGTGTTATTCGGAGTAAATGTGTCTTTGGGTGCTTTGCATGTAATTGTTCGACTCGCTTCGCTCGTCGTTCAAACTTATATGCTCAGCACACGAAGTATCACATTTACTCCTAATGACACAATATACTATTATTTTGCTATTATAAATTTTTTAATTTTAATTAAGACTAACAATTAATTTCTTTCATAGTATGATTTCTAGTTATTCCTCATGGAAATGACATACCACTTGTATTTTATATACTTCAAATTTACTTCCAACTGTTTGGATATATCTTCATTTGCGTTTTATTGATTCTCAGCATTCCTGTAGTAATAAGATTTCCGAAACTCTACTTTTTGACATGGAGAGAAAAAATCTGTTGTGGACACCATAATACCTCCCACCATAGATTTCTTATCAAACAATGCAGGAACACGGACCACCACTATCAAGAAACGCTCATCCCTTTAAAAAATTATAACACATGTCAAAAAATTACATTTTTCAACTGTTGTTATGTTTTTTTTTTTTTAATAGGTTAGCAGATTTAAACGAAAATTTCAAAATATAATTTTTCGCGCTACTTGTATTGTATGTATTGCAACCATAGTTACTATGTATGTAAGTTACCTTTTATATTTGTTTATAATTTTTCCTTGACGATGGAACTTAATCATTTCACTTACATTCCTAGGAAAATAATCACCGACTACTTGGATATTTTAAATATTTAATTTTTAAGGGAATAAGATTTTTACATTACATAAATATTTATTTCTTATTAATATTAAATATTACAGTACTATTTGTAAATGTACAATTTTTAATAACTAAATTCTCATTTTCTAATAAATTTGTTTGTTCTTTTGTAAAAGAGAGAGTGCTATTTTGTTGTGGTAACGTTGAAGGTGAATTAGTTTGAGGAACTAAAGGTGTTTCTTTAGATGTAGAAGTAGGTTTTCAAATCTCAATACCAACAATACACCAATTTTTAAATAAACGTCAACAGAATGGTTTGTTTTCTTTTTACTGTTTAATATAGTAACATAGCAACAAACACAGGTAGCTTCGATTGAAAAATATAGTAAAAAAAGAATAATGTTGATGACAGATGTCAATCGGGCTATATTTTTTGAATACTTAAGCCTAATTTTTCAGTAGCGCGAAAAATATAATAAGTAACACGGAATGTACATACATCTTAACATCCTCGCAAGTTACTAGGACCTCGGCGTACGCCTCGGCCTAGTACAACTTCCTCAAATGTAAAGATGTATTTACATTCCTTTTTACTTAAATAGCTATTTCTTTAACGTGTTGTAATTCGTAAATGGTGACAGTAAGAGGAAAATGTTTCAAACAATAATTGTAGATAATAATATTTTAAACATTATTCTAAAAATAAAATTTAAATTAAACCATTATTTACTGAGATATTTTAAAATAACTTGATAGGGCTTCAAGTAAACTACCACTTCCGGTTATTGGATTATCACCAAAAACTAATCAGCTCACCTTAATATGAAATATTTCAGTTTTGTGAATAAACATTAATCTATGTGTTTCGTTGCTTATCACTTAGCTTATAATGTAATTATTTAACAGCAATTTAGAGATGACATTAAAAACTTTGAATTTATCCAGAAAATTGTGTACACTTTTAAATTTAGCATAAATAAAAACACATTTATAATGTCTGGTTTATAAAGAATTTAAACTCCACTTTATTTTACTAAATATACATCAAATTATACAAATGACAATCAGTTTATGACGGTAAGTCATAAAATAATTCTAAATGTTGTGTACTTATTAAAAACAAATTAATTTTCTTCAAAAGTAAATTTTAGTGATAGTTAAATTTCTTTATAAAACCGGACCGTAGTCTATCTAAATAACATCAGAATTATAATTACTTTCCTTTTATTACAGATTAGTACAACTATTAATTAAAAATTCAATTATATTTAATTTTTATTTATATTGAATGGCAGTTTTTATTGAATCGTAAAATTTTTCTTAATTATTCTTTAACAAGTACCTAAATCTTACTTATTTTATAATAGTTATTTGTGTATCTAGAGCAAAAAGTAGTCTATTGCCGCTCGCGCATGGACCATGCATAAGCGGCAAGGACACTTTCTGCTCGAGAAACACACACTATTTTTTCTACGACCGATTCAATAATGATTAAAAACTGGATGAAAATATTATATTTGCCATTTTCTGTTTGAACTTTTATTCCGATCCATTTTACAGTTAGCCATGTTAAACCGTTTCCAAAGTGATGGATACTGTTTCTTCTGTTATTTGTTTGAATCGCATGACAGATATTAATTTTTCAATTCAATTATGACGTTAAAATTTTGTGAAACATCATAAAATGATGGATAGTGACGAATGTGAAATGGAATGTACTCCACCACACATCAAAGAAGCTGCGAAGAATGTAATTTTAAATCAATTACTTGAAAAGTCGAAGAATAGGTATGAGAAGGAATATGCCTTGTTCAAACTAATTTGTCATAAAAATGTAAACTTGCTGTTATTATAAGATACTATTGTTAAATATTACCTATTATTATCATGAACTGTTTTCTTTGAAAATTAATTATTTTTCATAACAACTGTCCATTTTTCTATTCTATTAGATAAATTTATTTTTCCTATTTCACGTACACAAAGTCAATTTTGTGACACTGTTTTTCTCAAAAACAATGCTACAAAATTGAATTTTGTGCAACTGTTTTTGGGAAATTTATTATTTGTAAAATTGACAGTCTGTCAAATTTGGGACTGTCATTGCTCACGTAAAATTATTGAATCGGAGCCCCTGCGTCGGGGTTGCGGCCTGGGACCCGATAGGCCCCGCGGGCAAAGCCCCTTGATGACCAGTGATATATTAAACGTGCAGTACAATTTTATTTTTTTGAATTTTTAAACGTGAAATAGGAAAAGTAGTATGAACAACACGTGTTACAATGCCTAATTGTAACACTAGTTGTTCAATATACTATTGCAAAAATCTTATTGCCGCTTGGCAAGCAGCAATCGTCAATTTTCTGCTTTCAACTGACAGTAGGAAATGTATAATATCTGCTCGGTCGTAGAAAAAATAAATAACATGAGTATGTAGCTCTACGGGTGAAAATGAGAATCATTTTGATAACAATTGTAATACGCAAACAGACTTCGAGTAGGAAGACTTAATTAAAAACAGGCAAAATAAAAATAGTGTTAAATAGTTTGTTTGTCTCAAGTGTAATAAAACATTCACGGATAAATATTCGATAAAAAAGCGCACGAATGTGCATAATAAAACCAAATGTTCCTTTTGTAATATGTAAGAGTAAGCGCGAGTACAAAAGACATTTGACACTTCATACCGACATTAAAAATTTAACATGCCCTTATTGTAATAAAAAGTTTATACGAAAGAAACTTTGGGTATGAAATCACATTTAAATTTTAATCTGATTGAATGTATTATCTGTAACAAGTGGTTTTTACGACACGGTAATGTGTAAAAACATTAGAAAACTGACTTGAACCCTTGAGTGTCTCATGGGAGTTTTATGACTTTTTTATTTATATTTCGAATACTTATTGTTTATGTTCTGTGTATTTAACAGGAAAATAAAATTTATTTTTAAGTGTTGTTCTTATAATTTGTATTTGTAATACGTTAATTACTATAAAATACCCTGTGGCTCCACCATTATCATCCTTGAAGGCCGTGATTTGACAGCTGGTAACCGCACTTCACGCGCAAAAATATATCATAATACCGAGATTTGCTTTGAGTAGAGTGTCACACCCAGAAATGGGTAAATGATGTGATGATATATTGACAATTATCAACGTTTTTTGCGGGTTTTGATACACAAAAATCTATGTAGCATTTAATGAAATAAATTTTGTTATTTGTGAATACAAAAAATCATTACACGAGGGTTGTTATTTACCATGAAATTTTGTTTCGGAAACACAAGAAAATTGGTAAATTGACCAATTCATAACCGAGATGTAATATTAAACTAGGTAACTCATTTATTCAAAAGATTTCATTTCAATTGAATAACCCTTTCTAACGCCTGGAAATATATATTAAATATAAAAAAAGAACTTTTTTTTTATTATTCACTAAATATTCATGCAATACTTTTTAATGGTTATAATTACAGATAATATATAAAGCAATATTTGTATAAATGTTAAACAAAAAGTGATTCTTAAAAATAAAAATGTAGAACCAATAAATATTAAAAGGGTATAATAAAATCGACGTTTTTTTTGCCTTCATAAATCAAGTCATTTATAACCAAGTTGACGTTGTCTGAATTCAAATATTTTGTAACATTAGCAATAAATTTTTTAATATTTCGATTGCTAACAAAATACGGTAAAATATCAACAGACTTTTTAATCATTTCTTTTGCTTCAGCAACAAATTCCCTGAAAAAAATAATTAATTATAATTCTTGTAATTAAAAATTTTAAGAAACGTACTTGTCATTTTTAGACTGCTTCCTCAAGATAATAGAATATTTGGCTAATAAATAAGCATAATTCAAAACACCACAAATATACTCGGCATTTGTTTCTCCGTTAATTACTTTAATTAGCTCTAAATAATATTTCGCCATGTCGATGCATTCTTTAATTTGATCTGAAATAAAAATAGTTTCGATGAGATCTTGGACACTTTCAAAGTTGTTATAGCTTCTGAATTTTGTCGCCAGTAGCAAAAAATCTTTTTACGTAGTTATCTTAAATTTCGTAGAATAAAATATTTATGTATCTAAAAAGACACTTTAAGGTACTAGCAAGTTATTTGCGAGGAAAGTTGTTATATTATAGTTTTTATTAACAGAAATTATTAAAAATTTGTAGAAATATGAGTATACATAATGAAAAAAATAAAAGTCAAATTTTATTATAAAGTACTAGGACTTTAAAGTTTAATTTTTTGTACAAGTAGTCCGAAAATGTAACCTAAGGAACCAGAATGAAATAAAAGTAAATTATACGAAACTTGTTTCTCTATTCTGTATTCTGTACCGTTAGAAGTTGTTTATGTGTTTCATTTTTTTCCATAGTTAACAAAGTTATAGACAACGCTTTATGTAATCAGTATTCAAAAAGAAGAACACGAAAAGAAGGAATCTTAAAGCCTGAGATCAACAGTGACCGCAGGCATTACTATAATTACCAGTTCTTTCATAATGTTGTAAACAAACCCCGTAATACACTAAATAGAACTCGTTGTGATTGTGGAAAGTTTTCTTCATTAATCTATAACATGCATCCAGTAAATCCTCATCACCAACCATATGGAACATAGACAAATTGTGTTCAATTTTTTTGCTATTTGTAAAATATGCTAATGCATTGAACGACACGAAACAATCACTGCATTTTGCGCTAAGGCTGTTTTCCAGTGGAAACGCTTTTCCGTTACATCGAGGGCACGCCAGCGGTCGGAGTAACATTTTGTAACTTGAATCAGTGCATAGCGGACATGAGCAAGTAAACATATGTCTCTTTAATATTAATTGACGCTGTTCAGTTGTGTTGTATAAAAAGCTTTTTGTCAAATAGTTAATTGTTATTTCTGTTCCCTTTTTGATATCTTCCCTTGCTCTTACAATGCATGTAGTCCCATCAGAACTGCAAAACAATTTTTAAATATTAGTCAAAACAATTCCTCTACGATAACTTAAGATTGAATGAAGTTATCAATATCAACATGTTGAAGACCTATCAGGTATCTTGCGTATATCTCAATAAATAATTGAGTTAAAGTAATTTTTATTTTAATTAAAAAGATGTAAAATAATTTTAGCTATAAATATTTATATATTATTTCTACTTTGTACCGTTTAAAAGTTATTGTGTGGAAGTTTATGTAATCAAATTTTTAGGTATATTTCAGAAAATAAATGAGTTAGAGTAAATTTAGTTATATTCAAAAAGTTACAGACATACATACATACATAACGTCAAGCTATATCCCACTCAGTGGGGTAGCACGAACCCAGAGATACAATCAACCAGCGATCAATCTCTTCCAAACATTCCTATCTTGACACACCACTTTTGCTTCGTCCACATTCATAGTGCGTTTTGCAATAAACTATCAACCTAACCACTTATTCCTCGGCCACTCACAATCTCACCCGCATATATTAATTTCACCAACCTTTCATTCGACATTCTATCAAGATGGACAAACCATCTTAACTGACCCAGTCCCACTTTCTTAACATTCTTCTCAATCTCACACTCACCATACGCCAATGTATTCCGCATAGGTTCACATCTCGTATACCCACACACTCAGATGTCAAAAAATATTGCCTACAATTTTTTTTGAAGTTTTTTCTCTATTGTGTGCTGTTTAGAAATTTAAATTCGCGGGAAGTTGTGTTGGTAAACATCAGATTATTTTGCATTTTACCTTCGAACTGCATTTGGCAGACAAGAATGGTTCAGTAGAGCAATGGACACATAAATTCCAAAACCAGCCCCAGCATATTTCAAATCAAATAACTCGATGGGATAAAAATTAACCCTAACATCCCGTATGACAACGAAATTGCATTTACTTTGAAGCAAATACTTTACAAGCTGGCCGCCAATAAAGTTGTACAATTCCTCCAAGGAGCCTTCTGGACGATTCGGCTGCACGTACAGCCAATCAAAATAATCGGTGAAATTCTTCAGATAGATTACCATCCACACAGCAACCTACAAAATACTTATTATTTAGTCCATACCATTTGTATAATATACTTCCATTTCATACCTTTATCATTAATAGTAATTCAAGATTGGAAGTTTTATTCTTATGAGTTACTAGTTTATTTGCGAATGGATAATTGTTCGTTTTATTTCCGTAAACTGTTTCATCTTCAACAGTAGTTTTGAAGCCATCACGAGATGCTTGGAACAGGGTAGATAAACTTAGAGTCCATGATACACGCGTTAGTATTTTTTGGCTTGCGCCTAAACATTCCCAGCGGTGACCCAAGTCCCAAGCACCCTGACGGCAGCTGTCCGAGCAGTAGACATTGGTCGAGCACACCGCACACCTACAAACAATAGATATTTACATACCAAGTGCGGGAAGACATGAGGGCTTTATTTGCGTGAATACGTAGATGACGTCTTCCCACAGCAGCTTTGTCCAATACTTTTTGTAATAAACAAAATTATTTTTATGTTAAACTATATCACAATTGCATGTTTACCCGACTGACTTCAGTCCGGTAAATGGGACTTGACAGTATTATTTTATTCGACGTTCACATACAGAAAGCCACTATACCCACAGCCACTGTCACTTTCATTTACTTAATTTTTTCCAGTATTTAATCAATTGTCAAGTATATAAAATGCGTTCAGCTTCTTTAAAATTTGTTTGCAGGATCTGTTGTACCGCATTCGCAAATATTATTAATTGTGGGACTCATTTTTTAAATTTTTTACGCAAACAGTACAAATGTCACATTCGAATCTTCACCCTAATTTACGCCATCTTGGATTGGCCACGCCCCCATGTAAGATCCCAAATAATAATATTGTCTACAATTTTCCTATTTTGTACC
This sequence comes from Poecilus cupreus, assembly GCA_963942605.1. Lineage (NCBI taxonomy): Eukaryota > Metazoa > Arthropoda > Insecta > Coleoptera > Carabidae > Poecilus > Poecilus cupreus. The sequence goes on along the minus strand of OZ012733.1, from coordinate 4,780,480 downwards.
GTTTATTACAAAGAAAATGGTTAACTCTGAATCATGATTAAAATTCAATCCGATCGACAAATGTTTTTGTATGAACGTTAAACATGAAGTACGTGAGTATTTAAGTAGAAGCAATCATCATAAAATAATAGTTTCTATTTCACGTACACAAAGTCAATTTTGTGACACTGTTTTTCTCAAAAACAATGCTACAAAATTAAATTTTGTGCAACTGTTTTTGGGGAATTTATTATTTGTAAAATTAACAGTCTGTCAAACTTGGGGCTGTCATTGCTCACGTAAAATTATTGAATCGGAGCCCCTGCGTCGGGGTTGCGGCCTGGGACTCGATAGGCCCCGCGGGCAAAGCCCCTTGGTGACCAGTGGTATATTAAACATGCCGTACAATTTTATTTTTATTGTATTTATGAACGTGAAATAGGAAAAGTAGTATGAACAACTCGTGTTACAATGCCTAATTGTAATACTCGTATTTTGCGTAACTCGCCTGCGGCTCGTTTACGCAAACTATACTCGTATTACAAAAAGGGTCATTGTAACACTAGTTGTTCAATATACTATTTAAGTATAAACTGTGAAATTATACATACGGGATGCAAATTAGAGCTGACTTGAAACAAAAAGTGCAAGTATTCTTGTGATGTTGCACATGAACCGCTGCAGGCGAATACGGTTTCTCTATAAAGAGAACATCTCCCTTTTTGATTTCAGTGTTCGCCACCACATGTCTGCCAAGTTTTTTGGTGTACCTTAACAAACAAACAAAATTAATTTGAGCATAACTTTAAACGAATTACTTACTTGTAATCTACGACCTTAGCTGCATCCAAAAAATTAGGGTTATATCCAGCTTTTAAAGTTGGTTCAGTTAAAATAATATCATCAGGTTCGTTTTCAGTCGCCGGGGTTTCTATTTGTTCTTTCAGTTTACTTTTTATTTCCTTTATTGCATCATTTATTGTAGCTGATAAAACAAATTAATGAAGATAAGGAAATACTTAAATTGTCAAACTTACCAATTTGCACTTGGCCCATATTTAATTTACCGATGCATTCCTCAGCTTGTCGGAGGGATTTGGCTGCTTCAAAATTATTGTTTAATTTTAAGTAACATTTGCTTTGACGGAGAAATATTTTATACCGCAAATCTTTGGGAAACTCCGATTTTAAAGCTGTATTTATATCTTGCAAACATTCCTTTAAACATGGATCAAAACAAATTAACTAAATTTAATACCTTGCTTTGCTACCTTACCTCATATTTTTCAAGATCGAAAAGCACAGCTGATCTATTAGCAACAGCTAAGCCGAATTCTTTGCTGTTTCGAGGGGCTCGTGAAATACTGAGACTGTACAGTTTCAGAGCTTCGGCATAATTCATATTTGTATAACATTTATTTCCCTCCGCCCGTAATGTATTTGCGATGTTCATATTCTTTCCGGTGTCGTCTACGTTTCTTATGTCTTGCATTTGTTTCAATACGACTGACCTATACAATTATATTTACAAAATATGGCAACAATAAACAAAACTTTCATACTTACTTATCGATTTTATCGAAGTATTTAGTAAACATCTGTATTTCTGTTTCATTTTTGTTTACATGCATATCTGGCCACGACAAAAATATTATTATGGATTCTAAATCCATTTTACTGTATAAATTTAGAAACGTAACAACAAAATTAATTATAACTCTTAACTTATATACTTTCACAATGTTTACGCTGCAATTTCATTATCAAACATGTATCACCAAGCAGTAAACATATCCTATGAAACTACGACGTAAATTAATAGTAGGATGGTATTTCCCCAACGAATCTTTACAATGTAACCAACTTAAGAAAATTTTTATGTTTTCTCCATTTATATAATATGTATAAATACCAGCACAGTATATTCATTGATAGTATATCCCGGAAATACTGGACAGTAATGAATTATTTGGTTTCGGTTGTTTATGTTTAATGCTGGTACGTCTTCGTTTACGATTATATGAGCAGAAACGAATTATAAAATGATGTGCGGGTAGCTTGTAGTCTCCATAATTACAAAATCAAAGTTCATAGCCTTGAAAATGACTGATTTAATTACAAGAAATCTAAAATCCCAAAATTAGTGGGTAATAAAGAAATACGAAAATACTTCTCAAATGTAAACAAAGTATGAGAGTATTCCAGTGTTGCCAATAGAGTCAAAATAAAAATGAACAGTATTAATAAAATCTAAAACATCTTTATACCTGGTAAGATTTATAAGTTATAATATATTTTTCTTCATATTATTATATAAAATACTAATTATAAAAAAAATATTGATGGGGTGGAGACACAGATATCTAGTTTTATGTCAGATGGTGGAGATAACGTCAAATTTTGTTTACTTTCCAAATAGCAATTTCATAGATTTTCTAAATACAATTTAGTCATTTGACGTGCTCTTTGCATTAGGCTATACAATATGCTGTGCTGATATTTATTTGCAAACTTATAAATGTAGAAAATAGATCATAAAATTTTACTTAAGTTGGTTACATTGCAGTTTAGTTGGGGGAATAACGTACCATCCATTATGTTATATCTGCCTGGTAGTTGTACAGGATATGTGATAAGTTTGATAATGAAATTGCAGCGTAAACATTGTGCAAGTATATAAGTTAAGAGTTTTAATTAATTTTGTTGTTACGTTTCTGAATTTATATGATAAAATGGATTTAGAATCCATAATAATATTTTCGTCGTGGCCAGATACACATGTAAACAAAAATGAGTCAGAAATACAGATGTTTACTAAATACTTCGATAATATCGATAAGTAAGTATGAAAGTTTTGTTTGTTGCTGCCATATTTTGTAAATATAATTGTATAGGTCAGTCGTATTGAAACAAATGCAAGACATAAGAAATGTAGACGACACCGGAAAGAATAAGAACGTCGCAAATACATTACGTGAGGAGGGAAATAAATGTTATGCCAATCTGAAATACGCCGAAGCTCTGAAACTATACAATGTTAGTATTTCACGAGCCCCTCGAAACAGTAAACAATTCGGCTTAGCTATTGCTAATAGATCAGCCGTGCTTTTCGATCTTGAAAAATATGAGGTAAGGTAGCAAAGTAAGGTATTGAATTTAGTTAATTTGTTTTGATCCATGTTTAAAGGAATGTTTGCAAGATATAAATACAGCTTTAAAATCGGAGTATCCCAAAGATTTGCGATATAAAATATTTCTCCGTCAAAGCAAATGTTTCTTAAAGTTAAACAATCATTTTGAAGCAGCCAAATCCCTTCGGCAAGCTGAGGAATGCATCGGTAAATTAAATCTGGGTCAACTGCAAATTGGTAAGTTTGTTAATTCAAATATTTCCCAATCTTAATCAATTTGTTTTATCAGCTTCAATGAATGATACGATAAAGCAAATAAAAAATAAACTGAAAGAACAGATCGAAACCACGGCGACTGAAAACGAACCTGATGATCTTGTTTTAACTGAACCAACTTTAAAAGAAGGAGAGAACCCTAAATTTTTGGATGCGGCGAAAGTTGTAGATTACAAGTAAGTAATACGTTTAAATTTATGCTCAAATTACAATTTTTTTTTTGTTAAGGTACACAAAGAAACTTGGCAGACATGTGGTGGCCAACACTGAAATCAAAAAGGGAGATGTTCTCTTTATAGAGAAACCGTATTCTATTGCTGCGATTCATATGCATAAAGTTCATTTGAATATTTGTGCATTTTGTTTCAAGTCAGCTCTAAACTGCATTCCGTATGTATACTTTTACAGTTACTACTTAAAGTATTATTTTAGGTACGTTGTTATAAGTGCAGGGCTGGAATAAGCTTTCCCGCGAAGTTTATATACTAGTGATTACTTCAAATAATTTAGTGAACTCAATTCGTATTCTAGGGACCTCAAATGGTTCTTTATCTGTTGAACACTCACTAGCGAAAATTTTGACCCGTCATAATACCTCCCTCACATATATGTGCGGGAGGTAATGACAACATTTAGTATTTTAAGTTTTTACAAAAAATAATGTACAAACCTCTTGCGGGAAGCTGCCATCCTTGCATTATGTCTTCCTGCACTTGGTATTTCATAGTTATTTGTATCATTAGGTTGGAAACTGCTATTTGGATAGGACGAGCCGTAGGCGAGTCAAACAAATACGAGCACTCGCAAAATAGTTTCCAACCGAGGGATACACAAGATTTTTCGCGCCAACATTCATGTAAATTTAATTTATTATTCATTTCCTTTTTGAGAGGGAATTTTTGTATGTTGCTAACTTCACAATTATGTTTATTTTCCAATATCATAACCAAAAATATCTACATATTTTTATTTTGATTTTACACTGCAATTCAATTATAATTACTTACAAATATGTTTAAAATCCATAAATATTATGTTTTCTTGTATTGCAAATACTCAATTGTAGATATATTGCCATAAAGTCAATGTAATACTTTGACATTTCTAGCGTCAGAAGTTAGCTAAAATTAGTGAAGTGATGCCAACATAAAAAGTTAGCAATTTTTGTCGAACTAGTTCGACAAAAACATAATATCCGACCGCTTTAGAGATATGTAATTGTGTCAATGTCGGACGGCGGCGCGAAATAGTTATTTGTGTATCAAGTGCGGATAGAGCATTATTTGTTGCACGCGGCGAGAAATTGTTGATCGAGGCGAAGCCGAGATCAACAACTCGACAAGTGCACCGAACAAGCTCTATCCGACGAGATACACACAATATTTTTTCTACAATCGTTGACCAATGTCGAGCTGTGGAAAAAAATTAATTTTCAAAATTATCTTTGGTCACGCCTATAACAATTCAGTAAAATTGTAGTTACCCATGTCACCGTAATCATGACAACGTTTATAAACAAAATAAAAATTTTCAAAGAAATCATAATTTGACACATGGAGTACATTTGACATATATGGAGTACATTTGAGATAAAGTCTACAGAGTGAATACGTTTATGGTGATTAAGTTGAAGTGTATGTACGTATATGCCTGTATTTGCAATAGCAAGGTTATTACCAGAAAAATCCAATGCATCATTTACTTCTTTTACCTAATTTATTTTTGTTTTGTTTTTGTCGCACTAGTGCGACAATATGTCACTTTGTCGCCCTAGAGCGACAATTTTGAACATTTCCTAACCAAAAATGGAATAACAATGTCGATATTGTGCAACGATTGTAGAAAAATAAGTATTGTTTGTAGGTGTGCGGAGTGTTCGATCTATGTCTACTGCTCGGACAGCTGTCGTCAGGGTGCTTGGGACTTGGGTCACCGCTGGGAATGTTTAGGCGCAAGCCAAAAAATACTAACGCATGTATCATGTTCTCTAAGTTTATCTACCTTGTTCCAAGCATCTCGTGATGGCTTCAAAACTACTATTGAAGATGAAACAGTTTACGGAAATAAAGCGAACAATTATCCATTCGTAAATAAACTAGTAATTCATAAGAATAAAACTTCAAATGCCAAATTACAAATAGGGATAAAGGTATGAAATGGAAGTATATTATACAAATTGTATGGACTGGCAAGTAATAAGAATTTTGTAGGCTGCTGTGTGGATGGTAATGTATCTGAAGAATTTCACCGATTATTTTGATTGGCTGTACGTGCAACCGAATCGCCCAGAAGGCTCCTTGGAGGAATTGTACAACTTTATTGGCGGCCAGCTTGTAAAGTATTTGCTTCAAAGTAAATGCAATTTCGTTGTAGTGCGAGAAGTTATGGTTAAATTTGATCCCATCAAGTTGGTTAAGTTGGCTTATGAAGGGACTGGTTTTGGAATTTATGTGTCCACTGCTCTACTGAATCATTCCTGCCTGCCAAATGCAGTTCGAAGGTAAAAAAAAACTGATGTGCCTAACACAATCTCCCTCATATACAATTTCTAAACTATATCCAACTTGATCAACCTTATCATTTGATTAAATTCTGCATAAAATTGTTTAAACCAATGTTTCAACTGCTTTTATAATATTGACGCTGTTGACTTGATGATGACCAAATATATAAGTCGAAATCTATAGTCAATAAGATTAGTAATTCATTTACAATCAGCCTGCTCATCATTCCCAAATTTAATTTTAAAATGCAGACTGAAATGGAGCATTTTATTATAACATAGGTGACTCATTCCGAAGGCAGCGCACTGCAATCCAATCAGAACGTTCACTAAACTTAAGTGTCACTTGATCATAGTACCGAGGGAATTTGTGAAACATAACCTCCTGCGGAATTAAAGGCAACGCAATTTTTAAAAATTTATTTGAAACCATTTTAGTGGTGGGCTGGTTAAAATACGACCTAACCCTTTTTTAAGGTCTACCCTATTATGCACAAGAAAAAACTGATTTCCCATGTTAAACGCCAATGGCCAGATTTTAATGTTACATCCTGAATGTGCGGGAAATAAAAATTGGAAATAATAATAGTTCGCGTGTGACTAAAATTTCTGAAATTATTTTTGCAGTTTTGATGGATCTACATGCATTGTAAGAGCAGTAGGAGATATAAAAAAGGGAACAGAAGTAACAATTAACTATTTAGAGGACAGTTATTTTGCCAGCGAGATTACAGAACGTCAGTTAAAACTAGAGAGATATATGTTCACCTGCTCATGTCCGCCATGCGCCGATCCAAGCTACAAAAAGTTACTGCGGCCGCTGGCGTGTCCTCGATGTAGCGGAAAAGCGTTTCCACTGGGAAACAATCTTGGAGCAAAATGCACTGATTGTTTCATGTTGTTTGATGTAGAAGGATATGTTATAAATAGTAAAAGAATTGAGGAGTATCTCTCTATGTTTGAAATGGTTCGTGATGAGGATTTGTTGGACGCAAGTTATAAATTATTGAAGAAAACGTTCCACAAATACAGCGAGTACTATGTAAAATTTTACGGGTTTTGTTTAAAACATTATGAAAGAACAGGTAAGAATAATTAGGAAGAGTTTGATGAAAACATATCGTTGCGTTGCAAATATTGAAGATCTCATCGAAACTATTTTTATTTCAGATCAAGTTAAAAAGTGCATGGACATTGCAAAATCTACTGTAGATCCATTTAAAAATATTTACGGAGAAACAAATACCGAGTATATTTGTACTTTTTTGAGTTATATTTATTTATTAGTCAAATATTCTATTATCTTGAGGAACCAGTCCAAAGATGACAAGTACGTTTCTTAAAATTATTAAATACTAGAATTATAATATAATTAATTAATTAATTTTACAGGAAATTTGTTGATGAAGCAAACGCATTGATTAAGAAGTCTGTTGATATTTTACCGTATTTTATTAACAATAGAAATATTAAAAAATTCATTGCTAATATTACAAAATATTTAAAATCAAACAACGTCAACACAGTTATAAATGACTTTATTTTTGAAGATACAGACAACCTAATTATTCTACCCTTCTAATATTTATTCCTTCTACTTTTTTTAGGAATTACATTTTGTTTAACATTATCTTTATATAAATACATACATTTTACGGAATTATAACCTTTATATTTTATAATAGTATTGCATGAATATTTAATGAATAAATAATAAAAAAAGTTTGTATTGTGTATTATTCTTGTACTACTAGCATTTAAGGTCAATCATACGGGCTGAATATAGCGCAACATGAACATTACTTTTTTTGAAACAATATATCATTATTATAATAAATTAAACATATAATGTTTTATACCTACATTTGTAGATAAAAGTTCATAGTTTTGTAATAAATTTTAAATAGCTAATTTTGTTTACAAATTATACATGAACATAATTTTCAAAGTAGTAAATTATATTCCACACATTCCCATGAACGACTACTGTAATGCAAATAATTTGTATATTTATAAATATGATCGTCTAATAACATACTAAGATTATTTTTCATTTGAATTTACAGTTTTTGAGAAATAAATCAAAATTGAAAATAAATAAAATTTGTAAAATAAAATGGCGGCTTGCTATTTTATAAACTGCTTAATTAGTAATTTATTTCTTGAGTTTAAATCACGCCTTTTATTCGCTTGTCAAATAGCAACCCTTGAAAATCTTAGAGGAAGGGTAACTATTTTTCATATTATACGCCCAATCTTTCAATGCTGCAGCTATTTCTTCCTTTAATGTAGTTTCATCTAGATGGTAGATTCACGGAATTGCTTCCACACAGAGGTTTTTGAACGCACTTTATTTCGGGGGATTGTACCTATAATTGCTTCGTCGATTTCGTAGTTAGATTATTTCTTGGGAAACCGTGAGTTACAATTTTTTGTTGACATTTCGTTGAAAATTTTTAAGCTTTGTTTATTTATTTCTATTTTGTTACCTTTGTTGCTTAGTTGCACCTAAAATAATTCTTTGATGTTTTCTTGCTTTGTTTATTTAATTTCTATTTTTTCCCTTTGTTGCTTAGTTACGTTACAACTAGAATACCTCTTTAATTTTGATTTGTAAAATACGATTTTCTAGTTGAATCAATTTCGTGCTAGGTTTGATTTCCTATGGAAATTTACTGCCTGGAATATTTCGTTTTTATTGCTACTTGAAAATTGCCCCTCGTCTTCGACTCGGGTTCATTTTCGTAGCAATAAAAACTCAATAGTCCAGGCAGTAAATTTCCGGAAATCAAACCTAGCACTTAATAGATTATATATGAAAATACGCAGATATAAATTTCTACATTATTCTCTTCAGTTGTTATGTTAACGCGGTATTAAAGGTTAAGATTTCTATTTATTGACCACAGCGAGAATCTGCGCAAAATAGGATTATTTTGAACTAACTATCACTATTTTGCGGCAGTGCAGCTTTAAAAATAGTGATTTTCCGTTTTCGTGGTCCTATGCACCTGTTTTTGGAGGAAAGAAGATAAAGGAGAGAGCATAAGCTTATATTAGGGGCAAGGGGAATGTAACCTTGTGAGAGCAGACGCATGCAAGCGATGGTTCTGTTGGCGTTGGGATTTGCGCGGTACATACGTTCAGAAAAAAACCTGTACGGCTGCCAAATGCTGATAGTTGCTATGGGGGAAGCGGCTTCACTAGCGCTTGCTAACATTTTCTCCTTTATATTATTTTCTCAATGGTGGTGCTATTTAAGAAATTATTTAAAAAAAAAGAAGAAAAATAATTGCAATGAGCGATTCCGATAGTGATAAATTAGACAAAGAAGAATTGTGGAGTATTGGCGGTTTGGCAATAATGCCTGAAAAATCCAAATCCCGATATGAAAATACTAACCAAATTTTCAAGACAATAAACTTACCGTTCAATGAACGATATAGTTATTTAACGGTTTCAGGAGATTAAACCTATGTTTACATGCACAAAAGTTGGCAGGGTAAGTACTCTATGCTGTAAGGTAAAATTACCATACTGACCTGTCAAAACAGCCAAGAAACTGAAAATAAAACACAATGATAATATAACCCTATTTATTAATACACAGGGAAGTAAGCTATTCAGAGCTCCGCCTGCTGCGTTCCAAATATTTTCAGGCAATTCAGCATCGCCAAAATTCACTTTCTATCTAACCATTCTCTCCCTGTATGAATAAAGCGAGGCAAAAGAGACAATTAGCAACCGGTATCTCCATCATTATCTAACACTTCTGCGCGAGCGCATTTTAACTAAAGTTACAGTATATTCAATGATAGTATATTCGGTAAATTCTGAACTATAACGATTTATTTGGTTTCGATGGTTTACGTTTAATGCTGGACGAACGCTATTTGTTCTTAGGTTATCTAGGTGTTCATCCAAACAAACGATAAATAAACACGTCTTCTTTACTTAACGATTATATGAGTATTTGGAACGAATTATATAATAATGTGCAGGTATTTAGAAAAAGACCTTTCTATAACACTGTTTTGGAAACTGAGCATTCCACTACTAAAAATTGTTATGGAATCAGTAACATTCCATACGCGGCGTATGGAATATTTTCGACAAATCAGAACCGCTTATTAGCGCGACATATGAAGTATCTTGATTCAGTTACTATGGTTACGTCTATTTGTTTTAATTTGATTTATTTGAGTTTGACGTTTTCAACAGTTTTATATTTGTATTTTTGTATAATTTCCAAAACCTTTTTATAGAAAGTATAGTCTACAACATGTAACGGAATGGCCTATCCCACGCTCGCAAACCGTAACCCTCGCCTTTGGCTCGGGTTGCAAACTTTTTGCTCGCGTGGAATATGTGCCATTCCATTACTTGTTGTAGAATATACTATTTTAATTACAAGAAAACAAAAAACACAAAAATTAATAAATACGAAAATACTTCAATTTGTCAAATGTAAACAAAGTAATCAAGTATCTATAGAGTCAAAATAAAAATGAAAACATTTTAGTGATAACATGAATTGTTTGTTTGAATGGATACATTATAAAAAACAACGCAACAACCACAATAAAAGACATTCAAGACAGGTTACTTTGTTTAGTAAACATTTTAATCAATTTCAGCAACTGCGTACCGTATATTTTTTATTTATTATATACGGTACAAACTTGTTAACGTTTGACCGAAATCTGGTATTTACGATACGTATACCTAATCAAACACGTAACTTATTGTATCAAAAGTTATGTTTTAATCATATTATTTATCAGTTTAAATTTATTTATTTTAATTAATTGTTTCGCCTTCCAGGAGGCGGAGCATAGATTCGCAAGAAAATCTGACACTTTACAAAACATCAAAGGTGCTGACAGGAAGTGCTAATAGTTACCCTTGTGATTCTTCTTCCTCTAAAATCTTAGAGTTGTTATATGATAGCACTGCACACCCAAAATTATATTCTTGGAAGTGAATAAATGGCGTAATGATTTAAACTCAAGAAATCAATTAGTCAAGCAGTTCCTGACATAGCTAGCCGCCATTTTATTTTACAAATAGCGAGCTATGATTAGAATAGCCAATAATTTTGAAAGACACTTTATGATTTGCAAAAGGTTTCGTATTAATTGACTCAGTCTTTTTGGCGTCCTGAAATGTATATTTAATTGCAAGTACAAGAATACACATATTTTTTTTTTTTTGTTCATCCACGAAATATGCATGTAATACTTTTATAATAGTTATAATTACGGATAATAATAATATAAAGCAATGTTTCTTCTATAAAGATAATTTAAATAAACAGTTATTCTTAAAAAATAGAAAACGTTAAAGAAGTAAACATTAGTAGGGCATAATAAATTCGTTGCATTCTTTGTCTTCAAAAATCAAGTCATTTATAACAACGTTGTTTGAATTGATATATTTTGTTATATTAGCAATGATTTTTTTAATATTTCTATTGCCAACAAAATACGGTAAAAAATCAACAGACTTCTGAATCAATGCTTTTGTTTCATCAACATATTTCCTGCAAAATAAATAATTATTTATAATATAATTCTTGTATTTAATAATGAAAAAAAAACCTACTTGTTATTTTTTGATTGTTTCCTTAAGGCATTGCAACATTTCGCTAATAAATAGATATAATTTAAAAAAGAACAAACATACATGCTATCTAATTCTCCGTAAATATTTTTAAATATCTCAAAAGTAGATTTCGTAACATGCACGCCCTTTATAACTTGATCTGAAATAAAAATAGTTTCTATGAGGTCTTGAATACTTTCAAGTTGTTATTGCTGGTGTGAACATCTTCGCTGTCAACCGGCAATTTTAAAAAGTCTCAAAAGTGGTAATTCTTCGTACTTTTAATTTTGATTTGGCATAGCAAATTGATATGCATACATGGGAATTGGTAGAGTTCCAAATATTCTTTCATAAACAACACGGGAAATAAACAAATTAATTTCTATTTTATAAAATGCTCCAAGCTCCAACAATATTTGCAACGTCAATAACGTATTTCTCGTGTGTTTCAATATAGTTATTTACGATACAAGTACGTAAAGCTAGTCTTTAGTCACGAATGGGTCAATTAAAACACGAGCGTATTTTTATTTATGAAGTAAGATCACAATATTAATATTAATTTTTTTGCAAATTTAGCGTGTTTAAAATTTTTTATCACTCGTTGCTTGGCAACCCGTGACTGCTCGTGACTAATGGGATCGTGTTACTAAACAACCATTTTACAAACTTGAAACAAACAGTTAAACATCAATTTTACACACTATCGTAGATAAAAGAACTTTTAATTCGCAACGCAACTTGTGGAGGTTAAAGTGGTTAATGCCATTCTTGTTTTTGGGTGGGAGGAGTTACCGCGCATTCCTATAAGGGATGCATATCGTTTTGAACTGTCCAGATTATTCAAAATAATGTTTAAAAAACATTTCACGAAAATACAAATAACGAAATAGTATTCCACAACAAGTAATGGAATGGCACATATTCCACGCGAGCAAAAAGTTTGTAATCCGAGCCGAATGCTTGGGAAAAAAGCCAGTGGTTTTTTTTTTTTTTAATATTTTACTCCTCCAAACAATAAAAATAAGCAACTGGATAAAACGGAACAGAAAAGTTAAGAATCACTACCGTTGAGAAAACTTATAAGATTTTTACCGAAAAAGCAATCCTGGCTGATGATTCCAGGGCACAATAGACAACATATTCCACATGATGTTTACTGTGGCAGCAAAAATATTAATGATTTAATTACCTGTTTTTAAATAATGTGTTAAACAAACCGCGTAATATATTAAATAGAACGCGTTGTATTTGTGGAACGTTTTCTTCATTAATCCATAGCATGCATCCAGCAATTGCTCATCACCAACCCTTTCAAACATAAAGAGATATTCATCAATTTTCTTCTTATTTATAAAATATCTAAATGCATTAAACGATACGAAACAATCACTGCATTTTGCACTAAGGTTGTTTTCCATTGGAAACGCTTTTCCGCTACATCGAGGACACGCCAGCGGTTCGAATAACATTTTGTAATTTGAATCAGTGCATGGCGGACATGTGCAAGTGAACATATACTTCTCTAATCTTAATTGTCGCTCTTCAGTTGTGATGTCAGAAAAGCTGTTTGCCAAATAGTTAACTGTTATTTCTGTTCCCTTTTTGATATCTTCCCCTGCTCTTACAATGCATGTAGTCCCATCAAAACTGCAAAAATAATTTTAAAAATATTAGTAAAATTATTTGTCCACGATAACTTAAAATTTAATGAAGTTATCAATGTCAAATTTAGTTTTTACATGTACATGTTACTAGCTGATTAGATTTTGGGACCAATAGGGTATGTGACCAATTTTTTTTCTGACATTATATGATACTAGGATACGGATGGTGTACGTATTGGTGGACGTATAGTGCCTGCGTTAGCTTATGCGGATGATGTTGTGTTGGGTGAAACTGAGGAGCAATTGAGAAGAATGATTGTAAGCATAAATGAAGTAGGGAAAGGTTTAAATCTGCTGTTGAATGTCGATAAATGTAAAGTGTTGTTTGAGAAGAATTATTTGGTGACTGATTGTAATGTTTCAGTGAATGGTGTGAGACTGGAACAAGAGAATGAATTTGTATATTTGGGTAGTATGTTCTCGAGGGATGGACGTATTGACCGGGAAATTGAAATGCGAGGGTGCAAGGTATTGGGTGCTCTGGGTACATTTGCTCAAAACGTAAATGTATCTAGAGATGCTCGATTGAGTGTTTATAATGGTGTAATAGTGCCTACATTGATGTATGGTTCAGAATGTTGGATGTGCATGAAGAAGCATAAACGACGTAAAACTCAGTTAGTGTTTCAGTATTCATTCAAAAATGTTATATATGTGGGAGATTTATGATATCAGATTATTAAAATAAATATATTATCACACCTTTTACCCATTAAGGGTGTGGCACTCTGCTAACGCAGATCTCGGTAGGTGATATATTTTTGCGTATGAAATGCGGTTACCAGCCGTCAAGTCATAGCCCGCAAGGTTGTTAGTGGGGGTAAATAAATAAATGAGTTGGAGTAAATTTAGTTATATTTTACCTTCGAACTGCATTTGGTAGGCAGGAATGGTTCAAAAGAGCAGTGGACACATAAATTCCCAAACCAGTCGGATTATATTTCAAATCAGGCAACTTGTCGGGATACAAATTAACCCTAACATCCCGTATGACAAAGAAATTGCATTTATTTTGAAGCAAATACTTTACAAGTTGGCCGCCAATAAAGTTGTACAATTCCTCCAAGGAGCCTTCTGGGCGATTCGGTTGCACGTACAGCCAATCAAAATAATCGGTGAAATTCTTCAGATAGATTACCATCCACACAGCAACCTACAAAATACTTATTATTTAGTCCATACCATTTGTATAATATACTTCCATTTCATACCTTTATCATTAATAGTAATTCAAGATTGGAAGTTTTATTCTTATGAGTTACTAGTTTATTTGCGAATGGATAATTGTTCGTTTTATTTCCGTAAACTGTTTCATCTTCAACAGTAGTTTTGAAGCCATCACGAGATGCTTGGAACAGGGTAGATAAACTAAGAGTCCATGATACATGCGTTAGTATTTTTTGGCTTGCGCCTAAACATTCCCAACGGTGGCCCAAGTCCCAAGCACCCTGACGGCAGCTGTCCGAGCAGTAGACATAGATCGAGCACACTGTACACCTTCAAACAATAGTAATTTACTTGTTACTCACTTGTAAACACCATTTACCCAAGCTCTCTATTGCCTTTGAAAATGAATCTTTACAAGTTACTAATTGACCCAAATATGGAATGGTTAGTACAAATGTTTTATGATAAAATTTTTATTTTTAGGGTGGTACGGTATTTATGACACGCCCGACAGCGGTTATCAAGTTTAATTTACCTAGTGTGTAACCACTCTAAAATTTGGTAGGTATCAATAAGCTTTTAATATTATAATTAAAAATTACATTCCATTTGGTTGCAGCAGTGCGTAAAACATTTATACGTAAGGTAAAAATATACATACGGAATGCTGTTTAGAGTTGATTTGAAACAAAAAGCACAAATATTCATATTTATTTTTTCTTTTTGTATATGCATTGCACCAATAGAATACGGTTCCTCTATAAAAAGAACATCTCCCTTATTGATTTCAGTGTTGGCCACCACATGTCTTCCAAGTTTCTTTGTGTACCTTAACAAACAAAAATTTTAATTTGAGCATAAATTTAAACGTATTACTTACTTGTAATCCACAACTTTAGCCGCATCCAAAAATTTAGGGTTCTCTCCTTCTTTCAAAGTTGGTTCAGTTAAAATAATATCATCAGGTTCGTTTTCAGTCGCCGGGGTTTCTATTTGTTCTTTCAGTTTACTTTTTATTTCCTTTATCGCATCATTTATTGTAGCTGATAGAACAAATTGATTAAGATTGGGAAATATTTGAATTATCAAACTTACCAATTTGCAGTTGACCAATATTTAATTTACCGATGTAATCCTCAGCTTGTCGGAGGGATTTGGCTGCTTCAAAATTATTGTTTAACTTTAAGTAGCATTTGCTTTGACGGAGAAATATTTTATATCGCAAATCTTTGGGATACTCCGATTTTAAAGCTGTATTTATATCTTGCAAACATTCCTTTAAACATGGATCAAAACAAATTAACTAAATTTAATACCTTGCTTTGCTACCTTACCTCATATTTTTCAAGATCGAAAAGCACAGCTGATCTATTAGCAATAGCTAAGCCGAATTGTTTGCTGTTTCGAGGGGCTCGTGAAATACTAAGGCTGTACAGTTTCAGAGCTTCGACATTATTCAGATTGGCATAACATTTATTTCCTTCCACCCGTAATGTATTTGCGACGTTCTTATCCTTTACGGTGTCGTCTTCACTTCTTTTGTCTTGCATTTGTTTCAATACGACTGACCTATACAATTATATTTACAAAATATGACAACAATAAACAAAACTTTCATACTTATCGATTTTATCGAAGTATTTAGTAAACATATGCACTTCTGATTCATTTTTGTTTATAGACATATTCGGCCACGAAGAAAATATTTGTATGGTTTCTGAATCCATTTTACTGTATAGATTTAGAAACGTAATAACAAAATTAATTACAACTCTTAACTCGTATAAATGTACTTCCACAACCAATGTTTACGTGGCACTTTTTATCATTCCTTACACATCACATATCCGTTGCAACTACGACGCAGATACAGCTAACGGTTGACATGTAATTCCCCTAACTAAGCTTTGCAATGTAACCAACTTGAGCAAAATTTTATTATTTATTTACCACATTTATATATTTGCAAATAAATAACAGCACAGCATATTGTATATTCTAATATAAGGAGCATGTCTAAAGACGAAATTATATTTAGACAATATCTGAAGTTGCTTTTTAGAAAGTAAATATTTAATGTCAACTTCGCTTCATCGATAAAGTAAATAACTATTCGTCCAAAGTTAAAACCGCTAAAATTTGAATTTAAAGTCTCAAACAATTTTGAGGTAATAAACATAACTTAACGAAATGACCCAGATGTAATAATAAAATAGGTAACTCATGTATTCTTAGATTTTCATATCATAATATTTGGATTATTTTTCCAAATATTTAATATTTTTCGTTGTATTTAAGTATTTATGTCGTTATAAGACATGTAAATGAGATCAATACTGTGCGATATAATATATTCACACTACTATTAATACTTTTTAGCACTACTATACTTATATTTAAACACTATCTATTCAATATAATATAAAAAGATACAACCTCAATAACATAAAATATACTTGTAAATTTGAAAACAAATCACCTTTGATTTCATTCAAATCAGACAATTTACTGTTATTTTAATTTGAAATTTTACACCCACCAAAAAATAATGGCAAAAGAGGTGAATTGTAGAAATCTTTTTAATTAATGGAACCTTTAAATTTATTCCATAAACTATAATCATGTATATATAGTCTTCGGTACTGAAAGAATGAACTACACTTTTGTTAATGTGTTCGGCGGTGATATAATGAAACTGTGGCGCCAGCTCCGCATATTTATTTTCCGCGATTATGAAAATATCTTTGCACACTTAACCTAGCGCAGGAGTTCCCAAAGTGTACGCCGCAGAGATGAAAAAAGGGCCTTCGCGAGGCACTCCAGCGAACGCGAGCAGAATATTCTAGATTATAATGTACAATTAGAAACGGCGTTGAAATTAATGGAATATTTTATCTAGACTAGATCGTTCCCGTAGCTTGTAGAACTTTCTAGTTTCTAGAAAAATAATGCACATATAATAATCCAGAATATTGAACTTTCGTAAAGTTTATAAAGCTTTCTAGTAGGCTTATACAGCATACTATCGGACATTGTTGAAGTTTCGCAAAATATCTATGTAGGTGGGGCAGCTAGATATCAATCAAAAATCAATATCCAACTCTGAGTTCAAAAACTGTAAGAGTCCTCATTCCATTTACGATAACCTATTTATGCGAAACCGGATTGTGAGCTGTACTGTAGCTGTAATAAAAATCAGCTGTGGGCTTCACAATACCTCCCGCCATAGATTTCTTATCAAACAATGCTAGAACACGGACAATCACTTTCAAGATCACTCATCTATTAAAATTTAGTTTAATGATATTTTTCCACCTTTTTTTTGTTTTTTCAAAATGTACAGGTTAGTAGATTTAGATTTAAACGAAAATATCATTTTTCTTCAACGTGTTGCAATTTGTAAATAGTGACAGTATAAGAAAATTGTTACAAAGAACCATTGTAGATAATAATATTTGAAATATTATTCTAATGTCGAAAATTGTCATTAATCCATAATTTACTGAGATATTTCAAAATAACTTGATAGGGCTTCAAGTAAACTACCACTTCCGGTTATTGGATTATCACCAAAAAGTAATCAGCTCTTCCAAAGGGGATATATTTGATATATACAAAATAACAAAATTTTTAATTTAGTAGTTTTTGAGAAATTATAACTCTAGAGATCCACACAGACTGACAGACAGACAGACATAGACATCATCGCGAAACCATTAAAATCGTATTCTAGGGACCCAATAATTTGCTCATCCACTGAAAACTCACTACCGAATAATGTGTTATTTGCACTTTTCTTGTACATGCTGCTAATTTTGAGTAAAACTAAATTATATATTTCAATAATCTTAGTTACAATGGGAACAAAAACTAAAACATTAGTAGTGTGTAAAATTGATGTTTAGTTGTTAGTTTTGAGTTTGTAAAACGGATGTTTAGTAACACGAGATCTCATTAGTCACGGGTTGCCGAGCAACAAGTGATTGAAATTTTTAAACACGCCAAATTTGCAAAAAATTTGTTATCATGGCAAACTTCTCAATTAATATTGTGATCCTAATTCATAAATAAAAGTATTTTTTTTATATTTATTAGGTTTTTTCATTATATCGTAGATAAAATATT
The DNA here is from genome assembly GCA_963942605.1 of Poecilus cupreus. Classification (NCBI taxonomy): domain Eukaryota; kingdom Metazoa; phylum Arthropoda; class Insecta; order Coleoptera; family Carabidae; genus Poecilus; species Poecilus cupreus. The sequence goes on along the minus strand of OZ012733.1, from coordinate 4,762,028 downwards.
GTACGATACACATACGTAAAGCGTCTTTAGTCACTCAGGGTCTTAAAACATTCGTGACTAAAGACTACCTTTACGTACTTGTATCGTAAATAACTATTAATATCTAGGGCTGGTACCACGAGCTCTGTTTTTGGGTGTTTTAAGAGCAGTGTTTTAAGCTCGGTTTTAGCGCTGTACCATGTTCTAAAATTATATGATAAAAAATACTTCAAATAAAAGTGGTAGATACTATATTTCTCTGTATTCTATTTGAAGCATTTTTTTACAAAATAATTTTAGAACATTATACAGAGCTATAACAGAGCCTAAAACACTGCTCTTAAAACACTCAAAAACAGAGTTCATGGTACCAGCCATGTGTCAAACGTATAATAATATTTGTATTATTAGTTAGAAAGTTTTGAAGACTAGATGTTAATTAATTTCTATTTAAAAAAAAATGTGCATGATTTATGTCATTGTACACATATTTCGGCCAGAGCTCCGGAATAAAATACAACCTCTAAGTACGCCGCTAACTAAAAAGTTTGGTAAAGTTTGGGAACCCCTGACCTAGCGAGAGCTAACGTAAACCATGAACTTAAAAAATCTGGGCAAATTTTGACATTTGGTAGTTAGTGTTATCGCGTATGATGTGTGCTGTTCGGTACAATACGATTAAAAATGCCGTTCTGCTGCATTTGCAAAAATAAAATTAATCTGCACAAGTTTCCAAAAGATGAAGTGCGAAGAAACTTGTGGATAGCGAAATTAAAACTTCAAAATGTGAAACCAAAAACTTTTATTTGTTCCAAACATTTCAAAGAAAATGATTATCTGACGGAAGGCTATAAAACTGGTAAGTGCATATGTATATGAATAAATACGAGTATATAGGTGGTTTATCTGCATAATAATGACATACAAAATTTTTTTCAATGATTATATTTATGCATCTTTTTAAAATACAAATTTTGATATATTTTCTAGATTTCAAATCATATTCTAGTCAGCTATTCTTACTTGTTTATCTTGGTTACGTGATTTATAACCTAACCACGACAATGGGAGTGTTCAGCGGTCATATAGTGAAACTGTGGCGCCAGCTCTGCTTACTTTTTTCTGCGATTATGAAAGTATCTTTGTACACTTCCCAGCATAAGCTAGCGTAAACCATGAATTTTAGAAAATCTACGACAATTATTGACATTTGGTTGTTTGTGTAGGCATATGCTCTGTGGACCGTACGAATAAAAATTCCGCATTGTTACATTTGCAATAATGAAATTAACTTGCACAAATGTCCGAAAGATACAATTCGATTATCAACATCTGATAACCGAAATCCATTATCTTCTAATTCATTTGGAAGTGCATAGAGTATAGAAATTGTGGGTACAGGAATTAAAGCTGCAAAATATTAAAGAAAGATGTCATTCTCTCATTTAAAACCTACCGTTGTCAGCAATATTGCGAAACCAAGAAATAAGTTTGTAAAAATTTAATGATAATTTGAAGTTAAGGCCATTATAGTATATTGTAATACAAGTGTGGCAATGCTGTCATTGCAAAACGAATACGATATTATATATATATATATATATATATATATATATATATATATATATATATATATATATATATATATATGAGAGTAGATTCATGTAGTTTAACTGTCGAAATTTAAAGAAATCATACTTTAAGTCCAGATAAAACGATCCTATAAAAATTCAGATTTTACGCTACTGGAAGTTTTTTTGAACACATGAGATTTAACTGGGACATACGAGCAAATCTGCGACCCGTAAAATTATATAAAAAAATATTGCGTGCAATAGCATCTCTTCGTCCTATTCACATTAAATGGCCAACAGTTTTAGTATAATTCGACAAGTTCTCTATAACGTAGCACGTTTCCCAAAAGAGTGCCATAACATAATTTATTATACGTTATGGCACTGCCATAACATATAATTCATTATGCGTTGTGGCACTGCCATAACATATAATTTATTATACGTTGTGGCACTGCCATAACATATAATTCATTATGCGTTGTGGCACTGCCATAACATATAATTCATTATGCGTTGTGGCACTGCCATAACATATAATTCATTATGCGTTGTGGCACTGCCATAACATATAATTTATTATACGTTGTGGCACTGCCATAACATATAATTCATTATGCGTTGTGGCACTGCCATAACATATAATTCATTATGCGTTGTGGCACTGCCATAACATATAATTTATTATGCGTTGTGGCACTGCCATAACATATAATTTATTATACGTTGTGGCACTGCCATAACATATAATTTATTATGCGTTGTGGCACTGCCATAACATATAATTTATTATACGTTGTGGCACTGCCATAACATATAATTCATTATGCGTTGTGGCACTGCCATAACATATAATTTATTATACGTTGTGGCACTGCCATAACATATAATTCATTATGCGTTGTGGCACTGCCATAACATATAATTTATTATGCGTTGTGGCACTGCCATAACATATAATTTATTATACGTTATGGCACTGCCATAACATATAATTCATTATGCGTTGTGGCACTGCCATAACATATAATTTATTATACGTTGTGGCACTGCCATAACATATAATTCATTATGCGTTGTGGCACTGCCATAACATATAATTTATTATGCGTTGTGGCACTGCCATAACATATAATTCATTATGCGTTGTGGCACTGCCATAACATATAATTTATTATGCGTTGTGGCACTGCCATAACATATAATTTATTATGCGTTGTGGCACTGCCATAACATATAATTCATTATGCGTTGTGGCACTGCCATAACATATAATTCATTATACGTTGTGGCACTGCCATAACATATAATTCATTATGCGTTGTGGCACTGCCATAACATATAATTCATTATACGTTGTGGCACTGCCATAACATATAATTTATTATACGTTGTGGCACTGCCATAACATATAATTCATTATGCGTTGTGGCACTGCCATAACATATAATTCATTATGCGTTGTGGCACTGCCATAACATATAATTCATTATGCGTTGTGGCACTGCCATAACATATAATTCATTATACGTTGTGGCACTGCCATAACATATAATTTATTATACGTTGTGGCACTGCCATAACATATAATTCATTATGCGTTGTGGCACTGCCATAACATATAATTCATTATGCGTTGTGGCACTGCCATAACATATAATTCATTATGCGTTGTGGCACTGCCATAACATATAATTCATTATACGTTGTGGCACTGCCATAACATATAATTTATTATACGTTGTGGCACTGCCATAACATATAATTCATTATACGTTGTGGCACTGCCATAACATATAATTCATTATGCGTTGTGGCACTGCCATAACATATAATTCATTATGCGTTGTGGCACTGCCATAACATATAATTCATTATACGTTGTGGCACTGCCATAACATATAATTCATTATGCGTTGTGGCACTGCCATAACATATAATTCATTATACGTTGTGGCACTGCCATAACATATAATTTATTATACGTTGTGGCACTGCCATAACATATAATTCATTATGCGTTGTGGCACTGCCATAACATATAATTCATTATGCGTTGTGGCACTGCCATAACATATAATTCATTATGCGTTGTGGCACTGCCATAACATATAATTCATTATACGTTGTGGCACTGCCATAACATATAATTTATTTTACGTTGTGGCTCTGCCATAACATATAATTCATTATGCGTTGTGGCACTGCCATAACATATAATTCATTATACGTTGTGGCACTGCCATAACATATAATTTATTATACGTTGTGGCACTGCCATAACATATAATTCATTATGCGTTGTGGCACTGTATGAAGCACCGTTTGTTTATTTCTGGTATAAAACATTACCTACGTCATTAAGGTATTATAAAATTCAGACCTCGCTTTGGAGGAATTTTTAACTCAGACTTTCACATTTGGTCTTATATTTTTATGTACTTCAAGATAAAAAATATCGTGGAATAGCCTAGGTAGTTGTGTGCATCAGGTTAGGTTAGGTCAGGTTAGAAATAAAAATAATACTGATTCTTCTAGATGAGACGGTTTTTAAAGAAAACATATTTTTTCACGACATGGTAGGAAACCCACCGTTCTTCTCCCGAAATAGTGAGGAAAATGTGTTGTTCCTCTCTAGAGAGGAAAATATAGAAGTGTTACCAATATGAATGTTATTTAAAAAATATATAAATTCCTAATTTGATTGAAAATCCTTATTTTATTGATATGCATAATTTTATTTTTCGTACAATTATGTCATATTTTTCTTTTTCTTATTAAATCACAATTTGACAACTTATTAAAGATATTTAAGATTGGTCCATTGGCAACACTGCCACATCGCCTTGTGTCAGATATCAGATAACCTAACTTTTACCATGTCAGTTGTCAGTTGTGTTCTCAAAGTGTATTTTAGGTCCGAGCAAATCGTTTTTAGAAACATGTCGTTAAAAAATATGTTGTGTCTAACACGAGAGGAAAGCTCTTCTTCCACTCTCGTTCGAAATGCCTCACTCGCTGCGCTCATGAGGCAAACTTCGAACTCGAGGGGGAAAAAGAAACGCTTTCCTCTCTAGTTTGACAAATAACTATTAAATACTGACATTGATGTTGGAATAGTTCACTTGATATCTCGCGTTGGTTTTGCTTTCGGGTTGCTCCAGGTTACTCCTGGAGATGTTGTTCGCGATGACATGGATGACGTTGCTGCTACTCGAAGATACTGCACTGGGAGGTCCAGAGATCTGAAAGGAAATAATACTTTTGTCAGTTCATAAATAAATTGATATTATTTCAAATAACATCTTGAGGCTTTACAAAATTGTAGCAAGAATTGTAGATAGATAAATTTAAAGAAAATGTGTAATCTGTCATTTAAAATGCTCTAAAATTATAAGGTTTTTAATGATATTTTATTTTATCAGTGGCTTTAGTTCATGTAGAAGAGATTATGTAAAATCGGCAATAACCTAACATAAAATAATTAACGAACTTTTGTGGTTGTCGAATGAGACTTACAACTGTCCAGGGCTACAAATACGAAAGATCTTATTCTTCCAGGTTCCTCTACGTCTGCTGAACATCTCTGGATTCTTCACTTCATTTTACCACTTATTTAAATGCTGGATGGCGGCGGTGTGTGAGAAAAAAGATACACTCACATGGAATTCGAACACTGATGTCAAATTATTGAGTGAGATATATCCTAATAGCCTTTGTACTTACAATTAAATGAAATTCTACAGTTGATGAACAAAAATACAGTCACTGGAATAATTTCGAGTAAAAAATAATATGATGATGAATTGAACTAGCAGTAAATTTTGAAAGATATTCTAACTCATGATTGCAAAATACAAAGTTGAACTATTAAATAATGATTAATTCTAGTCCAAGAGATGTTTGAATATTTTAAGATGTATATAATATTATTAGGTACTCGTAAATAAAATATTAAATATTCGAATGGTGAATAAACGGAATACGTCCCAATTTTTTGTACCTGTTTCGTTTGAAACTCGTAGATAATTAATTCAGCATTGATTTTTATATGAAACATCTTTCTTTAAAATAATTAGTACAGTCTCGGCAACACTAAAACGACAGAAAACTCAATAAACTAAATCGTTCTGTCTAATAGTAGTAAGTACTAAATAATTATTTTTTTAGGATCCATATGTAATGGACATAAAAATTGGACCCGCACATTCTTCGAGTCAGAAGTGTGCAAGTTGACAGCTCGACACACCATCTACCAAAAAAATGATGACAATAGATCCTTCAGCACCTTCCGAAGAGGAGCGTCACCTTCAAGCAGTTATAAAACTTTGCTACATGTAATTTCGAGAATAGCAGCTATGCAGGTGCACCGCCGATGACCGATTGGAAGACTATTAAATCAAGAAATGAAGTGATATATACAATAATTTTGTTCTTAAACGGACGAGATGTTCGACAGAGACATAGATTACATGCAATTATAATTAAATTTGAACAGTCTGAATATTTTAAAAATAATGAAGTTGTTGGGAACAGTATTTTTATGATTTACGATGAAACTAAAGTTGTGATCTGTATTATCGATTTTGCGAAGATAAACAAGGTTTCTGAGGGAGAGTATGTCACACATACGAAGCCCTGGACGCATGGAAATCATGAAGAAGGCTTTCTTTTTGGTCTGGAACTAATTTCGGTAAGATTTTGTGTTCCAGGTGTTGGAAGAGATCCGGTTTTCTGCTCTGCACAGAGACAATATTCCTAAGAGTCAATGCATCCCAGAAGTTGAAAGAGAAGTATCCAATGCGCAGACGAATCTTCAGATTTCGTGGATTTAATTATGGCTCATCCTCGGTGCTGTAAATTGACAACTGCAGCCACATCGAGATGTGTAGACTTGTAACATTAATATTTGGGTGAATAACGAAATGATATATTTGTTTTGTTTGACTAATTACTTGAGTATTTAAAGTAATCTACAAGCGAGAGAATTATGGCTAACAGACGACCAACTTAACATAAATGTTTACGAATAAATATTTTTCTACAGCTACATATACAGCACGTATTCATTAAATAATGTTATGGCTACAAAATAACAGCAAATATAAATAGTATATAGGAATATTAAGACATCCGCTCTATTTCCTAGCATAATATAGAATTATCACAGCCATTTTGTCAATGAAATTTGAATAAAATTTTGCAAAATAAACACAATAAAAACATTATTTTAAAATGGAAATCGTCCAGAATCACTTTGCTCTGCTTTCCGATTATTTCAAAGCCTGATTAGTGCATGATAGCATCTTCAGAGATCTGCAGCTGTAAATGTACCGCAGCCTGTGGTAAAAAATATATTAGCTTACTTAAATTTGCATATGAATAATTATCAAAGATATATGTATAAAATAAACAAATTAATTAATAGTCAAAGTTTGATGCCTATTTTGTAATTGCAAATATTTCTCTATATTTAATTTTAGCATATTTTAAAAACGTAAAAAGAATTAAATTTAAAATAATTTTAAACATTTCATATAAAAAAGTATTTGCGCCGAATACAAATTATTGATTTTTCAGGAATGTCATGACGTCATGCGGCGAAGCATTTTAATAATATAAATGTTCCATTTAGTTAAAATTTTCTAACAAACGAAATTCAGTGTTGCATATTTAGTTAAAATAAGTTCAAATAACTATTTACATACTACATTAGAATATGTTAATCAATTTCTATAATTTTTAACTTATAAATACGTACTTTTTTAACAAATAAAGTAATTTATTTGAATATTTTTATTGTAACGGTACAACGTTATCAATATTAAAGAATGTATTTTTGCTGCAGTGAAGGTTATATTAATTTGGAAGGCGCGTGGCATGTTTTGATTGGTCAAGCCGTCAAGCATTGGAACTTTGATGGCCTACGTGAGTTTTTGCATGATTTTTCGGGAGCGGGGTAGAGTTTAGGTATCCATCAGCCATGTTCCTAAGCATTTTTCAGTCGAGTCATATCCGGGTTGGTAGTAAGTGCGTCGTTTTGTTATTTTTTATTGTGCCATTACTCGACTCCTCGCGTGAATTAAATGTGAATATCATACTTAGATATGGTGTACAATTACTGTATTTAAATATGAAATTCCAGTTTGACCATTGGGAGTGATTATATGGGGTTAAAATTTTGTGAAATGGATTAGCAGTCGGGTATTTTGGATGGAGGCTGGGCGCGTATTCGAGCAATGAGGTGGCTTTGTGCCTTGGCCACGACGCGCGTATTACAATCAAAATTTTTCGTTCGCGAGTGGGCTTCTCTCACAACACTAGAGTATGATTTCGTATGTTTGGCCTACGCAGTGCATGCCTGGAGTGGCTCGTACAGTCTGTAGGTTTCCCCATCTTCCTATAGGGTGGGCGAGAACAAACCGCTGCAGGTCATACTCTGTGTTCGTTGCAACTACGTGTAGAATCAGCCGTGAACGTTCGCGGAGTATGATTTCGTATGTTTGGCCCACGCAGTGCAGCCTGGAGTGGCTCGTACAGTCAGTGAGACACTCCATCTTCCTATAGGATGGGTGAGAACAAACCGCTGCAGGTCATACTCTGTGTCCGTTGCAACTACGTGTAGAATCAGCCGTGAACGTTCGCGGAATTTTTGCAAAGCGCTCTGTCTTCACGTGAAGACCATCGATTAAATTTGTAACGATTACTGATCTAGCGCTAACGCGGCGCGTGGGGCATGCTCACAGCAGTCCGATCTTCTAGAGTGGATCCATAGTCATGCCTGGTACCATCTCTACGCAAATATCGCATCCGATGTGCCTTAACAGGATTCGTTTCTGAGGTTTCACGATAACTTTTCAATCCGACATATGATAGGCTCTATGTTATGGATTAGGTTTTCAATGTGAATTCCGGATGGCAGAGAAAGTAGTTGATCGGCTAACGTGATTCTGTGACATGAGCTCGGGCCCCTGCGGGATCGCGTAGTAGGAGACCATGCGGGGTTCGGCTAGACGACCCACGTTCCTTTTTTGAAAAACAGACAACACACCGGTTGCTGTTATTAGAGTCCTAGAGGCACAGGAATGTCTGTGGGATGGTGTGAATCCTAGTTTTAATTTAGCTTTAATGGTTTGGGTACTTTTAAGCTAATTTTAAGTTAATCCATTTTATTTCAGCTTTGTAGTTAGGTTTAAGCTCTAACCCATGTACTTGTATTCCTTTACAGTTTTTTCTTTCAGATTTGTATTTTTAATACGTAAGTTTTTATTTCCAGATTTAAATTTCTTTCAATGTTTCTAACTTGTGTGTGTTTATTTTTCTGATTACAGAGATCAAGAATAAAGAAGATAAGAATCAAATTATTATAGGTAATATTTGTTTTTCTATTTCAGAAACATCTTGGTTGTTGCTTTGTCTCTAATGTGTTTTGTTTTTATGTTTCTAGAGTCATAGCAGAGTCAACCGCCGTGGGAAATGGGCAATGTAGCTGAGACTACCGTCGTTGGAATAGTAGCTGAACCAGCCACCGTGGGAAATGAGCAATGTTCCTGTGTCTACCATCGAGAGCTGAAGTTGCAGATTCTACCGCCGATGGAAATGAATCATCCGCCGCGGGACAGAACTTCTCGTCCTGAATTTGTTTTATATTTTTGTGTTTTTCTCTTCCTTCTAGTATAGGTGTTTACTGCTTCCATTATTTGTTTTGTTTTTGTGGTTTGTTTTTGTTTTGTTTCTTAAAACAGGAATGAAGATGACACAGTGGACTTAGTCGTCTTCGCTGGATTTCTACGTGTTTACTTTCTACTTCACACATGTAATTATACATTGTTTCATTGTATTTTGCAGTTTCTTATTTGTTTTGTTGTTTCAGCCAAGAGTTTTACAGCTGGCACATGCAGTTGAAGAGTCTTCAAAAGAGTAGTAGTCAAGAGCCTGCGGCCAGCAGATACAGTTTTAGAGCCCTCAAGGAATTATTCAGCATGGTTCGCCGTTCTCAACACAAATGTGAGTTCAATAAATTAATTCGTTAATGAATTGATTGCTTTACTGATGTATTTCTGTTTGTTTAGTGGGCGGCGGCACTGCTCTTCTGTCCTAGGTTTTCTGGAAGTTTCCCTAGAATGTAAGGCGAATGCCAGAGGAGTTTCAGTCTCTTTCTTCCAATGTCAATCCAGGAGATCTGAACTTTGTATTCATTCCAAATAAATAATATAATAAAATTATATACTCGTACATGTACTCTTGTGTTTTATTTAAGTTATAGTAATAAATAAATTATAACTTGTATTTATCAATTGAGATAATAAAGTAATTGTTACAGAAATAAAATATATTTTATTTACTATCAAATAAGAAAAACACTAGTCAAAATTAATATTATCATTTAATAATAGCAAATTCATAATTTTAATTTGTTCCTTTCAATTTTAATCTTAGTGCTGCCATCTGTTATTTTATTTTAGAAGTAAGGGTTCCTAAATTACAAAAAACATTGCAGTTTGAAAATATTGTTGCTCTGTATTCACAACAATAGTTCACAAATTTTGTATGAGATGGCAGCGTTATTTTTGCGATATCTCTTACCGTTTCCGAGATATGACGCTTTAAATTTTTTTAAATAATTTCCCTTGAAAATCACCCTTAATATTAACTTTAAAGGGCTAGAAATGATTGTATATCGCTTTTAGAATGTGCTGAATACGATTACACATACCATTTTGCGATAGGATGTGTAGTTACATAATTAGAGCAATATTTACATTGCTTTATTTAATTACATAAGATTTAAGGGTGAGCGCCAATTTTCGAGACCGCCATTTGAGTTTTTAGGGCTGAATCTATAGGAATCCACCCTTAACTCGATGTTTTTGGGTTTTTGCCAAAAAAAGTCTTGGTATTTTTACGATTAAATTATGGGGTAAAAAATTGAGATAAGGGCGCTACACCCTTCATTAAGGTCCATAGATTTCGAATCTGTGATTTAAAATAGCTTAGGGTTAATATTTTTTTGCGTAAAGGGCTAAACATTTGTTACGGACTAACATATATATTATGAACCAAATTTCATGTTACTGATAAAAAATATATAAATTATGGACTAGAAATATTTATTACGGGCTAAACATTTGTTGCGGACTAATTTATATATTATGAACCAAAATACATGTTACTGATAAAAAATTTATATATTATGGACTAGAAATATTTATTACGGGCTAAACATTTGTTGCGGACTAACATATATATTATGAACCAAAATACATGTGATACAGTGAAGTAAAAAATGCTGATATTTTGTTACAAAAAGACGACAAATTAGCGATTTCGGGAACCCTTGGCCCTACGCCCTTCATACTCACATATGTTGTAGAAAAATAGCGGTTTTTCAGGGGTCAACTCACAGGGGACGGCGAAATTTCGTTATTTTTGCGATATCTCTTACCGTTTTCGAGATATGACGCTTTAAAGTTTTCAATATAGTTTCCCCTAAAAATTACCCTTAATATTAACTTTAAAGGACTAGAAATGATTGTATACCCCTTTTGGAATGTGCTGAATACGATTTCCTAAACCATTTTGCAATAGGATGTGTAGTTATATTAATTAGAGCAATATTTCCATCCCTTTAATTAATTACGTATTTTCGACATCGACTCTGGCAATTTCTCGTGATGAGAAGACATTATCCCTTAATTTAAAGGGTTAATTCAATAAAATAATAATAAGGAAATATAAATATATGAAACACAAGAATAATTTTAATTATTTATTGCATTAAATAAAACATTACAACAAAATTATACAAATAAACAATAAATATTACAAACAATACAACATGAACATTTTTAGTTTGCCAATTTCTTACTAATTAACAATATTATATGAACATATGTGATATTTCTTAATTCTACAATTAATCTAAAGTGGAAAATTTAAGACTAGGCAATTTTAGCTTAAATAGTTAAAGAATAATTAACAACAGAAATATATCCGCCATGATGCAAAGATGGACATTTTTTAATAGTCTATATCTTATTAAATAATTTTAATTATCAATGATGAATAAACAACTGAGATTTTTGAGGATTCTACAATTAATCTAGAATGGAGGATTTGCGACTTAAATATATACGCTCAAATAATTTAAAAATATACAGCAATAGAAAAATATTCGCCATGATGGGTAGATAAACATTTTAAATGTTCCAATCTTTTAATTAACAATAATATATTAACATATGTCATATTTCTTAACTCTACAATGAATCTAGAGTTCGAAATTTTTGACTAGAGCATCCTAGTTTAAATAGTTTTTCAAAAATTAACGATATTAAATTTTCAAAATGGCGTCATACCTACAATCTTATTTTGCCAATAAGTGAATAATGTTTTACAAAATTTAAACAAATCTAATAATTTTTAAAAGTAGACACTGTATTCTATCCATATATATCAGCATTAACGCCCATTGCTTAAATACTTTTTGAGATATTAACTAAATAAAAAAATCAGTATGACATTGTTACTTCGTCAATATTTCAAGAATATTTTACAAAATATTAATATTTTTTACTATTCTTAATGTTAATTTTCCCCAGAAATCTACAGTTTCATTCATTGAAATGTTAACTTAAATAACTTATGAGAAATTAAACAGTTGAGGATATCCTTCCAGGTGCAGACGCTGATCCTTGACGAAGATGCTGCAGCTGTTTATCTCGGGTCCGCCGATGTGTCGTCAATCTGTAGCAGACGAAAATCAGGGGCTGATAATTTCTACCGTGTTGATCGGTTGGTTCGTTGTATCACCAGAACTCAACAGAATCCTGAGGAACCCAGCGTTATCATCAATGCACTCTAAAACGTATAAATCAAATGTATAAACAATTTTTTGCCGATTGACATAAAAGATGACACTTCACGGACTGCTAACAGTCTGTAAAGTGTCACTCAACAAACGCATAGCAACCGTCAATAAATACATAGCAACCGTTCAACACATGGCAACGTAATTTGACAGCAATAACATTCAAAATATCTATATAAAATAAACACTAAATTAACATTAATTCCAAATCAGCAAAAAAATAATGTGTTCAACTCGGCATCAAACACAGATTTATAGCTTCGGCAGCAATCATTGCCTCGGCTTCGCCTCGTCAATGAAACGGCAGCCTCTGCTGTAAATCTGGTATTTTGATGCCTAGTTAAACAAATAACTATTATAAATAAATATAGTGTTATAAACTAATATTCAAATAGATTATTTACCTTGGAATAAATAAATTTATTTTGAAGTTTTTGACAGTTTCTTTTGGGAACATTCCAGATTGTTCTAGAATTATCATTACATCCATAGAAATGGTTCAATTTCTCAGGAGTTATTGATAATTGTAATCTACAAAAAAAAAAACAGGAAATTAGTTTGTGTTTATGTTAGGTTAAATGTTTATTTTGTTTTATTTGCTTACGTCCTTTATTTGGCAGACAGTCAAGCAATTTTGCGACCGCTTAGATCCTCTATTAATCTGAATTTTACCAGCTATGAAATCTTCTTTGCATCTTATCCCGTAGGCTCTAAATTGTTGGAAGAGATTTTTAGTGGATCTCTAGTTGCAAACTTGCAAAAATAACATTTGAGCAAATTACGTGATGACATATTTATTTGACTGCTCGACTACTGTGCTAAAAGAAGCCTAAAACAAAATAATTGTTACTATTAATATTTATATACTAGAAACAAAATTACAAAACTATGACAGTTATAAACAATACCTAGCGTATATGGGAATATTAGGATATCTGCCCCAATTTCTCGTACTCGTACTCGTAGACATCCTTGATCCTTGCACATCATTGAATCACATTTTCAATGCTAAATGTTTATAAATACAACTAAAACACTTAAAATGTCATCAAACTATAAAAACACAGCCATTTGTAATGAAATGTCATTGCAATTATTGAATAATAGTTAAAGTTAATTAACAATCCAACAGATGACGCTAGGGTACTTTAAAACAATAAACCACTTAATTCAACTTATTTTGCAAAATAAAATATAAAACATTATTTTATAATCTAATTCACCCTGACTCACATCTGCTCTACTTCTCGGAGATTTGAACGATTGATCAACGCTACATATTACAGCATCTTCAGAGATCTACAGTTGTACACTTACCTCAGGCAGCATTTAAAACTGTGCAAGATCTATTAAATGAATTTATAAATAAATACTGAAGCTTTTTGTATGAAGTAATCAAAATTTAATTAGTAAATAAAGCTTTAAGCATCATATTTTGTACATGGTTCTTTGTAATGTGATTAAAAAGTTGAACACAATCATAAAAACAATGTTATCAAAATTTTAAATTATTTGTATTTTTTTGTGTAATTTCCAAAATCTTGTTATAGAAAGTATAGTCTACAACATGTAACGGAATGGCATATTCCACACTCGCAAACCGTGATAACAAAATTTTTGCTCATATGGAATGTGCCATTTCATTACTTGTAGACTATACTATTTCCTCACTATTTCGGGAGAAGATCGGTGAAGTTTCCTGGCATGTCATAACTCTAAAGTCATCTACCATCCCAGAATAGTATTGGGGGAAAATCGTACGAAGCTCATACTGTATCTCACTCAGTTCAACAAACATAACGACTCCACCATTTAATGTCAATGCAAACGTTTCACACGCACCACCAACGTAAACACTTGACTACAAATAAAGCATGTTTATTATCATAACAAATTGTAATGTCAATAACTTCAACTGTAACTATGTATACTGATAAAAAAAACTCACGGTATGTGTGCGGAAGGTAAAAAAGTTTATACCGGGTGGAGCATCATACCTGTGTACATAGGCGATTAACATGAAAAAACAGTTTTTCCGTGCGCATTGCTCCCCAAATTATTTTAGGCAAAAATGCTTCAAATACATGTTGTAGAGCATAAAATTCTGCATCTAAATCAATAAACAGAATTACATTTACTTGCTTTGTAACGACAGAAATTAAATATGAAAACATGGAAAATTACGTTAAAAATATCAAATAGCCATGGAATTGAAACAAAAATAAATAAATGCTTATCGTTTTTCTGTCTATTTGATATTTTACCCGTCAAATTAATCATTCATCTGTCAAATGTCAAAAATTTATTTATTTTTGTTTCCCGAATTTTAATTCGCAAAAAAAATGTATTTTATTTATAGTTGCCTATGACTCCTTCCAAGTCGAATTTCTGTCTTTACGCAGTGGTACTTCAGCCGCCACTTCTGTCTGTACGAGCTATACCTAAATAAATAATATCAAGAATATACATAGGTACATCATACATCCCAAATCATTTCATACATGTGGGATAATTAAGGATAAAATAAATACAAACATACTTTTTAACTTTTATAGAAATTAAATATTATCACAGAATTGATGATACATACATAATATCACGCTATATTCCACTCAGTGGGGTAACACGAACCCAGAAACACAGTCAACCAACAATCAATCTTCTTCAAACATCTCTATCCTGACACACCACTTTCGCCTCGTCCACATTCATAGTGCGATTCATACATGCTAGTTTATTCTTCACACTCGGAATCATTCGTTTACGCAATAAACCATCAATCATACCCAACCAGTTATTCCTCGGACGCCCACGCAATCGTTCACACACATATATTAGTTTCACCAACCTTTCATTCGACATTTGCTCAACATGTCCAAACCACCTCAACTGACTCACTCCCACTTTCTTAACAACATTCTTCTCAATCTCACACTCACCATACACCAATGTATTCCGTATACGATCACGTCTCGTATACCCACACACTCCTCTCAAATATCTCATTTCTACAGCAGTTATTCATCGTTCCTGCTTCTTCATCCACACCCAACATTCAGAACCATACATCAATGTAGGCACTAACACACCATTATAAACACTCAATCGAGCATCTCTGGATACATTCACGTTTCGAGCAAATGTACTTAGAGCACCCAATACCTTGCACCCTGCAGACACTCGCCTTTCAATCTCCCGGTCAATACGTCCATCCCTCGAGAACATACTACCCAAATATACAAATTCATTCACTTGTTTCAGTCTCACACCATTCACTGAAATATTACAATCAGCTACCAAATCATTCTTCTCAAACACCAACACTTTATATTTATCGACATTCAATAGCAGATTTAAACCTTTCCCTACTTCATGCTCACAATCATTCTTCTCAATTGCTCCTGAGTTTCACCCAACACAACAACATCATCCGCATAAGCTAACGCAGGCTCTATACGTCCACCAATACATACACCACCAGTTCCATTCAATGCCTTTCGTAACAACACATCTATATACAAATTAAAATTACAAAGGAAATATATTAAATTCATACAAACTCAATACAATTCATTCAAAAAGTTTCACCGTTCGAATCCCACTTTATGTATGTCGTCGAATGGTTAATTAATAAAAATCAAGATGGTAAATCAAAAACGGACTAGCAGTCAAATAGTTTATTAAAAACTATGCCGACGTTTTGACAGCAACGGCTGTCATCTTCAGAGCTAAGTTGAAGACAAAAAACAATTAAATAACATGGACACATACAAACATATTAAAAAACACGTAGAAAAAATCTGAGTCAAAATGTACACAATAGTCATAGATAAAAAAATAAATAAATAAATGTAGTTAAAAATAAAAGATCTAACATCTACCAAATCTGGAGCTGAACAGTCAGTTATTTAATTGTTTTTTGACTTCTACTTAGCCCTGAAGATGACAGCCGTTGCTGTCGAAACGTCGACATAGTTTTTAATAAATTATTTGACTGCTAGTCCGTTTTTGATTTACCATTTCCCACATCAGTCGATCATCGCATACTTTCATCAAAAATCAAGATATTAACTAATGCCTTCTTAAAAATATTTATTTAATGAATATTATATAGTACATACAATATAATAATTTACTTAATATACATTTAAGGTTGCCCCATATTACGACTGAATTAAAAGTACCATTGACCAGGAGAAGAGGAAAAGGAGGCGAAAGAAAAGTGAAGGGAAGACAAGATCTCGTTTCAGTATGTTAATACATTAAAAATAACCACATGTAAATTATTGAATGCTAATGTCTTCTATGTATTCAATATTTCAATAATTAAATATAAAATTCACAGTAAGTTTATATCTACCTCTATCTCTTCGTGTCTAGATTCTAGACGTCTCAAAAAGGTTCGCCATCCCTAGTCTAGAAGTAGAAGTTTAAAGGAGATACTTTTACTCCAGCAGCGAAGTTCTGCTTCTTTAATTTACATAGATAACGTTTTTCTATGACTTTTGAAGAAAAAGAAAGAATTTAGAATACAAAATATTATTTGTAAATTTCTTAAATCTGCTTTCAATTTTGAGAACTATAGTAAATAAACGAAGGGTGTAATTAAATTAAAATTGTTATTAATTTCTACATTACTTAATATTAAATCATACTAAACAACTTCGAATTTCTTGATCTAAACAATCTTCGAAATCAATCAATTCTTTAGTAACTGTAACGTCTCCCTAAACAAATTTCTACTTGTTTTTTCAACAAAACTAATAAACAATCAGTCTGCTCTTTAATATTAAAATCTACTTAATCTACCGTATCAATAGGTTCTTCTTTAATTGAAACAAATTCTGGTAGATAACAATCTACAACAATTTCTTCTACTTGTTGTTTTTCCGATAAAACTGATGAATCATCAGCTTCGTCTTTAGTACTAAAATTCAATACTGAATCGTGCTGGCAAATTTTTTTATCTACATTATCTTCGAATTCAATGCTTTCTTCTTTAATTGTAATATTATCTTGCAACATTTCTTGAGCTTGTTGATTTTCGGATGAAATTAATGGACCGTCAGGCTCGTCTTTAATGTTAATATTTGTATTTATTTTAATTTCTTGATCTGCTCCGTCTTCGAATTCAATAATTTCATCTTTAATTGTAATATTTTCGTCCAACTTTTCTTCTTTAACTCCATCAAAATTTTGACTATTTTTGATTTCCGAATTTATATTAGAAACGACTTTAAATTGAGTTTGGTTGGCCGAAACTGAATCACAACTTACAAACTCAAATTGTTTTTTCAATTCTTCATCCAAGTTTTTATCGGGTATAATAAATTCATCTTTGGCAGACTCAGCAGGTACAGCAGAGATGGTCGGCAGCGTTCTCTGAAAACAAAAGTAGTTGATTTTAATGGATGCGGAATACGTTATTTTATGAGTTGTAGATTTACAATAATGTAATGTCGAATTCATGCAACCATTTTCATTTAATTTTAATTTAATTCTAATTTATCTTTTTAAAATGTACCATTCATGGAACACTACAATATTAAATTAAATGAAAATGAATACATGCACCAAAGCACGTCATCTGTCACATTTAAGTATAACAAATACACAAATAGTTACGCGATTTTTGATTTGCAAGCATGAAGTTTTTTAAAGTGATTATGTGCTCTGTCATATCATTTAAAAATGAAGAAACGAAGACCCAGTTAAGTCGTTTGTCCAACAAACAGATTCTATAGGGAAAAAGAATTCTTCAATAACCTTTTGAAATTGAAATCTATGTTACTACATCCTGATCAAAAGAGCTTCTTTATTTTAGAATATAATTTCATTTTTATCATACAGAAAAGTATATTTTATCATTTCTGATCAGTTCTACTAATGTCAAATCATTCATATTTTAGCAAATAATTTTTATTCTCAATGATTTAAAATATAACCTTTTCAATCACTAACGTTAATTTATCATTTTCATTTAAAAAATAAAAGTTGGTTATCTTATAAATTAAATTAAATGAAAATGAGAACAAATTTTAAACTAAATGAAAATCTTTAGAAAAGAAGTAGTAAATTCGCTGGTACATGTTGAGCAGATATCAAATAAACGGCTGGTTTATCAAATATAGATATGTGTCGAATATATGCAAAATTAAAATAAACTAGTTTTTAGCAATCATTTTATTTATAAAAATAACAAATTTATAAACGAAGCAAGTAGGTGAAATTATTTCAAAATTATACTTTCACTTGTAATATCACTGGTGCATTAAATATTTCATTATTAAAAACATATGCCTGGACATCTTTACATTTTAATTGTTTAGATATTTACTTGAATGCATGCATCCTCTCTGTCAGTTTCAATGGATCACTTTCATTTTGTTAGCTAATATGGAACTTTCCAAAAGGTGGTTTATGGTTTATTTACTTCTTATAGTGACGAGAAAGAGCCTAAGTTCGCAGTGTGTGGCTGTTATCGTCAAAATATCTCTTCCGACTCGTCTGTGATAATCCAAGAGATAACCGTTTTACACCTTTACGTATTTATCGGAAATAGTTATTTGTCAAACTAGAGAGGAAAGCGCTTCTTTTTCCCGCTCGAGTTCGAAGTTTGCCTCATGAGCGCAGCGAGTGAGGCATTTCGAACGAGAGTGGAAGAAGAGCTTTCCTCTCGTGTTAGACACAACATTTTTTTCACGACATGTTTCTAAAAACGATTGATTTACTCGGACCTAAAATACACTTTGAGAACACAACTCACAAACTGACACGTTAAAAGTTAGGTTATCGGACATAATTGTAAGACAATTTAAATTATGTATATCACTAAAATAAGGATTTTCAATCAAATTAGGAATTTATTTATAATTTTTGTAATATATTTTTTGTAAATAACATTCATATTGGTAACACTTTTATACTTTCCTCTCTAGAGAGGAACAACACATTTTCCACACTATTTCGGGAGAAGAACGGTGGGGTTTCCTAGCATGTCGTGAAAAAATAATATTTGTGACGTAGTATAATATCTATTACATTTATAATCGAATTGTTTAGATTTTAGTAAACCTAAATAAAATCTAATAGTTGATCCAATTTTGCAAATAGTATCTTCTTTGCGAGTGCGATTTTCTGTTTCTTTTTCAAATTTCAGATTGTCACCATCAGCTGATGAACGCTACTTGGAATATACGAGTAATCGGTAGATGATCTATCACTTTCTGAAGCGGGACTTGAAATTTTACTTCTTACATGTTATTTATCCACCATGTAAATGTATTACCTGCAGCATCTTTTAACATTGGCTTAATATTCGTTTCCGCATTTTGCTACTTGTACTAGTAGTTATAGCAAATTTTCTAATGGACTATTTCATGATTGTTCAAGGTTACAATAGATTTTTTTTGTTTTCTGGTGTAGTGGAACATGAATGTTTGATGCTAACAAATACTCATTTCTTCTGGATATTTCTTTTCTATTTTTATTATTCCTCAATAATGACAAGTTTTCTTTTTTCTTCAGATGACGTTTCAGTATCTTACCGACTGATAAAAGATGAAATTTTCAGACTTCTTTTAACTGAAATGACATACAAAATTAAAATTATTTACCAAGTATATTTAATATTTTAAAATGCTTACATTTAAATAATCTTCAAAAACATACAACATGATTGTATTCTTTTCATTATAGCACCGGTATCAAACCATTTTCTTTTTATTTCCCTCTAACTTTTTTATTCGGAAACATCTGGAATACGAAGAAAATGTTTTTCTGTAGTTCTTTTAGAGTTGTGCACAAAACATTGTAACACTTTGTATTCGTAGCCATGAATCACGAACTGAAAAAAAAAATTATATTAGTTATTTGATTAACTAGTCACCAAAATACCAGATTTGCAGTAGAAGCTGCTGAGGCAATGAATGCTGCCGAAAATGTTTACTACTCACAGTTTTATATTTTTTCGTAATATTACTTAGAATGAAATGATCTTCGGAACAAAAAACTCTTGTATTATAATTCATTTGTTTAATTAAGTATTTATACAGCACGGCACGAAACATTTTATTTTATTATACCGGCATCATAATCTGTGTTTAAAACACGATACAGAGTTCGTAAACGCAAGATTAAAATACGCCGTGCTTTAAAGGTTGCTAAGCAATAATAAAAATAATTACTATTAATATCTGTCAAAACTGTAAACGTAAACAACAAATGCAAACCAGTCTCCATGTAAACAATATACACCAAACGTCACACGCGCAAAATTATGAAATGAATCAAAATCAAAATGTTTCGTTCCAGTTTTTTCCAGAGTATGATGCAGGTATAATAAGAAATAGCGTTTGACACACGTGTTTAAGTGCTTTTAAAGCACTAGCGACGTTAAAAGCACTCCGCTTCGCGTCGTGCTCTTAAACTCGTCGTACGTGCTTTAAAACCTTACTTATACACTTATGCTATAAAAGTCATTATAAACTTTTAACCTTATGTCACCGTCACGCAGCTAATGTAATACTTTTATAAATTTTTCGATTAAATAAAAAAAAATGATGCTAGATCTCGTTGTATTTCGTTATTTTCTTGGTAATACATGAATCAGTCTAATATTCAATTAATACTATCAAACTTTCTGTCGTTTGAAACTTCTATTGCTTATTAGTTAAATATTACAACGATCTATCACTGCCGAGTTAGCAGAAGTAAACCAAAATTATGTGTATTCTATTTCTTATTAAATGCCGCAACAGGGTGATTCTCTTTACGTTTTCTAATATTCACGCATTTTACCACGCATAAGTGCCGCATTCTGATTTTACAATCGTTTCCATTTTTGACTATTGCAAATAAAGTAACATTTATAAGTGGTAAAATGCACGAAAACATGCGTGAAAACAAAAAAACGTAACAAAATAATAGAGACAACTAGTGAGAAATAAAATACACATTTAGGTTCATAACTCGGAAGAGTCAGCGGTTTTAAATTGTTGCACTGTTTAACAAATGAATATTAAAGAAATTTGTAATGACAGAATATTGGACAGTATTTTGTATAATTTATGTACAGAAATAACATAGAAATTCATAAAGCACTGTTTTGCTAGTACAAATACTCAGGCAAAATTTATAAGTGAAAATATAGAAAAATGAATGCCATTACTTCTGTTAATATTCCTTGCATCGACAGATTAATTATTCCATTGCCTTCAATACCTCGATTTATTCCTGGCATCGTCGATGTATTTGTAGCATTGTTATAAACATCTTGGTTTATCTGCAATCACATGACTAGATGAGTCTATCAATTTTTATACTTTAAAATTAATAATGCTTTAAGTTCATTCTAAATAAATCAATCACTTTTATAATTATTATAGGTAACGGGCACACATACATGAGATGTTTACAATTTTTTGCTTACAATTCATTAATTGCTCGTTTTAAAAGTTTTATAAATATTTTGCAAATTATTTATAATTTTCAGAATTAATATATTTATTTCAAGAAAACAAATATTCTTATCACTTACCCTTACGTCACAATCGCTGATGTTTTTAAAAGACGTCGCTGCGATCCAATGTTTTGAAAGTCTCATCAAAATGGTTACAAAAGATGTGAGAATATTTAGATATTTTTTATTTCGGTGGCACAACTTCAAGCCATTTTTGTAGAGTTTCGTGTCGTAGAAATCTGAAATTATAAATAAGAGATTTGTATTTCTTCTTCTGATACATTTTTGGAGTTAAGTTAAACTGAATTCTAATATTTACATTATAGAGATATAAGTAACTTAATTAAATGAATGTATACAATGCATGCATTCTTCGTTAATTTTTATAATCAAAATATGTTTATTTCATTTTAATTAACATTCACAATTTACTCACTTCAATGTACAATTCATTTATAATAAAAACTTACCGGTAAACTGATAAACTGGTGTTTGAGTACCAGAATATTTTGCAATTCTTCACACAACAATTTATTACCATTTTTTAATCATTTAGGGCCGGTATTTCCAACCTCAGATAAACTATAGAATAAATTATCAATGGAATAAACAAAAAATATCGCATCAAAAGATGACGGCTAGAATAATAATCATCATTTAAGCAAGCTATGATTTTGATGCGACATTTTTTGTTTATCTATTGATAAATTTATTCTCTACTGAGTTTGGAAATACCGGCCCTTGAGACGTGTACACGGTACATTCGCGACAATCAAAACAAACTAGCTGAAATCATTAGCTTTTCGACTGACATGCTATTTTGGTAAGAAAAAAGTGACGAGTACTTCTGCTTACACACAAGTACATTATATCATGGATATATCCTGTACACTTCCAAAATAGTTATTTGTGTATCAAGTGCGGATAGAGCATTGTTTGTTGCACGCGGCGAGAAATTGTTGATCGAGGCGAAGCCGAGATCAACAACTCGACAAGTGGAACAAGCTCTATCCGACGAGATACACACAATATTTTTTCTATAATCGTTGCACAATGTCAAGCTGTAGAAAAAAAATAATTTTCAAAATTATCTTTGGTCACGCCTATAACAATTCAGTAAAATTGTAGTTACCCATGTCACCGTAATCATGAGAACGTTTATGAACAAAATACAAATTTTCAAAGAAATCATAATTTGACACATGGCGTACATTTGACATATGGAGTACATTTGACATAAAGTCTACATAGTGAATACGTTTATGGTGATTAAGTTGAAGGGTATGTACGTATATGCCAACTGTATTTACAATAGCAAGGTTATTACTAGAAAAAATCCAATACATCATTTACTTCTTTTACCTAATTTATTTTTGTTTTGTTTTTGTCGCGCTAGTGCGACAATATGTCACTTTGTCGCCCTAGAGCGACAATTTTGAACATTTCCTAACCAAAAAAGGAATAACAATGTCGATATTGTGCAACGATTGTAGAAAAACCATATTATACACTTTTATCGCTGAATTTAATGTCTGCCATTTTGAATTTTAAAGTTTTTGACATCAAATTCGTAATCAGCGACCCCAAAAATACGATAACTCATCCCGCTCTCACTTCCGTTACGTGCGTTTCCATGGTTACTGCCCGTACGCATTTCCGATACATTTTTCGTTAATTATTTGCATACTGACCTCTTCGTTTACTTGTTTGCATTTCGCTTCATTAGCGGTTTGTTGCTCAGCGCGTTTCTTAGATTCGCGATACCGTCTGATACGTTCAGCACCGCTAGCTGGCTTACGTGCATATGCTACGCGCCGTTGTACAAACGCATCAAGTATTTCAGTTTCAGTTGCGGACGAACTGAAGGGTGTACTGTCCCTAAATCGTTTGAATTCATCACTTGCGCGCAATTTCTCGTCTCGTTTACGCTTACGATATTCGCGATGTCTTTCAGCCGGGAGCATCTCGGAATCACGATTTCTCAATACATGGCTTTCTCACGACTTCGACAGCCGAAAATTTCCGATCTCGTACGACCGACCGAAGGCAGTCAGAAACACATAGCTAAAATTTAGTACCAACTCATTGTCATCTGAAAAATTTTCTAAACAAAAATTATATAATTATTGTTTATACAAGAATTTGAGAAGGTAATTTCACGGAATATTAATAATCACATCCATTTTATTATTAGAAAATATATATTTACGTGTTTCAGCTAACAAATAATAAATATAACCAAAGAAAACTACAAGTTACAAGAAATCATTTATAATGAGAAGAAGAACATAGAACAAGTATATTTTATTAAATATATTACTAAAGTGTGGTGAGGAAACCTACGAATTGATATTTAGACTTTTACCATTTATTTCAGGTAAAGTTCTAATGTATTTTGACAGAACTAGTTTAACTTGTCAACTATATTATTGTTGTAATATATTTACATTTGTAGGTAGTTATATGTGCAGAAAGCATATCAGCCAAACTTTGTCAAATTAAAAGAAAATCCTACTGCATCCATTGGAATGTCACAATGCCAATAGACCAATTTGACCAAAAGAAGAATTGTTGTAGAATCCACAAACTTTTGTTACGAAAGTAAATACTTATTTATTTTCATTGCAACCTTTCAAGGTAAAACAAAAATAATCATATTCATTTAACCATTATACAATATATAAATATATATTTCATTTCATAAAAAAAACATAACCTGCAAGAAATCATTTACTATGAAAAGCAAAACGAAGAATAAGTGAATTTATGCCAGATAATTTATAATTTTAAAATTACAATTCAACGCATGTGTTACTAATGATTGCAAGTAAAACTGTAATATTTCACTTAGACAAATAACTACATCTAAATGTATTACATACGAGTATGACAGTTTGTAGCATGAGCCGAAGAAAACGATGATTTACTACTAGCTTATATTTCTAAACAATATAGATATAAAGATATATGATAATCGAACTGTATATTTGAAAAGGAAATCGATTGGATAAGCACCGAAAAATCAAAAGGTTTCACACGAAACGAAATTGAAAAATTTATAAGAGATGCTCTAGATGAAGAATTTCTCATGGTAAAGGTGAACATCAATTTATATCAATGTATGTGTACATACTTATTCAATTTTATATTGCAAGAGCATGCCGTTGCGGTGAACTGATTAAAATGTCTAGAATGTTAATTATTAAAATTCCAAATACAAATAAAGCAAGACTTTTGTGGTTGAAGAAGGTAACGAACACTTTTCGGAGAATTCCATACAAAATAATGTGTTTGATAATACATGGAGATTGACGTTCTTCATCCGTGGCAGAAGAACATGTATATGATTCTGTGAAAACAAATTTGCAACTGCAAGTCGTAATATGGGAGACAAATCTACCAACCCAATGCATCTAGAACACTAACAAATTTTTAATTTCAAATAATGCATCTGGTTCCTGGAATAAATATTTGTAATCTTCAGAATACTACTATGAATAACAGTATTTAATATGTGATATTTATGTAATAAAATTAATTTTATCATTATATTTTTTCGTAACGGACCTACCTTCCTATCATTTAACTGAACACTTTCCTTATTTGTTATGTAAATAATTATTACATTCATAGGCTTATATTTTACGCCTTCAACTTCTGCGGTTTGTGTGTTTCTATTTATAATTGTGACCCTACAATAAATAACAAATTATCCCATGAATGTTTCAGTAATTTTTAACCAAATACATAAATAGGAACAAATCTTACAACGTGTGAAAGCTCAACTAACATAACTGATATAAATATATCTGCAGTAGAAAGGAGTACACTCATATTCAAACAAGCATCATTTTAGTTTTATACTAATTTTTAAATATATACAACGAAAATTAGCGGTACCAAAATAACTAAATTAAAATCTAGACGAACTCTTTTTACATAAAATTTGTTTTTGATATCTGTTAACTTTTAGAACATTAAAAGAATAAAAATATATTAAAATTATTAAACAAATTATTGGAATATTTAAATGCACATTTATTGCAAACTACAATTTAAATTTTGGCAGCAATATTATGGTGCTTTTCTGTAGCACTACAGACCAACAAATCGCATTAATTCTTGTTGACAAATACACTTCTAGTGTTACAGAAAATTACAAAATAGTAGTATTATTTTCTTATAAGTTAATTGTTGTTTATCTTGAACTACATTTAAAATATAAATTAATTTCTTGTTTTATAACACCCACCGTATTTCTAGAATTAATAGGAATTTATATAAAAAATTAGTAGGTGTGTTGTATTATATTATTTAGCTTATAGTTCTGTTCAAAAATTAATTTTTTATTAGATTGGTAAATCAGTAATTGTTAAAGTATAAACTAAACTCTTAACATATCATTTAAAAACAATTTTTTCTTCAAACGTAATAAAAGTACGTTGTTATGTATTCGTATTCAACAAGCAGAAGTTCAACATTGTCGCCGCCGGCGTAAAAGTATTTCCTTGGCAACACATTTACTCCGGCGGCGGACAAAGTAAAATATCATGCAAAATAGTAAGGTTGTAATTCAATGATTTGACAGTTAAGAATAAAACAAATAAACAAAAATAACAAAATAACATATTCTGTGGCAACTAGAAATACTGGATAAGGTAGAATATTTGTTGAAGTTTTGAGCATTTTTTAATGTTTTAATGTCTATTTTCTATGTTTGAAGAAAAAATAGCATGTGTTATTCGGAGTAAATGTGACTTTGTATGCTTCGCATGTAATTGTCCGACTCGCTTCGCTCGTCATTCAAACTTATTTGCTCAGCACCCAAAGTATCACATTTACTCCTAATAACACAATATACTATTATGATATAATCATATGCTGTCATATTTAAAATTCCTAGTGGTGATTATTATGCTCTTGTATTTGTAAAATACCAGAACGGTCTTCTACTATGATAATAATTAAAGTGTTAATTTGGATACAGCTATATGGAAATATGACTCCGACGATGGAACAAAGAAGAGTATATTTCACTGTTTGGGTGCAACAAGTGATAACAGAAAGTATATTGGCTAAATCTGTATTCTCGGATTATTATTTATCACCACGACTCGTAAAATAGATGAACATGGGAAATCAGTTTTTTTGCGTGCTGTTGCTCGGTGTTCTACCGGATAACGAACAAAGGTAGTATCAATCGAAAGATATCATTTTTCTGAATCAAGTGATAGTAGTAATTTGGTTCCGTAAATTAATTTTTAAATTTTGAAAATTCTCCGATTTATTTAATGTTTATCGTAAATAAATATAGTATTCGTGAAAAATACACGTGAGCTTAGTAATTGCAATTTAGCTAGAGCAGAAGAACGTGCTTTATTGGAAGAAAAGGTTCTAGGAATGATAAATGTAGATCCTTCATATAGCACTAGATTTATTGGAAATGAATTTGGTGTACATCGTTCATAATATTAACTCGTTCAGTATTCTCATAAAAACAAATCGTAATTCAATTCCAGTCGCGCAGTCGAAAGAAGTTTTAGGCCTTATTATCGATGATCACCTGACGTGGAAGTTGCATATTGCTTACATGGCTGGTAAACTTAACAGCTCGAATTACGCTATTTTTGTTCTTCGTAATTGCGTTGGATTAAATATATTACTTATTTTTCATCACAGCAATGTCATATATTTTATTGAGTACGGCATAATCATGTGGGGAAATTCTATGCCGGTTAATAGACTATTTGTTATTGAGAAAAAAATTATTAGACTTTCGACTGGTGCCTCTTGGTGGGAACATTGCAAGCCACAGTTTCAAAAATTAAAAATTATGACAATTCACTCTCTTTACCTGTACAATCTCTGTCTTTTTATGTATGATAACAAGGATAATTTTATTTCAAATGAACACAGTAGCTCCGGAATGCGAACCAGACACGCTTCTGCCCTCTCTATTCTTGCATATAAGACTGCACTTTTTAGATCTAGTACTTTTTATACTGGAATTAAAGTTTTCAATAAAATTCCTTGCGCGATTAAGGACATAAGTAACAGAAATCTATTTAAATTTAAAATTAAAAAACATTTTACTGATAATCCTTATTATACTGTAGATGAATTCTTAAATAACAATTTCGATTTGTTTTAATTTGTTACTATCCTTAATATTAAATTTTATACTACGGCTTCCTGTACTGTAACTATATTATTTTTTGACATTTTAATACTCCTTCCAGAGAGCACAATAATAAATTAATATTTTGAAAAGAAAGTTCTTATTATTCCTACAAAATGCACTGCAATCAAGAACTTTTTCCATTTGACGAAGAAAGTAGAAGAGTACATATTTTCTGAAGATATGCAAAGCAGGGCTACTGGAAATGAAATTTTTTTTGTCATCGATTTAAAAAACTTAACTCTTAATAAATTAATATTTTTTTAAAAGAAAACTGGTTTTTAGACTTTTATTTATTTATAAAATCTTTCCGGAAAAAATTATAAAAATATATAGCCATATTTTACAAATTGTCAGAAACGTCAAATAAATCACTTAAAAGAAATCAAAACAAAAAAGTCATAGGTAACTCCTTTTATTTTCGATAAAAACTGAATAAATCGGAAAATTTTCAAAATTTAAAATTTAATTTACGGAATCAAATTACTTCTAAATTGTGATGTATTTTACATCATTTGATTCAGAAAAATGATATCTTTCGATTGATACTACAACCTTTGTTGTCCGGTAGAACACCGAGCAACAGCACGCAAAAACTGATTTCCCATCTTAATCTCATATGTACACCTTTAAGACAGACACACGGTATAAAGATTAATTGTTACTGTGGCTCCGAATATAAGTAAACTGTAGTAAATATGTGTGTTATGCTAACAGTTTATATTTAGAAAATAATATTGAGTATCCAATAAATTTTAACTAAAATAATGGTAAATACAACTGAAAATTATGATTTTGTGGTTCAAGAAGATGTCCCTGAGGACATTTTAGCAGCTGCTTATCAGGCAACACTTAATTTACTACCGGAAAAATCACGATTTAGACACAAGCAAATGTACAAACAAACTCATGGAGTGGTGACGACAAAGGAAAGTAAATACTTTGTCCGAAACACTAATTATTTATTTCACTGGGCTCTTGCTAAGGTACTGCAGCCGAAGACGCTCTGGTTACGGTATTCCTTTGTAATAAGTACATTAATATTTATATTTGTCACTTGACCATTAGTGCGGGAAATAGCTTTTTTCCGCACTTATTTTGTGTCCTGAAAGTATTACATTCTTCACTGTTGCAGAGATAAATGTTTTAGAAATTGGAATTAGTTCTTTTATTAAAGGCAACTGTGATTTGTATTTATTCTAATGCTGTTGCTCAGGTGATAATTCACTTACCGTCCATGGGCTTTTTCATTAAGGTATAATTTAGTAGTTTGGAAACACAAAGCAAGTAAATAGTGAAAAGTACCCGACCTTGTAAAAAATAAAATAAAAGTGAGATAAGCTTTAATTAACATATGATTGTCCTTTTTCTACATAATGTTTTTGAATATGAGAAAAACAGTGTAGTTATATTTACATATAAATAGAAATGTTATAATAGTTTTTTACATTAACCTGCGGTAAGTTTTGTTTTACAGCGCTAGCTTTTGTATTGAAGCACGACGCACAGCAGAGTACTTTAATAAAAACCAGCGATGTATAATAAACCTAACGCACACGTAATGTATTGAATTTTATGGCCGACATACCTTCTTACTATAATATTTATTTTTTCAGTTATGTTTGTCACATTGATCTGTTTATATATTTATACAATTAAGATACTACTAATAAAATATTTATTTCTTTGGCTTACTGTTTTAATAATTTATATAGGTATATATAGATATACATTAAGATGAGTTGAGTTTTCTCATTACTTTTATTATTAATAAGTTTAAAAATAACATAAGTTTACATGACTCAAAATAAAACTAATTTCTATAAATCATAACAAACCATTTATTACAACTCTTATGGAAAATTCTGATTAATTAATATGCTTTCTTAAAATAATTATAAATTCCATTAACTAGCTTCTAATGGTATAAAATGAAACGAGTTTAGAAAAGCGATGTTTGAATGAAGGAGTATGGCTGTCGTTACAAGAAGTACGAGTGAATTAAATTAAAACACTTCTCTGAACGAGTTGCATGTACTATTTTTCGCATTTCGTACAGAAATGTAAATAATTAAAATATTTATAGATATTACATTACGAAAATATATTAGAATGTCACACGAGTAACATGGCAACTTGATATATAGCAAGGTCTAAATCCCATTTATTTATTAGTTGCTATGCAATAATTGTTGCTATGAAATAAAGTATCACTTTATTATACGATTTTAAATATAGAAATGAAATATATTATTATATGAAATGCGGAAAATTTAATTTTAAATATTCTAACAAAATTCAAATGTAATTTTCTCCATGGTGATACTTCCATCACAAAATATTTATGCGAAAATAATTTCATACTTAATAATAGTGAATAGATATTCCAAATATTATCATACAAATGTCACTTTAGTTCAAAAAATATATAGAGGCGCTATGGTAGCATCGACAATGTTTAATTTTTCTAGTGTGAGTCGGTCCTCGCCAAAGCGTTGTCGAAAAGAGCCGAAGCACACTTCGGGTTTCGATGTTATGATAAAGCAGTGTTGTGAAAAATCCTTGCCACGAGAATTCCTCGGTGCGATACGCACTCTTTCAGCCTCGGTTCTCTTCGGAGCCATAATTTACAAGCCGAACCACGACACGCACCGAGTGAGATCACGCGCACGACTGAGACACCAAAAATATGATGACTCATTCCGCTCGCACTTCCGTTACGTGCGTTTCCATGGTTACTGCTCGTAGGCACTGAACGTGACATACATTTTTCATATTCATGTGAAAAACAAAGGAAAAAAAACAGGCAACAACTCTACCGCCAAAACTTAAACAATAATTTTGAATTTTTGTTGCTGTTTTTTTACGATTATTTTTTGACGTTTCTTACAACCAATGAAATGCTTCATTGTATGTCACGTGTCTACATTTTAAGCAATCCTGTCATTATTATACTGAGAATAATGCTCTACTGATTATTCCCGGGAATAAACTCTGTAACTTTTTTGTTTTTGTTGACAAATGTCAGATGTCAGATAATTATGAACACAAGTAAAAAATTAGCAAAAAATATAGTGGCGTGCCTGATATGATGAAATAAAAAAATAATCTAATTAAATATAACTCGAGAGTTCGATAAATTAGAAAAAAATTCTTCAGTATCTTTCTCGAAAGAACTTCAAATTATTTTCAATTTATTCTCACTTTCTTGTTATATTATTATTGAGAACAAAACTCTATAGAGATTATTGCGGGCGATCACACACGATCACTTTTGTCAAGAATTAATAATAAATACGCATGGATGCATTCATTTAGAAAAACTACTTTATTTTGTCAAAACCAACATTTCGCCACCAATTGCAGCTTCTTCAATAATAATAATTCTTACAGAAACAAGAAATGGTGTGTGCAGTGTTACCAACTATAAATCTATAGACTATAATATAAAAACTAAAGACGTATTTGATTTAAAAAAAAAAGGATTTTCTTTGTAACATAATATTGAAAACGGAGATTTGTATAAACCCTGAATAATTATGAATTATTTTATGATATATAAATGTAATAATACTTGATATATTAATATCATACAGTATTATATTATTAGTAAGTTGGTCATACTTGCATGTGGAATAATCGCGCACACTATTCCGCACGACTTTGCGAAATATACAATTTTCAAGCTTTGTTTAGTGTGGAGAAACGAGAAAGTGTAATTTTCAGTAGTAACTGTAGAAAAAATATTTAATTTTATGATTTCAAAATAATATAATTAAAAATATAAAATAAAAAAGGACCAAAGAGGCTAAAAGCAATCTTCTATCCTTCTACTGTCGTTCATATCTAATTTTAGTGATAAACGAATAAATGAGATTGCAGCATTTACGGTTTAAAAATTCGTAACGACGGAATTAGTGTTCTGATTATTTATAATTTGTGAACGTGATTCTTGGCAAATACCACTGTTTATGTACTCGAACCACAGCAACGTAACCTATCGGCATTATTTATTTACACTTCATACTTAACCATACACCAAGTAATAGCAGATAAAACATTTTTTTAAATAAATTCAATAGCAGGATTAAATAAATTGTCAACTAGCACTCGTGAAGAAACTAATTCACTCATTGGCTGGTACCACGAGCTCTGTTTTTGAATGTTTTAAGACAAGTGTTTTAGCCTCGATTTTAGCGCTGTTTTAAAATTATTTTATAAAAACTAGTGGACTCAGTAGATAGACGTTGCCCTGCCACAGACCTCGCTAGCGAAATATATTTCTCAGGACTATAAAAATCCGGTGTGCGTACTTCTATTAACTGATTATCATGAAAAATTACCATCCAGGTGATCCCATAAATAAAAAAAAATTCATCAAACTCGGTCAAGCCGTTTAGGAGGAGAAGTATTACGAACACTCGCACATCGGAATTTTATATGTTTATAAAGATAAATACTTCAAATGAAAGTGGTAGATTGCTCTATAACTTCTATTTGAAGTATTTTTTCATCAAATCATTTTTGAACATTATGCAGCACTAAAATCGAGGCTAAAATACTTCTCTTAAAACACCCAGCCATTGTCTTCGCAGTTTGCACACTCGGCTAGCGTCTCATATTCAAAACTGACACACTCGTGAGCGAAATTCTTAGTTTTTTCACTTGTACTGTAATATAGTATAACAATTACCTTTATGTCACAATAATCAAATATACTTGGAACCGCTGTTTTTTTCAAAATACGTCGCCATTCTGTGTATTGAAAATCTGATTCATTAAAATGGTTACTGCAGATGTGGGAATGTTTTCCAATTTTTGATTTCGGTGGTACGATGTCAAGCCATTTTTGTAAATTTTCATTTCGTGGAAAACTGAAATTATAAGAGATTTGTATTTCATCTTTTGACACACATTTTGTGGTTAAGTTATATTAAAGTTTAATATTTAAGCCTGGGAATTAAGCAATTTAATAAAATTAATGTATATACATATATTCTTGATTAATTTTTATAATCAATATATATTTATTTTGTTACTATTAATATTCACAACTTACTTCAATTGACAATTCATTTATAATAAATATCTTACCGGTAAAACGACAAAGCGGTGTTAGGAAACCAGAAAGATTTGCAACTCTTCACGCAACAATTTACTACCATCTTTGTGTTTTATTTACACATTTACACGGTATATTCTTGACAATCAAAACAAACTAGAACACATTCACTTGTGGAAAACACTAAAATGTCATGTTGTTTTGGTGATAATACGCAGGCGCAAATGTCTACGAAAAAGGGTGACCTTGCGACATCTATCTGTCTGAGGCCCGTTTGTCGCTTTCATAAAAGCCTGCAACCTACAAGTAGTGAGTTCCAGTGTATAAAAAGCAAACAAAACAGCTGACTTATATGAAACTGTACAAAGAGCGCAGCATAATACCAAATTCTACCGCTAGATGGCGAGCGCCTAGCGGTCTGGCTCTGATATTTGTCTCGGCCGTTGGCCTGATTCCTCTAAATCGCAAATAAGTAAATATACTGTTTGCTCCATAATAATAGAATAGTATATTATACATTAAGGAAAAAAATACACTTCTCTCCTGCAGTGTATATATTATTTTTTCCACGACCCCAATATTTATGATGCTTTCTAGGTATTTCTAAATTATTATTTCATTTATGATAGTTACCTTTGATTCGTTTAATTTTGTTAATTTTTTTCACATTTTGAGCACGGTACAGAAAATAGAGAAGTGCACAAATCTCCCGTAGATATGAAATTGGCAGTTTCTGTCATTATTTTGGTATCATAAAAACCGAATTTCTCTTCCGGTCGTGAAAAAATAGAATATTTCACAAGTGAGAGAAGTAAATCATTATACATGATTTTATAAAATATAAATACATTTCACTCACGTGAGATATACGATGTTTTATCTTACAGTAGAATTTATTATTTAATGAATTCTTATTGGTTATAATTTTTAAATATTTACAATACTTGATTGTGCTCGCTATTACTTATAATTGTTGTTTTACAATTTTCCCATTCCTAATGAATGGGGTCGCCTATATGGATATTATTACCTCAGTAATCAGGGATACATTTACCATTTGCCATCTGTCAAACTCAAACAATACGACTGTTGGTACGTTTTGTTTACCATGGCACTTTGAAAACAGCTAAAAATTATACACTTTATTTTACGTCTATCCCATGACAGAAAGGTACCACATTATGACCACAATGACAAACTAACTTACTTTCTTAGAGTATAAAAACAACATATGTATAATATGAACATAATTAAAAGTAAATAACACCAAATCCACAATGTACGTCTTTATCGATTTTTTGACAATATTTTCCGTTTTCCATTCACAAAATAACCGATACTGATTACTGTACCTATCTTTGCGAGAATTAACTTTTTAACAACTGCTTCGGCAGATTTTAACAAGATTTCTTGAGGAGGATATTCGCTTTCCACTTCATAATTGTAAAAAAATTAGTATAATAGTTATTTGTTTAACTAGGCACCAAAATACTAATTTACAGCAGAGGCAATGAATGCTGCCGTATTGAACACATAATTTTTTTGCCGATTTGGAATTAATATTAATTTTTTCCGATGACTGCTTACAATCAGTAAAGTTCACTTATACTGCGCAGGCTTCGCTGTAAAATTATTTGACATAGCAACCGCTCAACAAATGCATATTAACCGTCAATAAATGTATTCTTCAGTCATAAAATAATGTACTAGACGAAAAATATCCAATTCACTCCAATTAGGTACATAAAATTGATCTAGGTTATGAAATTATTTGATACGGCTATATCATCATCTACAAATTTCGTCATTAAATTTTTACAAATAATTTTCCTTACTTTCATAATAATGCTGACAACGGTAGGTTTTTCTTTATTGGTTTTTAATGTGGGAATAGCATCTTTCTTTAATATTTTCTTTGTATGACGTATTCCTGAAATATATAAATAAATTTATAATTACAATATTATTTATCCGACACCTATTATTTAATGGGAGTGTATCTCATTGTAGATGGCAGCAGCCCTGCAACTCGATGCTATTCTCACTGCGCATGACAAAAGATGTGAAACTTAAAAGTTTAATTTTCTTTATTACAAGATCGATTTGCAGCAATTTTAGATAAAATGACAAGTATCAATACTATTTTCAATTTCTGTTAACAAGAATTTCTTTTTTCTACGATCGTGTGGAAAAGTCAAAGTTTCAAGAAAACATCACTTTCCAAATGAATTAGAAGATAATGGATTTCGGTTATCAGATGTTGATAATCAAAATGCTTTCAGACATTTGTGCAAGATAATTTTATTATTGCAAATGTAACAGTGCGGCATTCAGTGTTGCCAACCCTACCGATTTATCGGTAGATCTACCGAAATCCACAGCCTTCTACCGATCTACCGATACACCCTTAAAATCTACCGAAAGTTGTTATTATTTCCCAACAATTAGCGAATGGTAAAATAAAAGAAAAAATAAGTTGCGGTAATAAGTTGGGACAATTTTTCACTTGATTTTTAAGTTGGTATTGCAGTTAGGCCCATAAATTCATCTGCCATGTATGTACGTCTAGTTGTAAATTAGTTAGTCCTTTTTGCATTCACTCGCTTGTGCATATAATTTAAATTTGTTCTTATAATAAATTTTCTTATTATCAGACAGATAAATGTATTAATATAAATATTTATAGCTATGAAATAAAAAAAATTTCCTTAAAAAAAGCATTTTTTATTTTATTAATTGTAATATTAGGATAATTTGAAAAATCTACCGAAATTCTCCAAAATCTCCCGAAATTTTCGAACGAGTCTACCGAAAATTTATCAACTCGTGTTGGCAACACTGGCGGCATTTTTATTCGTACGATCCACAGAGCATATACCTACACAAACAACCAAATGTCAATAATTGTCGTAGATTTTCTAAAATTCATGGTTTCCGCTAGCTTATGCTGGGAAGTGTACAAAGATACTTTCATAATCGCAGAAAAAAGTAAGCAGAGCTGGCGCCACAGTTTCATTATATGACCGCTGAACACTCCCATTGTCATGGTTAGGTTATAAATCACGTAACCAAGATAAACAAGTAAGAATAGCTGACTAGAATATGATTTGAAATCTAGAAAATATATCAAAATTTGTATTTTAAAAAGATGCATAAATATAATCATTGAATAAAATTTTGTATGTCACTATTATGTAGATAAACCACCTATATACTCGTATTTATTCATATACATATGCACTTACCAGTTTTATAGCCTTCCGTCAGATAATCATTTTCTTTGAAATGTTTGGAACAAATAAAAGTTTTTGGTTTCACATCTTGAAGTTTTAATTTCGCTATCCACAAGTTTCTTCGCACTTCATCTTTTGGAAACTTGTGCAGATTAATTTTATTTTTGCAAATGCAGCAGAACGGCATTATTAATCGTATTGTACCAAACAACACACATCATACGCGATAACACTAACTACCAAATGTCAAAATTTGCCCAGATTTTCTAAGTTCATGGTTTGCGCTAGCTTTCGCTAGGTCAGGGGTTACAAAACTTTACCAGTTCGCGGCGTACTTACTGGTTGTATTTTATTCCGGCGCTCGGTCGAAATATGTGTACAATGACATAAATCATGCACATTTTTTTTGAAATAGAAATTAATTATTATCTAGTCTTCAAAACTTTCTAACTAACAATACAAATATTACTTTTATAATATTTCACACGACACATATTTCTGACACTTCACTATTATCTACCACTTTTATTTGAAGTATTTTTTATCATATAATTTTAGAACATCGTACAGCGCTAATACCGAGCTTAAAACACTGCCCTTAAAACACCCAAAAACAGAGCTCGTGGTACCAGCCATAGATATTAATAGTATATTATGATACATTTTGAATTTTTCGATTATGGAAACGTTAAAAAAGGTGTCGTACGACTCTTCGTAAAGCGTTCAACAAGATAACAAATCAGTTGGATACTCTATTAATTGCGGAAAATAAAAATTTTAAAGAAATAGAAACAATATTTGAATTGTCACAAGAGAAGAGATTTTCGAAAAACTACTTGAATCTACAGCATATGTACCTGTATACATGTATTTTAAGTATTATTTTATATAATATATTTTGTTATTTACAATTCCGAGTTTTATTTTCTAATCACTTTAAAGAATATAAAAACATTTAAAAATTCAAAGTAGGCGCGCTTGCCGCGCATTAGCATCAGCGCCGCGTAGCGACCTGGATGGCGTTAATCTGACGGTTCG
This sequence comes from Poecilus cupreus, assembly GCA_963942605.1. Classification (NCBI taxonomy): domain Eukaryota; kingdom Metazoa; phylum Arthropoda; class Insecta; order Coleoptera; family Carabidae; genus Poecilus; species Poecilus cupreus. The sequence continues at coordinate 4,724,634 of OZ012733.1, read as the reverse complement.
GTCATATTTATAAATATACAAATTATTTGCATTACAGTCACAGAACAAATATACTATAGAAGAAGCGACACGGACAGGTTATTTTCAACTTAGCACATTGATACTGGCGCCATCTATTAGCGACACCTTAAACTATTATTGTAGAGAAGCGAAAAGCGGGCTTATTCAAAACAAATCTATATTTTTAAATATTAAAATGTATACAAAAATAAAAACTATTGAATTATATAAACATATATATTTTATTGTATTAACAAATTGGTTACATACTATATTAGATATTGCAATAACTTATGTTATAAGTTATCTATATATTAAAATGAATCAATTATTTTGAATTATCTCTCTCTGAATGAAAATTCATATTTACATTCTATTCCCAAAAATACTGAACATGAAAAATTGTTTACAACTAATTATCGTCATGAACTAATAAAAATAATCTAATTTAAAAATGGCCAAATTAGTGCAAAATTTATCATTTGATTAATATAAACATAAGGAGATAAATAATTACAGAACAAAAATTTTTGTTGTAAATTTTAGTAGACAGAGTGAGAGAAAATTTGAAGAGTAGGAGAAAGAGAATTAAATTTATGAAGATTTCCTGATATTTATATCTGCTTGTTTTTATTGATTCGTCCAGCCTTCATCACTCTTAACAGAAGTTCTTTTTCTCTTAATTTGTTGATACATTTGTTGTTCTCTGCTGGTCAACTTAGTCTTCCAAGAAACTCCCAATTTTCTCAGCGTAACATTTTCATTAGCTACAATATAAATATGTAACATATCAAGTCGTTCGGTAGAACGACGCCGGCAAGAGTCCCAGTTCACCAGGAAGTTCACCGACAACACTTACTTACGGCAACTATTAGGAAAACCTAACCTCCAAATTTTTCAAACTTGTTTAATTCAAATATGCTATTATAAATTCCATTAAAACTGGCACCAGGGACGATATAATACATACCTTAAACTTATTCATTGGTTTTTTTACGATTTATGTGCATATAACTCTTTATTTTCGATTATGTATTTTAGCCGACGACAGAAATGTGAAATCTCTCTTTCTCACGCGTTAAGTTAGCAACTTAAAAATTCCTTTACAAATTTTTGCCAAAAGATGGCAGCACATTGTCCGTAGATTTGAAAAATTCTACGCACGACCATGAGTACGAAAGCCTCATTTACTGATCGAAACTAGTGTTAGTTTTATGTTCTATGTTTTATTATATTTGCAAGTAACATTCACAAATGACGTTTTACTTGTTGATTTTAATGAGTAGCGACATGTGACAAATACAGTAAATAAATTCAAGAAGATCGGTAACGTAGTTATCTGCAATGGGCCATATTAAATTGAACTGTCAGAGAATTTCATAGGTTAGGTATGTATTTTATTGATATGAACTACAGTTTGATTGTTTGTCCCATATACTTTCTTATACCATACATTCTATTGCAATGAAACTTCAGTGAGTTGTTGTGAGCACCCTTGCAAAGGTTCCTGAATTAGATTGATTATTTCGAATAATTGTATTTACGATCAGATTTGGTTCTATTTAGAATACATATTAGTTGAAAAGAATGAAAGCGAGGAATGAAGTGACGAGCTTGCTTCGTCAATGTATTGACATGGAAGCGAGGAACGAAGTGTCGAGCTTGCTTCGCCAATTGCCTGGTATTTCAGAAAATTTATTTGAGTGGCATTGCAACGCATGCAGTGTATTATCTAGTGGTAAATATATTATAAAATTATAAAAAAAGATACGTTTTAATATATAAATTATTCTAGATTAATGCCAAAGAAGCGTTTATTTCTATTTCTATGGTACAAAATATTTGGTTATGTACATATTTTGAATGAAAGTTGGAAGAAAAAGATAACTGTATATCGCTGCATCATTTTACGCGTCTTTCTATTAATCAATTCTTAAGTATAACACGTAAAACTTAAACAGAACTAACGAGTTTGTGAACTTGTGCGTTAAAACTAAAACGTAAACCCGATTTGTAAACGGTTGCATAAGATAACACATCTGCAAAGTTGTTAAAACAAAAACATAACACTAATACTAATTTCTATTTGTGAATGAGGCTTTAAGGCCAAGTCCAAAAACGAAATCAACAAAAAGAACTGATATCTTCCAAAAACAATTTCATTGTAAGGGATGCGGCAAGAGTGACAAAGAGTGCAGAGAGCAACAAAAAAAAGTGATACCATTTTAATAAGGCAAGTTTGAAATTCACCTTAAAAAATCGAAATCGTAACATGTAAAAATCGAAAAACTATATTAGCTGTTAGTTTTGATAGTTTTGTTAGGTTAACGGAAAAAAAACTTGCCGATCCGACTTTATTTATAGCATATTTGTATGGATGCGAATATACGGATCGGCAAGTTTTTTTTTTTTCGTTAAACTAACAAAACTATCAAAACTAACAGCTAATATAGTTTTTCGATTTTTACATGTTACGATTTCGATTTTTTAAGGTGAATTTCAAACTTGCCTTATTAAAATGGTATCACTTTTTTTTGTTGCTCTCTGCACTCTTTGTCACTCTTGCCGCATCCCTTACAATGAAATTGTTTTTGGAAGATAAAATATAACTTAAACTGTTTTTATAGCCAGTCTACAAAAAATAATAACACATACCTTAAAGTAGGAGATTGGTTTTTTAGAATATCTTGATGATAACTGGTTACTATTTTTCTCGCTGAGAAATATTTTTGGGAATATAATGTAAGAACGTTTTGTCATTTTCACAGCCACAAACGGTGCAACGGTACTACAAAAAATATGAAATAAATGTTTATGTTCTATGTATTACATCTTTATCTTAGTACTGTATCTACTATTATAATTACTTACCATTATAACGAATGATTCAAATATTTTCGCAAGCAGCACAAAATTTAAACTTGAGATGCGCTGTCACAGAACAAATATACGCAAGTGACAATAAGAAAAATGCGTATGTCATTTTATGAAAATATATTAAATAGCCACCTTAAAATCTATGTAGTTAATAGTTTCACGGGGGCGCTCATAGATGGCAGGAGTGTAATATAATAAATAATAATCCCTATCTCGTGTCTGTAGCCTGATTACAGTAGTCGTTCATGGGAATGTGTGGAATATAATTTACTACTTTGAAAATTATGTTTATGTATAATTTGTAAACAAAATTAGCTTTTAAAAATTTATTACAAAACTTTGAACTTTTATCTACAAATGTAGGTATAAAACATTATATGTTTAATTTATTATAATAATGATAAATTGTTTCAAAAAAAGTCATGTTCATGTTGCGCTATCTTCAGCCCGTATGGTTGACCTTAAATGCAAGTAGTACAAGAATAATACACAATAGAAACTTTTTTTATTATTTGTTCATTAAATATTCATGCAATACTATTATAAAATATAAAGGTTATAATTCCGTAAAATATATGTATTTATATAAAGATAATGTTAAACAAAATGTAATTCTTAAAAAAGTAGAAGGTATAAATATTAGAAGGGTAGAATAATTAGGTTGTCTGCTTTATCTACAAAAATAAAGTCATTTATAACTGTGTTGATGTTGTTTGAATTTAAATATTTTGTAATATTAGCAATGAATTTTTTAATATTTCTATTGCTAATAAAATACGGTAAAATATCAACAGACTTCTTAATCAATGTGTTTGCTTCATCAACAAATTTCCTGTAAAATTAATTAATTAATTATATTATAATTCTAGTATTTAATAATTTTAAGAAACGTACTTGTCATCTTTGGACTGGTTCCTCAAGATAATAGAATATTTGGCTAATAAATAAATATAACTCAAAAAAGTACAAATATACTCGGTATTTGTTTCTCCGTAAATATTTTTAAATGGATCTACAGTAGATTTTGCAATGTCCATGCACTTTTTAACTTGATCTGAAATAAAAATAGTTTCGATGAGATCTTCAATATTTGCAACGCAACGATATGTTTTCATCAAACTCTTCCTAATTATTCTTACCTGTTCTTTCATAATGTTTTAAACAAAACCCGTAAAATTTTACATAGTACTCGCTGTATTTGTGGAACGTTTTCTTCAATAATTTATAACTTGCGTCCAGCAAATCCTCATCACGAACCATTTCAAACATAGAGAGATACTCCTCAATTCTTTTACTATTTATAACATATCCTTCTACATCAAACAACATGAAACAATCAGTGCATTTTGCTCCAAGATTGTTTCCCAGTGGAAACGCTTTTCCGCTACATCGAGGACACGCCAGCGGCCGCAGTAACTTTTTGTAGCTTGGATCGGCGCATGGCGGACATGAGCAAGTGAACATATATCTCTCTAGTTTTAACTGACGTTCTGCAGTCTCGCTGGCAAAATAACTGTCCTCTAAATAGTTAATTGTTACTTCTGTTCCCTTTTTTATATCTCCTACTGCTCTTACAATGCATGTAGATCCATCAAAACTGCAAAAATAATTTCAGAAATATTAGTCACACGCGAACTATTATTATTTCAGTAATAATATAACAAGAGAGTGAGAATAAATTGAAAATAATTTGACAGATCTTTCGAAAACTTGTTGCCAAGCAATAGCCACGAAAGCCCGTAGGGCTTGAGTGGCTATTGCCAAATGGCGACAAGTTTGAGAAAAATACTGGAGAATTATTTTCTTATTTATCGAACTCTCGAGTTATATTTAATTAGATTATTTTTTGATTTCATCATCAGGCACGTCACTAAATCTATCTTTTTTGCTCATTTTTACTTGTGTTGATGATACCTATTTGACATTTGACATCTGTCAACAAAATCAAAAAAGCTACAGAGAATATTGCCGGGAATAATCACAAGAGCATTATTCTCAGTATAATAATGACAGGATTGGTTAAAACGCAAACACGTGACATACAATAAAGCATTTCATTGGTTTAAACAAACGTCAAAAAATAATCCAATTTTTATCTCCCGTACATACAGGTTGTAACATTAAAATCTGGTCATTAGCGCTTAACATGGGAAATCAGTTTTTCCTTGTGCATAAAAGGGGAGATTTTAAAAGGGATTAGGTCGAATTTCAACCAGCCCACCACTAAATGGTTTCAAATAAATTTTTAAAAATTGCGTTGGCTTTAATTCCGCAGGAGGTTATGTTTCACAAATTCCCTCGGTTCTATCAAGTGACACTTAGGTTTAGTGAACGTTCTGATTGGATTGCAGTGCGCTGCCTTCGGAATGTGTCACCTATGTTATAATAAAATGCTCCATTTCAGTCTGCATTTTAAAATTAAATTTGGGAATGATGAGCAGGCTGATTGTAAATGAATTACTAATCTTATTGACTATAGATTTCGACTTATATATTTGGTCATCATCAGGTCAACAGCGTCAATATTATAAAAGCAGTTGAAACATTGGTTTAAACAATTTTATGCAGAATTTAATCAAATGATAAGGTTGATCAAGTTGGATATAGTTTAGAAATTGCATATGAGGGAGATTGTGTTAGGCACATCAGTTTTTTTTTACCTTCGAACTGCATTTGGCAGGCAGGAATGATTCAGTAGAGCAGTGGACACATAAATTCCAAAACCAGTCCCTTCATAAGCCAACTTAACCAACTTGATGGGATCAAATTTAACCATAACTTCTCGCACTACAACGAAATTGCATTTACTTTGAAGCAAATACTTTACAAGCTGGCCGCCAATAAAGTTGTACAATTCCTCCAAGGAGCCTTCTGGGCGATTCGGTTGCATGTACAGCCAATCAAAATAATCGGTGAAATTCTTCAAGTAGATTACCATCCACACAGCAGCCTACAAAATTCTTATTACTGCCAGTCCATCAAATTTGTATAATATACTTTCATTTCATCATACCTTTATCCCTATTTGTAATTTGGCATTTGAAGTTTTATTCTTATGAGTTACTAGTTTATTTACGAATGGATAATTGTTCGCTTTATTTCCGTAAACTGTTTCATCTTCAATAGTAGTTTTGAAGCCATCACGAGATGCTTGGAACAGTGTAGATAAACTTAGAGAACATGATACATGCGTTATTATTTTTTGGCTTGCGCCTAAACATTCCCAGCGGTGGCCCAAGTCCCAAGCACCCTGGCGGCAGCTGTCCGTGCAGTAGACATAGATCGAACACTCCGCACACCTACAAACAATACTTATTTTCGCGCCACCGTCCGACATTGGCACAATTACATATCTCTAAAGCGGTCGGAAATCATGTTATTGTCGAAGTAGTTCGACAAAAATTGCTAACTTTTTATGGTTATATGTTGGCATCACTTCACTAATTTTAGCTAACTTCTGACGCTAGAAATGTCAAAGTATTACATTGACTTTATGGCAATATATCTACAATTGAGTATTTGCAATACAAGAAAACATAATATTTATGGATTTTATACATATTTGTAAGTAATTATAATTGAATTGCAGTGTAAAATCCAAATAAAAATATGTAGATATTTTTGGTTATGATATTGGAAAATAAACATAATTGTGAAGTTAGCAACATACAAAAATTCCCTCTCAAAAAGGAAATGAATAATAAATTAAATTTACATAAATGTTGACGCGAAAAATCTTGTGTATCCCTCGGTTGGAAACTATTTTGCGAGTGCTCGTATTTGTTTGACTCGCCTACGGCTCGTCCTATCCAAATACCAGTTTCCAACCTAATGATACAAATAACTATTAAATACCAAGTGCAGGAAGACATAAGGGCTCATTTGTACGAATGCAAGGATGGCAGCTTCCCGCAAGAGGTTTGTACAATATTTTTTGTAAAAACTTAAAATACTAAATGTTGTCATTACCTTCCGCACATATATGTGAGGGAGGTAATAGGTTTGTTCCAAGTGGTCATTTCGGACATGTTTGTGACAAATTTCACTTCAAGTTGAACATGACTTTTTTGAAACAATATATCATTATTATAATAAATGAAACATATAATGTTTTATACCTACGTTTGTAGATAAAAGTCCAAAGTTTTGTAATAAATTTTAAAATGCCAATTTTGTTTACATATTATACATGAACATAATTTTCGAAGTAGTCAAATATATGTCACACATTCCCATGAACGACTACAGTAATACAAATAATGTGTATATTTATAAATATGATCGTCTATAACATACTAAAATTATTTTACATTTGAATTTACAGTTTTTGAGAAACAAATAAAAATATACCAAAAAGTGTGTTTTTTGGTATATTCTTATTTGTTTCTCAAAAACTGTAAATTCAAATGTAAAATAATTTTAGTATGTTATAGACGATTATATTTATAAATATACGAATTATTTTCATTACTGTCGTCGTTCATGGGAATTAGAAATTCAGTATCAAAATTCTGAATTTTTGACCAACTAGACTTCAACGAATATTTTTTTATAGTTGAATGTTTCAGTTATCCTTTTCATCCACATATATAAATACTAGAATGTTCAAAGACCTTACTGTAATAATTGTTTTGTTTTTCGATAAGAATAATTGTAAGAAATAATTTATTGAAATTTGAATTTGCAAAACAAAATTCATGGGATTGAACGAACCCAACGAAAATATGTTCTTCATCTGACATTGCAATGTACAAGTCACTGTAAAAAATCCATGATATTTTGACGAATGGAGGTTGTTGGACCATAAAGAACATGAAAATAAATAAAGAATACAGAATTTGCTGTTTTTTAAAAAAAATAAAGGGTTCGTTCTTTCGACGCGTATGTTTGACCTTAACTTGTTTACATTTATCACAGGCGCACTGAAATTTGTCACAAACATGTCACGAACATGTCCGAAATGACCACTTGGAACAAACCTATTATGACGGGTCAAAATTATCGCTAGTGAGTGTTCAACAGATAAAGAACCATTTGAGGTCCCTAGAATACGATTTCATTATTTTCAAGATGATCTTTTAACCGGAAGAAGTAGTTCACTTGAAGGCCTATTAGGATTTTTGACATATCTCAATAAATAATTGCGTTCACTAAATTATTTGAAGTAATCACTAGTTATAAACTTCGCGGGAATGCTTATTCCAGCCCTGCACTTATAACAACGTACCTAAAATAATACTTTAAGTAGTAACTGTAAAAGTATACATACGGAATGCAGTTTAGAGCTGACTTGAAACAAAAAGCACAAATATTCAAATGAACTTTATGTACATGAATCGCAGCAATAGAATACGGTTTTTCTATAAAGAGAACATCTCCCTTTTTGATTTCAGTGTTGGCCACCACATGTCTGCCAAGTTTCTTTGTGTACCTTAACAAAAAAAAAAATTGTAATTTGAGCATAAATTTAAACGTATTACTTACTTGTAATCCACAACTTTAGCCGCATCCAAAAATTTAGGGTTCTCTCCATCTTTTAAAGTTGGTTCAGTTAAAACAATATCATCAAGTTCGTTTTCAGGTGCAGTGGTTTCGATCTGTTCTTTCAGTTTATTTTTTATTTCCTTTATCGTATTATTCATTGAAGCTGATAAAACAAATTGATTAAGATTGGGAAATATTTGAATTATCAAACTTACCAATTTGCAGTTGACCCAGATTTAATTTAGCGATGCATTCCTCAGCTTGTCGGAGGGATTTGTCTGCTTCAAAATTATTGTTTAACTTTAAGAAACATTTGCTTTGACGGAGAAATATTTTATATCGCAAATCTTTGGGATACTCCGATTTTAAAGCTGTATTTATATCTTGCAAACATTCCTTTAAACATGGATCAAAACAAATTAACTAAATTTAATACCTTGCTTTGCTACCTTACCTCATATTTTTCAAGATCGAAAAGCACAGCTGATCTGTTAGCAACAGCTAAGCCAAACTCTTTGCTGTTTCGAGGGGCTCGTGAAATACTAACGTTGTATAGTTTCAGAGCTTCGGCGTATTTCAGATTGGCATAACATTTATTTCCCTCCGCCCGTAATGTATTTGCGACGTTCTTATTCTTTCCGGTGTCGTCTACATTTCTTATGTCTTGCATTTGTTTCAATACGACTGACCTATTCAATTAGATTTATAAAACATGGCAGCAACAAACAAAACTTTCATACTTACTTATCGATATTATCGAAGTATTTAGTAAACATCTGTATTTCTGACTCATTTTTGTTTACATGTGTATCTGGCCACGACGAAAATATTATTATGGATTCTAAATCCATTTTATCATATAAATTTAGAAACGTAACAACAAAATTAATTAAAACTCTTAACTTATATACTTGCACAATGTTTACGCTGCAATTTCACTATCAAACTTATCACATATCCTGTACAACTACCAGGCAGATATAACATAATGGATGGTACGTTATTCCCCCAACTAAACTGCAATGTAACCAACTTAAGTAAAATTTTATGATCTATTTTCTACATTTATAAGTTTGCAAATAAATATCAGCACAGCATATTGTATAGCCTAATGCAAAGAGCACGTCAAATGACTAAATTATATTTAGAAAATCTATGAAATTGCTATTTGGAAAGTAAACAAAATTTGACGTTATCTCCACCCTCTGACATAAAACTAGATATCTGTGTCTCCACCCCATCAATATTTTTTTATATTTAGTATCTTATATAATAATATGAAGAAAAATATATTATAACTTATAAATCTTACCAGGTATAAAGATGTTTTAGATGTTATTAATACTGTTCATTTTGATTTTGACTCTATTGGCAACACTGGAATACTCTCATATACTTTGTTTACATTTGAGAAATATTTTCGTATTTCTTTATTACCCACTAATTTTGGGATTTTAGATTTCTTGTAATTAAATCAGTCATTTTCAAGGCTATGAACTTTGATTTTGTAATTATGGAGACTACAAGCTACCCGCACATCATTTTATAATTCGTTTCTGCTCATATAATCGTAAACAAAGACGTACCAGCATTAAACATAAACAACCGAAACCAAATAATTCATTACTGTCCAGTATTTCCGGGATATACTATCAATGAATATACTGTGCTGGTATTTATACATATTATATAAATGGAGAAAACATCATAAAATTTTTCTTAAGTTGGTTACATTGTAAAGATTCGTTGGGGAAATACCATCCTACTATTAATTTACGTCGTAGTTTCATAGGATATGTTTACTGCTTGGTGATACATGTTTGATAATGAAATTGCAGCGTAAACATTGTGAAAGTATATAAGTTAAGAGTTATAATTAATTTTGTTGTTACGTTTCTAAATTTATACAGTAAAATGGATTTAGAATCCATAATAATATTTTTGTCGTGGCCAGATATGCATGTAAACAAAAATGAAACAGAAATACAGATGTTTACTAAATACTTCGATAAAATCGATAAGTAAGTATGAAAGTTTTGTTTATTGTTACCATATTTTGTAAATATAATTGTATAGGTCAGTCGTATTGAAACAAATGCAAGACATAAGAAACGTAGACGACACCGGAAAGAATATGAACATCGCAAATACATTACGGGCGGAGGGAAATAAATGTTATACAAATATGAATTATGCCGAAGCTCTGAAACTGTACAGTCTCAGTATTTCACGAGCCCCTCGAAACAGCAAAGAATTCGGCTTAGCTATTGCTAATAGATCAGCTGTGCTTTTCGATCTTGAAAAATATGAGGTGAGGTAGCAAAGCAAGGTATTAAATTTAGTTAATTTGTTTTGATCCATGTTTAAAGGAATGTTTGCAAGATATAAATACAGCTTTAAAATCGGAGTTTCCCAAAGATTTGCGGTATAAAATATTTATCCGTCAAAGCAAATGTTACTTAAAATTAAACAATAATTTTGAAGCAGCCAAATCCCTCCGGCAAGCTGAGGAATGCATCGGTAAATTAAATCTGGGTCAAATGCAAATTGGTAAGTTTGATAATTTAAGTATTTCCTTATCTTCATTAATTTATTTTATCAGCTACAATAAATGATGCGATAAAGGAAATAAAAAATAAATTGAAAGAACAAATCGAAACCACGGCGCCTGAAAACGAACCTGATGATTTTATTTTAACTGAACCAACTTTAAAAGAAGGAGAGAACCCTAAATTTTTGGATGCAGCTAAGGTCGTAGATTACAAGTAAGTAATTCGTTTAAAGTTATGCTCAAATTAATTTTGTTTGTTTGTTAAGGTACACAAAGGAACTTGGCAGACATGTGGTGGCGAACACTGAAATCAAAAAGGGAGATGTTTTCTTTATAGAGAAACCGTATTCGCCTGCTGCGGTTCATGTGCAAAATCACAAGAATACTTGTACTCTTTGTTTCAAGTCAGCTCTAAATTGCATTCCGTATGTATAATTTTACAGTTTATACTTAAAATATTATTTTATGATGATTGCTTCAACTTAAATACTCACGTACTTCATGTTTAACGTTCATACAAAAACATTTGTCGATCGGATTGAATTTTAATCATGATTCAGAGTTAACCATTTTCTTTGTAATAAATGGTACAAAATAGGAAAATTATTTCGAATAAAAATTGTAGACAATATTATTATTTGGGATCTGACATGGGGGCGTGGCCAATCCAAGATGGCGTAAATTAGGGTGAAGATTCGAATGTGACATTTGTACTGTTTGCGTAAAAAATTTAAAAAATGAGTCCCACAATTAATAATATTTGCGAATGCGGTACAACAGATCCTGCAAACTAAATTTTAATGAAGCTGAACGCGTTTTATATACTTGGCAATTGATTAAATACGGGAAAAAATTAAGTAAATGAAAGTGACAGTGGCTGTGGGTATAGTGGCTTTCTGTATGCGAACGTCGAATAAAATAATACTGTCAAGTCCCATTTACCGGACTGAAGTCAGTCGGGTAAACATGCAATTGTGATATAGTTTAACATAAAAATAATTTTGTTTATTACAAAAAGTATTGGACTAAGCTGCTGTGGCTTACGTCATCCACGTATTCACGCAAATAAAGCCCTCGTCTTCCCGCACTTGGTATCAGTGTTGCCAACCCGAGATGATGAATTTTCGGTAGACTCGTTTGAAATTTTCGGGAGATTTTGGAGAATTTCGGTAGATTTTTCAAATTATCCTTATATTGCAATTAATAGAATAAGAAATGCGTTATTTAAGGAAAAAATGTTTTTTCGTAGCTATAAATATTTATATTAATACATTTATCTGTTTGATAATAAGAAAATTTATTATAAGAACAAATTTAAAGACTTAACTAATCTACAACTAAACGTAGATGGCAGATGGATAAACATAAAAGTCAAGTACAAAATTGTCCCAACTTATTACCGAAACATTATTTTTTCTTTTAATTTACCATTCATTAATTGTTGGGAAATAATAACAACTTTCGGTAGATTTTAAGGGTGTTTCGGTAGATCGGTAGAAGGCTGTGGATTTCGGTAGATCTACCGATAAATCGGTAAGGTTGGCAACACTGCTTGGTATGTAAATATCTATTGTTTGTAGGTGTGTGGTGTGTTCGACCTATGTCTATTGTTCGGACAGCTGCCGCCAGGGTGCTTGGGACTTGGGCCACCGCTGGGAATGTTTAGGCGCAAGCCAAAAAATACTAACGCATGTATCATGGACTCTAAGTTTATCTACACTGTTCCAAGCATCTCGTGATGGCTTCAAAACTACTATTGAAGATGAGACTGTTTACGGAAATAAAGCGAACAATTATCCATTCGTAAATAAACTAGTAACTCATAAGAATAAAACTTCAAATAGTGAATTACTAGTAATGATAAAGGTATGAAATGGAAGTATATTATACAAATGGTATGGTCTGGCAAATAGTATGTTGTAGGCTGCTGTGTGGATGGTAATGTACTTGAAGAATTTCACCGATTATTTTGATTGGCTGTACGTGCAACCGAATCGCCCAGAAGGCTCCTTGGAGGAATTGTACAACTTTATTGGCGGCCAGCTTGTAAAGTATTTGCTTCAAAGTAAATGCAATTTCGTTGTCATACGGGATGTTAGGGTTAATTTTTATCCCATCGAGTTATTTAATTTGAAATATGCTGGGGCTGGTTTTGGAATTTATGTGTCCATTGCTCTACTGAACCATTCTTGTCTGCCAAATGCAGTTCGAAGGTAAAATACAAAATTATCTGATGTTTACCAACACATAAGTTATCGTGGAGGAATTGTTTTGACTAATATTTTAAAAATTATTTTGCAGTTTTGATGGAACTACATGCATTGTAAGAGCAAGGGAAGATATCAAAAAGGGAACAGAAATAACAATTAACTATTTGGGAGACAGCTATTTTCTCATCAAAACTGAAGAGCGTCAATTAAGATTAAAGAGACATATGTTCACTTGCTCATGTCCGCCATGCACTGATTCAAGTTACAAAAAGTTACTCCGACCGCTGGCGTGCCCTCGATGTGACGGAAAAGCGTTTCCACTGGAAAACAGCCTTAGCGCAAAATGCAGTGATTGTTTCGTGTCGTTTAATGCATTAGCATATTTTACAAATAGCATAAAAATTGAACACACTCTGTCTATGTTTCATATGGTTGGTGATGAGGATTTGCTGGATGCATGTTATAGATTAATGAAGAAAACTTTCCACAATCACAACGAGTTCTATTTATTGTATTATGGGGTTTGTTTACAACATTATGGAAGAACTGGTAATTATAGTAATGCCTGTGGTCACTGTTGATCTCAGGCATTATTGTCCCTATAACATCCTTTATATAATAATTACTATAACATTTTGTAGTCTTTTGGAATCATTAACAGGTCTGGCATTTTCGGTACAAATCATAACAGTTTTATCAACAACTAGTATCGAGTTTTTGTTTTCCAGTTGCTTATTTTCATACTTCAGAAGTTCATTTGCTTGTACATTTGTCTTTAAGATTCCTTCTTTTCGTGTTCTTCTTTTTGAATACTGATTGCATAAAGCGTTGTCAATAGCTTTGTTAACTATGGAAAAAAGATGAATAACATAAACTTCCGTCTAAACAACTTCTAACGGTACAGAATACAGAATAGAAAAACTAGTTTCGTATAATTTACATCTTTTATTTCATTCTGTTTCCTTAGGTTACATTTTCGGACTATTTATCGTACAAAAAGTTAAACTTTAAAGTCCTAGGACTTTCTACAAAAATTTTAATAATTTCTGTTAATAAAAACTATAATATAACAACTTTCCCCGTAAATAACTTGCTAGTACCTTAAAGTTTCACCTTTTATTCTAGATACATAAATAACTATTTTATTCTACGAAATAAAGCCCTGGTCACATCTGTACGATTCCGTCGCGTCGCGTCTTACAAACAAGAAGACGTACATGAGACTGACATTTTTTGGTACGACTCCGGTCACACTTGTACGACAAAAATCTTATGAAACTTGCTTTCTTCTTTCTATTATTTTAACTTAATATTTACCTTTCGTTTTGAAATTTGTTTGTAGGTGCATGTAAAAATATTAATATGATTAAAAACAATTTTTTATTTAAATAAGATTGAGCCTATTTAGTGGAATAATTATTTCATTTTTAGTTTTATTTGTCAGCTGTCAAATTATTTTTTCGAAGTGTTCAATGTCAAAAATTGTACATATTTTTTATATTTATAATTAGTTTATTACTAAAAACCAAATTCACATATGTCACAAAGAAAATATGATTTGAAAGTATTATTGGCAAATAAATACAACGTACAAATAGGGAATATATGTTCGTTGATCCATTTGCATGATTCGACTTATATCAGTGAATTTGACAATCTCGTTCTATTCACTGTTTATCCATACACCCAGACCATGCTAAATATTCGTAGAGAAAGGAACATATTTTTTCCGCATCTTTGAAAATAAAATTAATAATTATATTCTATCAGATTTATTTGAAATAGCGGCAAATTTGCCTATGGACAAAATTCCACTTACATCACTCAAGGCTCTAGAAATTATTTATCATATTGGTGGAAAATAACGATGAAATTCTAATTTTAAGAAATTTGCTAACAAACATGTTTCTAAAAAAATGTGACAGATTAAATGTAAATGACAGTTGACAGTTCATTGCAATGAAACGAGATTCGATACATCGACGTGAAGCGAGAAGCAGACGACGTAGTCGTACGACTAGTCTCCTGAAAATAGCGGCGCCACTATTTTTCGTACGACTCTCTGTTCGGAAGACGCGACGCGACAGAATCGTACAGATGTGACCAGGGCTTAAGATAACAGCACGTAAAAAGATTCTTTGCTACTGGAGACAAAATTCAGAAGCTATAACAACTTTGAAAGTGTCCAAGATCTCATCGAAACTATTTTTATTTCAGATCAAATTAAAAAATGCATCGACATGGCGAAATATTATTTAGAGCTAATTAAAGCAATTTACGGAGAAACATATGCCGAGTATATTTGTGGTGTTTTGAATTATGCTTATTTATTAGCCAAATATTCTATTATCTTGAGGAAGCAGTCTAAAAATGACAAGTACGTTTCTTAAAATTTTTAATTACAAGAATTATAATTAATTATTTTTTTCAGGGAATTTGTTGCTGAAGCAAAAGAAATGATTAAAAAGTCTGTTGATATTTTACCGTATTTTGTTAGCAATCGAAATATTAAAAAATTCATTGCTAATGTTACAAAATATTTGAATTCAGACAACGTCAACTTGGTTATAAATGACTTGATTTATGAAGGCAAAAAAAACGTCGAGTTTATTATACCCTTCTAATATTTATTGGTTCTACATTTTTATTTTTAAGAATCACTTTTTGTTTAACATTTATACAAATATTGCTTTATATATTATCTGTAATTATAACCATTAAAAAGTATTGCATGAATATTTAGTGAATAATAAAAAAAAAGTTCTTTTTCCTAATATTTAATATATATTTCCAGGCGTTAGAAAGGGTGAATCAATTAAAACGAAATATTTTGAATAAATGAGTTACCTACTTTAATATTATATCTTGGTTATGAATTGGTCAATTTACCAATTTTCTTGTGTTTCCGGAACAAAATTTCATGGTAAATAACAACCCTTGTATAATGATTTTTTGTATTCACAAATAACAAAATTTAGTTCATTAAATGCTACGTAGATTTTTGTGTATCAAAACGTCGATAATTGTCAATATATCATCACACCATTTACCTGTTTCTGGGTGTGACACTCTGCTCAAAGCAAATATCGGTATTATATATTTTTGCGCGTGAAGTGCGGTTACCAGCTGTCGTATCACGGCCTTCAAGGATGATAATGGTGGAACCACAGGGTATTTTATAGTAATTAACGTATTACAAATACAAATTATAAGAACAACACTTAAAAATAAATTTTATTTTCCTGTCAAATACACAGAACATAATAAGTATTCGAAATATAAATATAAAAGTCATGTCAGTTTTAATGTTTTTACAAATTACCGTGTCGTAAAAACCACTTATTACATATAATACATTCAATCAGATTAAAATTTAAATGTGATTTCATACCCAAAGTTTCTTTCGTATAAACTTTTTATTACAATAAGGGCATGGTAAATATTTTATGTCGGTATGAAGTGTCAAATGTCTTTTGTACTCGCGCTTACTCTTACATATTACAAAATGAACATTTGGTTTCATTATGCACATTCGTGCGCTTTTTTATCGAATATTTATCCGTAAATGTTTTATTACACTTGAGACAAACAAACTATTTAACACTATTTTTATTTTGCCTGTTTTTAATTAAGTCTTCCTACTCGAAGTCTGTTTGCGTATTACAATTGTTATCAAAATGATTCTCATTTTCACCCGTAGAGCTACATACTCATGTTATTTCTTTTACCGGTTTCAGGAGATTAAACCTATGTTTACATGTACAAAAGTAGGCAGGGTAAGTATGTCATAACTCTATGCTGTAGGGTAATATTACCTTACTAACCTGTCAAAACAGTCAAGAAAATGAAAATAATACACAATGATAACATAACGCTATTTATTAATACACACGGAATTAAGCTGTTCAAAGATTCACCTGCTGCGTTCCAAATATTTTCAGGCAATTCAGCATCGCCAAAATCCACTTTTTATCTAGCCATTTTGAACACACTTGACGTTTAAGTAAAAAAATAATTTTATCCAACACCTCTCAATAAATGCTCTAAAACTATGGCGATTTTAAACAAGCAAAGTAACAGATTATCCACTAGTGGGTATAATTTTGAGAAAATCCACTAGTGAGTATTTTTTTATTTATAACAATAATAATAACACACAACACCTTGGTGACCACTTCGATTGACAGTTTAATTTAAAAATTTAAAGCATATGTCACTGTCAAATAATATTTCTTTTATAAATTTTACATTTATTAAGAAGTGTTGGATAAAACGTTATACTTCACACGTGGGTAAAGTGGAATTACCCACTTGTAAAGTAAATAACTATTAAATATGATACAAAAGAAGTGTAACCATGGTGTTAAATAAAAACAAACAGACTTACTTGATCACCTTCTAAAATTATGGCAGACGTTTTTCATAAAAGAATTTCAAAAAATAATATTTATTAATGACATTAACGTCTTCATATTCTGAAACCGGTAAACTATTGAACAAACCACGGATGTTATGAGTCATAACAGGCCTTAGATGTCTTAAAATCCTCGCTCTACGAGCTCGGATTTCAACTGACATCTGCGGCAGTTACGATACTCATCACTAGGAATGTTAATAGCTATTTTCTACGACCGAGCAGATATTATACATTTTCTACTGTCAGTTGAAAGCAGAAAATTGACGATTGCCGCTTGCCAAGCGGCAATAAGATTTTTGCAAAATAAATTTCTCTAGTAGAATAGAAAAATGGACAGTTGTTATGAAAAATAATTAATTTAAAAAAAAAACAGTTCATGATAATAATAATTAATATTTAACAATAGTATCTTATAATAACAGCAAATTTACATTTTTATTACAAGTTAGTTTGAACAAGGCATATTCCTTCTCACACCTATTCTTAGACTTTTCAGGTAATAAATTTAATATTACATTCTTCGCAGCTACTTTGATGTGTGGTGGAGTACATTCCATTTCACATTCGTCACTATCCATCATTTTATGATGTTCCACAAAGTTTTAACGTCATAATTTAATTGAAAAATTAATATCTGTCATGCGATTCAAACAAATAACAGAAGAAACAGTATCCATCACCTTGGAAACGGTTTAACATGGCTAACTGTAAAATGGATCGGAATAAAAGTTCAAACAGAAAATGGCAAATATAATATTTTCATCCAGTTTTTTTTATCATTATTGATTTGATCGTAGAAAAAATAGTGTGTGTTTCTTGAGCAGAAAGTGCCCTTGCCGCTTATGCATGGTCCATGCGCAAGCGGCAATAGACTACTTTCTGCTCTTGATACACAAATAACTAATACATGAGATTATCTACTTCTTTTGTTCCAGGTATTATTAAACCGCGCTGAAAATTTTTTGATGTATACATTATTTGAAATCAATAACTGTATATCTTCCAATTATTTTCTGCTTGTTGTTCTTCCGGCAAAATTAACACATAATGAATCACATTTTAATATTAAAATGGTATTTGCACATTATTTAAAACTGAATCGTTCAGAACTACACTACCTTCGAATTTCAATTATTTCTGTCTTGTTTTTCCTCAAAAATAATAAATCAACAATCCCGTCGTTAATATTAAAATCTACTTAATCTGCCATGTCAACAGGTTCTTCTTTAATTGTAACAAATTCTGGTAGATAACAATCTACCACAATTTCTTCTACTTGTTGTTTTTCTAATAAAACTGATGAATCAGCTTCGTCCTTAGTTTTATTCAATTCTGAATCGTGTTGGGCTAATTTTTTATCTACACTGTCTTCGAGTTCAACATACTCTTTTTTAATTACAATATTATCTTGCAACATTTCTTGAGTTTGTTGTTTTTCGGATGAAATTAATGTATCATCCGGCTCCTTTTTAATATTATTAACTTTAATTTCTTGATTTGCTTTGTATTCAAATTCAATAAATTCATCTTTAATTGTAATGTTATCATCCAAAATTTCTTGTTTAATTCCATTAACTTTTTGACTGGTGGAAACTGAATCACAACTTACAAACTCAAATTGTTTATTCAATTCTTGATTCATGTTGTTTTCGGGTTTATTAAATTCATCGTTGGCACTCTCGATAGGTACAGCAGAGAAGTTCGGCAACATTCTCTGAAAAAAGAAAATGAATTAGATTTTATTAGATACGGAATACATTATTCTATGATAAGTTGAAGATTTATAAGAATGTTAGAAGAGGTAGTGTATTCGTTAAGATTTGTAATATATTGAGCAGATATCAAACAAATGTAGGTACAAGTATCGAATATAGGTAACATTGAAATAAACGGGTGTTTAGCAGTTCTTTTATTTATAAAAGTAACAACAAATTTAGAAAGGAAGCAAGTAGTTGGAATTATTACAAAATTATACATTCACCTTCTGTTAGTTTCCAAGGATCACTTTTATTTTGTGAGCTAATATGGAATTTTCCAAAAGGAAAAGAATAATCTCTTAGCCCGTCAGCAATGACAAGCTTTCTTTTTTTTTAGAAGACGTTATTTGTGAATTTGTTGCCAATGAATTTATTTGCTGCAAATTCTTGTGCCGCACAACACTTCTTTTCAATTTTAATAACTTTTGTTTAAAAAAAAAGATTAAAACACGCCGTGCTTTAAAGGTTACTAAGTAACAACAATAGTATATTATGATACAAGTGTATAAGTAAGCTTTTAAAGCACGTACGACGAGTTTAAGAGCACGACGCGAAGCGGAGTGCATTTAACGTCGCTAGTGCTTTAAAAGCACTTATACACGTGTGTCATACGCTATTTTTATTATACCTGCATCATACTCTTGAAAAAACTGGAAAACATCATTTTAATTTTGATTCATTTCATAATTTTGCACGTGTGACGTATATCGTTTACATGGAGACTGATTAGCATTTGTTGTTTACGTTTACAGTTTTGACAGATATTAATAGTAAAGATTGTTGTTGTTGCTTAGTAACCTTTAAAGCACGGCGTGTTTTAATCTTGCGTTTATGAACGCTGTAGCGTGTTTTAAACACGGATTATGATGCAGGTATAATAAAAAAATAATTACTATTAATATCTGTCAAAACTGTCATGACAAACAATAAATGCAAACCAAACTCCATGTAAACGATATACATCAAACGTCAAAATTATGAAATGAATCAAATTCAAAATGTTGCTTTCCAGGGTTTTTCAAGAGTATGATGCAGGTATAATAAAAAATAGCGCATGACACACGTGTATAAGTGCTTTTAAAGCACTAGCGACGTTAAAAGCCCTTAAACTCGTCGTACGTGCTTTAAAAGCTTACTTATACACTTGTATCATAATATACTATTAAAAGATATTATAAAGTTTTCAGAAAATATTTATCCTTATAATTCTGTCACCGTTACTTGACAGTTATTTACGTGAAAAGAGCCGGAAGATGTAGGAGGTATCGCGCAGCAATTTTATTTGTCAGAATTTCTATCACGTCATAGGGTAAGAGAAAACAACTAATGTAATAAATTTCATCACTTTTTCCAAGAACTCTTAGGGCGACTTAGTAGAGGTGTGAAGCAAAATGTATGTATTCTATTTCTCACTGGATGCCGCAGCAGGCTGATCCTTTACGTTTGCTAATATTCTCGCATGCTATCGTGCATTTTACCACACATTAATGTCCCATTTCGAATTTATATTTGTAACGGAAAACATATTTTGGTTCATAACTCTGTTAAGTCGACTGTTTTAGATCGTTGCACTTGCTTGACAAGTAAATATTGGAGAAGTTTGTAATGATATTTGGATAGCATTAATAATTGTTTTGTATATACGCATATGCAATCATTTCCGAATAAATAAATTACTGTTTAACTAGTACAAGTACTTATGCTAAATATATGAGTGATTATTTTTTTACGTTTCTTTAAACCAATGAAATGCTTTATTGTATGTCACGTGTCTGCGTTTTAACCAATCCTGTCATTATTATACTGAGAATAATGCTCTTGTGATTATTCCCGGCAATATTCTCTGTAGCTTTTTTGTTTTTGTTGACAGATGTCAGATAGTTATCATCAACACAAGTAAAAATGAGCAAAAACGATAGATTTAGTGACGTGCCTGATGATGAAATAAAAAATAATCTAATTAAATATAACTCGAGAGTTCGATAAATTAGAAAATAATTCTCCAGTATCTTTCTCAAACTTGTCGCCATTTGCAATAGCCACTCAAGCCCTACGGGCTTTCGTGGCTATTGCCTGGCAACAAGTTTTCGAAAGATCTGTCAAATTATTTTCAATTTATTCTCACTCTCTTGTTATATTATTAATGAGAATGAAAGTAAATGCCATTACTTCTCTTAATGTTCCTTGCATCCACAGAGTATTTGCTTCATTATCTTCAATACCTCGAATTATTCTTTGGTTCGACGAAGTACTTGTCGAATTGTTTTGAACATCTCGATTGACCTGCAATCATATGACTATATAGATTTTATTTTCAATTATTATACTTAAAAAATAGCTTCAGTCCATTCTAAAAAATCAATCTTTTACAACTAATACGACTTTGATTATAATAATACGTCGATCGAAAGCATTATATGTTGCATACCACAGTATAAGAATTAAGCGGTTTATCGAAAACGTAATTAATGTTTTTATTATCTACTTTCATGACTCCTAATATATTCGACAAATTAATAATATTCGAACCCATATCTGAGACAAATATTTTAACACATAATCTGTATTTTAAGTTTAGCTACTCAATCAACGAACCTGTAATCTTAAATTTCGAATTGTTTGTGGAAAATCTGTTATCGGTGAATGTGTAGATTTTTGAGTCCCTAATGAAGATTTGCGATATTTAATTGGAGTCGTTGGTGCACATAACAACGCTCTAAGAGTTGATGGTGGCTGATCAATTAGTACATCTGTCTCAACTTTAGAATGTTTTGAATGTATTAAATTACAAGTAGCTGTAATTTTTCTTTTCTGTTGAAAAGGTGAGCTTGCTTCTTTAGAATTAGTTGAAACTCTATCCTTTTCGGGAATTGTGTTAGGATTTACTTCTTGCAAATGCGAAACTGGAACTGCATGTGTCTGCAGTCGGTTTTTCAGATCATTTAAAAACATTTTGTTTTCAAAATGAGCGCTACACACTCGATAATTTACAGTTAATGCTTTTGATTCTTTAGATAAAAGATCAAGACGACCGCAAGCTTCAGCCCATAATTTTGATCTAAAAAACATGTAACAAAAGTATGATTATTAATGTTCAACTTATAAGTTTATAATAATTTTACCTTTCTGGATCGCTGGGAAATCTAAAAAAACTTATTCCACCAGCAGTATAATAGTTCTTACAATCTTTCATGGTACAAAAAAGTTTTCCTCTTTGTTTTGTACTCATTTTACAGTATATAACACAATAAAAATGACAGATACGTCATTAAAATATCAGCGGATGCTAAACGGCCATGTTTTTAGTAGCGCACTGACACTGAGACTGAGTGCCGTTATGCAAAAGTAGCGTTTAGGCACAGTTATTTATAGATGGCGGCACCCACGTTGTAAACATTATTTTCGGGAGTTTGAATTTGAATTGATATATTTCAACTAGGTTGTTGCTTTATACATTATAATAATGTGTGATAACTATAATTTGTGGAAATTTTCTATTTTTCTTACAGTTTTTAACGCAACACTGCGGCATTTTCTCTTGAACTTGAAATGAAATGACAGAACATCAGTGACATCAGTGATCAAAACAAAACCGGATTATTTAATTCTTGATGGCACTCTTTGTGCGCAAACTCCGAAGTGCCGATTTTACTTGCATATTCCCGGACTGGGCTCTGATCAGTAAACTTGATGATCACAGATGTCAGGTTAGTCGAATTTATGAAATTAGTTTCAAGTTTCAAATAAATTATAACTCACGAAATTATTCTGATAGTACGTAAATTAAATTTGTATATATATGAAAGAAATAAAAAGTTTATTTCATGTTTCAGAAACCTTTTGAAAATATTGATTTTCAGCTTTAATTGCATATTTTTTAGCTTTTTAAACAACAAACGTCAAAATTTTAATTTGGTGACATGTAAATGAAGTTAGTAGCTTGTATGAAAAAATGGGTCAGAATGCATTTTTTCATTCTAGTTTTCTATTCGAGTATTCGCGTTTTTCGTCCGAGTTGGTAGTGTCCACGATCTGAGAATTCAGACAGATTTTTATTATCGTAGAAAGAGAATGGGCGCATAAACCATAAACGAAATCACGGGTGTAAAAGAGAGATGTCACAAGTCTCCAATATGGAGATTTTTTGTGTCGTTAGTTCTTCACTTTTCCGTGCGGAGCGCTAGTGTTAGAGGGTAAAATGGCGGCGAACAGCTTATTACAATAAAGTTTCAATTTAAAGCAACGTAAAATTACAGTACGACTGTAGTTGAGACAAAAAACGTCATTAAATAAAAGTTGATATATATATATATATATTTTAGTTACTCACTTTTTTAAATTTAAAAGATTCACGTTCTTCACGTCCAATCGAAGATTTTTCCTCCACCTGAATTGTTTCGGACGAAACAAAAGGCACAGCACCTTTTACAAGTCTTTTTCGACCAGTCGTCTCCTACAAATGTTAACAATTTTTATGTTATTACGATTATTTGCAACAAATATGTTAATTTACTGTAAATTAACCTTTGTAGTATAACTGTTACTGTTGCACATTTAAATAATAATTTAAAATTTATTAAGAAATTTAAATCATTTATGTATAAGTTTTTAATATATTACTCAACAATTTGTTTTTGTTTACATATTTTTACATTTCATTAAACATAAAAGTTAGAAGTCTTTACTTTCTGCATATTTATAAATAAGATGAACTAACAAAGACACTACAAATAAATACATATACCTGACACTAAATACATATATAAACAAAACACATCCAATACTTACAAAATCATTACATTATGTACTTTTCAACATGTTTATTACTTACATTTTGTATGATGTAGTTTGTTGCAAAGTGCAATTCACATACGTAATCACTAGCGCGCAATTTTCGTTTTTTTGCCGGAACATGTTCAATCCATTTTTCAAGCTCTTCATGATTAGACGGAGCTTTGAAAATTGAAATGTGCTCACTTGTGTAACTGTCACTCGAACAATTCGCGACAAAACACCTTCTCCCCATGATGGCTTCTATCCGTCGATTTAAAGGCGTGAAAACATAGACCTGCCAGTGGCCGCCATTTTACCCTCCATAACTAACGATGTACGATTACGATTGGCTCGGTTCGACGGATTGCTAGAGTAAAGTCGACTCCGTTATTTGGTCTGTGTAGCGTAGACCTGTTGAGTAGACAAACATGAATATTGTATTATTAATAAAAACAGAATTTGTTGATTATTTAGCATATCAATCAAACTAGATGAAATTTAATTTTTAAATACTGTACTCCAAAGTTTACATACTTAATTTTCATGTATCGGCGCCTATGGTTGACAAGTGTTGAAGTAAATAACCTAAAATTTTCTAAACATAAATATGAGGTCAAAGTAGGTACATAGGTACCTACTAATAATACAAAATGTAAAATGTTCTATGAGTGGGTGCAATAATTTCTATGTCCGTAATTCTGGAATTAGTTTTTTCCATTTTCCTGTGAATTCAGAAAGGTATAAACAAATGATGTCTAACTATTAATGTAACGCATATGATTTTTTAGATCCATGTTATGGGTGCAAGCAGGCGAACGAAGGAGCTATTGAATCATAAAGTATGCAGTTTGCACTTTTCGTGTTATATTTTTTAATAATTTGAGGAATAGGCTTCAGCCTCATGCCGTACCAATGTCAGTAGCTGATAATATACCTACAGTCAGTGCAAGAAAATACTTTGCTAGTTCAAAATAAAATGGAAGAAATGACGGGGCCGGGACTAAGTTGTGCGAACAAAGAACAAAAATAAGTTGCAGATAATGAAATATTAACATCCCAAGTATCAAGTTTCTTGGAAAAAGTATTAAGTTCATTTACATTAATAACAGAAACATTACAACCTTCTCATTATCCTGCAGAGAAAAGCATTATTATGTTCACCTATAAAAAATGTATCATTTAGCTCGTCAAGTTGCTGTCAAACATCGGAATCATTAAAGCAGTAATACACCAAGGTAGGACATTTTACGTTTATTTATCAATTTAATCCCTTGAGATTAAATTTGACACTTTAGTCCACGAGAAGGAAGAATAAATTAGGGCATTTAAATCCGGAAGTGCAAAAAATAATTTTTTAATATATCTCTTAATTCATTACATTCACGACTGCTATAATAGGTGTCACCCGGTCTGTCCTTTGCACCTGATTATTGTCCGTATTATTTCGGCACTCCCTAATATTATATTTCCACTTACGTTCTCTTCTTTTCGTATAAGGTTATGACTGTTTTTTTTTTCTACGACCACTGAGAAATCTACTCATTGTATGTTTGTTGTTGCTAGGAATATGAGGTACATTGAATTGCTTTGTGAGTATTTCAGTACAGATCAGCTCATTTAAGTACAGGTGCCATTGCTAAGATACTTATTTAGAATTGTCAAATATTGGAATGGTGAAAACGGGAAAAATTTATTATTAAAATTAAATTAATTTGGAAATAATATTGTGGTCGTAGAAAAAGTATAGTGTACAACTCGCATGGAATGTTCATTTCATACTCGTATGATTTGCAGCATTCGCCTTCGGCTCATGCTACAAACTTTCACACTCGTAGGAAATGAGTACCATTCCATGCTCGTTGTGCAATATACTATTATAGACAAATAGTTGCAGCTACTATCTTTTCTAAGGTGTCTACTTCTGTTATATTACTTGTTTGACAGGCCCTTGATAATCTGTAGTTAAATATTTGTCTACCTTCATCTAAATTACATCCACGATCAGGTTACAGTTTCATTATATATTTTTTTAGTGGAAATGCTTTGTCAACAACCCAAAAAATGGAGTGTAATCGTATTTGAATTTAGTAAAATTTTATCTGGTGGAAAATCAATGATTTTGTTTTCAAATTGAGTCGACAGACGTTGAATTCATAAATACACCCCCGTCAATTTGCAAACCAAAGGCACCAATATCAATTAAAATGAAATTATAGTGGCTATAGCTTGGAGGAAAGAAATAGTTATTTGTCAAACTAGAGAGGAAAGTGCTTCTTTTTCCCCCTCGAGTTCGAAGTTTGCCTCATGAGCGCAGCGAGTGAGGCATTTCGAACGAGAGTGGAAGAAGAGCTTTCCTCTCGTGTTAGACACAACATTTTTTTCACATGTTTCTAAAAACGATTTGCTCGGACATAAAATACACTTTGAGAACACAACTGACAGACTGACAAGTTAAAAGTTAGGTTATCAGACACAAGGCGGTTGAGCAGTGTTGCCAATGAACTAATCTTAAATATCTTTAATAAGTTGTCAAATTGTGATTTAATAAGAAAAATATAAGATATAATTGTAACATAATTTAAAGTATGTATATCACTAAAATAAGGATTTTCAGTAAAATTAGGAATTTATTTACAATTTTTATAATATATTTTTTGTAAATAACATTCATATTGGCAACACTTTTATATTTTCCTCTCTAGAGAGGAACAACACATTTTCCTCACTATTTCGGAAGAAGAATGGTGGGGTTTCCTCCAAGGGCTATAGCATGTAGCTTATAAAATAGTACTAATTTTGTTTTTGTAATTAACGAATTTGGACCATGATTTCATATATGTTTACCGTCTAAGGAAATTGCTATCTATTTTCAAATAGCTGTTTAATTAATTAAAAATCTTTTTGGATGCTTTAAATATACAGGATGGTATTTTTGAAATGTTCAATTATTGGTTTTCCAAATTATTTTACGTAAAAATTGTTTTATTTTATTATCATAAATTACAGTTTATTTAAATTCTTAATAATACAAAAGCTTGCTCCTTGACATTGACAAGTTATTTCTTATATCTTCTTTTTCTTCAATTGTCTTCTGTCTGTCTTTTTTAAAACATTGGCAACTAGACTTACTGAATATATAACAAAAATGTTAGGTAGTTTATTGTAGAGGAAGAATTTCTGCATTTTCTTGACTCTGATAGACTGATACTTATAATTTACCTGGAACCGGAAAATGAAGGAAATGTTTATTGGTAATTTTCATCGAATTAGTGCCATGAAATAACAAAATACATTTATTTATATTTATACATTTTTGTCTGTGAAAATATCATGTTTTATAAAACAACCAGTAAGCTAAACAAAAGTACCAATTGAAAGTTATTGATTTTATCTGCCATCAGTATATGGTTTCAAGTATCTTGTATAATTTGAAACAAAAATTAGAAATAGTTTTATGGTCAAAATAGTGCTCGACAAAATTTTTGTATCTACACTATCTTGGAAATTATTATACTCTTCATTAATTGTAATATCTTGCAATATTTCTTGCGCTTGTTTTTTTCGGAAGATATTAAATGAATCACCAGGCTCGACTTTAATGTTAAAATTGCTATTTATTTTAATATTTTCATCTGACTGTCTTCGAATTCAGTAAATTCATCTTTAATTATTGGAATACTTTGTTCCAACATTTCTTCTGCTTTTTGTTCTTCCGTTAAAATTGATGACTTCATTTCAACATTACTTAACAAAAAATGATGCTGGATGAGATCTTGAGCTAAAAAATTTTCCTGTTCAATAATTTCTTCTTTAACTCCATTAAAATCTTCTATGTTTTCTGATTTTATGTTAAGAGCAGCTTTATTTTGACTATCTACATCATTTTCATTGGCCGAAACTGAATCACAGCTTACAAATTCAAATTGGTGGTTCACTTCTTGATTTATGTTGTTTTCGGGTGTATTAAATTCGTCTTTGACAGTCTCGTTAGGTACAGTAGATAGGATCAGCAATATCCTCTGAAAACAAAAATAGTAATTAGATATTGGATGCGGAATACGTTATTTTATGATGAATTGGAAATTTATAAGAATGTTAGAAAATAGGTAACGACTTCATTGAGATTATTAAAACATGTGCAGATGTAAAATAAACGGTTGGTAAATCAACTATAAGTAAAAATGTTGAATATAAGTAACAATTAACTTTAGTAATCCTTTTATTTATAAAAAGTACAACAAATTTATTAAGAAAGCAAATAGATTGAATTATTACAAAATTATACTTTCTTCATTTTTAAATTTATTGATTGATTTATAAAACATGATATTTTGACAAAAATGTATTAAAAATATCACATATATTTTGTTATTTCATAGTACTGATAATTTGAAGAAAATTACCAATAAACATTTCCGTCATTTTTCCGGTTCCAGATAAGAGTAAAATTATAAATATTATTTGAGAAAAAAAATGAATAAAATTATAGTACGTTGCGTAAAATACTTTTTTTGTAAATACCATATATTGTTCTTCTAATTAAATCTAATTCAAAATCAGAAAAACTTTATATTGTACCACTATCATTTTTCTTACAATATTTACCATTATTACATCTACAGTTTCAGAAAATAATTGTCTATTACATCGTTGTTCACGTTGTTTCTTATTTCCAACCTCAGATAAACTATAGAATAAATTATCAGCAATAATATAACAAGAGGGTGAGAATAAATTGAAAATAATTTGACAGATCTTTCGAAAACTTGTTGCCAGGCAATAGCCACGAAAGCCCGTAGGACTTGAGTGGCTATTGCCAAATGGCGACAAGTTTGAGAAAGATACTGGAGAATTATTTTCTAATTTATCGAACTCTCGAGTTGTATTTAATTAGATTATTTTTTTATTTCTTCATCAGGCAAGCCACTAAATCAATCTTTTTTGCTCATTTTTACTTGTATTGATGATAACTATCTGACATCTGACATCTGTCAACAAAAACAAAAAAGCTACAGGAGAAAATTGCCGGGAATTATCACAAGAGCATTATTCTCAGTATAATAATGACAGGATTGGTTAAAACGCAGACACGTGACATACAATAAAGCAATTGATTGGTTTAAATAAACGTCAAAAAATAATCAATGGAATAATAGAAAAATATCGCATCAAAAGATGACAGCTAGAATAATAATCATCATTTAAGCTATGATTTTGATGCGATATTTTTTGTTTATTCTGCTGATAAATTTATACTGAGTTTAGAAATACCGGCCCTAAAAAAAATTGTCAATAAAAAGATTTAATTTTTAATTTAATAACAAAAATCTCTTACTTTTCGCTTTGGTTTAGGTTTTAGAGATTCTATTATTCCATGTACAGGTGTGATCGGTAGATTACAACTCGGAACAGCTGTTGGTAGTAAACATCTCTGTTCCTTATTTGGTCTTGCTGGTTTATAATCTGAAGCAGAGAAATGTAAAGAGCATACAAACGTGTTCGATTTTACTTTGGACGAAAATTTCAATGCTCTTTTCCATGCCTTTGATTTGTCACACATCATTTTGTCGCCCCATTTGTTCTTCACACTAACTAGTCTTTCACCTTTTTTGGGGAATAAATGAAACCGAACAGTTCGATTTCTATTGGCAGAAGATTGGCAGCCATAAACACAACAAGTTTTCCTGTTTTTCACAGGTTTTTTTTCAGAAAACTCCATCTTAACCTCTAATCTACAAATTGAATATAGTCTTTATTGAAATAATACGTCATAGATAAATGTAATACTTACATTATAATTCTTCAATAATCTCTACTGTTGATCTTAATTTTAAATATATGTTTAAGTTCAAATTCTGAAAATAAATAAAAACGTCAAAAACACTATGTACCTTTCTTTTAGTTCAGATGTCTGCCGCTAGTGGCACTAGTTAGCGTAATTTAATATGTATTGGAAAATTATAGTCTATTCCAAATAGCTCTACAACTTGGAACTAACTTTCAAATCGCACCAAATCATCCTATTGGTTGGGAGGGGATAATTAACGAGTAGGACTTACACAGCACAAAATTCTGCAGCGATCAGTTCATTCTGTTTGCAACTCCTTGTTATGCACTCGAGGGTACATTATATATTTTTGTATCAAAATAAATTGTACATGAAGCTTTAAAAATTTTATCTGTAAATATGTTTCCTTTAATTTTTTAAGAGCTTTAAAATAAAATTAAAACACTTTTTATATATACTTGTATCATTTTAGGGTAAAAGTGAAGTATACGGTCTGTCGTGTTTTGTAGTGTTTCCGACAGGGGGCAAGGACGTAGTCAGGACATACATCCAGTGGCAACAAAACTATAGGTTTTAATTTTGATTTTTGTAAAAAAAATGCCGTTGAACAAATTCGTGTTTATTCAACCTAAAAACTAAAAAAAATCTAAGTTTCTTGCTTTTTTATATTGTTTTTCTGTAAACATGACCTGCTAAAGAAACTAAGACCTGCAGCTATTATTACCCTGCCCCGCTAAAACACTAAACAAATGTTTGCAATTAATAATCATGTTTTCCATCTTGTCTTTGCGCCAAACAGGTACAGACTGAAAAGTTTACCGCAATAAAATTGTTTTGGAAGCGCTAAATTCTCAATGTTTTCGAGATTCAATAGTGTCACTCTGCGCATGCGTCAGATTTAGAGCGTATACTACACTTAAGCCCATTTTAGTTGTACCTTTTTTTATAAAATACCGTTCACAGAAAATATATCTGGTGCCGATGTCACACTATATGATTTTTGTCATACGAGTCATACGAAACTAAGGCACTAGAATATATGAGTATTCTCATCCGCCATTTTGGGTCCAAATGTCATAAATAAAACAAATTATTGGAATCCAGTTACTTTAATTCTTTTCTGTCAAATTTGAAGTTGATATTGATTAATAATTGTGATATATCTTTCTCTTAATTATTATATTTCATATCTAACAGGTAAGTATACAGAATACTTTCTAATATATTACCGTATGATTTGTGTAGTTAGATTTTACAGAATTTCAAGAAATATATTTTTAAAATTTGACAGATACAAATTTTAAATGTTTTTTTTTTTTAAGTAACTGGATTCTAATAACTTGTTTTATTTATGACATCTGGACCCAAAATGGCGGACGAGAATACCTACATTCTTCTAGAGCTCTAACGAAACTGAAAGTACCCTAAAAAATCATACGAAACTTGTACGTGTATGTCACACCTGTATGACAAAAATCATATGAAACTATTTTCTTATATTCGTCTTCTCCGATAAGATGTATACTGTTTTGACATTTTTGACCTAGTTTTACCAATAATAACAAACGGACCTGAATAAAAATTGAAAATTTCGTTTGACGCAAAGATATTTATTGGTAAAATTTTTTAGCGTGCCTTTAAAGAAAGAATTTATATTTTTTTAAATGAGTTCTGGTACGGAGGACATTATTGTGCAATATGTACTATTCTAAAATAAAAAAAAGATGGTAAATAAATTAAAAATTATGTCAATTTTGACAAAATGATGCAGAAATGGAACAATAAACTAGAATAAAAGAGTGAAGATAGTTTCGGACAGTAGGTGTACTGAAGTGAAATGAGTTGCAAATCATTTCATATGATTTGTCATATGAAATGGCGGCGTCATCATTTTGATATGATTTTTTAGGGTGCGTTCAGTTTCGTATGACGCGTATGACAAAAATCATATGGTGTGACATAGGCATTTTTTAAGTGTTTCAAGACGTCAAATTTTTAATAAGTAATTTAAACTTTCCCGCTTTATGACAAATTTGTAAAATGATCCGTATTGAATCAGGCTTTTTTTGAATAGTTCCAAGTTGTACCGCTATTTGGAATAGACTATAGAAGCCCAGTGGTAAAAGTGTTGAGTTTGATAACATTTAAAATAAACTGGTCTTTAGCAGTCCTTTTATTCAGCACTTACTTGAAATTATACTATCATCTTCTGTCATTTTTATTTTGTGAGTTAATATGGATTTTTCCAGAATGTGAAGCCAATAACTTTATTTACATAACGATTAAGAACTAAAATTTTCAGTTTAGTAGTTTTTGAGAAACCGTAACTCCAGAGATCCACACAGACTTACAGACAGACACACACATACATCCTCGCGAAACTATTAAAATCGTATTCTAGGGACCCTAAAAACGTGCTCATCCACTGAAAACTCACTACCTAATTTTTAGCATGATTCCTATTCCTCCCTTACAGGATGTGGCGGGAGGTAAAAATTAATTTAACTATTATATATGTGAATTTTCAAATAATTGAACAGTAACACTGTCAAATATTATTTATCACTTTTGGGTAATACTGTTTTTACATATAAACCTGTTTTTACATATAAACCGCTTAACAAACGCATAGCAACCACTCTACAAATAAGTGTTAGGGTCGATATTTGTACCGTTACAACAAAAATATTCAAATAATAGTATATTGTGTCATTGCACATGCTATTTTTTCTTCAAACATAGAAAATAAAATTATAAATATTATAAAATGCTCAAGACTTCAAAAAATATTCTGTCTTATCTAGCATTTCAAGTTGCCGTAGAATATGCTGTCTTGTTATTTTTGTTTATTTGTTTCATTTTTAACTGTCAAATTATTGAATTACAACCTAACTATTTTTCATAATATTTTACTTTGTCCGCCGCCGGCGTAAATGTGTTGCCAAGGATACACTTTTACGCCGGCGGCGACAATATTGAACTTCTGCTTGTTGAACACAAATACATAACAACGTACTTTTATGACGTTTGAAGAAAAATTACTTTATTTGTTAAAAAAGTACGTATTTATGAGTTAAAAATTATAGAAATTGATTAACATATTCTAATGTAGTATGTAAATAGTTATTTGAACTTATTTTAACTAAATATGCAACACTGAATTTCGTTTGTTAGAAAATTTTAACTAAATGGAACATTTATATTATTAAAATGCTTCGCCGCATGACGTCATGACATTCCTGAAAAATCAATAATTTGTATTCGGCGCAAATACTTTTTTATATGAAATGTTTAAAATTATTTTTTCTAATTTTGACATATAAAGTGTCACTTTTCAAAATTGATTGACGTTACGAAACGTCATATTTTTCGTAACTAGTGATGAAAAGAAAAATATTTCACAACTGGTGATGAAATGAATGAAGCATAAACAAAATTTCAAACAAACAAGCGAAATATGCGTAGCTACTTGATGTCAATAAAAGTTATGAAATTAATAATTTAATAATTAAAAAAAACTGTTATAATCAAAAATAGAAAAAATCTTGTATGAAACACGATAGGAAATGCGATTTTGTGTAATTCGTGTGATTTTGCGGGAACTCGCTTCGCTCGTCCCGCAAACATCCCACTCGTTACACAAAATGATGCATTTCCTAACTGGTTACATAAATAGCTATTAAATTTAATTCTTTTTACGTTTTTAAAATATGCTAAAATTAAATATAGAGAAATATTTGCAATTACAAAATAGGCATCAAACTTTGACTATTAATTAATTTGTTTATTTTATACATATATCTTTGATAATTATTCATATGCAAATTTAAGTAAGCTAATATATTTTTTACCACAGGCTGCGGTACATTTACAGCTGCAGATCTCTGAAGATGCTATCATGCACTAATCAGGCTTTGAAATAATCGGAAAGCAGAGCAGAGTGATTCTGGACGATTTCCATTTTAAAATAATGTTTTTATTGTGTTTATTTTGCAAAATTTTATTCAAATTTCATTGACAAAATGGTTGTGATTATTCTATATTATGCTAGGAAAATAGAGCGGATGTCTTAATATTCCTATATACTGCATGTATTATTTATATTTGCTGTTATTTTGTAGCCATAACATTATTTAATGAATACGTGCTGTATATGCAGCTGTAGAAAAATATTTATTCGTAAACATTTATGTTTAGTTGGTCGTCTGATAGCCATAATTCTCTCGCTTGTAGAACTTTAAATACTCAAGTAATTATTCAAACAAAACAAATATATCATTTCATTATTCACCCAAATATTAATGTTACAAGTCTACAGATCTCGATGTGGCCGCAGTTGTTAATTTACAGCACCGAGGATGAGCCATAATTAAATCCACGAAATCTGAGGATTCGTCTGCGCATTGGACACTTCTCTTTCAACTTCTGGGATGCATTGACTCTTAGGAAAATTGTCTCTGTGCAGAGCAGAAAACCGGATCTCTTCAAACACCTGGAACACAAAAGAAGTTAGAATGCAATTTACCAGTGAAGAAAAATTGAAATCTTACCGAAATTAGTTCCAGACCGAAAAGAAAGCCTTCTTCATGATTTCCATACGTCCAGGGCTTCCTATGTGTGACATACACTCCCTCAGAAACCTTGTTCATCTTCGCAAAACCGATAATTCAGATCCCAACTTTAGTATCATCGTAGATCATAAAAATACTGCTCCCGATAACTTCATTATTTTTAAAATATTCAGACTGTTCAAATTTAATTATAATTGCATGTAATTTATGTATAAAACTCTGTCGAACATCTTTCCGTCCGTTTAAGAACAAAATTATTGTATATAACACTTCATTTCTTGATTTAGCAGTCTTCCAATCGGTCATCGGCGGTGCACCGTCGTGGCTTCTATTCTCAAAATTACATATAGCGAAGTTTTGTAACTGCTTGAAGGTGATGCTCCTCTTGGGAAGGTGCTGAAGAATCTATTGCCATCATTTTTTGGTAGAGGGTGTGTCGAGCTGTCAACTTGCAAACTTCTGACTCGAAGAATGTGTGGGTTCCAATTTTTATGTCCATTACATATGGGCCCTAAAAAAATAGTTATTTAGTACTTACTACTAGAATGATTTCATTTTGATTGAGTTTTTGGCCGTTTAAGACAGTTGTCCTGTCGATTTAATGTTGCCGAGACTATACTAATTATTTTAAAGAAACATGTTTCATATAAAAATCAAAGCCGAATTAATAATCGACAAATTTTTGTAAAATTTTTCAGATAAATTTTACCACCCACAAACTCAATTTTAAATTAAAAAAAAATGTACAAACCTGGAAGCTATGCAGAAACTCTTGAATTCAATGAATTTTTCGCCTTGTTAGTCAACCCCTACTACTTAGGGATTTATGTATTTCACTAGGGGGGTCAGCGGATAAACTCTCAAAGATGCATCTTTCAGTGTCGTCTTGACCAACAGATCGCTTCCTCCATATCCAGACGGTTCCAGGACCTGCAGGTGCTAAGCTATCTGTTTAGCCTGATAGCTGGAACCATTGATAGTTGCGAGATATTAAGAGGATGTCGCTTGCTAGAGCTGTTAGGTCGAGGGCGTTCTGCAAGGAAGACCAAAAAGCTTCAATGTGGAAATAAAGACGTTATAGATTGGTCATATTTTTCACACAGATAAGGAAGTGTGACTGTAGAAATTGGCTTTTTAAAAGTATAGTTATACTCGTAATTACGAGTATATACTTATAATTTGTATACATGGTTGTATAAATTGTTGTTTATACTAATCGCTAGATAAATCTACTATGATATATACTTATACTTGTTTCTTTTTAAAATTTTGAACCATTGGCTTACCCGAAAAACGATTACGGTGAATTCTTCAAAGCCGATTCCTTCATTGTGTTAGTGACAAAACATAACAACAAGGAAGTTAAGAGTTGGAATCTCCATCTCTGACTGGGTCCAGAAACACTGACCTTACGACTCGATGACCAATTAGGCGGAGCACCCGTCCAGTACACAGAAGTATAAGAACATGAGTCACAACTTTTTAAATCCAACTTCAAGAACGGTGAATAAACAATAATATATTGTAGCAGTATTGATTTTTAAATGTTAGATCTTCAATACTTAAACGGAAGTGTAGCTAGTGTTTTCCATCATGTGGATAACACCGTACAGAAGTGGGAGAAACATGATTTTACAGTGCGGGGCTCAGCGTGATCTATAGTTCAAACAGAATGAAATAACTAGCGTTTTAAGTGAATTGAAGGCACGAAATTACTAGAAAATACTAAATTTAATACATTTTCCCTTTTACCATTATCTCAATGACAATGGAATCAAACTTCATAATTATAAATAAAAACAAGATGTTGGAGAAGCAGTCAATTTAATAAAATCCAATAAATACACCAACGTTTCGACTGCGAATCAGTCTTCATCAGGGTGCTGATACAAACAAACAAACAATAAATAAAACATACATATCTCATGGTAAGCAGACTTACATAATTGGTTTTTAAAAAATAAAGAATATCATGTAAAAAATTATTTTACAGAAATCTGTCGTCAAAAAATTATAAAATACACACACAAACATGTTACTTAACAGTCATCAACTAACTGACTTATACAAGAAGTTTCTAGTGAAGTAACAGTACAGAGATGCAAGGAACCACTTTTCAGCCAATCAAGGGCTTGCAGGACAAAACACAGGATTAGACAATAACTTAACTAAAATAATATCACAGCTGAAATATCACCAGAATGTTGAAATGTACACAAATAAAATAATGAATTATTGTAACAATAACTGTCCATAATGTTTTGCTATAATCCCAGAATACATGGAGCTGAGATTTTGGATGTCCGTTTGTGCGTTCAATGATTTTTTATTCCTTTGAATGTGTAGCATTTCCATGGTTAACCTCTTATTTAGATTCCTTTCAGTGGCAAGTATTGCAGTATTCCCAAAGTCAAAAGTGTGCTTCTCTACCTGACTGTGTTCTACTAAGGCACACTTCCCGCTCAAATTAGATTTTCCACAGTTCCTTTTGTGTTCATTTAATCTGGTACGCAAGTATCGTTTGGTTTGTCCTATGTAAACTTGGTCGCAATCTTTACATGGAATCTTATAGATGATGTTGGATCTTAGCATTGTGTCAATAGGGGTTTTCGTGTTACTGAACAAATTATTGACTGTTTTATACTGTTTGAAGGTAATGTTGATGTCTAGATGTCGTGACAAAGTATTTCTGACTTTATGGGATAGGTCAGAAATAAAAGGAATGGTGCAGTAATAATTGTTAGTGTCACTGGATGAAGGGGGTGGTGGTTTAGGGTTGTTTGTGTTAAGGATACGGTTTACAAGGGTTTTAGGGTAGTTATTTATAAGAAGTAGTTGCCTAATCTTCACCTTGACCTCGGTATGGAAGCATTCTGACGTGAGTTTCAGCGCCCGATTTTTTAAATTCACCGCCAAGTTTATCAGTTGATGTCGCGGATGATGTGAATGGTAGTTCAGATATCTTGTTGTAGATGTCGGCTTTTGATACCATTTTGACAAAATGTCACCTTCGTCTTGTCTAATCAGAAGCATGTCAAGAAATGGTATTTTTCCTTCATTCTCAACTTCCATCGTGAACTGTAGGTGGTTGTCGTAGCTGTTGAATACTTGTAGAATGGTTTCTTTTTGGTCAGACGGTATAGCAGTGATGATGTCGTCAACGTACTTCTTGATAAATGGAAGGGAAAAAGGAAGGATAGAGACACAATGCTGTACTAAACGATCCATGACTAGATTAGCGATCACAGGACTCAGGCTGGAACCCATAGCAGTACCAAATTGTTGAAGGTAGAAGGTGCCATTGAAGCAGAAGAAGCTGTTGTTGTACCAGAACTCTATTAATTGTAAGAATTCATTTAGCGGTATGTCTGTTTTCTTACTAATTATATCCCATTTCTCTTCTATCACTTGTAGAATGAGGTTGAGGGGCACATTAGTGAACAACGAGACTACATCAAGTGAAATTAATATGTATCCAGGATCTAATTTAACAGTCGATTTGTAGGTAGCGAACTCAAAGGAACTCTTCACGTGGAAGTCATCATTTTCTAGTCCGCTAAGTAAACCAGCTAGATACTTGGAGATGTTAGATGTAGGGCCATTGATTCCGGAAACGATCGGACGTAGTGGTAGATCAGTTTTATGAACCTTGATGTTTCCGTAAATGCGTGGTGCAACAGCAGTGTCTTGTGTTAACCTAGTTTTAGTGATTTTATCTATGTAGTTATTGTCATGTAGTTTTTTAATGAGTGAATTGTTTTTGTTTTGTATTTTTGTGGTTAGGTCTTTGTTAACTACTTTATATGTTGTGGAGTCGGATAACAGGTCATTCATTTTGTTGTTGTAGTCTTCGGTGCTAATAGCTACCGTTTTGTTGCCTTTATCCGCTCTGACTATAAGAACTTCTGTGTGATTATTTTTCAGAAATTTCTTCGTTTTATTGTAATCTAGTGTTAAATGTGACATGTTGTTCTTGTCATGTGTTCTGTGTAGATGATTGGTGATGTTATTTGCAACGTTAGCTCTTAAGTTATTTTTTAATTCATTATCCGTTGTTGAACTTAGTATGTATTCAACATCAGTAATAAGTCTGTCAACAGGAATTTCATGTGGTTGGTATGGAACAGCAAATTTTGGGCCTAACGCTAATAAGTTTTTGCATTCATTTGGAAACTCTACATTTGTTAGATTTAAGAACCATTCATCTTCTGGAAATAGATTATTATTCGTACGTGTTTTGTTTTTTAGATTACTTAGTTTTTTAATATGTTTGTTTTTAATAGTGTTGTTATGATAGTTGAATTGTCTAGTTAGTGTGCTGTTTATAAATTGTAGATGTACATCGCTGACTTTGTTCAATAATTGATTTAATAGATCTTTGTATTGTTGTTCTAGTTTTTTTAACCGGAAGCAAGCTATTTTTATTTCAGTGTTTAGTACTTGTGTTTTAAAATTATTAATCAATTTTGTTATTTTAGATTTAAATGGATGGTCTGAAGTCAGTGACTGTTGTAGGCATTTGAAATTATTTTGAATGTGTGTTGGTATCACCTTATCTTGTCTGCACCTGAGTAGGAAAGTACGTTGATTGATGGCTGCGGCCAGTTGTCTGTTGGCTTTCATCAAGTGCTTTATGGTCTTAGCAACATGTGGGTCATATGTTTGTAAAATTGTATCCATCATTCTGTAAAATAGTCTCCGTAGATTTAAATAGATAATCTATTAGATAATCTATTTAAATCTACGGAGACTATTTTACAGAATGATGGATACAATTTTACAAACATATGACCCACATGTTGCTAAGACCATAAAGCACTTGATGAAAGCCAACAGACAACTGGCCGCAGCCATCAATCAACGTACTTTCCTACTCAGGTGCAGACAAGATAAGGTGATACCAACACACATTCAAAATAATTTCAAATGCCTACAACAGTCACTGACTTCAGACCATCCATTTAAATCTAAAATAACAAAATTGATTAATAATTTTAAAACACAAGTACTAAACACTGAAATAAAAATAGCTTGCTTCCGGTTAAAAAAACTAGAACAACAATACAAAGATCTATTAAATCAATTATTGAACAAAGTCAGCGATGTACATCTACAATTTATAAACAGCACACTAACTAGACAATTCAACTATCATAACAACACTATTAAAAACAAACATATTAAAAAACTAAGTAATCTAAAAAACAAAACACGTACGAATAATAATCTATTTCCAGAAGATGAATGGTTCTTAAATCTAACAAATGTAGAGTTTCCAAATGAATGCAAAAACTTATTAGCGTTAGGCCCAAAATTTGCTGTTCCATACCAACCACATGAAATTCCTGTTGACAGACTTATTACTGATGTTGAATACATACTAAGTTCAACAACGGATAATGAATTAAAAAATAACTTAAGAGCTAACGTTGCAAATAACATCACCAATCATCTACACAGAACACATGACAAGAACAACATGTCACATTTAACACTAGATTACAATAAAACGAAGAAATTTCTGAAAAATAATCACACAGAAGTTCTTATAGTCAGAGCGGATAAAGGCAACAAAACGGTAGCTATTAGCACCGAAGACTACAACAACAAAATGAATGACCTGTTATCCGACTCCACAACATATAAAGTAGTTAACAAAGACCTAACCACAAAAATACAAAACAAAAACAATTCACTCATTAAAAAACTACATGACAATAACTACATAGATAAAATCACTAAAACTAGGTTAACACAAGACACTGCTGTTGCACCACGCATTTACGGAAACATCAAGGTTCATAAAACTGATCTACCACTACGTCCGATCGTTTCCGGAATCAATGGCCCTACATCTAACATCTCCAAGTATCTAGCTGGTTTACTTAGCGGACTAGAAAATGATGACTTCCACGTGAAGAGTTCCTTTGAGTTCGCTACCTACAAATCGACTGTTAAATTAGATCCTGGATACATATTAATTTCACTTGATGTAGTCTCGTTGTTCACTAATGTGCCCCTCAACCTCATTCTACAAGTGATAGAAGAGAAATGGGATATAATTAGTAAGAAAACAGACATACCGCTAAATGAATTCTTACAATTAATAGAGTTCTGGTACAACAACAGCTTCTTCTGCTTCAATGGCACCTTCTACCTTCAACAATTTGGTACTGCTATGGGTTCCAGCCTGAGTCCTGTGATCGCTAATCTAGTCATGGATCGTTTAGTACAGCATTGTGTCTCTATCCTTCCTTTTTCCCTTCCATTTATCAAGAAGTACGTTGACGACATCATCACTGCTATACCGTCTGACCAAAAAGAAACCATTCTACAAGTATTCAACAGCTACGACAACCACCTACAGTTCACGATGGAAGTTGAGAATGAAGGAAAAATACCATTTCTTGACATGCTTCTGATTAGACAAGACGAAGGTGACATTTTGTCAAAATGGTATCAAAAGCCGACATCTACAACAAGATATCTGAACTACCATTCACATCATCCGCGACATCAACTGATAAACTTGGCGGTGAATTTAAAAAATCGGGCGCTGAAACTCACGTCAGAATGCTTCCATACCGAGGTCAAGGTGAAGATTAGGCAACTACTTCTTATAAATAACTACCCTAAAACCCTTGTAAACCGTATCCTTAACACAAACAACCCTAAACCACCACCCCCTTCATCCAGTGACACTAACAATTATTACTGCACCATTCCTTTTATTTCTGACCTATCCCATAAAGTCAGAAATACTTTGTCACGACATCTAGACATCAACATTACCTTCAAACAGTATAAAACAGTCAATAATTTGTTCAGTAACACGAAAACCCCTATTGACACAATGCTAAGATCCAACATCATCTATAAGATTCCATGTAAAGATTGCGACCAAGTTTACATAGGACAAACCAAACGATACTTGCGTACCAGATTAAATGAACACAAAAGGAACTGTGGAAAATCTAATTTGAGCGGGAAGTGTGCCTTAGTAGAACACAGTCAGGTAGAGAAGCACACTTTTGACTTTGGGAATACTGCAATACTTGCCACTGAAAGGAATCTAAATAAGAGGTTAACCATGGAAATGCTACACATTCAAAGGAATAAAAAATCATTGAACGCACAAACGGACATCCAAAATCTCAGCTCCATGTATTCTGGGATTATAGCAAAACATTATGGACAGTTATTGTTACAATAATTCATTATTTTATTTGTGTACATTTCAACATTCTGGTGATATTTCAGCTGTGATATTATTTTAGTTAAGTTATTGTCTAATCCTGTGTTTTGTCCTGCAAGCCCTTGATTGGCTGAAAAGTGGTTCCTTGCATCTCTGTACTGTTACTTCACTAGAAACTTCTTGTATAAGTCAGTTAGTTGATGACTGTTAAGTAACATGTTTGTGTGTGTATTTTATAATTTTTTGACGACAGATTTCTGTAAAATAATTTTTTACATGATATTCTTTATTTTTTAAAAACCAATTATGTAAGTCTGCTTACCATGAGATATGTATGTTTTATTTATTGTTTGTTTGTTTGTATCAGCACCCTGATGAAGACTGATTCGCAGTCGAAACGTTGGTGTATTTATTGGATTTTATTAAATTGACTGCTTCTCCAACATCTTGTTTTTATTCATTCAATATCCAGTCGAGAAACAACCCATCTATTCATAATTATACGTTAAAAATAGCTAGTGGAAGTTTACTTGACACACAAAACAAAGTAAATTTATTTAGGATAAAAATATTGTGTAAATTTCTGCTTCCAATTTTGAAAAGAACCACAGTATACAGGGTGTTCATTTTAAGTGGTACACTATTGCTATTTCGAGAACTATAAGAGCTACGACGTCGGTTAAATTAGCAAACAATTTTTATATTATAAGACAATTAAAATGAGCGAAACAAGAATTTTTTTAGACCAGTGGTTCTCAAAATGCGGGGTGCAACTTTCTTATTCTAAATGGCAACCTACTTTTTTTATTTGCTTATTCGATTCAGTATTTTTTTCTGAATTCAATGATATTCACATGTAATGAACAAATATTACAAAATATTTGAGAAAAATGCATAATTAAAAATGTA
Organism: Poecilus cupreus; assembly: GCA_963942605.1. NCBI lineage: Eukaryota > Metazoa > Arthropoda > Insecta > Coleoptera > Carabidae > Poecilus > Poecilus cupreus. Next base: position 4,682,102 of record OZ012733.1, on the reverse strand, counting down.
TCATTTTTATTTAAATATACATATACAAAGTTTGCCATGGAAGAAAACAAATTATTATTCGATTCAATATTTTTTTCTGAATTCAATGATATGCACATGTAATGACCAAATAATACAAAATATTTGAGAAAAATTCAAAATTAAAAATATATCTTTTTATTTAAATTTGCATATACAAAGTTTGCCATGGAAGAAAACAAATAAATCAAACAATTTTTAATATTAGTTTTTTGAGTGTACCTCTGCATTTCTGTATTGTAACAACTAAATTAATAATTATTCTCATAATTACAGTTTTTTCAACTGTTTCTGCATTTGGTTTATTTGTTTTCTTCCATAGCAAACTTTGTATATGCATATTTAAATAAATAGATACATTTTTAATTTTGCATTTTTCTCAAATATTTTGTAATATTTGGTCATTACATGTATCATTGAATTCAGAAAAAAATACTGAATCGAATAAGGAAATAAAAAAAATAGGTTGCTATTTAAAATAAGAAAGTTGCACCACGCATTTTGAGAACCACTGGTCTAAAAAATTCTTGTTTCGCTCATTTTAATTCTTATAATATAGAAATTGTTTGCTAATTTAACCGACCTCATAGCTCTTATAGTTCTCGAAATAGCAATAGTGTACCACTTAAAATGAACAGCCTGTATTACATCATTACAAAGTAGCGAGGGTAGCAAAAGCTGACAGATGTAATTAGATTAAAATTGTTATTTATTTATATATTACTTAATATTAAATTGTGCTGAACAATTTCTTGATCCATACAGACTTCGGAATCAATAAATTCTTTAATAAGTCCTCAACATTTTCTTCTGCTTGTTTTTCCTACAAAATTAATGAACCATCAGTCTCGTCTTTACAATTAAAATCTACTTAATCTACAATGTCAATAGATTCTTCTTTAACTGTAATGTTATGTATTAAAATTTCTTTCATTTGCTGTTTTTCCGATAAAATTGATGAATCAATAGCTTCATCCTTAATATTAAAATTCAGTCCTGAATCGTGCAGGACATTTTATGTATCTACACTGCACGATCTTCGAATTCAATGTACTCTTCTTTAATTGTAATATCATCTTGCAACATTTCTTGCGCTTGTTGTTTTTCGGAAGATCTTAATGCATCACCAGGCTCATCTTTAATGTTACAATTGGTATTTATTTTAATATCTTGGTCTGCACTATCTTCGAATTCAATAAATTCATCTTTAATTATTGGAATACTTTGTTCCAACATTTCTTCTGCTTTTTGTTCTTCCGTTAAAATTAATGAGCTCATTTCAACATTACTTAATAAAAAATGGTGCTGGATGAGTTCTTGAGCTAAACAATTTTCGTGTTCAATCTTTTCTTCTTTAACTCCATTAAAATTTTCTGTAATATCTGATTTTATGTTAAGAACGGCTTTATTTTGACTATCTACATCATTTTCATTAGGCGAAACTGAATCACAGCTTACAAATTCAAATTGATTGTTCACTTTTTCATCCATGATGTTTTCGGGTGTATTAAATTCATCTTTGACAGTCTCGTTAGGTACAGCAGATAGGGTAGGCAACATCCTCTGAAAACAAAAATAGTTATTAGATATTCGGCCCAATTCTCTAATTCAGTTGTTAACTTTTAACCACTTGCTAATATTTTGGACAAATTGAAACAAATGGTACAAGTGACAGTTTGATTTTTTCTTTTGTGTTAAGAATTTTCATTGGATTAAAATCTTAGCAAGTGGTTAAAAATTTGCAACTGAGTTAGAGAATTGGGCCGACTATTGGATACGGAATACGTTATTTTATGAATTGGAAATTTATAAGAATGTTAGAAAAGAGGTAGCGAATTCATTGAGATTATTTAAACATGTGCAGATGTTAAATAAACAGTTGGAAAATCAACTATACCGTCGTAAATAAAAAAGAGGAAATAATAAGATATGCATGTCCAGTTCTGCTGCTTCAGAAGGTCTGATTATTATTGAGTAATTATTATCAATTAATTCTAAAAATGAACATAATTTTTATTTACAGAGGGGAATAACATGATGTTGCGTTTCTGCTGTGGCTTCATAGACAAAGTGAAGAATCTTCTGTTACTTTGTTAAAGAGTTGCTGGCAAAAATCCAAGCTGTCATCGACTGGAAAAAATGTTAAACCGACCACTTTGAAAGATTTGTATGCGTCGACCAGCTTACCAGCTTTAGAGAAGAAGTATATTACATTTTAAAAAATATATATTTAAACCAGTTAACAATTGAATAGTGTTAGCTTAGTAACACAAATATATTGCGAATTAGATTTCAATTAGAAAATATCGCTTCATTGTTTGGCCTTCGATCCTTAGAATATTGTCAAAATAAATAGCAAGATATATATCCTCATACTTATAATTCATCCGCAACACCGGATGGAATTACTGCATAGAAATTAAATCATCATATTTAGTTCAACAGCCCGATGTGGGCCCCGACTTTCTCAAGCTTTTCCTTCCATTCTTTCCGATCCTTGGCCAGCCTCTGCCAGTTCTTGGCGCCTATGCTGCTTGCGTCGTTGTCCACGCCGTCCTTCCATCTGAGTTTTGGTCTACCACGGCTCCTAGCGCCCCCTGGTCTTGTCGTCAGAATCTTTTTTGGTGGGTAGTTTTCCTTAGCTCTTGCGACGTGGCCTGCCCAGCGCAGTCTTCCTAATTTGATCACCGTTACGATATCTCTTCCTTTATTTGCTATTTCAGTATACTTATTGTATAGTTCAAAGTTATAGCGTCTGCGCCATATTCCGTCTTCACAAACCGCTCCAAAAATTTTTCTAAGAATTTTTCTTTCAAATATATGTAGTGCTGTTTCATCTGTTTTTGATAGCGCCCAAGTCTCTGATCCATAAGTTATGACTGGGAGTATCAGGGTTTTATAGATCAGTATTTTTGTTTTCCATGTTATATTAGGACTGCGTAGGTGTTTATTTAGACTATAATAACATTTATTCCCTAGTAAGATTCTTCTCTTGACTTCAGTTGTCGTATTATTTACGCTATTTATTTCTGAACCTAGGTAGATGAAGCTATCGACAGTTTCGAAAATATTGTTTTCGATCTGTACATGCTGCCCAATTGTTCTTGTTCGTTTTCCTACTTGTGTGGCCATGATCTTAGTCTTCTCTTCGTTTATTGTTAAGCCCATCTCTCTTGCTGAGTTTGTGAGATCAAGAAACGTTTTCTTACTTGTCGGGAGTGTCCGTGTGATTATATCTACGTCGTCTGCAAAAGCTAGTACTTGTGACGATTTGTAGAAGATTGTTCCCCTGTTTTCTAATCCTGCGTCTCGGATAGCTTTTTCCAGGGCAATGTTGAAGAGGAGGCACGCCAGCGCGTCTCCTTGCCGCAGACCTTTATCTGTTTGGAAGTCTTCTGATGTTGCATGCTGTATTTTGATTCTGTTGGAGACTTTCTTCATGGTCATTTTTACTAAGTTAATAATTTTTTCAGGTATTTTGAAGAGGTTCATAGCTTCATACAATTTTGTTCTTATAATACTATCATAGGCTGCCTTAAAATCTATGAACATGTGGTAGGTGTCTATGTTAAATTCATTGGCTCTTTCCAGTATCTGTCGTAGTACGAATATTTGGTCTGTTGTGGAGCGCCCTGGTCTGAATCCGCTTTGGTATTCTCCTAGTATTTTTTCAGTATAGGTACTTAAACGATCGTATAGGATATTTGACAGGATTTTATATATAGTATTGGTAAGCGTGATGCCCCGATAATTTTTACACTCCAATTGATCTCCTTTTTTGTGTAGCGGGCATATAAGTCCTTCTCCCCATTCATCGGGCATCTGTTCTTCCATCCAGACTTTTAATATGATCTTGTGAACTTTTTCAGCTAGTACCTCTCCACCGTGTTTAAATAATTCAGATGGGATGCCATCGCTGCCGGGGATTTGTTGTTTTTCATTTTTTTTTTTTTTTTTTTTTTTTTTTTTTTTTTTCATTTTTTTGAAATTTGAAATTAAATGCCCCAGTAAAAAGAAGATAGTAAGCAATTACATTAATGATAATTTAAATTGTGTAATAAAATGTATACCTTGCCGGACATCGGAGAAGTACTTGCGGTATCTTCAAAAATGAATTTCTCCCGACGCAAAGCTTCTAAGAGCTTCCGTTTCCTTTTCTTTTCTTTAGATGAAAATTGAGACTCTTTTACAGTAGATTCATTAGACTTTATGTTTCTGTGTGGAACTGCTTCTTTCTTCATCTGCAACTTTGTCCCTATCATCTTATACTGCATCCAGTTTACACAATCGGCCTCCATCTAAGTAAATTCAATTAAAATTAGGACTGAGAAAAGTACTGATATTTATTGATTATTATTATCGATAAATATCGAACTGTTATTCATTTTAATCCATATTATTTTCATATAAAATATCGATACTGTAAATCAAACATCGCACAATTCTAGTAATAATACAACAGAAATAGGTATATCTAAATCTTCTTACATCAAAATGATCTTCACAACAAAACAACATAGATGTTTTGCTCAAGTCAACTTTCGACATATCAGGATATACTGCTCCATACCATCTTTTTCTTATTTCCATGTTCTGTGGCATGCGAATAAAAATCTTTTTCGGATTATACTTGCTGCTTTTATTGCAAGAAGGTACAAAACAATATTTAACAACCATTCTGACATCTAAATATAAAAATTAAGTTAAATAAATAATTTGAATAAACTTAATTTATAACATACGAACCTGATTCAATTTTGAAATGTTTAATAATACTAAATTTTAAACAAAAAATCTATGTAAACAGACAGTTGTTCGAGAATTGCTGCAAATAAAATTAACGAAATGTCAAAGAATAGTGTTCTATTTGCACCATCTGTTTTTAAACACATGCTTGTTGCATCGATTTGACGTCACAGTTCTCAAGAACGTTTTTAGAATTGGTGAAATTCCAATTTTCTAACATTCAATTATGAATTAACATGTTTTATCATATTTTCTGGGAGGATGTGAGCGTGCCTAAAATTAAATGAGTGCAATCCAATTCCCAATCCTTCGAAACTATTCTAATGTTCACTTGTCAAATGTTCAACGATCTAAAATGGCTGAATTAGCAGAGATTCGAACCAAAATTCTTTTTTAGGTTAGCTCGCACTTTTTCTAAACCTAAACAAACCCTAAGCCCGCAGAATTCACGCCCGACAAACTCAAATTCACAGACCATCTACACTACACTATCGAATTACAGAACGCATTTTTAATGGATCTTTTCATAAATATTTTGGTTCATATCTCTGCTAATTCAACCCCAACCCTTTTTGGTTGTTGCATGTTTGAAGGGACTGGAAATTGGATAGCTCTACCTACTAAATGAAGACGTAAACTATAGAAAGTAATTCCATATCATCGAAATATTGCATGCATCCATTTTGATTATAAAATACAATTGAAGCGCCAAATACAAAAATATAAATACTTAAGCGCGTATTTTAAAATTCCTGGTCTATTAATAAAACCAAATTGGATAATATACATCTCTAGCAAAAAACTGAAGACAAATTATATCAAATGAATTTAAAACAAAGATTATATTAATAAATATAGCTTAGATTTTAAAAAGCTTTAAATTCTAGGTTATTGTAGGAATAATTGTTACATTTTTTGGGAAACTTATTAATAAAACCAAAAGTATAAAGTGAAATATTTATTTAAACTTTAATATTGATTTCATTGCAACACTTCTACTGTCTGTTACTTGCAGTTACATAATTTTATTAACTCATTCTTAATGTTATGACAATTCGGCAGGTAAATTTACTTATTTTTTTTTTTAATAAGTTTATAATATCTTCAGCAGTAATTTTATTTGTTATTACCTTTTTTGTGATATCTATACGTCAGTTCACACTCAGTTATAAAATTAAATATTTGTATATTTGCCTAAAACATATTCTCTATTTTGAATTCTCTAATTTTGTAAAATGGCTCACTGACAGATTCTTTTCAAATTTATATACCAATAAAACAGTATAGCACCTCTTTTACTTTATCATTTAGGACACTTTCATTCCTGGTAAAACGTTTCAATAATTCTAAATCAATGTTTTCGCTGTTGTCTTCTTTTGATGTTCTACAGAATTCATAGAATCGTAGTATTTTATGAGATGATTTGCATCTGATTCAGTAGCTCCCATGATTTATTTTTGCCTCAAATTGAGACAAGCAGAATATTCTCACGGCACATTTAAATTCTCGTGCATCAAGTACTGACGACTTCGTATTTGTGAAAATAAATTCTCCACAGAAACTTGAGTAAGTGCTCTTTGTTTAAGTAAACTTCTTGAAAATCTAAGGTAGTTTGAGTGGTCAGCAAAATGGTTTCCAAACATCCACTGTTTTTAAATTTTGTACAATTCTTATAAAAGAATAATAAAAAGTTAGTTGCTGCTTTATGCTTATCAGGATTTGAATGGGACAATGCAAGTTTAAACCATTTATACATGATAATAAAAAATCAAACTGTAGTTTTGTGCTTCGCATCGATTTGTTTCGCCGAAATTTGATAAAGAATCGCTGCAGTAAAGCTACACTTAATCCTGTATTCATCTTTTCAAAGTGGTCTGACTTGACGTTTTCCTTTAGACGAGAACATAACTTTAAAACATCTACTTTATCCAAACACCCTTTTTATCTCATTTGTAGGCATTGGTATTCAATAATTATTGTTTGATCAAGTTAAATATTGTGCCCGCTAGTTGACGAACTTACAACGTTTTTAAAAACATTTACAGGATTGGGAATGACAATTTTTCATTTTCCATGCATGTAATCTTCACACGTCTCTATTTTGGGGGCCCATATCACAAGAATTGTCACTCATGTGACTTTTTAATACTGATCATTATTCTGTTCATTATTTATTGAGAACAACATGATTTTCCTGTGAAATCATAAGCCACTGTTTCTGCTTCCACTTGCTAATACTTCATGGTCTGCTTCTCACAATTTGCTGAGGAATTATTCACTATTCAGACAAAGTGGTCATATTGCAACCCTGATTTAATTCATTAATAAGCAGAGCGGCCTGCTTCTCCTCTGGTTTGAAAGTCAACATCTTAAAAAAAAAGTTAGTAATAAATTAAAATCATACAGCAAGTGATACTACCTTTCAATTGCATGTCCTCCAAAACACCTGCTTCAAATTTCAAGATTCGCAGACGACGTTGCAAGGTACGTATACTTGGATATGGAAGGTTTTGATTCTTTAATTCCGCATAACCTTTTTCACCACAGGCTAAATATAACTTCAGAGCTTTAATTAAAGTTTCTTCTGACCACTTTATTCCTCGGTGTGATCCAGTTTTCAAAAACATTAACTGATCTTCATCAAAAGTTATTTTGAGTCGTTCTTGTTGCTCACAACGTCGTTTATATACGTTGCACATTCTGGCTGTTCTCTTTAATGCACACTTCATCTTTTCGATATAGATATTTTGATCTTCATGTTCTGTATCAGAAAGTAATGCATTTATTTCTGATTCAAAATTATCGTCGTTATTAGGGACAAAGTTAAAGTTTTCAACTTCTGAACTTGTTAGGTTAGTCCTAGATGTATTTTCGATACAACCATCATCGTTTATTTCTTCATTATTAATCATTTGTTGGGTACTAATTAATAAGTCTGGTACGGCTTCTGCACATAACAGTCGTCGATTATCTGCTCGTTTACATTCAAACTGCTTTTCCGAAAAATGGACCTAGAATTTGTATATAAAACTAATTGCATATAAAAGAAATAAAGCTCTTACTTCACAAATCACGGAATTAGGATTTAAATCAGGTCGCCCAATACATTGGACCCAATATTCTCTGCGTTTCTTATTCTTTTCACCTTAAAAATAATATGCTGCATTATAAGGGAAATTGATAAATGTTTGATCTATTATTACCACAAGGTAATCTAAATAGACGAAAACCTTTTTCAGACCTATTCCTGCAGTGGGGTACACAACAGCCTGTCATTTTAATGACAAAAATGAAACACAAACGTCAAATCAACAAAAATGTTGGCTGTCATCCGCCATATTGATTCGGTGACGTAAACAAATTGTATGCAATCCACACAGAAGAGGGTGTATACAACGTCATTGTTGTCACCTTGTTACCTTGTTCCCAATATTATAATTGAAATGTTGATGTTTTCTATATTTTTCAGAAATTTAAATTTTTATTGTTTTTTACGTAAAAACACAATTATAAATCTTTTTTATGTATAGATTAATTAATTCTGGAATATTTAACACGAATATTTATATTTTAATTGATTTGTTTTATGGAATAAAAAAAGTACATACATCATAAATGATTGTTTGTTTTTTAACTACTAGATTTATTTTGATTTTACTGTTATTCATTATTATGTACTAAATCTTGTTCAATAATAGAATTATTACAAGAATTGTAATTGTGTTCAACAATAAGAAATTAATTTTCAGATAAATTTCGACCTTTTGTTAAAGTCTTGCTCAGCATATATCTTCAATTGTTTCTGGTGCCAACAACTTGTGCAAAAAAGTGTTTGTGTGTGTGGAAAAATTAAGTTTTCACCCAAAATATTATCGATTACATATGTAAAACTTATATCAATCGATTCAGTACTTTTTTGTGATTATTTTAGTATATAATTTGTTGGTGACGTCACAAACTTTAGATTTCGTAATAATGAAAAACTTATTTTGTCGTATTTCAAGAATCAGTTCGCCCTGAGATAGTTGATGGACTGAAATATTTGATACTGTGATATTTCCCACAGCCGCCGAACACAAAAATTGAAAGATAAGTTTCTTGATTGATTTATTTATTTAACTTTGAATAATTTAATTGTTTTCTGTATCATTGCGCTACGATATTTTAAATTGTATTTACATATAGTACATGTTCAAATATTTCTTAATCATTTTAACAATAAATGCTTCAAGTAAATTTTCTATATTTGTGTTTATTCAAATATTCATTAATCAATTAGGGCATATTTATTTACAATGGACTGTGTTTGTATCTTAATTGGTTTTATTTATATGGTCGCTATTTAGTTTTAAGTTAGTTATTAAGTAGCTTTCCCTCGTTCCGAAAACACACAATTAGTATTAAGTCCAGCGACTATATAAATAATTATTAAATGATGAGCTTTAAGTATTATAACAGAATGAGAATATATTTAGTTATGTTGCTCTAAATTTTATTTGAAGCCTTTTTTATTAGTTAACGAGTTACTTGTTATAATCATTTTATGTGTAGAGTTCTTACGATTTAATGATTTGATTCAGAAGACAATTGGATTAAAATATGCTGTTTAGACGCAAAATAAAACTAGTTTTTCTTTTTATCTTTCATGCTCTATGATTATTTTGTAAGACTGATGTCACTGCAATATTTTCAGATTCATATTTCTATCAGTCACTGGGCAGTCTCATTTAGAAAATTACATCGGAGCTCCGGGTGTGTTGCATGCAGAACACCTGAAGGGATAACCAGCGACAGACATGACGTGGACATCATTCCCAGGGAAGTAGACATTTCATTTAACACTCAAATTCACTATACATTTTCGAACTTTTTACATTGTTGTTTGAGCAGTAATTTTCTTATTAATTTTATGTATTCGTTACTTTTATATTAGATTTATTTAGCTCCCCTCGACCCGATCCGTTTACACATAATAGTTTTTAAGAAATACGAATATATAAAATTAACTCGGTATAGTTATTGAACATAAATAAAAATCAAATTAAATTAAACACACTTGGATTATTTATTCACTAATTTAGTTACTGTAAACTTATAAAATATTTTGTTCAGTTTGACCCAGGAAAAAAACCACCTTCACACATGGACTGTCGACAGTAAGTAAGAACTTCTAGTGATCTGCGACCAGTACCAGGAGTAGAACCTGGCTCTCGAACCTGCACGTCTTCAACAGTCAGAACGATGAAGAAACATTGCACAATACAATGTATTACTTTATCTTTATATTATCTTATACATATTGTAATAGTTGTGTGTAAAAATTATTGTATTGAACTGTTATGTCGACATCGGACCGATCTAAAGAACAGATCGGGTTCGGTGTTCGATAATTCTAAAAAGAAAAGAAAAATATGCTAGGGGGTGTTGGGATTTGTGTATTTTTGTCTGCATGTGTGTTATATATTGCCTGTGAGCAATTTTTTCGGAATTATTTTTGCTGCGCTTCACGCAAAACTAGTTAAGTTCAATTTTTCTTGTTTAAATTCACAATTAAAAAATTTCTTTTGGAAAATCGTCCAGCGTCCTACGCAAATTTTTTTTTGAAAATTAATTTTTATTTCAAATTTTCAAAAAATCGTCCACCGTCTTACGCAATTTTTTTTTTTTAATTAATTTCCACTTGCAACTGCATAAACAAAACTAATTAAAAAAAAACACTTAACAGGAAGAAGAAAACCAATTTTTCGAAAAAAATTCCAACCGTTTCTTTTTGCAGCTGTTTATAGTAGTTGTTAAAATTGTGGGTATTTGAGTTAAATATGTGTGTGTAGTAAAGAAATAAGTACAGATATCATACAGGTTAGTCAAGAATACTTTATTGCTAATAGAAATATAAAATTATATAATAAATTCGGTATACAAGGTACAGTAATAGTATAGGTTAGGTACTTGTTTCCTTCATTGTACGTTTGAATCAAATTATTTAAATTAATCTGGAATACAGTTATCCAAAACCGTGCCATGTTTAGAAATATTGCCTGAAAATGCTTGGCGCGGCGTTTTCAACAACTCTTCGGATCTGAGTGCTCGCTGGGTACTTCTTAAGCCCTGTTCCGACATGGACACATAGAGGACACATTCAAGCCACACACAGGCAACAGTAGCACAATGAAGAAGAAGCGCGGTGTGTGTCGCCTGTCAAATTGCAGCGCCGCTAATTTGTGGCTTCAAAGTGTCTTGGAAAAGTACAAGTTCAAATTCACTGATAACTTCAAATCATTGAAATGTTTTGTTTGTAGGCTTAAAAATTTATTTCTTCTGTCACTTGCAATTTCTTTTGGCATTGTTGATTATTGTCGATTGTAATTTTTCTTTTGGTTTTATTAATTTGGCTTAGTTTTTGAGTATAATCTTACGTTTGATTGTATAAAGAAAAATAGAGAAATAACAAAAACTAATTTTGAGTGCCTCTTTTGCTTTAATTTTGAGGTTACAAACAAATTCCATGTGTGAACGGCTCAAATTTTTGTGTCTTCCGTGTGTCTCCGTACTTCTTCTTCATTGAGCAACTGTTGCCTGTGTGTGGCTTGAATGTGTCCTCTGTGTGTCCATGTCTGAACAGGGCTTTAGTAATAAAATGTTGGGTTTTATTCATTGCATTTTTTCTTTTGCGCTGGATTTTTTGACCACTCATACATGTACATCTGCGTTTTCAGTGTTCAAAATGAAGCATTCGCTGGGTACTTCTTAGTAATAAAATGTTGGGTTTTATTCATTGCATTTTTTCTTTTGCGCTGGATTTTTTGACCACTCATACATGTACATCTGCGTTTTCAGTGTTCAAAATGAAGCATTTCTACAAAACAAACAATATAATTCCATGACTGAAGAATAAATCAATTATTTACGCTGGTGTCCAGTTATTCATGTTCGAGGGGCTTCACAGTAATTTTATCTGATTGATTTGGCGACATCCTCTTAACATCTCGCAACCATCAATGGTTACAATATCAGGCTACCCGGATAGCCTAGCGCCAGCACTACCAGCAGGTCCCGGAACCGTCTGGGAGAAGCGATCCGGAGGTCAAGGTGACATTGAAAGATGCATCTTTGAGAGTTTATCCGCTGATCCCTAGTGAAAGACCAAGACGAAAAATATATTGAACTTCAAGACGTTTTACATGGCTTCCAGGTTTGTAAAAAATAATTTTACTTAAATAGTTTATGGTTGGTAAAATTTATCTGAAACATTTTACAAAAACTATTTCGCATGAAACTTGTCGATTATTATTTCAGATTTTATTTTTATTTGAAACTGTTAAAAACGCAATAAAAATGAAATCGTTTAAGGGAGGTTATGTCTAATCAATTGTTTCTGTCAACAACTTGTGCAAGAAAGTGTTTGTGTGGGTGGAAAAATTAACGATTACGTATTTAAAACTTATACCAATCGATTCAGTACTTTTTTTTATGAATATTCTAGTATAAAATTTGTTTGTGAAGTCACAAACTTCTGGGCTTTTTTCATTGGTACAGTTTTTTCTTTTGTGTTTGCTTTTTTGACTACTCATACATATACATCTGCGTTTCAGTGTCCAAAATGAAGCAATCCTACAAAACAAACAATTTAATTCCATGACAGAGGAATAAATAAATCAAATATTCACGTTGGTGTCCAGATGTTCTTGTTTGAGGAGCTTCATGGTAATTTTATCTACTTTCACTGTACTGCCAGCTTCGGAAACTTTGTACAAGAAAACATTTTCTTCTCTCCGTTCAAATTGTCCGTCGTCTCCTCCTACACTTTCTTCAGGGACCTGGTTTTGAGACCCACATCCAAGAGCTTGGAAGAATGAAGTGTGTTCATTCTCGGTGCTGAATTCATCTACAGGTACATCAAAACATTTATCAATGTTTTAAATTATGCTGATAACTCACCACATCATAAACTTTTCATCAGCCATCATGATCTTGGTCTCTGATTAAATTATGGGCACTGACTTCTTTTAGTTTTTCTACGCGTCTGCTGTTTTTACCTACTAAGACGTAAACATTATTTCCTGCGTCCAAAATGAAACAATCTCATTTGTTCATTGAAGCTACGGAAATTCCACCAGGAAAATAAATCACCGTCATTGTTGTTAATCAAAAGATTCTGGTAAAGTTTTACCTGTTTGACAGGAATATTTTTCTTTCCTTTAACTTAATGTAACTTTTCCTGTACGGTGGTATTGCAGACCTAACAACAAATAAAAATCATTAATACTATTACAACATATTATTGTTTACTCACCGTTCTTGAAGTTGGATATGAAAAGTTGAGAGATGGGTTCTCCGTCCAATTGTCAAGTTGTACAGGAAATTTAAAATAATTCTAAACATTTCAAATAAAAAAGCATTTGCGCCGAATCCATATTATTGATTTCTCAGGAATGTCATGTCGTCATGGGAATGTTCCATTTCGTTAAAATTTTATGATGAAAGATATTCTTCATTGAATTTTTAGTTGAAATAAGTTTAAATAACAATATAAATATTACATGACAAGAGATTAATCAATTTATGTCATTGTTAATTAATACATACTTACTTTTTTTAACAAATACATGTAATTTATTTGAGCATATTTGTTGTAACGGTATAACTTTATTAAAAGAAATGTATTTTTGTGTGCAGCTGAAATCAATTAAGAAATCGCCTGACAAATCTTGGTCGAAACTTGTTTATCGAGTCTAGCATTGAAAGCATTGGAGTTTCGCTGGCCTACGTGACTATCTGCCTGATTGTAAGGTAGCGGGGTAGAGTTTGCGGTAACCATTCGCCATGTTATTCAGCATTTTTCATTCGAGTAATGGCCGCGTTAGTAGAAGGTGCGTCGTTATGTGTTATTTTTTAATTGTGCAATTACTCGACTCCTCGCGTGTATTAAATGTGAATTTTATAGTTGGATATGGTACACAGTTGCTGTATTTAAATATAAAATTCCAGTTTGACCGTTGGGTGATTCAGTGGGTGTAAATTTTTTGTGAAACGTGTTAGCAGTCGGGTATTTTGGATGGAGGCTGGGCGCGAACTCGTACAATAAGGTGGCTTGTGCCTTAGCCACAGCGCGCGTATTACAATCAAAATTTATCGTTCGCGAGTGGGCTTCTCTCACAACACAAGAGTATGATTTCGTATGTGCGACTCACGCAGTAGTAGCTGGAGTGCTTTAGTACAGTCAGTGGGTCCTCCATCTTCCTATAGGGTGGTTGAGAACGCACCTCTACAGGTCATACTCTGTGTCCGTTGCAACTACGTGTAGAATCAGCCGGGAAACGTTCGCGGAAGTATGATTTCGTATGTTTGGCCTACGCAGTACGAGCTGGAGTGCTTTAGTACAGTCAGTAGGTGGGTGGGTGAGAACAAACCGCTGCAGGTCATACTCCGTGTCCGTTGCAACTACGTGTAGAATCAGCCGTGAACGTTCGCGGATTTTTTGCAAAGCGCTCTGTCTTCACGTGAAGACCATCGATTAAATTTGTAACGATTACTGATCTAGCGCTAACGCGGCGTGTGGGGCATGCTCACAGCAGTCCGATCATCTAGAGTGGATCCAGAGTCATGACTGGTACCAGCTCTCGGCAAATATCGCATCCGATGCCTGTTAACAAGATTCGCTCTTGACAGTTCTCGTTCATTACAATTATGAATATGATAGGCTCTAGTCATAATTGCTTGTACAAAGGGAATTCCGGATGGCAGAGAAAGTAGTTGATCGACTAACGTGATTCTGTGACATGAGCTCGGGCCCCTGCGGGATCGCGAAGTAGGAGACCATGCGGGGTTCGGCTAGACGACCCACGTTTCTTTTTTGAAAAACAGACAACACACCGGTTGCTGTTATTAGAGTCAAAGAGGCACAGGAATGTCTGTGGGGTGGAGTGAATCTTAGTTTTAATTTAGCTTTAATGGTTTTGGGTACCTTTAAGCTAATTTTAAGTTAATCCATTTTATTTCAGCTTTAATTTAAGTTAGGTTTAAGTCTACTAACCCATGTACTTGTATTCCTTTACAGCATTTCTCTTTCAGATTTGTATTTTTAATATGTAAGTTTTCATTTGCAGATTTAAATTGTTTCAATGTTTTTAATTTGTTTGTTTGTTTTTATTTGGTTACAGAGATCAAGAATAATGAAGATAAGAAGTAGTAGCATTAGAAGTAAGATGTAATTTAATTTTTCTGTTGTTTGTTTATTTCTAATTTATTGTTTTCATGTTTTTAGAATCATTGCAGAATCAGCCACCGGGGGAAATGGACAATGTAGCTGAGTCAACCCCCGAGGGATGAAGCTGCAGTCTACCGTCGATGCAAATTGTTCTTCCATCGTGGGACATAGCTTCTTGTGGAAAATTTCTATTTATTTTTGTATTTTGTTCTCTTTTTTAAGATAGGTGTTCTTTGTTTTCATCGTATGTTTTGTTTGTTTTTCGTCCGCGCCTAGCTACACTTTACGTGAAGCAGGTCAAAGGTGCCCAGCTCATGCTGAGGCAGTGCGATATAAAGCGGAAATCATTTTTTAACAGCACTTTTTTTAGAAATATGTTCAACAAATTTTTCTTAACCAAAACATGTCTTTGGAGCCGATATCAGCTATGAAGTACATTATTTGCAATGAAATCGTAAGTAAATTAATTTTCTGGCCTCCTGAACTGTAAACATAACAAACAACCATCATTTAGGTTTGCGGTAACTACGATTTTACAGTGTTCATGATTTTTGAAACACCGCGGTGCGGGAACGCGCACCGATATTTTTTAGCTTTTTGAGGCCATTAAAATAAAAAGTAACTTTGTAAGAATAAAGAATGATTTAAAAAACTCTAGTTACCGCAAAAATCGTTAAATAAAGTAACATAGAAATAAATAAAACTAAAAATTTTATATAAAAATGACATTTTCCAGCAGCGCCATCTCTTAACAGTTATCCTAACTAAGTACAGATATTTCACAGTTGGTAAATATGACATAACTAATAAAATGTCAAAAGATAAAACTGATTGATTGGATTGATGAGAATTGGTGATTTATTTTATTTTAATTATATTAAATGAATTGTAATACAGAATATCGAGAAAGGTAGGTAACATTTGAATCGCTCATGTAGTCTATGCGGGAATTATTAAATTGTCATATTTTTAGGTTATAAATGGAAATCTTTCTTTTCAAGTAGTAGGTATATCGGCCAGAAAATGTAATACATTATGTGTGCGTTAAGTTTATTATACATCGCTCAGTTTTATTAAAGCACTCCGCTTCGCGTCGTGCTTCAATACAAAACTTCGCGCTGTAAAACTAAACTTACCGCACGTATAATGTAAATAACTATTAACCACTTTCGGATTAAATGCCCTAACTTATTCTTCCTTCTCGTGGACTGAAGTGTCAGTTATAATCTCGGAGGGATTAAATTTCGAAATTTAATCCTAAACTAAATTAACAAGTAACCACAGCAACAAGTAAAATATTTATTTATTAAATTTATTTTATACAAATTACATTTATTGTTAATAGTTTTATACAGTTGATAACTACAGAGTATATTTAAACGTTTTTGATAAAATTAATTACTTTATTGATCAACTTGTTCTGCTGTAATTTAAACTTTTTAGTTTAGCAGCCACCTTTTTTTCTTTTAAAGAAATAAATTCATCTCGGGAACTTGCTTATATCAGTATATTTCTAACCACCAACATTCCCTTCAACATCGAATTTCGCCCAAATGATAGCGTGCACAGTTTTTATAGTTCATAAAAATATACTAGCATCATAGTTTTTGGGTACTTTTGAACTTCTTTATTGCCACACCACTTGCTGAAAGCTTCGAATTGTTTTTATGTATTTTTAAAGATTTTATCGTTAGTATTTCCACTGTGGTTTCTTTAAATTATCCATAATGAATCGTCACTCAAAATAAACACAAATTTTCACTGATTATTTCCCTCGCCTACGGCTCATGAAATAAATTTCACCCTCGGGATTAGCCCCTTGGTATATAAACTACTATTACAGTAATACAATTATCTTGATAATTTATTTGTATGTTTCTATAGGACCTCCATGGATCTGCAACTGTCTTCTGCTTCTGCATCATCATCGTGAAGCAGCTGGTATTCTGATGTTTCGCCGGACCCTGTATCATCGTGGACAACATCACCAGAGGCAATAACATCACCTGGATCACTCTGGGCGTTTACAGAAACATCATCAGGACCGACGTCCGCTGCTAGCAACATCAGTGTAAGAAAATTGTTATTGTCGCTTGACGACTTTATTTAAACTTGCAACAATTAAATTCTTAGATCACATAAAAATTAAATATTTTTGTAAAAATAATAAGTAAAATTTATTTGATCTTTTCCCAATTATTGTTGTAATTTGAATTATTATTATTTTTTTTTTATTACGAAGATGGGAGGCGGACTAACTACTATGGTCATATGCCGCCTCATGAGAGGATGATTGTGAATTTATGTAAACATCACAAACGACCATGCTCTTCAGTGGGATTCGAACCCACGACCTCTGGCGTGCTAGGCTAGTGACATAGCCACTACGCCACCGAGATCGGCTGAATTATATTTTCATGTGTTAATTTGTTTTTGTGTGTTTCAGATCACAGTTGCTATGGCGACGAGGCCCCAGCCCTGCTTCAGATTTTGCAGAGACTTCGTGTTTCCAGCGTCTTCACCCCTGGATCAATATGTTAATTTATATATCAATAAATAAATGTATCTGTATATTTAAATAATTTACTACAAATAAATATGTATGTAAAATAATAAATGATAAAATAAATAATTATTTTCAAAATGACTTGTCTTTTAATCAAAATCTACCCCATGATACAATAAGTTAAAAAGTAATGGGTTTCTTTCAAGGAAAAACATTTAAATATTTATTCAATTTTATAAATTTTAATCCTAGTGCTGTCATCTCTTATTTTATTTTATAGTTACAGGTTCCTAAACTGTAAAAATTCACTGCACTTTAAAAATATCTTCGATAAAAATTGCCGGTTCGCTGAGGAAATGTCACAAACAATAATGAACCTTATGTACATACATCATAAGACACACAAAACTGATGAACTTCAAAATCGAATTACCCCAAATTTAAGGGTGAGCGCCAATTTTCGAGACCGCCATTGGAGTTTTTAGGGCTGAATCTATAGGAATCCACCCTTAACTCGATTTTTTTGGGGTTTTGCCATAAAAAAGTTGGACTATAGTCTTGGTTTTTTTACGATTAAATTTTGGGGTAAAAAAAATTGAGTTATGGGTGGATTCCTATAGATTCGGCCTTAAAAACTCCAATGGCGATCACGAAAATTGGCGCTCGCCCTTAAATCTTACGTAAATAATTAAAGGGATGGAAATGTTGCTCTAATTAATGTATCGTAAATCTTATCGCAAAATCGTTTGTGAAATTGTATTCAGCACACTCAAATAAGGGATATACAGTCATTTCTACAAAATTATTGAACTATTGTTGTGAATACAGGGCAACAATATTTTCAAAATGCAATGTCTTTTTGTCATTTAGGAACCTATACTTCTCTAGTAAAATAATAGATGGCAGCACTAAGATTAAAATTGAAAAGAATAGATTAAAATTATGAATTTCTTTTTATGAAATGATACTATTAATATTAAACTATTTTTTTGCATATTTTAAACTAAATAAAACAAATTAGTCCTGTTATAATTTATTTATTATCTTTATGGATAAATACATGTTATTATATTTCGTTTATTTTCACAAGATATTAATTTATATTATTTATAAAATAACAGCCTTCTAGTAAAAAATAACACATATGTAAAATAAACTAGAACATTGATTTTGCTGGCAGCGGACGTCGGTTCTGGTGATGTTTCTGTAAACGCCCATAGCGCACTGGTGAAGTTGTCCATGATGATGCAGGGTCCAGCAAGATTGATTAGAATACCAACAGCTTCACGATGCTGATGTAGCAGCAGAAAATGGTTCCGGGTCTACGGAGGTCCTATATAAACATACAAATCATGTATTAATATAATTATATTACTGTAAAATTAATTTACTTACAATTTCGTTGCAAATAATGTATTTCAAAGCCGCTATCGACTTCGAAGACACTGCTGAAGGTAATCAAGGCTTTGTAATTAAATCAAAATTATTATTTATTTATTTATACAGAACTTAATATTAAATCGTGCTAAACAATTTCTTCATCTCTACATTTTTCGAAATCAATAAATTCTTTTTTCTTCAAACGTCATAAAAGTACGTTGTTATGTATTTGTATTCAACAAGCAGAAGTTCAATATTGTCGCCGCCGGCGTAAAAGTGTATCCTTGGCAACACATTTACGCCGGCGGCGGACAAAGTAAAATTTTATGAAAAATAATTAGGTTGTAATTCAATAATTTGACAGTTAAAAATGAAACAAATAAACAAAAATAACAAAACAGCATATTCTACGGCAACTTGAAATGCTAGATAAGACAGAATATTTTTAAGTTTTGAGCATTTTATAATATTTATAATTTTATTTTCTATGTTTGAAGAAAAAATAGCATGTGTTATTCGGAGTAAATGTGTCTTTGGGTGCTTCGAATGTAATTGTTCGACTCGCTTCGCTCGTCGTTCAAACTTACATGCTCAGCACACAAAGTATCACATTTACTCCTAATGACACAATATACTATTAATAAGTCCTCAAACATTGTTTCTGTTTGTTTTTCCCACAAAATTAATAAACCCTCAGTCATGTCTTTAATATTAAAATCTTTATTAATCTACCGTGTCAATAGATTCTTCTTTAACTGTAATATTATCTACCAAAATTTCTTTTATTTGCTGTTTTTCCGATAAAATTGATGAATCATTAGCTTCGTCCTTAATATTAAATTTCAGTACTGAATCGTGCAGGACATTTTTTGTATCTACACTCTCTTCGAATTCAATATACTCTTCTTTAATTGTATTATCATCTTGCAACATTTCTTGTGCTTGTTGTTTTACGGAACATTTAAATGAATCATCAAGCTCGTCTTTGGTATTTATTTTAATATCTTGATTTGCGCTGTCTTCAAATTCAATAAATTCATCTTTAATTGTAATATTATCTTCCAACATTTCTTCTACTTTCTGTTCTTCCGATTTCATTTCAAAATTATTTAATAATGAATTGCGCTGGATGAGTTCTTGAGTCAAACAGTTTTCGTGTTCAATCATTTCTTCTTTGATTCCATCAAAATTTTGACTATATTTGATATCTGAATGTTTATTAAGAACGGTTTTATAGTTATTATCAACATCATTTTCATTTGTCGACACTGAATCACAGTTTATAAATTCAAATTGCTTGTTCAATTCTTGATTCATGTTGGTTTCAGATGTATTAAATTCATCTCTGATAGTCTCGTTAGGTACGGCGGCGGATAAGGTCGACAACATCCTCTGAAAACAAAAATAGCAATTAGTTTTTATTAGATGCAATGTTATTTTATGATGAGTTGGAAATTAATAAGAATGTTAAAATAGAGGTAATAAACGGCTGATAAATCAACTATAGGTAAAAGTATTGAATATCGGTAACATTAAAATAAACTGGTCTTTAGGAGTACTTTTATTTATAACAGGTACAACAAATTTATTAAAAAAGCAAATAGTTGAAATTATTACAAAATTATAATTTCATCTTCTGTCAGTTTCAATGGATCACTTTTATTTTGTGATCTATTATGGAATTTTCGAGAAGGTGAAGAAGCTAATAGCTGTTTATTTACATCCTTTAATGACTAGAAAGAACCTAAATTGACAGTGTGTAGCTGTTCGTCGTCAAAACATACAAATGGAATGGCACTTTTATTCAGGACCGGTCTATCCATCTACGAATATACTTCCGAATAAGTTATTCATCGAATAAATAAAAAAAAAAGCATCAAAAAATGATAGCTAGAACAATAAATATTATTTGAGCTAAGATTTCGATGCGACATTTTTCATTTATTCAACGAATAACTTATTCGGAACTTTATTCGTAGATGGAAATATCGGCTTTTAGTATCAACATTTTTGTAAGAGTTTCTTTATTTATGTTATCCATAATTTCATATTAATAAAATATATTTTGAAAGTGTTCTCCATTTGTCTTTTTTTTTTAATTGCAACCCCTAGGGATAATTCGAAACCGGTTAGCAGCTTTACATTTTTTTAGCAGACGATGATATTTGTGATGTAGTAATGCTGTCAATTAATTTATAATCGAAGTGTTCAGATTTTAGGAAACCTAAATAAATCTATTTGATTCAATTTTGCAAATAGTATGTTCTTTGCGAATGCGATTTTCTGTTTTTCTAATTTTAGGTTCTCAGCATCAACTGGCGAACGACACCTCTTAGATTATAATCAATAGATGATCTGTCACTTTCTGAAACGGGAATTAAAATTGTACTACTTACGACTATGTTACCTCTCCATCGTGAAACTGTATTTGTTGTAGCATCACTTAACACTGGTTTAATATTCGGTCCCAGAATTTTGCTACTTGTACAAGTAGTAACACAAGTAGTAACAGCAATATTACATGTCATACAAAAAATTTTCTCTGGTGTAGTGGAACATGACATTAATTTCTTCTGGATATTTCTTTTCTTATTTTCATATTCTTCAACAATGGCAAGCTTTCTCTTTCTTTCAGAAGACGTTATCTGTGAATTTGTTGCCACTGAATCTATTTGCTGCAAATTCTTGTGCGGCACAACACCCCTTTTCAATTTCAATAACTTACCGATTGTTTTATAAAACATGAAATTAGCACAGTCTTCTTTTAACTAAAATGACATAAAATTAAAATGATTTACCCTGTATATGTATTATTTTAAAATGCTTACATTAAAATGATCTTCACAAACATACAACTTGGTTTTAGTCATTTCAGTTATAGCAACGGCGTCAAACCATTTTCTTCTTACTTCTTTGTTGTCCGGAATACGAAAAAAATGTTTCTCTATATTTTTTTCAGAGTTGTTATGACAGCACAAAATACTGCAATACTTTGTTTTCGCAGCCATGAATCACACCTGTAAAAATTAAATTATGAAATAATTTGAAGTAATATTGTTAGGTTAGGTATCAAGTATAAATATTATCACTCAATCATTAAAGTAAACTATTACAACTTACCTGAAAATATCTGGTAAATACAATAAAAATAACCCAAACAATTATAAAAATAAATGTTTTGACAAACATTCATTTTTACGTACGCGGGATGTCATATCATATATGACTGTTGTTTTTCTATCTCTTTCTAACAGGATGTAGTTTTCATTTTATACGGTAACCCGTGCTGACGTCACATATCCCACTACAAATATTATATTATTAATTCTAAATGGACATTTTTTATGTGCAGCTGTAAATTGCCTGCAAGTTGAATTATTATTGTATCCTCCTTGCGATCGAATAGTACCAAAAAATAATTCCAAGTAATCTTGGCTACATTTATTGTTGGTAAAAATTTTAATTTTTCCGTAAAAATGAAATTATCATACATTCCGATTAAAGATCCAAAGCAAATTAACAATTTTTGAAAACCCTATTTTTTTGGGTGATTGCAAAACCATCAAGCCGTTTTTTAATTTTCTAAAGGTTTCAACAAATATTTTTATTTCTTCAATATTATTTTCGAAGCATGGTTTTTTAAAATTATTATTTTTTAAAGGTCAAAATTTTAGCATTTTGTACGTAATTTATACAAAATAATCAATGCTTACTTCATAATTTCACAAAAAATATAAATATGTTTTTTGTACGACCGAGCAGAAAATATACATTTCCAACTGTCAGTTGAAAGCAGAAAATTGACGTTTGCCGCTTGCGAAGCGGCAATAAGATTTTTGTCGCTCGGCGAGCGGCAAAGAAAATTTCTCGAGTAGAATAGAAAAATGAATAGTTGTTATAGAAAATTTTAATTTTTAAAGAAAACAGTTCATATAATAGTAGGTAATATTTAACAATAGTATCTTATAATAACAGCAAGTTTACTTTTAATGACAAGTTAGTTTGAACAAGGCATATTCCTTCTCATACCTATTCTTCGACTTTTCAGGTAACAGATTTAATATTACATTCTTCGCAGCTTCTTTGATGTGTGGTGGAGTACATTCCATTTCACATTCGTCACTATCCATTATTTTATGATGTTTCACAAAATTTTGATGTCATAATTGAATTGAAAAATTAATATCTGTCATGCGATTCAAACAAATAACAGAAGAAACAGTATCCATCACCTTGGAAACGGTTTAACATGGCTAACTGTAAATTGGATCGGAATAAAAGTTCAAACAGAAAATGGCTATTATATTTTCATCCAGTTTTTTTATCATTATTGAATCGGTCGTAGAAAAATAGTGTGTGTTTCTCGAGCAGAAAGTGTCCTTGCCGCTTATGCATGGTTGCATCAATGTCCATACCCAAGCGGCAATAGACTACTTTTTGCTCTACCGTGTGTCTGTCTTAAAGGTGTACATAGGAGATTAACATGGGAAATCAGTTTTTTGCATGCTGTTGCTCGGTGTTCTATCGGACAACAATGATTGTAGTACCAATCGAAAGATATCATTTTTCTGAATCAAACGATGTAAAATACACTACTATTTAGTAGTAATTTGGTTCCGTAAATTAATTTTTAAATTTTGAGAATTCTCCGGTTTATTCAATTTTTATCGTAAATAAATATAGTCACCTATGACTGTTTTGTTTTGATTTCTGTCAAGCTATTTATTTGACGTTTCTGACTTTTGGACTTGTTTAAGACAATTTGTAAAAATATGGCTAGTTATACTACTGAAGAGCATATTTTTATAGTAAAACTATTTTTTGGAGGAAATAGTTAGCTCAGAGTGCGAGATCTATTTTCTATTAAGTTTATGAATCGACCGAATCCAAGTGCAACCACAAATGCCAGTATCCATGAAAAATACACGTGAGCTTAGTAATTGCAATTTAGCAAGAGCAGAAGAACGTGCTTTATTCGAAGAAAGGGTTTTAGGAATGATAAATGTAGATCCTTCGTATAGCACTAGATTTTTTGGAAATGAATTGGGTGTACATCATTCATATTTTGAAAAAAAAAAATCTTTTTATTCCTACAAAATGCACTGCAATCAAGAACTTTTTCCATTTGACGAAGAAAGTGGAAGAGTATTTTGTGAAGATATACAAAACAGCTAATAAAAATGAAATTTTTTGTCATCGATTTAAAAAAGTTAACTCTTAATAAATTAATATTATTTAAAGAAAACTGGTTTTTAGACGAAAATTTATTTAATAAAATCTTTACGCATAAATTATAATAATACGCTTGTCATTACTGTAAATAACCATATTTTACAAATTGACAGAAATGTCAAATAAATCACTTAAAAGAAATCAAAACAAAACGTCATAGGTAACTACATTTATTTTCGATAAAAAGTGAATAAATCGGAGGATTTTCAAAATTTAAAAATTAATTTACAGAACCAAATTGCTACTAAATTGTAATGTATTTTACATCATTTGATTCATAAAAATGATATCTTTCGAATGGTACTACAATAATTGTTGTCCGATAGAACACCGAGCAACAGCACGCAAAAAACTGATTTCCCATGTTAATCTCCTATGTACACCTTTAAGACAGACACACGGTATATACACAAATAACTATTGTATCCCCTTTCTCGTGGTTGCTAAGAATTTAATCGGCAGTAGACAATAAAATTCGTGCAGTTATCTCACAGTAATAATATCATAGCATTTTACGCTGTGGTTCCGTCACCAAAATTGCTATTTCCAGCTGTTTGGTAGGTAAACAAAGTGAATTCTATTGAATGCAACGGCTTGTTTTCGATTTGCTACTGTTTATGCGGTGTACCACTTTATTTACTATAAGAAAATATGTTAAATTTATTTATCGTATAGTAAATCATTACAACAGATAATGTACGAGTATAATAAAACAGAAAAAATAAAATGAGAAATAAGAAACCTTAGAAAATAAAGACCTTTTTAGATTTTTGTTGAACTTTCTCCGATAAGTCATGTATTCTCCTTCTTAACATGACTTTGCGCGGTGTATCTGCAACAGCTGGGACTTCCACAGTAGTCTTCTGAGGACTGGTTGGTTCACCAACTACAGGAGTTGAAGTACTAGTACAAGGAGATGGATCAGCTGTTGCCAAAGATGTACCTGGATCTAGATTGCCCTCAGTACTAGTAATATTTTCAAGAACTAAAATATGTTCATCTTTACGCGTGGATCTAGCCTAAATAAAAAATACATAACGTAAACAAAATGCACAACAGTTACCGTTTCTATTCTAAAATTATGTTCCTACACAAGTAGATTTGACAATTTTTCTATCATAAAAATGACTTTTTATATTTAAATAGAATTTTTCTACAATCGTTGCACAATATCGACATTGTTATTCCATTTTTGGTTAGGAAATGTTCAAAATTGTCGCTCTAGGGCGACAAAGTGATATATTGTCGCACTAGCGCGACAAAAACAAAACAAAAATAAATTAGGTAAAAGAAGTTAATAATGTATCGGATTTTTCTGGTAATAACCTTGTTATTGCAAATACAGTTGGCATATACGAGGGCAGTTTGATAAGTCCGTGACTTTTCGAATAAAAAAAAAAAAATTTCGGCGAAAAAGCGTTGTATTTCTCTACATAGTCCCATTTTAGCTCAATACATTTAGTCTACCGTTTTTCCAATTTTTTAATTCCTTCCAAATAAAAGGTTTTCTCAAGACCCTCAAAATAGGCGTTTGTTTCAGTGATGACCTCTTCATTAGACCCAAATCTCCTTTTACCCAGCCATTTCTTCAGGTTTATTAAAAGAAAATAGTCACAGAGGGCTGAATCTGGAGAATATTCTAGATGAAGTAGCAGTTTGTAGCCTAATTTATAAATTTTTGCCATGGTGAAGTCGGTTGCGCTTATGCTCGAATGTGAGCAATTGCGGCAGCCATCGCGCCGATAGCTTTTTCATGTCCAAATATTCATGTAAAATGTGATGTACCCGCTCAGTTGAAATGCCCACAGCCTCAGCCACCTCACGCACTTTCATAATCCTATCGTTCAATATCATTTCATGAATTTTATCGACAATTTCTGGCATGACGACCTCTTTTGGGCGACCTGAACGTTCGGCGTCATTTGTACTGGTACGACCACAACGGAACTCAGTAAATAACTTCTTAACCATTGAAATTGATGGTGCTGAGTCCCCATAATATTTATTGAGCTTTTCCTTGGTTTCGGTGATGTTTTTTTTACGAAAAAATTAATGATTAATAAGCACACGAAATTTTCTTTCTTCCATTTTCGTCAAACTGCCCTCGTACGTACATACACTTCAACTTAATCACCATAAACGTATTCACTCTGTAGACCATATGTCAAATGTACTCCATGTGTCAAATTATGATTTCTTTGAAAATTTTTATTTTGTTCATAAACGTTGTCATGATTACGATGACATGGGTAACTACAATTTTACTGAATTGTTATAGGCGGGACCAAAGATAATTTTGAAAATTATTTCTTCTCTACAGCTTGACATTGTTCAACGATTGTAGAAAAAATATTGCGTGTATCTCGTCGGATAGAGCTTGTTCGGTGCACTTGTCGAGTTGTTGATCTCGGCTTCGCCTCGATCAACAATTTCTCACCGCGTGCCACAAACAATGCTCTATCCGCACTTGATACACAGATAACTATTGTATTAATTTTGAGTTTCATACTTTTGTAGAAAAAATAGTGTGTAACACACTTCCGGCAAGGTTAAATGAAAAACGAGTATGTTCCAATCATAAGAATTTTTCAATAAAGCAGTCTCCGTACTAGTGAATTATTATTATTAAAAATAACTAGTTTAATAAAAACCATATTCAACTTACATATTTTTCTCTTTCGACCTTAATTGACGGCAAGGCATCATCTCTCAACCGAGTCTTAAAACTGGAACTTCTATCGAAACAACGTTCATTGAAGTGCAAACTGCACAAATAACTTTTCCCAGATGGTCTCCAGTTTACTTTATCGATAAAAGCAATCCACTGATTCTGCTTTTCTTGATTTTTAGGAAATCTGAAATACATAAATAGTATATTGTGTCATTAGGAGTAAATGTGACACTTTGGGTGCTGAGCATGTAAGTTTGAACGACGAGCGAAGCGAGTCGAACAATTACATGCGAAGCACCCAAAGACACATTTACTCCGAATAACACATGCTATTTTTTCTTCAAACATAGAAAATAAAATTATAAATATTATAAAATGCTCAAAACTTCAAAAAATATTCTGTCTTTTCTAGCATTCCAAGTTGCCGTAGAATATGCTGTTTTGTTATTTTTGTTTATTTGTTTCATTTTAACTGTCAAATTATTGAATTATAACCTAACTATTTTTCATAATATTTTACTTTGTCCGCCGCCGGCGTAAATGTGTTGCCAAGGATACACTTTTACGCCGGCGGCGACAATATTGAACTTCTGCTTGTTGAATACAAATACATAACAACGTACTTTTATGATGTTTGAAGAAAAACAATATTTTTTACTTTCACAATTCTATTTTAAAGTTAAGCTAAATTTGTATCTACCACGCTTGATTTCAAAACTTACCGATGAAAAGTGATTCTTCTAGCACATGAATTTTTTGTCTGCGCTCGGCCACATGCTGCACAGCTAACCATATTTTTAAGATGATTCACAAAACCGTAATTTTTCAAAATAACACGTCTTCACAGTTCAACAACTGAAAAAGATATGAGCGAGACCCTAAACTAGTAGCCACGAGTTACACTGCTCGGCGCGAAGACCACAAATTTGCATTAAACCAATCAGAATGCTGCATTGTGACGAAATGACAAAGTGATGACTTCCGCTGCACTGCTAAACCAATCAAATCGATTCAAATGTGGGGTCTCAAAATGGCAGTTTCCGTCGGACTGCTATCAATGCTTAGAGATAGAATATGTTCCTTCCTGGGTCTTTATTTTCTAAGTAAGAAACTAACAGAGCAAACATATTATGTATGTATTCCAACGCAGTAAAAGTAAGACTACTATTCTATATCTTTAGTAAAAATTGTAAATACTTCAACAAACAACAAATATTCATTTTGCGCCAATGGAAATTTCATAAAAAGAAAAACAGCAACTATCATTTATCAATTTCTTACCCTTCGATGACGTTCTTGTAATCGACAAAATCGATTTATTTTCGTTGCACTGGGAGATGTTTTTTTAGTGCTTTTTTTTGGACTTTTAACAGAGTTTAAAAATTCACTTGGTGCCCAATCTGGGTGTGTATCGCAGTCTTCTGCGCATGGCTTACCTATAAAATATGTACTATCAATAATAATTATTTTGTCTGCATACGTTACAAACCTGTAATAAAATGTCTGGAACAAACTCTTGCGTTCTTAAGTTTTTTCCCTTCCAAATCTGAACGCGCAATTGCACTTAACCAAGCTTGTTGCCTGCGTTTTTTCATTTCATTTTCTTTTTTATTGGTATCCATAGCATTTGGTATTCGAAAAAACGATACATTGTCTCTATTTGATCTGCTACTGCATCCAACTATGCAGCAAGTTGCTGGCATTTCTGCAAAGTAATAAATAAATATATACGACACATAAATAATATTACAGATATAATGTACCTTCAATTTTATGTGTCAAAAATATTCGTAAAATTATTATTTTCGATTTAAATCGCAAAATATATAAATTAACTTCTGGATGTAAAACACTGCCTGCCTACCAAACAGTTGACAGTAGCACAGCAGCCATGTTGTTAACGATGTGACGTGACCGGGACGACATCTGCACGAACCTTATTTGAATCACTGAAATATAGTAATACTGGAACGCGCACTGCCATTCTCTCCCTGTATGGAAAAAGCGAGCCAAGAGAGATAGTTTGCGTTAGGTATCTAACATTATCTAAAACATCTGCGCTTGCGTAACTATAGTTACGTCACGTACACACTGATACAAAAGTTAATCCCCGTTCTTCAAGAAACTGTAATTTTGACATTTCTCATAAATGATTAAATAGAAATAAATGTTTTATTAATAATAATAAATAAAAAAATGGTGAGACATTGTAGCGCAAAGCTTTGCAAAGCTGTATGGCAGTCAAATACGAAATTATCTTTTTACGTAATGAATACTTTAACCTAAAACTTTTGACATTTGTTCAATCATTTCATTTAATCTTCTTTTTCTCTCATTTGAATTTCAGTTTTCCTATAGATAATGAAAGCTACGACACAAACTTTTTGAACGTACTGTACGACAAGGATAGAAATACCTGTGGGTCGTTTTCTCTCTCGGCTCGCATTTACACCGCTAGTGCGCGTTCCAGTATTACTACATTTCAGTGATTTGAATGGGCAGGTGCAAAAATGTTGCGCTTATTTTGTTACGGCATAATCTTACTGTAAACCCGGGAATATAGGTATGTCGCGGATTGTTTTCGGAATATACAGATAGGTAAATATCAGGAATTTTTAATAGAAACAACCATTAAAGGCTCTGTGCAATACTTAAATGTAGAAAGATCTAAAATAATTAGCAAACTTGATATACAATTCATTTAAAATTATTTGATGGCACTATTTTACGAACATAATTACTTATGGTCGCAATATATTCAAATATACCAAAATATTTACACTATTTCAAGAGAATTAACATAACCATGTCATTTGTTGACATTAACTTTAAAGTTGTCAAAGAATCGCTTTTGATTGGAAGGATGGGTTTAACATTCACATTCAGCATTCATTACTTTCTCGAAATATTGTAATGTCAGAAGTAAGAAATTTTAATAGTATATTCTACAACAAGTAATGGAATGGCACATATTCCACGCGAGCAAAAAGTTTGTAGTCCGAGCCGAAGGCGAGGGCTACGGTTTGCGAGTGTGCGATATGCCATTTCGTTACACGTTGTAGACTATACTTTATATAACAAGATTTTGGAAATATACAATAAACACATATATAAAACTGTTGTAAACGTCAAACTCAAATAAATAAAATTAAAACAAACAGACGCAACCATAGTAACTGAATCAAGACACTTCATATATCGCGCTAATATGCGGCTCTGATTCGTCGAAAATATTCCATACGTGGCGTATGGAATGTTAGTGATTCTATAACAGTTTTTAGTTGTGGAATGCCTAGTTTCCAAAACAGTGTTATAGAAAAGCTCTTCCACGTGTTTACCTGCCTCCTTTTCGTATCTTCTATCTTTTTCATTCGCCTCAATCGATCAGGATTAGAGAATGTATTTCGAATTTACCATCTTGCGCTGGTATGAAAAAATACGATAGTTCATATATTTTAAAATGATTCTTGCTAATGAGGACTCTTGTCGTTTTAAAAATGAAACATGCAGAATCGTTTTGAAATGTACAACAATAAATGTTCAGATTAAAAACCTTGGAAACACCATTTGATGCACCCTATAGCTTCAATTAACGATCACACGGAAAGTTTATGTTCTCGCACTTCATATGTAAAGCGGCCCCCTATTCAACTACTGATACTGACCGCGGGCAGTGCTGCTTAAGGTCAAACATACGCGTCGAAAGAACGAACCCTTTATTTTTTTAAAAAACAGCAAATTCTGTATTCTTTATTTATTTGCATGTTCTTTATGGTCCAACAACCTCCATTCGTCAAAATATCATGGATTTTTTACAGTGACTTGTACATTGCAATGTCAGATGAAGTACAAATTTTTGTGGGTTCGTTCACTCCCATGAATTTTGTTTTGCAAATTCAAATTTAAATAAATATTTTCTTATAATTATTCTTATCGAAAAACAAAACAATTATTACAGTAAGGTATTTGAACATTCTAGTATTTATATATGTGGATGAAAAGGATAGCTAAAACATTGAACTATAATAAAATATTCGTTGAAGTCTAGTTGGTCAAAAATTCAGAACTTTGAAACTGTATTTCTCATTCCCATGAACGACTACAGTAATGAAAATAATTCGTATATTTGTAAATATGATCATTTATAACATACTAAGTTTATTTTCAATTTGAATTTACAGTTTTTGAGAAACAAATAAAAATATACCAAAAAACACACTTTTTGGTATTTTTTTATTTGTTTCTCAAAAACTGTAAATTCAAAAGTAAAATAATTTTAGTATGTTATAGACGATCATATTTATAAATATACACATTATTTGTATTACTGTAGTCGTTCATGGGAATGTGTGACATATATTTGACTACTTTGAAAATTATGTTCATGTATAATATGTAAACAAAATTGGCATTTTAAAATTTATTACAAAACTTTGGACTTTTATCTACAAACGTAGGTATAAAACATTATATGTTTCATTTATTATAATAATGATATATTGTTTCAAAAAAGTCATGTTCATCTTGCGCTATCTTCAGCCCGTATTGGCCCGGATGGTTCACCTTAACTTGCGTTATCGAGAGAACCGGTTTCTACGTTTTCTGCCATGCCGTTACCACACATATGTATTTACTGTAGTATATTTTTATTTTGTATATATTTTATCAATTTAATATTTATTATAGTGAGATTTGAATTAATTATTGCCGCGCGGCGGCATCAAAATGTCGGAAATTCTCGATTTTTCCGACTGGCCAATCCGGCCCTGTAAATAACTAATTTACAAGCGTATAAAGAATAAATACAATGAAAATGAAATAAAACTTACCAAATAACGAGTATTCTCATATTTTTTTAGCTTGGCTGCACGAACTTTTTTTAATTTCCTTTTTATACTTTTTCTTATATATCTCGATCCTTTTCGTCCCATGTTATAAAAAAAAACGAGAAATCAAGATAAAATTAAACAAAAGTATTATGTATTATAACTTGTCAAGTTGTCACTACACAATCCACAAATATTTAAAATAATTTATCAAATGCTTTATTCTCTCACCACTAACTGTAACGCAAAAGATTCGTTCCTACAGAATGAAGTAAACCAAAATCCATCAAAATACAAGTTAGTAGTTGTACGAATAGTGATCTGCGCGCTCCATCTAGCGAGAAGAACACGAAATAAATGCTACTAAATCTGCATGTTTAAAACGTAATATATTGTTGTTAAAAATAAAAAAAATTACAATGTGCACAGTAAAACTACTGGTTTAAATGAAGAATTATAAATTATTTAATTTAAACCGGTATTAAAAAATGGTTAAATTTAGATTTCATTTATTTAATTGTGGCACATGATATTTCCAATTTGGCTCTATAGCGCACTTGATACATAATTTCATATATAGTATACGAAATTTGAACAAATTATTTGCAAAAGTACACCCACAAGATTAGCCGAAAGTTGATAATTATAAAAATATACATAATTGTAATTCCTATTTCTTAAAGGTGCATTCACAAATGAGAATTAAGTTTAGGTTTATGGTTTAGATTTAATAAATATATTCACAAACACAAGTTTAATTTATCGTAACATATCGTGACATCTATGTGATACTTCAAAAACAAGGGTGTAATGCTGGTAAGGCTGTACTATATTGGTACCCGTTGAACCACACAAAAACCGTAGACCGTTAAATTAAATTCATAACCATAATTAAAACACAAAAGGCGATTTCGACTGGCACTGGTTACACGTGTCTGGTTGGTTACAAACAATGACGTCATACTGACCGAACGGTTACTGAAAACGCGCGGTAGATTTTGACATGAATCAAATTTGACGAAAACATGAAAAATATGACAGCGTACTAGTTTGAAATCATAACAAATGAAACTCAACGAATTAGAATACTAACCGTAGGACGAACCGAGCTCCCGAGCATGTTACTGATTTGACATACCAAAGGCGATTTCGACTGGCACTGGTTACTTGCCGGTTACGTGTCTGGTTGGTTACAAACAATGACGTCACACTGACCGAACGGTTACTGAAAACGCGTGGTAGATTTTGACATTAATCAAATTTGACAGAAAACATGAAAAATATGACAGCGTAGTTTGAAATCATAAGAAGTGAAATTCAAACAATCAGAACACTAATCGTTGGACCGTTGGACGAACCGAGCTCTCGAGCATGTTACTGATTTGACATACCAAAACTGTCACCGTTTTCATATCACGTCATATAAGTGTCAGTCGAAATCAATTGGTTACTCTATTTACTAACCATTCCTGTGACCAAGTACTAACCGTTGCCAGTCGAAATTGCCTAATTGGTTACTCTATTTACTAACCATTCCTGTGACCAAGTACTAACCGGTGCCAGTCGAAATCGCCTCAAAGCTGTCACCGGTTACATATAACGCCAGTCGAAATCAATTGGTTACTCTATTTACTAACCATTCCTGTGACCAAGTACTAATCGGTGCCAGTCGAAATCGCCTCAAATATATGAACAATATTTCAAAATAAACTTTATTTTCTTGCCAAATGTACAGAACACAAACATAATTATTCAAAATAAACATATAAAAGTTGTAAAAACTATGATCTGTGAGACACTTAAGGTTTCGTGATCATATGAGTTTTTTTATGTTTTTCCATTTTACTGATTACAAACCATTTGTTACATATAATACATTCAATTATATTAGACTGTGCATGCGATTTCATATGCGCAGTTAAGCTTTCTTTTCGAATAAACTGTTTATGACAAAGATGGCACGTAAAATTTTTAATGCCTGAATGGAATGCTACATGATCTTTGTAGCCACGTTTACTCTTCAAAACTTTATTACAAAATGAACATTTCATCTCATTATGCACACTCGTGTGCTTCATTAACGAAAGTTTATCTGTAAATATTTTATTACAAATGAGACAATTCAACTCCTCAACAATACTTTTATTTTGTCTGCTTTTTAAATCATTTAATTTGGATGTATTGGGTCTTGGGATATATTCATTTTCACTACTCGAAGTTGATCCGTCGATTTGACAATCTATAATATCTGTTTGTTTATTACAATTCTCATCAAAATTATTTACATCTTCACTAGTAGAGCTATTATCTACATATTCTTCAATCGTGATGTTATCTACTTTTTTTGTTTCCGGTATTATAGATTCGCGCTGAATAATTTTTTGATCTATACATTTTTCGAAATCAATAAGTTTCTCTTGAGCTGTAATATCTTTCAATTTTTTTTCTGCTGGTTGTTCTTCCGGCAAAATTAACACATAATTAATCTCGTCTTTAATACTACAATTAGTATTTGTTTGTACATTATTTAAGACTGAATAGCTCCGGATACGTTCTTGATCTAAACTATCCTCAAATTCAATTTTTTTCTCCGTTTTTTCTTTGTCCAGCAAAACTAATAAATCATTAGTCTCAACTACATTAGAGTTGGCACTTATTTCCACATTACTTAATATTAAATCGCGCTGAACAATTTCTTGTTCTTTAAAGTCTTTGAAATCAATCAATTCTCCAGTAACTGAATGTATGTTACCTTCGAAATTTTTTTCAGATTTCAAAATCAATGAATCATCAGTCTCGTCTTTAATAGGAAAATTTACTTGATCTACAATGTCAATAGAATCGTCTTTAATTGTAACGTTATCTTCCAAATCTTCTTCTGTGTGTTGTTTCTTCAATGAAGTTGATGACTCACCAACTTCGTTCTTAATTGTAAAATAAAAATTTAATAAAGTATCGGGCTGGACAAAATCTTTAATTGTAAGAACATCTTCCAGAATTTCTTGTATTTGTTTTTCTGAAGAATTTAATGAATCATCAAGCTCTTCTTTAACATTGGTATTCATTTTAATTTTTTGTTCTGCACTGTCTGTGAATTCAATAAAATATTCTTCAATTGTAATATCATTTTCCAACTTTCCTTGTGCTTGTTGTTTTTCGGAAGAAATTAATGAATCATCAAACTCTTCTTTAATGTTATTAATGGTATTCATTTTAATTTTTTGATCTGCACTGTCTGTGAATTCAATAAAATCCTCTTTAATTGTAATATCATTTTCCAACCTTTCTTCTGCTTGTTGTTTTTCGGAAGAATTTAATGGATCTATGCATTCTTCGAAATCAATAAATTTCTCTGGAGCTGAAATATCTGTCAATTTTTTTTCTGCTAGATGCTCTTCCGGCAAAATTAACACATAATCAATTATGTCTTTAATATTAATAATTTTTTGATCTGCACTGTCTTCAAAATCAATCAATTCATTTTTAATTGTAATATTATCTTTCAACATTTCCTCCAGTTTCTGTTCTTCTGTTAAAATTAATGATTTCATTTCAACATTATTTAATAATGAATTGCGCTGTACAATCATTTCTTCTTTAACTTCATTAAAATTTTGAATATATTTGATATCTAAATTTATATTACGAACTGCTTTATTTTCACTATTAATATTAAATTCATTTTCATTTGTTGAGGAATCACAGTTACCCAACTTAATTTTTTTAGGTAATCCTTGAGTCATGTTGTTTTCCGGTGTATTAAAGTCATCTTTGGCAGCAGGCTTAAACATCCTCTGAGAAAGAAAAAAATTGATTTTATTCGATGCGTAATACCTTAGTTAGTGATAACTGGAGATTTATAAGAATGTTGTAAGAAATAGGGTACCTAGTGTATTCGTTGAGATGATTTTGACCAGATGTTAAATATACGGCTGGTAAATCAAATATAGGTAAAATAAAAAAACTTGATGCTACGAAATAGAAGAGGAGGATACACGCAGCAGCCATTTTACTCCGCAGCCGCTTCAATATAAATCGCAAAGTATTTATGTCGCTGTCACGTAATTGCACCGTTCGCCTATTTGTGTTCGAGGGACAAAATATAACTTTGCGCTCTAAATATACAAAAATGTAGCTATTTCTGACGGCTGCTATAGAAAGTTGACTTTTATGCTTGCATTTCTCAA
This sequence comes from Poecilus cupreus, assembly GCA_963942605.1. NCBI lineage: Eukaryota > Metazoa > Arthropoda > Insecta > Coleoptera > Carabidae > Poecilus > Poecilus cupreus. The sequence goes on along the minus strand of OZ012733.1, from coordinate 4,646,329 downwards.
TACAAAGTTGATGTTTTCTGATGAATTTTACTTTTTTGTTCGTCTCCAATAGCAACAAGCAACAAATTTTTATGTCACTCGTTTCCAATAGCAATGAGCGGTAAAATGTTTACTTGTTACTCACTTGTAAACACCATTTATCCAAGCCCTCTACTACATTTGAAAATTAATCTTTACAAGTTACTAATTGATAGCTGTATTGTAAAAATTTTACAAGTTAGTAAACAAGGTAAACAATGCACGTTGCCACAGTAATGCTTACAAGGCTTATGCGAAATCATTTGAAATAATTTTTGATAGAACAGTTGTGTGTAACTGACAGGACTTGGTTAAAATTTTAATTTGATTTACAAATGAGTGACAAGTAAAATGTTGTACAATACACGCAAGGTAACTGCTTCAAGGAGGTGATAGGCTCGCCGGTCATTTCCTCCATTCAGCAGTAAAAACTGTTTTACCTTGCTTGTAATGTAAATAACTATTTTTTTTTCAAACACGTTGTACGTGGACATGTAATTGGCTGACTCGCTTCGCTCGTCGTTCAAACTTACATGCTCAGCACACAAAGTACCACATTTACTCCTAAAAACACAATGTACTATTTAAATTTTTTTACTAATTCATCACCATGGATACGAAGTAAAATAACAGCTACAAGAATCTATGACAATAATGTAATACACATACGTTGTTATGTATTTGTATTCAACAAGCAGAAGTTCAATTTTTCACCGCCGGCATCATTTTTACTCCGGCGGCAGACAAAGTAAAATCTTATGAAAAATAGTAAGGTTGTACTTTAATATTTTGACAGTTAAGAATGCAACAAATAAACAAAAATAACAAAACAACAACTTTATAACTTTGTTATGTCAAAAGTTTATTAAAGAAGACATTATTTTGCTATAAATATTTTCCGTACGTTATGAATTTATTTTACATAACAAGACCTGAAAATGATACTTTACTGGGTGAGCAAGCCTATTCCAGAGCGATTCGTAGGCTTTTCTGATCTGTTTTGGTACGGATACATTAAATTTAGGAATGAAAAGTAAATTTTCCAAGCTAGCTTGTTTTTTCTTTTAATAAAATTGTCTATTTGTATATTTTTCTGTTTCTTTAAAAAAAAAACCTTGTTCTCAATGAAAATTTTTAACCACCAAATTTGTTTCTAATATTATTCTTATTTTTGAAATTAACATAAACCTACTATACAGAGCAATTCATGTTTTAATTAAATTTGTAAGAGTTAATTTTTCTGGAGTATTTACTTGAATGTTCGCCGTCTCCATTTCTTGAACAGTGTACTCATTTACTTTATTCTTTTCACAGGAATAATCTTCCTCTTCATAACTACATGAAGAAACAACTTTTGTTCTTCTGGCTTCTCTTTTCTTTTGTTTTTCATTTCTTGCAGAGCTTTGCTCGGAATCCAATGGTAACACAGGAAAAGAACATAATGGAAGATTTTTTGAAGGCACAGCGTATGGTTTCAAAAATCTGTTTTGTTTCCGAGTATCTATTTTAAAATAAGTGTTTTTAACATACTTTAATCGTATACTCGTATTCGTGTATTTATAAATCCTTACCACTTCTTGGAAAATAATCACTATCTTCAAAATGCCGAGAACACACGTACATATATTTACTGGTAACTTCCTTGCCAATACGTAATTTTTTTACCCAGGCTTTATACTGATCAACCAATTCTTCCTGTCCCTTTTTATTAGTAATTTTCACTTTTGTTTCATCAGGCTTCGGCAGTTCATGAAACGAAATTTCAGGATTCTTCTTGGTCCAAGAATTACATCCCGGAACACAACAGTACGTGCTATTCATTTTTTCAACGAAAGTAAACAAAATAGCCCTCAAGTGTGCACTTATAACTGAATTAAAATAATAGAAAAACTCTTAAAATTATGAAAATAACCATATCTCTCGGAAATGTAAAAACAACGGAAACACAAAACAGCTGACAATACGAAACTACAAAGACTACAGCACTATACCGGGTAGTACAGTTCTAACTTCTACCGCTAGGCAGCGAGCGCCTGTCTCCTCGCTGGCATCGCGAATAACGCGAAAATTTTTCTAATTTGTTGATTAATCACCCTTATTTATATTAATTGAAACCAAAAAGAGGTATATTACTGTTCACTGCAAGTGCAGGGCCGGCTCTAAGTAAATCGGCGCTCTTATAAATTGTAAATTCATGTACTAGCATATAATTAAAAAATAGCACATGTCAAATAGGTAAACAAAGTTTTGTGCAATAAATGGATTTAAAATATTATAAAACTAATCGCAATTTGGAACAAAAGTTTTTCATAAATAGGGAGGCTCTCCTGAAAATGTTTGACTTATTTTTCGCCATATAAAAAATATTACAGGTTATTTTGGTATGCGAGGAAGACAACCTAACAACAACAAAAATCGCACAATTTTGCAAAAAAAAAAACTGTTTCTATTACCATCTTGTCCCGCTATGGGGTCACTTGAAATAGTATATTCTACAACAAGTAATGGAATGGCACATATTCCACGCGAGCAAAAAGTTTGTAGTCCAAGCCGAAGGCGAGGGCTACGGTTTGCGAGTGTGGGATATGCCATTCTATTACATGTTGTACACTATACTTTCTATAACAAGATTTTGGAAATTATACAAAAAATACATATATAAAACTGTGGAAAACGTCAAACTCAAATAAATCAAATTAAAACAAACAGACGTAACCATAGTAACTGAATCAAGATACTTCATATATCGCTCTAATATGCGGCTCTGATTCGTCGAAAATATTCCATACGCCGCGTATGGAATGTTAGTGATTCCATAACAATTTTTAGTTGTGGAATGCCTAGTTTCCAAAACAGTGTTAATAGAAAAATTATACTTATTTACAAATAATTCAATTATACTTGCATTGGAGGCGCCTGGATAATAAACAAATTTAATTTACTTATGTCATATTTTATTAGTTTTTAGTAAATAGCTCCGTGGTAACGTGTCGGACTGTGGATCGTGAGATCCTCAGTTCGAATCCCACTGCCGACAGTTACAAATTTAAATTTACCCCTGTGGTTCCCCCTCCACTAACATCCTTGGGGGCTATGATTTGACGGCTGGTAACCGCACTTCATACGAAAAAATATATCACTTACCGAGATCTGCGTAAGCAGAGTGCCACACCCGTAATGGGTAAAAGGCGTGATGATATATTTATTTATTTATTTTAGTATTGTTAGAATTGACTGAAGCTAACTTCATAAATTCGATTAACCTGACATCTGTTGTCATACAAGTTCACTATTTATAACTATATCCGAGATCTCTGACCGATTTCCATCACCGACATAGGCCTTTAAAACACCCAAAAACAGAGCTCGTAGTACCAGCCAATAGTTTTACATTTAGTATAGGCACATCTTCGATCATTTTAAATATGAATAAAATAAAGTGCCGAACATTGAAGTTACTGTTAGGGCTCGTACATTTGGTGCACTGGTTAAATTTTACGACTAACCAAGATCAATACCAAGAAAACAGTATTGTACTAATAAAACAAATATTCATAGTTATCTTACTATAAATATGATTTTTTTTTTATCTGTCTACCAAGATAAATAAAATAGGTAGTTACCTGTCTGGCTTCCTCGGTTGCTTCCTTGAAGCGAATTAGTTTTATAGCTGGTGATGTTGGTACATCACTTAATACTTCCACGTTTAAAATGTTAAGAGTCGGAATCCAATCAGGATGATTAGGATTATCCACGGGATGGCCTATTATAATAAAATGTAAATTTTACAACACCGATATCAATAGGTTTGTTCCTAGTGGTCATTTCGGACATGTTTGTGACAAATTTCACTGCGCCTGCGATAAATGTAAACAAGTTAAGTTTGAAACATAAGCTTCATTTCCTTTTTTGTAGCGAAAAATGTATGAACTTCTTTATTTATATGTATATTTAAGGTTAGCTGTCAAAACAAAAAATGAGTATGCACATGCGCTTCACTCCATTCGCCGTTCCAGTCTATGTTTCTAACATAACTTGTTTACATTTATCACAGGCGCACTGAAATTTGTCACAAACATGTCCGAAATTACCACTTGGAACAAACCTAATATAAACAGTTACTAACCTGATATAAAATGTTGTGCACATACACGACCGTTGCGAAGATTCACTTTACGCTTGATCACCTTCAACCACTGATGGTGGCGATTGGATTTGTAGGGATCAAAGCGTCCTGAATGAACACAAATTTGTATTTATACTTTTACACCAATTACTATAAAATACCTCTCGTATCAGTTTCCGTAGGTATACGAAATAGTTTGAAAGAGTCTTTTTTGCCTGTTTTACAACCTAAAATGGAACACCGCATAGCTAGATATCTACAAACACAAATACACGCACTGAATGTAGTAAATATATCACATCACTATAATTAATAAAGTACACACTAAATAAAAACCAACTTGGCTAAACACAACACGCAAAGTGCAGTAACTGTCAAACTTGACGTATTTACCCTACAAACATCTGTTCATGACGTTAGCGAGTCACGTGTTTGTCCGCGAGTTTAAAAACGTCACAACCATTGAAATATAGTAATTCTGGAACGCGCACTTGTAGGCTTTTATGAAAGAGATTACAGATATACATCTTAGCTTATTCGTCTTCGTCTAACACTTATTTAAGAGCGGTGTTACGGGTTGTTGAGCTGTTACAAGTGAAAATATGTTGCAGTCTTATCCAAAAGTGATAAATAATATTTACCAATATATTGTTCAATTATTTGAAAATTTCTTTAAATTCACATACATAATAGTTAGCTAAACTCATTTTATTAAGGTATTATTTATTTTTTATATTAAACATTTTGGCTGGTAGCACGAGCTCTGTTTTTGGGTGTTAAAAGCTCGGTTTTAGCTCTGTACAATATTCTAAAATTGCTATATAAAAAAAATGCTTCAAATAGAACTTACAGAGAAATGTATTATCTACCACTTTTATTTGAAGTATTTCTTTTAAAACATTGTACAGCGCTAAAACAGAGCTTAAAACACCCAAAAACTGAGCTCGTTGTACCAGCCTTTATTTCAAAATTATTGAATGTATTCTTTATATTTTCTCGTCAACTTCCTAAGCGGACTGTACAACAAAGATAGGTTTTCAACGTATTTCCTGTCTCTCTTGGCTCGTATTTCAACGTTTAAGTGACGTTCCACAATTACTATATTTCAGTGGTCACAATTATCTAATTAATTAAGTGTAATTAATTAAAATAAATAAAGTACTGCCACGTCATTTAACCATTAATCACTAAAATTTACTGAATATATCTGTACAGATAGATTGTACTCGCATGAAAAATGAATGGATTACCAAAAAATAAAAAATATTTAAAAATAACCTGATTATTTTTTGACGTTTATTTAAACCAATCAAATGCTTTATTGTATGTCACGTGTCTGTGTTTTAACCAATCCTGTCATTATTATACTGAGAATAATGCTCTTGTGAAAATTCCCGGCAATTTTCTCTGTAGCTTTTTTGTTTTTGTTGACAGATGTCAGATGTCAGATAGGTATCATAAACACAAGTAAAAATGAGCAAAAAAGATGGATTTAGTGACGTGCCTGATGATGAAATCAAAAAATAATCTAATTAAATATAACTCGAGAGTTCGATAAATTAGAAAATAATTCTCCAGTATCTTTCTCAAACTTGTCGCCATTTGGCAATAGCCACAAATTAGAAACATAATCAGATCGCCCTCTCTATGGTTACGAGTCTTGAGCATAAGTGCTGCACCCGCAGGGGGGTGTAGTGACACTAAAATTAGACAAGGATGACAATAGAAGGATAGAAGATTGTTTTTTAGCCTCCTTGATACTTTTTATTTTATATTTGTTGTACTTATATTATTTCAAAATCATAAGAGTAAATATTAGGAATATATTTATTCAATTAAATACTGTTTACATATATTTAAACATTTAGACATAAAATATAATATTGTAGATTTCTAATAATATTTAATTTAATATTATTTTCATAAAAATATATATTTATTATGAAAAGCTCTTGTTAAAATATTGAAGATGAGAATTTAATATAATTATTAGAAACCTTATAACTTTACTACAAAATAAGGGTTAAGTATACATATTAACACTTTTAATATGATTTTCAAGGTTAAGTGCAAATTTTAACAAATTATAAATTTATTCTTATAAGTAACAATATTTTTAGTCTTATTACACAACCTACTGCAGCATTTAGCAACAAACTTCGAAATATTTGTTGAATATATAACATTAAATATTAAATTCAAATGATATTTTGTTTCTTTAAATACAACAGGTTATTTAATGAATTCCTAAAACTCTTAAAACATGTAGATTTTACCGCTGCAAACTATAATAAATTTGGATGCGGGTGTGAGATTTGTAAAAGAGGTAATATAAAATCCACGTCAACTTATTAAAAGCCGGACGATTGATTAGTGATGATTATTATTATCTGTGATTATTTGATTAAATGTTTTATTAATTAAAGTGCCACTAATAACATATTTAATTGTAAAAGTTAATTTATAAGAGAAACGAGGAATTGTTCTCAAGAACAATCAAACTGTAATTAAAATAGTGCTCATACTCGCAAAAAAATCCTCTTGTGAATAAGTTAAACTAAAAATTCCATTTAATAAGCAGCTCTAATTACTATTCTTTTATGATTAACCGGCGCTGTGTGATATATCCAAATGCTTGTTGTGTTACATGAATACTTCTCAACGTGGTGGAGATATCCAAATACTGTTGTACAGCCTAAAACAAATATATTTATTAAAAATGAAATTTATTACTTCTAGAATTAGCATACCGTAGATTCGCATCATCGATATTCGTCTTCACAAATCGATTAACTTCGGAGTCTATTAATCTATGAAGTCATTATAAAATTTTCTTTATTTTTCGTTCTTCGTAATCCCTTTCCTTCAATTACAGTTATATGTGTTGTCTTGTGCCGTAAAACGTCTAACTTTTGATTTTTTTATTTGAGCCAATTGTATTGGTGAAGAAGAAAATGTTTTAATTAGTTATTAAGTCTGTCCACTTGGTCTCTTCTTGTAACACTGCTAAGCCAGGTCCTTAGTTGTCGAATGGTATTGTTCCCTGTCACAATCTTTAGTCGGTTCTTTACAGTTTCTTCGTAGAATGTTCATTCCCGGTCACTCAACTGAGACACTGGTAATCGCATTTTTTTCAAAAACCTACAAGGGTTTGAATTATTAATAATGTTTATATTAAAGAAACCTTTATTACTACACCATGTTCGGATGTCTCACATTTTCTCTTAAAAGGTCTTTCACTGTTAGTTTGTAGATGGTCATGTCCGTTTGTTGATCGTTAGGAATTTATCTGACGTTACCTACGTCTAACCCAAGTATATCCATCCGAAATTGTTGCATTTCCTTACATTTAGGGAAACGAAATAGCCTTTTGTCTTTAATTAGGCATCCCTTTATTCAACATAAATTAAGCATTGTTCTAAAATAGAAAGGAGAGGAAACGGATAAAAAAAGGAATTGGAAGAAATGTACATAGTGGATATTTGTTATATGGAAAATGCATGAGTGCAATACAACTTTTAACATTGCTTTATAATATATTTGTGTACATATAATAATTAATGAAAAAATATACAGTGATTTATTTTTAATATTTTAAGTGTGTATGTGATGTATAAAACAGAATATTAAATTTAACACTTACCTGTTGCAATATTTATACACAATAATAAACGACAATAACGAGAACGAATTATCAACATCAATTTTGACACTAAAATTGACAGTGATTTCTTCTTCTTTTTCCAAAGTAACTCGATTCCAATAGCTTATTTTATTATAAAGTGGCGCCTCCACATTTTAAGGAGTGGAGTGACACTAATCATATCATTGTGCTGACATTTGTCATCAAGTTACCTCCCCCTGGCAATAGCCACTCAAGCCCTACGGGCTTTCGTGGCTATTGCCTGGCAACAAGTTTTCGAAAGATCTGTCAAATTATTTTCAATTTATTCTCACCCTCTTGTTATATTATTACTGAGAATATAAAAATTTGAGATAGAAACAAAACACGATAGAATTCTAATAACTACTATAAAAAGGATTGACTATCAAAAGTATATTTTGATAATAAACAGCTGAAGATGGGAGAATTATCTCCCGAAACGTCCAATAAATACAAATTAACTCATATACCGTAACAAATAATTTGTCATTTGGATTCCTGAAGACTTACCAAATTTAAACTTAACAAGTTAAAATAAACTTACCGTAATTAAATTGCAAGCAGAGGTAGATCATGTGGTTTATTTAATTAAAATACATATTATAACAACACTTCAAAATAAATTTGATTTTCTTGTCAAATTTAATGAACTTAATAATTATTCAAATAATACATAAAAATGTCTTAAAAGCTACTTATGTGATACATAACGGTTCATGGGAGTTTTTTGTTTCTCCAAATTACTGTCGTAAAAATATCTTATTATATACTCATTGATTTCTATATAACTCTTAAACATTACTTTTATTTTGTCGGTTGCTGAAGTTGACTCGTCGATTTTAATATCTGTTTGTTTAGCAGACTTCTTATAAAATTATAAAAATGATTCTCATTTTCAGCCGTAGAGCTACATTCTCGTACATATTCTTCATGAATCGTAATGTTTTCTATTTCTTTTGCGGTGTTGAATAATTTTTTGATGTTGCACATTCTTCGAAATCAATAAATTTCTCTTGAGCTGTAATATCTTCTATTTTTTTATGTGGTTCTTCTGGCAAAATTAACACATAATCAATCTCATCTTATTAATTAAATTAGTATTTGTTTGTACATTATTTAAAACAGAATCGCTCAGGACAATCTTCGAATTTCAATTATTTCTCAGTGTTTTGGTTTTCCTACAAAATAATAAATCATCGGTCTCATCTTTAATATTAAAATCTACTTGATCTACAATATCAATAGATTCTTTTTTAATTCTAATTTTGCCATCCAGTATTTCTTCTGTATGTCGCATTTATGATAAAATTGATGAATCATCAGCTTCGACTTTAATATTAAAATTCAATAATGAATTGGGCTGGACAGATGTTTGATCTACGCTGTTTTCGAATCCAATATACTCTTCTTTAATTGTAATATTATGTAGCAACGTTTCTTGTGCTTGTTGTTTTTCGGAAGAAATGAATGAATCATCAGGCTCGACTTTAATGTTAAAATTGGTATTTATTCTATTTTCTCGATCTGCAATTTCTGCGAAATCAATAAATTCATCTTTAATTGTAATATCATCTTGCAACATTTCTTCTGTTTGTTGTTTTCCGGGAGAACTTAATAAATCATGTTCTTCTTTAATGTTATATTTTATATTCATTTTAATTTCTTGATCTGTACTGTCTTCCCATTCAATAAATTCATCTTTAATTGTAATATTATCTTCCAACATTTCTTTTTTAACTCCATCAACATTTAGACTTACAAACTCAAATTGTTTATTCAATTCTTGATCCGTGTTGTTTTTGAGTACATAAAATTTAATTTTGCGAGTCTTGTTAGGTACAGCAGATAGGGCCGGTAATATCATCTGAAAAATAAAAAATTAATTAGAATAAGGTAAATATTCGGTGTAATGAAAAAAAATTTAGTTGTACATCCATATAAATTAGTTATTTGTATACCAAGGCCGCGAAATCACTCTTTAGCTTAGCGTACCTTTGCGTCAACTGGACTATCAACGAAATCGTTAGCAGGATTTTGAAAATTTAGTCGATGTTCTTGATTAGATGGTTGTTCTGTACTTGAAGTTCCTGGTAATTTTTTTGTCGGCACTGCAATTTTCTTCAAAATCCTTCTTTTGCTGACTCTCACTCCTAAAAATATATTATGCAGATACTTGTGTTGTAATATTCATATTAAAACAACAAAATTATAAAATATAAGTAAATAAATGAAATAGGTTATAAACTTAACTCTAGGTTTAAGAAAATCGTCCTCATTAAAATGTAAAGAACAGACTTTCATGAAAGGGCTAACTTTTTTTTTAATTTTAAGCACATCAATCCACACTGTTCTTCTGTCCACCAATTCGGTGCTGTTTGTGAGTCTCACTTTTGTGTGGTCTGTTGGAAATTTAAAAAAACTTAAAGTTCGTTCTTTCTTTTTCCACGATTTACACATGGGTACACAACAATATACATTTGACATTATAAAAATTGATATTTGAATTTTAACCTATAATAAACACATCTCCCGCAAAACTTCAAAAATGTGTCACCAGAGTGCATATCGCTGGAAATCCCTACATACATTCTTTGGGTGTGTCTACTAAACCCGAATACGAGAAATTAGAATGAAATGTAACCGAATATGTATGCACAAAATATGCATAATCCGAAAGGTTACAGAATGGCACGAAATATTCAAAAACAGAATGAAATGTAACAGAAAATGCAGAAAAAGTTGCCGTGTCTATTACGTTGGTCTATTTTAGACATTCACCGCTAGATGATAGTAAGAAATGAGTTAGGTACATTAACTAATAGATGTCACTTATTAATATGTATGATTAAATCACAGACGTACGATTTGAACTGTCAAAATGATAGCTAAATTAAATAAAACGAATAATTTTTATAATTCAGTATACAGTATGTAAAAACTGTTGATGAACTTGTATTATTGCGAACACATTTACGTTCTATCAAATGAGAAATTAGATAATTTAATTCTGATTTACCATCAAATATATAAATTAATAATTTCTCATTGTTTTTAGATATACAGTCGTAATAACTTTGTGCTTGTCAACATGTCATAATAAATAGGTGATTTTATACAAACATACGTTTTTCTGATTTTTGTAAAATAATCTATCAATTGAAGTGGAATCATGTGTTTTTTTACGAGCTGGTTGGCCCTTCTTAGGTGATTTTAATTTCACTTGTGTAGCAACGGTAGTGTGCGTTTTTTTATACTTACTTAAGTATTTAACACATGTTAATGGTGTCAGATCTTTGACTGTGGCAATGCGAAACATTCCTGATGGAGAACTATCGAATTTAGTGGTCGGTGAACTTGATTCTGCGTCAAATTGAAGTTTTTTCTGGCTCTCTAAAATTTGACGATTTCTGTATTTTAGTCTCTTTGCAGAAAATGAAATTTGTGAAGTCGAAATATCGGATAAATTTTCACACATATTTTTGTGTGGAACAACATTTTTCTTCATGCGTAATAAATTGCCAATTAATTTATACTGCATCCAGTTTTCTGCATCATCTTCCAACTGTATAAGTAAACATAGATTCAAAAATGTTTATTAATACCTCAGATTTACGTACATTAAAATGGTCTTCGCAAACAAACACGAAAGTACTTTTCAGCCTTTTTGTAGGATTTATTGCAATGTACCATTTTTCTCTTGTTTCTGGCTGGGTCGGTACTCGAATAAACAATTTCGAAGGAGTTTTTATAGAGTTGTTTTTGCAGGTAGGTACTAAACAATATCTAATAGCCATCTTGTCTGAAACATACATAGATGTTACAATTATATAGCATATTTACAAATATAGTTTATTTACGTTACCTGGACAAAATTAAATAACAAATCTAATAAACACACTTTTAACTTGAAAATCGTTGTTGTTGCAAAATATGACTTGACATGACAGCTGACAGGAGAGAGATTTAACACACTCTTTGTGTAAAAACGTTATAATTAACTACGATCTAATTTAATTTATCGAAGTGTTAATTTTAATAATTCTAAGTAATTATTTCAACCCTAAAAAAGAAAATTATTATTTGTTATCTACACCTCTTTCGCTTTGGCATACTGTACATTCTATTACAAGATGACATCACGATTTTGCAACCTCGAAACTAAGGAAATGGGTTCATAAACCTTTTTTCAATTTATTTTTTTTTCTGTAAGTTTGAGTAAAATTATAAATATAGAAACTATTTTTAATATTAAAAGTTATTTAGTTATTACGATACGATGCTTGTGACATCAGCACATGCGTCATCTTGTAATTCTACTACACTACTAACTACACCAACTGTCAAATTGACTGTTATCAGCATTGTTATTTACTGAGAGGTTTTTACAAATATAGTTTATTCACATTACCTGGGCAAAATAATATAATAAACATAATTTAATATGAAAATCGTTGTTAACTGCAACATATGACTTGAGATGACAGTTGTGATACCGACATTACCGACAAGATATAGTACATCAAAGCATTTAATTTCAACACCTCCTAAACTCTTTGACTAAAAACGTTATAATTAACGAATACCTAATTTAATTTATCGGAGTCTTCATTTTAACAATAATACGTAATTATTACAACTCTGAAAAGCAAGTTTTTATTTGTTTTCAACACCTTTCTTGCCTTGCCATGCTGTGCATTCTATTACAAGATGACGATTTTGCAACCGCGAAGCAAATTATGAATAAAAAGTTCAAAACAATTATAAGAAGTGACTGTTATGATCTAAATTTTCATAATTCGTAAAAAAAACCTTTTTTAAGTGTATGAATTGTAAAATTGAATTGAATTTATTGAAATATACAGCGTTTGAAAATAACCAATTTTTCGGATAATTACTTTTTAGGTATTCAAAGTAAGAAAGTCAATTTTTTTATATATATTACAGCTATTAAATTTCAAACAGAGGAAGATCGTTAAGATTTTTTATTTCATTTAATTAAAATACAAATTATAAAAACAACACTTCAAAATACATTTTAATTTCTTGTCAAATTTACTGAACTATATAATTTATTCAAATTCTACATAAAAAAAGTCTTAAATGCTATTACATGTGAGATACCCACGGATTTATGTGAGTCTTCTTATGTTTCTCCAAATTACTATCGTAAAACTTACTTCTTATACATTCTACACTTAACCAGATTAATATTTACATGCGATTTCATATGTAATCTGTCTTTTCATATAAACTTTTTATTACAAAGAGGGTAAGAAAAATTTGTAATGCCTATGCTAGATATTCTTTGCAGCCACATTTATTCTTAAACATCTTATCACAAAATGTACATTTAATTTTATTAAGCATATTCGCCTGTTTATCGATTATTTATCTGTAAATATACTATTACAAATGAGACAATTTAACTCTTCAACACTACTTTTATTTGTCGGTTTTTAATTAAGTCATCCAATCTAAGTGCTTGGACTTTATCTACATTCGTCTTCACTATTCGAAGTTTAATGGAATTCTTATAAAAATTATTTTTATTCTCAGCCGTAGAGCTACATTCTGGTATATATTTTTCATTAATCGTGATGTTATCTATTTCTTTTGTTACTGATATTTTTAAATCGTGCTGAATAATTTTTTGATGTACACATTCTTTCAAATCAATAAATTTCTCTTCAGCTTTTTCTGTTTGTTGTTCTTTTGAAAAAAAATTACACATAAACAATCACGTCTTTAGTAATAAAATTAGTATTTGTTTTTAAAACAGAATCACTCAGAACTACACTATCTTCAAATTTCAATTATTTTTCTGTTTTGTTTTTCTTACAAAATAATAATTCAACGGTTTCATCTTTAATATTAAAAATAAAAAAAAAACTTAATCTACAGTGTCAATAGGTTCTTCTTTAATTGTAATTTCTTCTGTATGACGTTTTTCCGGTAAAATTGATAATGAATCGTGCTGATCTACACTCTCTTCTAATCCAATACATTCTTCTTTAATTTTAATATTATCTTGCAATATTTCTTGTGCTTGTTTTTCGGAGGAAATGAATGAATCAGCAGGCTCGACTTTAATGTTAACAAAATTAGTATTTATTTTAATTTCTTGATCTGGATTTTCTGCGGATTCAATAAATTCATCTTTAATTGTAATATCATCTGGCAACATTTCTTCTATTTGTTGTTTTTCGGAAGAAATTAATGAATCGTCAAGTTCTTCTTTAATGTCAATTTTTGTATTTATATTAATTTCTTGATTTGCAATGTCTTCGAATCCAATGAATTCATCTTTAATTGTAATATTATCTTCTATCATCTTGATTTCTGCTTTTATATTTTTACTCTCAGCAGCATTTTCATTGGTCGAAACTGAAGCACAACTTACAAACTCAAATTGTTTATTCAATTCTTGATTCGGGTTGTTTTTGAGTGTATGAACTTCATATTCGCGAGGTGTAGCAGACAGGGCCGGCAATATCTTCTGAAAAATAAAAAAGTAATTAGATTTTATTCGATACGGAATACTTTATGATAAATTAACTATAGGTAGTGTTGAATATAGGAACATTAAAATAAACTGGTATTTAGCTCTTCATGTTTACAAAAGAAATAATACATTTATAAACGAAGCAAGTAGTTGGAATTATTATTATTAAATTATAATATTTGCCTGAAAGTTTTTGCTTTTTGATTCTGTTTTGATATACATCCTCTATCAGCTTGAATGAATCACTTTGATTTTGTGAGCTAATGGTGATTCAGGACTAGTGTAACAAACTTTAACAATTCATTTTGAGCCAAAAAGGTCATCTCCTTTCTAGTTATCAAAATATAAGAGGTTTAAGTTTTATAAATAACATGAAACTTTATAAAATTTAATCAAGATAATTTCGGAAAACAAGAGTTTCATAGAACAAGTCATACATTATTTGTTGATTTTATTTACTAATATTAACGAAAACAGTTTGGATAACAAAACATAAGATGATACAATTAAATAAGAGCCGGTATTTCCAAACTTTGTAACCTAGAGAATAAATTTATCAATCGAATAAACAAAAAATATCGCATCAAAATCATAGCTTAAATGGTGATTATTATTCTAGCTGTCATCTTTTGATGCGTTATTTTTTATTTATTTCATTGATAATTTATTCTATGGTTTATCTGAGGTTGGAAATACCGGCTCTAAGACAAATAAATAAATTCAAAACACAGAACAACATAACAAAATATAGAATAGGTTGGTTAACACAATATAAAATAAGAAGACAAATTCTAATAAAATTACAGCAACTTAACCTCTCGTATGTTGGCAACTAGAAGGAATAAAACCAATGTCCAAATAACATTTATGGCTCAAAATGACCTCAAGAATAAGCTGTTAAAGTTTGTTATACTAATCCTGAATCACCCTGTAGAATTTTCCAGAAGGTGAAGCCAAGTGTGTAGTGTTTGGCTGTTTGTAGTCAATACGTAATCTCGTCCTGTTCATCATTGATAATCTGAGAGCTGTTCGGTTCTTATCTTTCAGTTTTTTATCAGATGGTGATATTTGTGACGCATCAATATCTATTTCATTAACTCCTATGTTTAAATGTGGTACAACATCCCTCTTCATGGTTAATCTGGTGCCTATTAATTTATATTCGATCCAATTTTCTGCGTCGTTTTCAAGCTTAAATATAAACATATTCATATGTAAAACTTATTTACAATTATGCGTAACAAATTACATTAAAATGATCTTCACAGACATGACTATTGGAACCCGTCAGTACTTTTCTTTGATTCATTGCTTCATACCATTTCTTTTTCACATCTTGTCGCTGTGGTATTCGAATAAAAATTTTATTTATACTATTGCGCGAATTATTTAGACATCCAGGTACAGCGCAATATTTAACAACCATGTTACTTAAATTATACGTTAATATGCTAGGATTTATTCCATTGTATTTTGTACATGCGAATACCAATATTTTCAGGTTAGAACACTGGCGTTTGACATTTCAAGACCAGGATAGAACTCTTGTATGTGTGAGTGAAACGTATCATTTGTATGTGTAGTTGTATGCATGTGTATAAATAAATGTCGTCACGAATTCGCAACCGCAAAAGTTTATAAGCAAAATTATGAATGAAAAGTATTCAATTTTGAAATTTTCTTCATTTTAATATTAATCAAATGAACCAAATTTTGTATTTATGCAAAAAAATATACAAATTTCTCAGTGTGTGGATGAGTGTATGTGTGTGTCGTTTTTGTACGGAATCAATAATTCAAAATTTAATGACGCTATCAAGTTCATATGTTATTTAAATTTTAGACGTTCATTTTACAATCTGAGAGAACCCTTTCTTTTTAATCTTTCACTTTGTGAAAATGAAGAATAAGTGGGCGTAGTTTGATGCATGTAAGTTTGCTACGTGGACTGTCAGACTGGAACAAGTGAATGAGTTTGTATATTTGGGTAGTATGTTTTCGAGGGATTGACGTATTGATCGGGTGTCTGCAGGGTGCAAGGTATTGGGTGCTTTGGGTACATTTGCTCAAAACGTGAATGTATCTAGAGATGCTCTATTGAGAGTTTATAATTGTGTGTTATTGTCTAAATTGATGTATGGTTCTAAATGTTGGGTGTGGATGAAGAAGCATGAACGACGTTTTACTGCTATAGAAATAAGATATTTGCGAGGAGTTTGTGGGTATACGGGACGTGATCGTATCCGGAATATATTGGTGTATGGTGAGTGTGTGATTGTGAAGAATGTTTTTAAGAAAGCAGAAGGATCAGTTGAGGTGGTTTGGACATCTTGAGCAAATATCGGATGAAAGATTGGTGAAACTAATATATGCGGGTGAAATTTAAGGTGAACGGTTGCGTAGGCGCCCGATGAATAAATGGTTAAGGCTGGCGTTTAAAGCAGTGAAATCGTACTTCAAGTTCAGTTCAAAATGTACTGCTTGAAAAAAATATTTCTTTCGTTTGCCCGTACATTATTGTAGGGATAAAGAATGCAGAGCTACATAATAATCGTTTAACTAAGCAATTACATTTTGTTGTCGGTCGACGGCTAATTATATGCCCAAAATTTGAAGTAGTTAACCGAAAAATTCTTTCTGTAACAGCTGTATACAGAAATATGTAATATTAAAATAGTTATTTGTATACCAAGGCCGCGAAATCACCCTAACGTACCGAGAGAAAAATTGTCGCCGAGGCAGGATAATCTCGAGTGCGATAAAGAATTTCGCGGCCAAGATGTACACACTATTTTTTGTGCAACCGTACAAAATTTTAATTACAAATTTTAATAGTATATTGTGTCATTAGGAGTAAATGTGATACTTTGGGTGCTGAGCATGTAAGTTTGAACGACGAGCGAAGCGAGTCGAACAATTACATGCGAAGCACCCAAAGACACATTTGCTCCGAATAACACATGCTATTTTTTCTTCAAACATAGAAAATAAAATTATAAATATTATAAAATGCTCAAAACTTCAAAAAATATTCTGTCTTATCTAGCATTTCAAGTTGCCGTAGAATATGCTGTTTTGTTATTTTTGTTCTTAACTGTCAAATTATTGAATTACAACCTAACTATTTTTCATAAAATTTTACTTTGTCCGCCGCCGGCGTAAATGTGTTGCCAAGGATACACTTTTACGCCGGCGGCGACAATATTCAACTTCTGCTTGTTGAATACAAATATATAACAACGTACTTTTATGACGTTTGAAGAAAAACAGTTTTATTGTAAATAGAAAGTGACTATGAGATTGACATTTGACAAACAAAAGAATTAGTTTCGAAAAAATAATATCAATTCTCAAGTGTCAAGATGATTGTTTTTTACTCTATTTAGCGTCCATTATTAATGGTAAACAATCATTTTGGATTTCGCGGCCGTTACCGTGACAACAGGCGCGAAATTCAATTTTGGGGTCTATATTGCAGCTGCGAAATGCTTATTTCGCGTCCGGTTGCACAAAAATATATTTATTT
This sequence comes from Poecilus cupreus, assembly GCA_963942605.1. Taxonomy (NCBI): domain Eukaryota; kingdom Metazoa; phylum Arthropoda; class Insecta; order Coleoptera; family Carabidae; genus Poecilus; species Poecilus cupreus. Next base: position 4,628,493 of record OZ012733.1, on the reverse strand, counting down.
AATTGAAAAAGAACCTGTAACTGTACTTTCTAAATGTACTACATCTTAGGTTAATTCTGGTTAATAAATATTGTTGTACTTATTGCTTAAACATTATATACACTGTACACACGAAATTATTATTATTTTATTAAAGATCCCTGAGTATTAATTAAAGCACAGTAATGTTCAAAAATCACAATATAATCAAGCCAAGGCACTAAGTTAAAATTTACTGTAGAATGAGCTTCCAACATTTTAAATTCTCTTATTCTTCTTATTACTCAATCTATGTGAATTCTTCATGCTGTTATCCTTCTACTTTCACAGACTTGTGCTTTGGACATTTTTTTGATTCGTACTGACTGACGGTGATTTTACTAATTAGCAATTCTTTGCATGTAAAAGATTTTCCACATTTTGAAAACCTCGATCCGCAAGCACTTTGCAATTTTCTGGCAACATTTCCAAATACTCACTCCATAACTGTATCCATATCCAACGGAAATAAAGTTGATGAATCCGTGTAGTGTTGACGAGATGATATATTTAATCGTATTTGCTTTTTTGTACTCACTCCAAGTTATTGCTTGAAAACGAGCGTTGGATGGAATCTCAATTTGTATTTTTAGGCAGTCAGATTGATTGTAAATATTTATATCTAGGTAGAAATTGAGCTGGCAAAGATGACATCAGTTTTTCTTGAAACAAATATTAAATTCTGGTATTCGGCATCAATAGTTCTCAAAGAACTCAAAAATATATTTCTTGTCTTAGTACTAGACATGCAGAAAGCAATGCCAAGGCGTGCAGATTAATCATCACATAAATTCTTTCATTGTAATCATAATATTTTCATCTAATTCTGCATTTATTTTATGTTAATTTAATTAAAAATATTCTTCTTGAAGTAATCCTAAAAAAAAGTCTACCGTTTTGTTCAATATTGTCACCTTGGATTTTTGTATTCTCATGTGATCCACGAATTCTACAATTTCTTCAAATGATGACGTAGATAAAGGAATGAATGAAGAACTGCTGGCTAATGATGCAGTTATCCCAGGTGGCAGAGACGGTCGTTCAAAAACTTCAAATGAACAGGAAGAAGATGTAATTGAATTAATTTTAGGCTTTATTGGTCTAAAAAATGAAGTAGAAGGCTCTGATTCATTACAATCCAACTTCTTTCTAATCTCAGAAGATGTTAAATTATCTTGCTTTCTCTTTTTTGCTGATGAAGAGAAATGTTCGTCCTCTATATTCTTCAATTCCTTCATATTTTTGTGGGGTACTGTTTCTTTCTTCATAAATAATGCTCTGCCTATAAGTTTGTATTCCATAAAATTTACAGCATCGTGTTGCATCTAAAATACCCAAATTCATATTATAACGTAATTAATATTCAGTTTAATTTTTACTTACATTAAAGTGATCTTCACACACATGTACGTATCTTGTTTTCGGGACCTCTGTATCAGCACCAAAAATCGCTTGAAACCATTGTTTTCTAGTTTGAACATTGCGTGGAACCAATATAAACAGTTTTTCAGGATTTAAAATGTTATTGTTTTTACAAATGGGGACCAAACATTTCTTGGATTTCATAGTAACTACAAATTACTTCATTTTTAATAACAATGAACATAATAATGCTGGTTTTTGTTACTTACATCTTAACTCGTAGAACACGTCAACGAAATTATAACCTCAGCACACAATTTATTTAATAGTTTTTCAACAGAGCACAATAAAACAGTGAAATTTTAAAATAAGGCCAACAAATATAACCTTAAATACCAACTAACCATACAAATGAAATGACATTTCGTAGTTCTATTTTAGCGCACAATAGGCGTTGAGCGCAACGGCAGACGCGCGATTTGCACTTTCATATTTCTGGCCAATAAAATCAATGGAGCACCCGTGACGTCAAAATATTTCAATTCGTTATCGCTTTACTGCAGAATATATTTAAAAAAATACTTTACTACTAATTATTTCACAAGTGTTACACGATTTTCATATAAATTTGTCATATTTCGTTTATGATTTATGCGCCCATTAGGTTAGTATCTAGATATGTTATCGCAATATAATTTTATTTGAATTCGGCACTAAAATGCTCAAAAATCGTCTTTAAAAACTTAGAAATCGTCACTAACTAACCCATTATACGACGATTTTGAATAACAGTGTTGGTAACTGTAAAATAATTATTGTACAAGTAGGATAATTTTGACAGATATATGACGTATTGTAGTAAATTTATACGTAAAATGAAACAATATGTGCAAGAAGAATTAACTAATTAATTCCGATGAATAAATTGAGGACAAAACACATAATTTTGAGTGTTATTTACGATAATTTCAATGTTCCAGGTTGACAACACTGAGTGTCAGTTCCAATTGACAACTGACAGATGTATAAACTTAACCTATATAATAATTTATTAGATTTTTCTAATTTTAGATTTAAAATAAAAGTTATTATGTACATCGGTACTGAAGTTCCTTTTTATCACTCACATGGTTTATTTTACTCGGTCCTACGGGCCTCGGCAAATAAATTCCATACTCGTTATAAAAGTTAAACTTCAGTGCCTTAATACATGAATAACTATTATTACTGGTATTTTATAATTTTTCCTATTATAAAATATGATTGTGATACGATATTTTATATATGTATGTAAATAGACGTATATAAATAAGTAATCTTAAAATAATTAATTTACTAAGCTTTAATTATAAACTTACAGACTGTAGTTCTCTTTCAGATTTACTGAAACGGTAATAGGAATGCGATGGTACATTTATAGCTGATAGAAATTCTTCCGTGTGTTTTTTATTATTAGGATTTTCTGTCCATACTTTATATGTTTTTGAGCATGAATTACATTCAAGAATTAAATTATTATCTAATCCCTCAAATTTTTCTTCTTTTGCCACAAGCCTTCCAAAAGAACAAATTTGAGAGTGTGTAGCTTGAAAATTAATCAATGTATCTATGAAATATTTTATTTCTTCTATTCGATTGTTCTTTAATATTTCAGGACAAGTGACAGGCGTATCAGTTACTTCTACATTCAATTTATGTTTTTTTACACTACAAATTCAAAATTTATAAATATGTATGTATAATTTTAAATTAGCTACATGTTTTATTTACCTATTCGGCAAAACATACGCGTTGAACGGATCCGATTCCATTGTTGTCGGGGTAGATGAAAAAATCCTTTAAAAATATATTATAAAAGTTATTTATTTGCCTCATAAACTCGTATTACCTTTGAAGATCATTATTATCATCTCCTTTTTTCAAATCAAGCAGATTTTCATTGGCCTTTGAAGTACTACTTTTGGAATTGTTATATTAAATAATTAAAATATAAATACATATTACGCATAATATACTTACCCCTTATTATTGCTATTTAAATTATTTAATTTCAGTGCATGCCGCAATTTTGCAGCTCTTGAAGCTTTATTTCTCTTCCCGGATCGCCGAGAAATAGGTTTTCTATATGGCATATTGTAAACAATAAGAACGCCGATCAAAAAAATATATTAAATTTTAATTCTCTCCTATATTGCTTGATAATAATAAGTTTGTAGGTTATGCTGTCACCAGAGACCGAAAATAATCGAGCGTTACTGGAAACAAATATTGATATCACACTTTTTGCCTCTTTAGAAAATGCTAGTGGCGCCGACAAACTGAATACCGCGGTTGTTACAATTTACCAAGGACGTGGACATATAAAATTTGTAGCTGTTTCCAGAGTGCCATGGTAAACAAAACATACAAACAGTTGTATTGTTTGAGTTTGACAGATGGCATTTGATATATTTTCAATGATTATTGACTTGTTTAAATGATTTCTAAATAGTAAATGTGTCCATGATTACTGGCCGGTTGGACCAACGTTAGTTAAATTTTAAACTTGGTTTAAATAAATAAAAGCGTATCTTACTTTTGACATCAATGTCAATTACTCCATATGACATATAACTTCGATTTGCTTTTATTTATTTAAACTAAGTTTAAAATTTAACTAACGTTGGTGCAACCGGGCATCAGAGAATAGTATATTCTACAACAAGTAATGGAATGGCACATATTCCACGCGAGTAAAAAGTTTGTAGCCCGAGCCAAAGGCGAGGGCTACGATTTGGGAGCGTGGGATAGGCCATTCCGTTACATGTTGTAGACTATACTTTCTATAAAAAGGTTTTGGAAATTATACAAAAATACAAATATAAAACTGTTGAAAACGTCAAACTCAAATAAATCAAATTAAAACAAACAGACGTAAACATATTAACTGAATCAAGATACTTCATCGCGCTAATAAGCGGTTCTGATTCGTCGAAAATATTCCATACGCCGCGTATGGAATGTTAGTGATTCCATAACAATTTTTAGTAGTGGAATGCCCAGTTTCCAAAACAGTGTTATAGAAATAATTTTTTTCACGACATGGTAGGAAACCCCACCGTTCTTCTCTAGAAATAGTGAGGAAAATATAGAAGTGTTACCAATATGAATGTTATTTACAAAAAAATTATTATAAAAATTATAAATAAATTCCTAATTTTATTGAAAATCCTTATTTTAGTGATATACATTAAATTATCTTACAATTATGTCTTACATTTTTCTTTTTCTTATTAAAGCACAATTTGACAACTTATTACAGATATTTAAGATTGGTTCATTGGCAACACTGTTACACCGCCTCGTGTCTGATAACCTAACTTTTAACGTGTCAGTCTGTCAGTTGTGTTCTCAAAGTGTATTTTAGGTCCGAGAAAATCGTTTTTAGGAACATGTGAAAAAAAAGCTCTTCTTCCACTATCGTTCGAAATGCCTCACTCGCTGCGCTCATGAGGCAAACTTCGAACTCGAGGGGGAAAAAGAAACGCCTTCCTCTCTAGTTTGACAAATAACTTTAAACAATTCAATAATCATTAAAATTATGCCAAATTTCATCTGTCAAACTTAAACAATACGACTGTTTGAATGTTGTTTATCATGGCACTCTGGAAACAGCTAAAAATTATATATTTTATTTTATGTCTATCTCATGACAGAAATGTATTACATGAATAAATTTAGGCCCATTTGGTGCAGTATTTGTTGGTGAACATTTTTTTTATATTTACATATTTGTTCTAAAATACATATGAAACGAACTATCGCATAATGGAAATATTAACATTGTATATCCTATGTCCTATAAAAATTAGACACCCGTTATGTGTATGTGTAGATTTTTTTAGCATTACTTAGTGCCAATTTCAAATAAAAGTTATTAATTATAATAATTGCTCAATAGAATGTCAGTGATTATGATAGTCATTATTCACGAAGATGAATTTTGCGTCATGAGCCGTAGGCGAATAATGCAAATCAACCTCGAACAACGAACGAAATAAAACACTTTTAACACGTATATCATACAAAATTTTATCTACGATCTTTTCAGTGTATCAGTAAATAATAAAAAATGTAGATTGATATTATGACAGGTTGGGTTATATTTGTTGATTTATTGATATAAATCGTTAGCAACGTGTTAAAATTAACAATAAAATCACTTTAACACGTTGCTGTTACTTTCACTAGTGTCAGAAAGTGACATTTGTAACTTGCTAAGCAATCGTTAGAAGGACCATTTTTACCGGTCGTAAACTATTTTTTTATATAAAAAATCTCGAGCATTTCTTTTGTAAAGAAATTCCTGCTCTTACTTTTTAAACTACTGCACTTTTCTCGAATTGTTAATATATCTTATGATATTTAAATTGGCCACCTTCTCACTCATCACACATGCATTGAGTATCCATCGAAAATTAACAATAATAGTCATATTATAATGCAAAAGTTTCAAGATTAATTTATCCCACAAAATAATACGTTTCTTACCCGGGGTGGACGTTTTTCCCTCTGATATGGTTTCCTTGTGGTTTTTTTCGGCTGAGTTGGCAAGGATTGTCTGGGCGCAGAGCCTGATTGGGTTTCACGATCTTCTGCAGATGGTCCATCTATTAAACATATGAATAATATTATATTTTATACTGCAAAGCCTGAAATAAATGGTTAAGTGAAATAAGAAACCCAGTGATTTTCGATCCCATAATATTAACACAGCCTCATTATAAATGCTATCAGAGTATAAGAATTAATACAGCAATGACACTTCAAATATTTCATGATCCAAATATTTGTGGGAGCGTCTCAGTGCGCTACTGAGAAGATGGCCGCTCAGCGTCCGCTGATATGCTGATGACATTTTAGTAACCAAGAAAAGAGTACAGTACGTCACATGTCAGTGACGTTCTATCTATCAAATATCAATTTTATTGGGTTTAATACTATTATTATTATTATTTATTTTCACCATATAGTGTACAAAATATACGTTTGGCTTGTCATACAAAATACAAGATATAAAAAATACAGTGTAATACATATTAAAATGAAGTACAATTAAAATATTCACTAACACTATAAAAACTATGCTTTATTAGGGTGACCTTAAGTTCACGTTTAAAAGAGTTGAAATTAGAAATAATTTTATTCGAGACCGTAAAGCATTAAAAATACTGTAAGAGGAATGCAAAACAAAAAATCTGATGTGGCCAGCACATAACCTCCCGCCCAATACTATTAAACGGTAAAAATAGTATTTGATTATACAGAAACATACCTTCTTATTTGTATATTTTCTAATTATATTTGACAATTTTAATTTTCTTTCGTATATTTATTTAATTTTCTGACATATTTCACTAAGAAAATAGCTTCACAATCACAATGACATGTGTCACATTTCATAAAAAATTGAAAAATTTTAAATGTTTCCATGGTGTACTAGGAATGCAAGATTTGTGAAATCTAATTTCTTTATATTTTATTATCTCTAAATCTAATGAAAATTTATAAAATTAGTATAATTAAAACACATGTAAAATTAAATATTCTTCAACTTTCAAAATAACATTATTTGTAAAAAAAGGAAATTTAACCGTGTTTTTCACGAAAAACTGTTAAGGGCTTCAAGTAAACTGCTACTTCCGGTTGACCAATTTTATCCAAAATCTAATCAGCTCTTCATTTAAATATAAGAAGCTAAAATTCACAAAATTGTATATTTTGGTATTATAGTATTTGAGTTATGCGAGACGAAAAAATTGCCACAGACTACACACACACATACATACATACATACATACATACATACATACATACATACAGACATAATCGCGAAAATAGTAAAATCGTATTGTAGGGACCCTAAAACGTGCTTATTCATTGAAAACTCACTACCCAATTTTTTGACCAAAAACAATACCTCCCTTACCTAGAGGTAGGCGGGAGGTAAAAGGTAAACTTATTTGTACCATGAAAAATTGTAGGAACTTTAATAGTGCAGGTGAAATAGGTTTTTTAGATTTAGTCCAAATTATAACTGATAGCTATTCACATTCACCGCCGTATGAAGCTACTGACAAAATGACCGCTCGGCTAAAGGTCAACGACTGTCATTACTAGAGAGCGGATTATATGCAAAGTGAATATATTTTAATTTTTGCATATTTTTAAATAAAATCAATTTTCTGGACGAATTACATTGATTAAAGGTAATTAATGCTAATTACTAATTGCATATATTGCATAATTGGGCATTCTTATGCATTTTTTACAAAAGTTGCATATTTAAATATTTTTAAGACCTTGTATAGTGATAAACATTCTGAAATCTCAGGTAATGCACATTGATAATTATTTATTATTATTGGAGGGGGCCGCAATAAATATAAGAATGCAATGGAAAAAGTAATAAACAATACAATAAGCAAATACACAAACCAATAAACTCTAATATTTTTTGGAAATTCCTGTAACGGTAACGGTAGGTATTCATAGATACTGGTAAAAGTGGGTACAATGAATATAAGACCGAGAATTCTCAGCTGGATATATCTTTTAATTGTTTCATTTTTTTTTTTTGAATTTTTTGAATAATTTAGTTATTGTAATTATGTAAATATGTCATAATCTTATAATATCAAGTTTCTAGACTTAGTTTATATGTATATTAGTAGTATATTTGTTAATTGTGAATTAGAATTAAGACTGTATTGTGAAATAAAATTAATAATGCATTCATTTATACTTTTTGTCTAAATAATTTAAGATAATACTCTCACTTAATTCCTGTGCAACAACCATTTTGTAGGGATGCATTTTGAGGTCCCGGTGCAAAATGCGCCGAATACTGCGGTTGGAAATCGCCAAAGCGAGCGAATGTTTTCGCGCCGAACGACGCGGGGAACGTTCAATCGCGGCTCTCACATTGGCCACGTTTTCAGGTCCTGTTGCTGTCCTGGGACGTCCAGGCGACTTCTTTTTCAATGCTGAACCCGTCTGTCTAAAATTTGACACCCACACTTTAATCGTAGCGTGACGTGGAACAGGATCATGACGCCCGAGTCCGAAATGAATTCGAAAAGCACGTTGTGTAGCAATTATCGAACCGCCGCATTCGATAAACCGCTCAATAACAAAAGCACGATGTTCACCAGACCAAGGCATGTTGACTACTGACAAATGGCATAAAACCGGCTTTCTAACGGTTTTTACCCCACTACTCTACCTGCTCCCTCTTCTGAGAAAAAGGGATTTGAAATCGGATAGGTTTTTCTGCCCCACCCTTATTTTCATATTTTGCTGCATATATTGTCATATTTGTGCATATTTCCCAAAAAATCAGTGCATATATGCGCATATAATTCAATTTTTTCGTGCATATAATCCGCTCTCTAGTCATTACTTTATAATGGAGGATTCTTATAATGACGTCACAGGGGAGAGTATACGAAACTATTATTAGGACAATGGGTTTGTCGCCAGGTGGGGCGAAGAGAATATTATGCGTATTCATGGGATAAAATATAAATAAAATAAATAAATATATCATCACGCCTTTTACCCATTACGGATGTGGCACTCTGCTTACGCAGATCTCGGTAAGTGATATATTTTTTCGTATGAAGTGCGGTTACCAGCCGTCAAATCATAGCCCCCAAGGAGGTTAGTGGAGGAGGAACCACAGGGGTAAATTTAAATTTGTAACTGTCGGCAGTGGGATTCGAACTGAGGATCTCACGATCCACAGTCCGACACGTTACCACGGAGCTATTTACCCCATTGGGATAAAATATTTGAAATAATTTATTTATACCGGAATTTTTAATTTTATTGTGTTAAGAAACAATTGACCTTTATTTAAAAATATTTTTTGTTTTATAAAAAAGGCATTTTAGTAAAAGAAAAGTATGAAAATAATTCATAGATTTTTTATAAATATACAATATTGTATTCAAATTGCAATAATTTAAAATATTTTTTGATTTACAACTTTATTTTTATGTTTAATATTGCGATACATTTTATTATTCCTACTTCAAACGTCTGCCTCATTATTTTACATCTATTAATATCATGCATACTAATTTAGAGAAAATCATCAACAAAATAATACAAAGCTATATTGTAAAAAACAAACACATAACATATAAATAACAATTTAATTTAAAAAGAAGTATCTAAGAATAAAAAATTACATGAGAAATAGCTGCTAAATTCAATAACACATTTAGTATCCCATAAACAAAGTTAATTTGTTGTATATCTGCCTTGTTGAATTACATATCAACATATTTTTACCTCCCGCCTACCTCTAGGTAAGGGAGGTATTGTTTTTGGTCAAAAAATTGGGTAGTGAGTTTATAATGAATAAGCACGTTTTAGGGTCCCTACAATACGATTTTACTATTTTCGCGATGATGTCTGTATGTATGTATGTATGTATGTATGTATGTGTGTGTGTGTGTGTGTGTGTGTGTGTGTGTGTGTGTGTGTGTGTGTGTGTGTGTGTGTCTAGTCTGTGGCAATTTTTTCGTCTCGCATAACTCAAATACTATAATACCAAAAAATACAATTTTGTGAATTATTGCTTCTTATATTTAAATGAAGAGCTGATTAGATTTTGGATAAAATTGGTCAACCGGAAGTTGCAGTTTGCTTGAAGCCCTTAACAGTTTTTCGTGAAAAACAAGGTTAAATTTCCTTTTTCAACAATTTATGTTATTTTGAAAGTTGAAGAATATTTAATTTTACATGTTTTTTGATTAGACTAATTTTATTAATTTTCATTAGATTTAGAGATAATAAAATATAAAGAAATTAGATTTTACAAATTTTGCATTCCTAGTACACCATGAAAACATTTAAAAATTTTCAATTTTTTACGAAATGTGACACATGTCATTGTGATTGTGAAGCTGTTTTCTTAGTGAAATATATGTCATAAAATTAAATAAATATACAAAAGAAAATTAAAATTCTCAAATATAAAGATAATAAACAAATAAGAAGGTATGTTTCTGTATCATCAAATACTATTTTGTACCGTTTAAGAGTAGTATTGGGCGGGAGGTTATGTGCTGGCCACGTCAGATTTTTTTGTTATATAATGCAGTCTTATTTTAATATAATAATCTGCGACAGCTTTTCGTAGCAGAATTTGATGATTCTCCATAGGATATTGATCCAAACTATGATAAAACAATTCATGAAAAAAATTTACTTCTGAAATATTGTGCAAAAACGATTTTAGCAAATATGTATTGTTTGTTGTCTCATTAATTTTCCTCCACTTTCATATAATGCGATTCTAATAATTGACTCACATTTTTTGCCTGGAAATGCTTGAAATATAGACGGTACTGCATTTTTACGTAACCGAACGACAGCTAAAGACGTTCTATCGATATCTTCTTCAGCAAAATGTGTACTGCATACAACACTGGTTTTCGAAGGCTGCCAGTCTTTTCTTCGCATTGCTTTCACCCACAACTCTTTCAATGTTGAATCTTTTGGTATTCTTTGGCAAATAAAATTAAGGTTACAATGTAATTTCATTAAATTAATATATTTTTACCTATGAAATGTTATGCTTAATCCAGATTCTTCCAAAGTTTGTTGAAGTTTACTTTTATTGTTTGGCCGATTTGTACAACCAAACACCGAACACGCCGGCATTGTATATAATAAATGTATTTCACAACTACCTGTTTGTTGATTTTTGAAAGTATAATTCACTTTAACTTCACTATCACTCCTACACACGTTATTTTTTAATTAAAGCACACAAAAGATACACTGGTATAAATATAAATACACAAACGAATTGTTTTGAGTAGACCAGTATGGCGGACTCAGCACAGCAAACAAAGCAAAACACGCGACACGCTCATAGCGGTCATGTTCTCACCCCTTCTACCTAGGGTACCTCTATATACAAGGGTATAGACATGGTCAGGGTCGCCGCCATTAGTCTGCCAAATTTACTGACAATAGGATAAATACGTTGACTGCTAGTAAGAACAACCGATTAAGAGCGATTAACAAGCAGTTGACTAACTTTCTTTTACGCTGTCAAACGTTCCTAAATTATTTTAGAGATAGAAGCTTCAAATAAAAGACATACAGCATTAAATATTCTACCACTTCTATTCCAAATATTTTTCTCAACAATCATGTAAGACGGTTTGACAGCTGAAAAACACAGATAGTCAACTGCTAGTTAGTCGCCCTTAATCAGCGTTCTTACTAGCGATCATTGTTTTTACAATTCCCTACTTATTTGTAGCAAAGTTAATGTGATATTATAAAGAAATATGAAATTATTACACTATAAATTATAATGATAATATAAATTTAGTTATTTTCAAAAGTTAGGTTATACATAATAAGAGAGCTCGGTTCGTCTAGCGGTTAGTATTCTGAATGGTTGAATTTCACTTGTTATGATTTCAAACTAGTACGCTGTAATATTTTTCATGTTTTCTGTCAAATCTGATTAATGTCAAAATCTTCTGCACGTATTTAGTAACCGTTCGGTCAGTTTGACGTCAATGTTTGAAACCAACCAAACACGTAACCGGCAAGTAACCAGTGCCAGTCGAAATCGTCTACTGTTAATAAACTATTGAATTATATTCGTAAACTATTTCAAACTATAAATCTCACAAATAAATAAAAATTTATGCAAAAAGCAACACGGTCAAACATACGCGTCGAAAGAACGAATCCTATATTTTTTAAAAAGCAGCAAAATCTGTATTCTTTATTTATTTTCATGTTCTTTATGGTCCAATACCCTCCATCCGTCAAAATTTCTTGAATTTTTTTACAGAGACTTGTACATTGTAAAGTCAGATGAAGTACTAATTTTTGTGGGTTCGTTCATTCCCATGAATTTTGTTTTGCAAATTCAAATTTAAATAAATATTTTCTTACAATTATTCTTATCGAAAAACAAAACAATTATTACAGTAAGGTCTTTGAACATTCTAGTATTTATATATGTGAATGAAAAGGATAGCTAAAACATTGAACTATAAAAAAAATATTCGTTGAAGTCTAGTTGGTCAAAAATTCAGAACTTTGATACTGTGTCTCTCATTCCCATGAACGACTACAGTAATGAAAATAATTCGTATATTTGTAAATATGATCATTTATAACATACTAAGTTTATTTTCAATTTGAATTTTAGTATGTTATAGATGATTATATTTATAAATACATACATTATTTGCATTACTGTAGTCGTTCATGGGAATGTGTGGCATATATTTGACTACTTTGAAAATTATATTCATGTATAATATGTAAACAAAATTAGCTTTTTAAAATTTATTACAAAACTTTGGACTTTTATCTACATACGTAGGTATAAAACATTATGTTTCATTTATTATAATAATGATATATTGTTTTAAAAAAGTCATGTTCATCTTGCACTATCTTCAGCCCGTATTGGCCCGGATGGTTCACCTTAACACGAACCAGACAATGCAATACACACTATTCTTGGCAGACTAATGGCGGACGCAAGCAGAAAAGCGTACCACGCCATGTCTTTACCCTTCCATATAGAGGTACCCTACTTCTACCTGCATGCTAGCGCCAGGCTATGAATAGGTGCGTTCCGAAACTTAACCATAGCGACCGTGGTACTTTTTTTCAGCGAACCGGAGAAGTTTCGGAACGCGGTACCTGAAGTTTATCGTCACTTTCTAGTAACCGTAGGAACCGCGTAGGAAGGTCGGTGCTTGTGGTTAGTTGGTAGCTTTCCCGCCGTTCACCTCGAGTTTTGAATATAGTTTTAGTTTTAAACACAAATAACACATTATTTTTAAAGCGGTGAATTATATAAAATAAAATTTTCAGTTTCTTCGTTATCATTTCAATGCTCATTTTGGATATCATAAACATTGTCTTCAACAATATCAAATATATCATTATTTAAAATAAAATATTAAAATCTAGTATAACAATTACCACAGAATTGAAAAAAAATTAAAGTATAAAATTATAATAAATTATTATCACAACAATAAATTATTACAAATGAAATTTCATCAAAACATTTAATATATTATTATTTAAAATAAATAGCAAATTCTATTTAAATTATTAATATGCTTTTAATATCAGAACTTCGGCTACTGTTTTAAATCTACAGTTTCAAAATCATATTATTCTCGAAAATGAAATTAATATTTGTATTCAAAAATAGATGATACACAACTATAAACTGCAACAAAGCTCATAGGTTATTTATTACAAATGTTAAAAATTTTAAATTTTTATATTAAATTATATACGAATTTATATTTCAATTCCAAATCATTGTACTCATCTTCAATATTTACTATACACAAACTTATTTTGAGGATAACCGAAAAAAACAAGATTCAGTTTTAAATTAAGAACTATTACCCGCCACTTTTGTAACCAGAGCGTTTCAAAACTTACCCAGAATTTCAGGTACACGAAAGTAACCGGTCACATGGTTACCGGTTCTTTGGTTAAACGAGCTAGAAGGCGCGATTACGAATTGAAATAGTTGTATTTCCCTTGCATTCGAACTGTTTTGAGTACGTAAAGATGGTTATTTTAAGGTCAAACATACACGTCGAAAGAACGAACCCTTTATTTTTTTTAAAAAACAGCAAATTCTGTATTCTTTATTTATTTTCATGTTCTTTATGGTCCAACAACCTCCATTCGTCAAAATATCATGGATTTTTTACAGTGACTTGTACATTGCAATGTCAGATGAAGTACATATTTTCGTTGGGTTCGTTCACTCCCATGAATTTTGTTTTGCAAATTCAAATTTCAATAAATTATTTCTTACAATTATTCTTATCGAAAAACAAAACAATTATTACAGTAAGGTCTTTGAACATTCTAGTATTTATATATGTGGATGAAAAGGATAACTGAAACATTCAACTATAAAAAAATATTCGTTGAAGTCTAGTTGGTCAAAAATTCAGAATTTTGATACTGAATTTCTAATTCCCATGAACGACGACAGTAATGAAAATAATTCGTATATTTATAAATATAATCGTCTATAACATACTAAAATTATTTTACATTTGAATTTACAGTTTTTGAGAAACAAATAAGAATATACCAAAAAAACACACTTTTTGGTATATTTTTATTTGTTTCTCAAAAACTGTAAATTCAAATGTAAAATAATTTTAGTATGTTATAGACGATCATATTTATAAATATACACATTATTTGTATTACTGTAGTCGTTCATGGGAATGTGTGACATATATTTGACTACTTTGAAAATTATGTTCATGTATAATATGTAAACAAAATTGGCATTTTAAAATTTATTACAAAACTTTGGACTTTTATCTACAAACGTAGGTATAAAACATTATATGTTTCATTTATTATAATAATGATATATTGTTTCAAAAAAGTCATGTTCATCTAGCGCTATCTTCAGCCCGTATGGTTCACCTTAACAGAAAATGATGTGCCAGGTGCTAAATTCCGACTGCCGAATATAGAAGATCATTCAGTGTTAGAATTGAAACGGTCGAGCATTGAAGAAATGTGGTAAAAAGGCAGATTTAGTACTCAGGTAAATATCTTTTAAAACTTTAGTTGCCACGCGGTACGCAAATAACCCACGCATTTTGATTTGTTACGGTCATAAACTAATAATATTAACTAAATTTTTCGGCATTTGAATAAATATTTCTGTACAATCTAAGACAATTATTAAATCTTTGAAAAGGCGAAAACAGGCAGGCTTTTTTTTTTGTTCTTTTCTGCTGACAAACATTACACTTTAAATTGAAAATACATGAGTCCATACATATATTATGGTAGACACTAGGCCGTATTCAACACTAGTACTTAGAAACGTACTTAGGGTGTTCCTAACTAGATCGTACTTATCGATAAGAATGATCTTAAAAAAATTTGTATTCAACAACTGTCCTAAGCAATACTTAGCTAAGTTCATTAATAAATAAAATTACACCTGATAACATTGCATTATTTTATTGTTTTATATGTCAAAAGCAAAAACAAGTTAGAAAAAAACTTAATTAAAATAAAAAAAATTATGTAATAAAAGGAATTTAATGCAACTTCAATGCCAAATTTGAATGTCCAAATTATGAGGTAATTAGATTTTGGTACCATCTTGAAGAAATGGATGTTTACTTGAAGGCGTATCAGGTTTATTGAGCATATCTCAGTAAATAAACTGAAAAGTTAATAGAAAATATGTAGAAATATTTACATTGTTCGAAAATTACAACGTGGGTAATGAACGTGAATTCAAACGAAGATAGTATGGAATAATAAGAATGTCAATATGAAATTTCTTTGCCCCCAGAAATCGTTCATTCAAGTTTGATAAACGCATTTTTAGGTTGCTCGAGATTACAATATTTTTTATTATTGTAATCAGTGTATTATTGTTATCAATACAAGTTCATTGTTGTAATCAATACGAATATAATGTTGTAATCAAAAGGAGCACATTGTTGTAATCAATAGAACATTGTTGTAATCAATATGAGTACATTGTTGTAATAAATACGAGTAAATTGTTGTAATCAATCCGAATTACATTGTGATACATACGAATTATTGTAATTAATACGAGTACATTGTTGTAATCAATACACTGTTATAATCTGTACCTTATTGAAATCAATTAGTTTTTAGTTAATAAATTTCAAATTCTAGCTTTATATTATATAAATATTTCGTTTACTTCCTATAACGTTTTGAATTTTATATTTAAGACAGGACATAAAAACGGTATACACCTTTCCTAAATTTTTATCCTAAACAATTGAATTGTGAGTGACCTAACTAGAGCTCTAGAAGAATGTAGGTATTCTCGTCCGCCATTTTGGGTCCAGATGTCATAAATAAAACAAGTTATTGGAATCCAATTACTTAAAAAAAAAACATTTAAAATTTGTATCTGTCAAATTTGAAAACATATTTCTTGAAATTCTGTAAAATCCAACTACACAAATCATACGGTAATATATTAGAAAGTATTCTGTACACTTACCTGTTAGATATGAAATATAATAATTAAGAGAATGATATATCACAATTATTAATCAATATCAACTTCAAATTTGACAGAAAAGAGTTAAAGTAACTGGATTCCAATACTTTGTTTTATTTATGACACTTGAACCCAAAATGGCGGATGAGAATACTCATATATTCTAGTGCCTTAACCTAACATCTCGTACAAAACTTTAAAGTTTTTTACTGTCAAAACACAAAAATATTGAAATTGTTCTTCAACTCGCATTAAAATATAAAAACAAATCTTAAAAAATAGAGAGTTTGAGCACCGCGATCTTTTGATATTGCTGGTTGATCATTTGGTTTCGGGAATCATTGAAACTACCTGCATAAGTACATGGAATTGAAGAATATTCTCGCTGATTTATATCAATTGATGGTGTTGGTTGGTCATTCTGTTCGCGATCATTCAAAATATCTGCGGAAGTAGATGGAATTGGTGATACATCAATGACTTTTTGTTTGAGGACGATTCCATTCTTCCAAGCACCTCTCCTTTTGCGAATCACATTTGCCTAAAATAATGACACATTTTAGTTAGGTTAATTAGTATATATTATCAATTAATTACCTGAGAATGTGGAATAGGATTCGGATTCTCTTTTGTTGGTCCATATTGCCCAACAAAATGTTTACTGCACATATATGTGTGCAATTTTACATTCGAAACAGTAAAATGTTTTCGACCACAAGCGTTCACCCACACTTTGCATTTATTTAAATTCTCCGATGGCTTCGGAAATAAAATGAAAAACACACCTTTCATATATTCTTTATGTTTATATCTCGAATCACTATTACATAAACCGTATGCACATCTCATTGTTAACTAGGAAATAAATAGATTCTGATGTGCAATTTACACAGAACTAAATTGACACTACGAATTATTTGTATAGATAGTTCATATTTTCTCCGCAGCGCCACCATCGATTTTGTCATAACCTCCATTCTTATACTGTGATGCTACAAGCAAGTAGTCACACTTCGCGGTATTCTTATAACGTGATTATTTTTTGACGTTTATTTAAACCAATGAAATGCTTTATTGTATGTCACGTGTCTGCGTTTTAACCAATCCTGTCATTATTATACTGAGAATAATGCTCTTGTGATAATTCCCGGCAATTTTCTCTGTAGCTTTTTTGTTTTTGTTGACAGATGTCAGATGTCAGATAGTTATCATCAATACAAGTAAAAATGAGCAAAACAGATTGATTTAGTGGCTTGCCTGATGAAGAAATCAAAAAATAATCTAATTAAATATAACTCGAAAGTTCGATAAATTAGAAAATAATTCTCCAGTATCTTTCTCAAACTTGCCGCCATTTGGCAATAGCCACTCAAGCCCTACGGGCTTTCGTGCCTATTGCCTGGCAACAAGTTTTCGAAAGATCTGTCAAATTATTTTCAATTTATTCTCACCCTCTTGTTATATTATTACTGAAAATTTGACCTTGAAGCGGAATACTCCGCGATAGGCCAGTTAGTTTCAAAATCGGCCACTTATGTCAATACTATTTTAGTTTTAATTTATTTCAATTTATAATTTAAATACAAATTAATTTAAATTATCGTACTGAATTTCACTGCCATCTGTCATCAACCTTCTTAAACCTTGTTAAACCTTAAAACCAACTCTTACTTCATAACAAACAGTGGTTCACAGACTTTCCAAAAAATGTTGAGAAAATTTTAAAATAATATATATTTAAATTGTAGTATTATATTTCATTATTAGAGAAATAAAATTAATTAATGCACTTTATTTATTTCACTTTTTTCTCATTTAATAATAGTTATTTATCTACGATAGTGTGTAAAATTGATGTTTAACTGTTAGTTTCAAGTTTGTAAAACGGTTGTTTAGTAACACGATCCCATTAGTCACGAGCAGTCACGGGTTGCCAAGCAACGAGTGGTTAAAATTTTTAAACACGCCAATTTTGCAAAATTTTGTTATCATGGCAAACTTCTCATTTTATATTGTGATCCTACTTCATAAATAAAAATATTTTTTAAATATTTTTTGGGGTTTTTCATTATATCGTAGATAAAGTTTTGTACGATACACATACGTAAAGCGTCTTTTCTTTAGTCACTCAGGGGTCTTAAAACACTCGCTACGCTCGTGTATTAATTGACCCATTCGTGACTAAAGACTAGCTTTACGTACTTGTATCGTAAATAACTATTACTTTACAAGTGGGCAAAGTAAGGAATTACCCACGAGAGAAATAGGCTTCGTGTGCTAATTTTATCGAGTGGGTAATTCCACTTTGCCTACGTGTGAAGTATAACGTTTTATCCAACATCTCTTAAAATTCAAAATTTATTTAAGAAATATTTGACAGTGACATGCTTTAATTATGTAAATTAAAATGTCAATCGAAGTGGTTATCAAGGTGTTAAATATAAATAAAATAAATAAATATATCATCACGCCTTTTGCCCATTATGGGTGTGGCACTCTGCTTGCGCAGATCTCGGTAAGTGATATTTTTTGCATATGAAGTGCGGTTACCAGCCGTCAAAACATAGCCCCCAAGGATGTTGGTGTAGGAGGAACCACAGGGGTAAATTTAAATTGGGAACTGTCGGCAGTGGGATTCGAACTGAGGCACGGAGCTATTATTATTGTTATAAATAAAAAAATACTCAGTAGTGACGACTTTTCTAAAAATTATACCCACTAGTGGGTAATCTGTTACTTTCCTTGTTTAAAATCGCTATACGAGGGGCACTGCCAAAGTTCGCGGAAAATGTAAAACAAAACACAAATTACGTTATGTAAATCGCTTTATTGCTTCTCAAAATATTCTCCTTTAAAATCTATACACTTTTGCATCCGACGAAACCAATCTTCAAAACAATTTTGCCACTCTGAGCGAGGTACCTTCAAAATAAGTGATTTAAATGCTTCAACGGCCCCTTCAGGTGATGAAAAACGCTCGCCACGCATTTTATTTTTGATATGTCGAAATAGGAAGAAGTCATTGGGCGATAAATCAGGCGAATATGGGCAATGAGTCATTAATTGGATGTTGTTACTGATCAAAAACTCTACAGTTCGCCGTGCTGAGTGAGCGCTTGCATTGTCAATGATTCGCCGGTTTATGTTGTTCCTTCTGATTTCAGCGATAACTTCCGGCAAACAAATTGAAGTATACCAGTCAGCATTAACTGTCCTTCGATCCTCTAATGCAACAGTTGCAACATGACCGGTTTTTCCGAAGAAACAAGCAATCATTCTTTTCGAAACGCTTCGTGAACGCACCACTTTTGTGGGTTTAGGTTCATTTTGGAACACCCATACAGTCGATTGCTGTTTAGTTTCAGGCTCATATGAATAAATCCAAGATTCGTCGCCTGTTACGATGTAATATACCGAATTTGAACGACCCCCTTCGAATTTCTTTAGGATTTCCTTGCACCACTTGACACGTGCCTGTTTTTGTTCTTCTTTCAAATTGTGTGGGATCCAACGACTGCAAAGCTTCCTGACATGCAAATGATCGTACAAAATCGTATGTATTTGTTTCGCTGCAATGCCTAAGGATGCCTCTATCTCACTATAGGTCACATGCCGATCTGACAAAATCATTTCACGCACAGCATCAATATTTTTCGCGACAACAGAGGTGCATGGACGACCTTCGCGAAGATCGTCATCAAACGTTGGTCTTCTACGCTTGAATTCTGCGAACCATTTGTAAACCATAGTTTTGGATGGTGCTTCATCCCCAAATAACGAATTAAGTTTTTCCACACATTGCTGCGGTGTTAAACCGTATCGAAAATCATAAAAAATCATCACTCGGAAGTCACGATTCGAAATTTCCATATTTCACACAATTATTACTCCCGTTAAATTTTTTTGAAACGAAACCGAGCAGTTTGAAATCGAACTGTCAACTGAATTATAGGTTAAAAACGTCAAATTTTACGAATATGACAATCGCAGAACGCTGGAAATGCAGAGAGTACTTGATTCCGCGAACTTTAGCAGTGCCCCTCGTAGTTATAGAGCATTTATTGAGATGTGTTGGATAAAAACATTTTGACATTCTCGAAGTTAGGTAGTTGGTGGCACTAGTATCGTACAGTTTTGCAGCTAATTTTGATTTAATTTGGTTTATACTCACATGCTTTTATTTTCTTTGAAGAAGAAGTTTCTTGAGATTTAGAAATAGTGGAAGTAGATGAATTAATTAAATTTTTATGAGGCACACTACTACGTTTCATAAAAATTTTGGATCCCATACTTTGGAAATACATAAAATTTTCTGCATCTTCATGCAACTGAAAATAAATATGTATGTCATATGAGGGAGAGCGTGAGCGTGCCTAAAATTCAATGAGTGCTACCCAATTTCTAATCCTTCGAATTTTTTTTTAATGTTCATTTGTCAAATGTGCAACCATCTAAAATGGCAGAATGGGCGCATAAACCATAAACGAAATATGACAAATTTATATCAAAATCGTGTAACACTTACGGAATAATTAGTAGTAAAGTATTTTTTTTTTTTAATATTTTGCAGTAAAGCGATATAACGAATTGAACATATTTTGACGTCACAGGTATTTGCATTGTGCTATTGGCCAGAAATATGAAAATTGCAAATCGCGCGTCTGCCGCTGCGCCCAACGCCTATTGTGGGCTAAAATAGAACTACGAAATGTCATTTTATATTTTTGTTTGTTGGTATTTAAGATTATATTTGTTGGGCTTCTAATACTTGTTTCATAGTTCTACTGCTTTATTGTGCTGTGTTGAAAATCTATTGATTAAAATTGTGTGTTGAGGTTAGGTTACATCACTACTAGCGCCACTGTCCTCTAACTTTTGTTGTTATTTACTCGAATATCAAGTAAAGTACTCTTAAAGTTGCCAAAGGAATTTTGTCTTAGTTTATATTAAGTTTAATTTTTGTAAATTAAGACTTATAGTATGAAAATATTATTTTTATATTTAAAAATATATAATATCTACTATCATGAAAAATCGTTGTTTTAGTGCCACTGGAGTAGTACCTGTGACGTCACACAAACTTTAAAAAAACATATCTGGGGTAATATATGAAATTTTCACATCGGGTTTTCACTGATCGGTATACAGGGTGTTCATTTTTAAGTGGCTACCATTGCGATCTCGAGAACTAGAAGAGATACGAAGTTGGTTAAATTAGCAAAGAATCTCTATTTCACATAGGTATTTCAATGATAAACTGAAAAAAGAAATTCAACCAGTGGTTCTCAAAATATGGATACCAACTTTTCTATTTTAAATAGAAACATATATTTTTTATTTGCTAATTCAATAGAGTTCGTTATTCTGAATCCAACGATATAAAATTTTTATACCCTTACATAACAAAATTTTCGAAAAAAAAATTAATATTTTGAATTAATTTTTGCTAAATATGATATTAATTAGAGTGCCATGAATGTAAAAAGTGAATATTTTGTTTATTGCTACTTCTGTTAAATGAGAAATTGTTCTTCATATCATTTTTAATACCTAAAAATGGATTAATTCACTTTTTTCATTCATGGCACTCTAATTAATATCATATTTAGGAAAAATTAGTTCAAAATTTTATTATTTTTTTTTCGAAAATTTTGTTATGTAAGGGTATGAAAATTTTATATCGTTGGATTCAGAATAAAGAGCTCTTTTGAATGCACAAATAAAAAATATATGTTTCTATTTAAAATAGAAAAGTTGGTATCCATATTTTGAGAACCACTGGTTGAATTTCTTTTTTCAGTTTATCATTGAAATACCTATGCGAAATAGAGATTCTTTGCTAATTTAACCAACTTCGTATCTCTTCTAGTTCTCGAGATCGCAATAGTAGCCACTTAAAAATGAACACCCTGTATATTCTAATAAAGTTTCATAAAAAAAAATTCAAAAAAAATTGGTTTATGGGCCCATTGGCAGATACAAACCAACATTCTTTTTTAGGTTAGCTCGCTTCGCTTGCTTCTAAACAAACCATAAGCCCGCAGAAATCACGCCCGACAAACTCGAATCACAGTACGCATTTTTAATGGAACCTTTTCATAAATATTAACTTTATATTTCTGCTAAGCCAACCATTTTAGATCGTTGCACATTTGACAAATGAGCATTAGACAAGTTTCGAGGGATTGGAAATTGGATAGCACTCATTGAATTTTATTATTTTTAATATAAACTTTGTAACAAATATTTCAATACTTTTATAGAAATTAAATGATGGATACTAACATTAAAATGATCTTCGCAAATATATCGATGCGTATTTCTATTTACATGTTTTTTCACTTCATTTGGTGGAAAAATAGCCTGCATCCATTTTTTTTGCGTATCCATATTTTGTGGAACTGTAACAAATATTTTCTTGGGCATTTCATCTGATGTATTCGTACATGAGGGTATCAAACATTTCTTTCCACGTCTATTTGCCATTGCACCAATATACTGTTCTTTAAATTAGCACAATAAAAGTTTTTAAGCCACTGGACGAAACCACTTAACCACAAATTTCAAAATGAGTACTGCATATCACACAGCAAACACGAGAAAATCACCCGAGCAGAATCCGAACAGCTCCGACACGCCCGAATATGTATATTCTTAGTAGAAGCTAATAATAATCCCATCGTTCAATACCATTAGCTCAAACAGACGCGCACATGTCCTACGTCACCAAAGACAAAACATTCCGTATTTGTTAACGGGAGTAATTTATAATTAAAAATATGTAATTTTCCGCATTCTTAAACTCTTATTTTTCATATTTTCGGGATACGGTCCGCTCTGGTTTGTCTTATTTCTCTAACCTGTCACCTGTCACTTCTTTTCAAAACCGTGAATGAACAGCCGTACCACTGAATTCATAGCAATGTAACGCATGCGCAACAAACCAAACTCTGTGCGCGTTACAGATCGGACCGTACATTCCTAAAGCAGTGTGTCTCAAAACTTTTTGGTCCGCGACCAATGAGGTATTGCACGGCTTTTTTTTATTGTCTTAAGTAATCGAAAGAGTAAGAAAACATATTTAATTCCTAATTTTTTTTTGTCATATGTATCATAATTAATAAGAAAGTGTCTTTGAAAATGCACTTCCCCTTTGCCAATGGGGTCTTTCACCATTTTTTTTTTTGAAACTTTATCTATATTGAAGACTATCTACACTTTTAAAAAGTCTTAATTATTATTCATTAAGCCACAATGATTTTAAAAAAAATGTTGTGACGTCATAGTAGAGGTGTTGCTGGATCTAAAACAGGACAGATTGTAAATAATTGTAGTCATATATTTTTTTACTTATTTTATTATTATTATTACAATAAAATAGAACATTTATGCAACAAAAATTATTTAAATCTCTACTGTTTCTACAATGACATTTAAAAAAAATCATTGTGGCTTAATGAATAACAATTAAGAATATTTAAAAGTGCAGATAGACCAATTTAAATAGTTTCATAAAAAAATCTGATGTGTCCAGCACATAACCTCCCGCCCAATACTACTCTTAAACGGTACAAAATACAATTTGATGATACAGAAACATACCTTCTTATTTGTTTCTTTTCTAT
The DNA here is from genome assembly GCA_963942605.1 of Poecilus cupreus. Classification (NCBI taxonomy): domain Eukaryota; kingdom Metazoa; phylum Arthropoda; class Insecta; order Coleoptera; family Carabidae; genus Poecilus; species Poecilus cupreus. The sequence goes on along the minus strand of OZ012733.1, from coordinate 4,604,391 downwards.
TTATATTTGAGAATTTTAATTTTATTTCGTATATTTATTTCATTTTTTGACATATATTTCACTAAGAAAACAGCTGCACAATCACAATGACATGTGTCACATTTCGTAAAAAATTGAAAATTTTTAAATGTTTCCATGGTGTACTAGGAATGCAAGATTTCTGAAATCTAATTTCTTTATATTTTATTATCTCTAAATCCAATGAAAATTAATAAAATTAGTGTAATCAAAACACATGAAAAATTAAATATTCTTCAATTTTCAAAATAACATAAATTGTTGAAAAAGGAAATTTAACCGTGTTTTTTCATGAAAAACTGTTAAGGGCTTCAAGTAAACTGCTACTTCCGGTTGACCAATTTTATCCAAAATCTAATCAGCTTTTCATTTAAATATAAGAAGTAATAATTCCCAAAATTTTATTTTTTGGTATTATAGTATTTGAGTTATGCGAGACGAAAAAATTGCCACAGACTACACACACACACATTACACACACATACATACATCATACATACTTACAGACATCATCGCGAAAATAGTAAAATCGTATTGTAGGGACCCTAAAACGTGCTTATTCATTGAAAACTCACTACCCAATTTTTTGACCAAAAACAATACCTCCCTTACCTAGAGGTAGGCGGAGGGTAAAAATCATTGTTGCTTAATGAATAACAATTAAGAATTTTTAAAAGTGTAGATAGTCTTCAATTTAAATAAAGTTTCATAAAAAAATTTAAAAAAATATGGTTAAAGACCCCATTTCAGCGAAGAAATTCAACATATACAAATCATTACCTGATTCTGTTTTCTTTTTGCTACGCAATTCAGCCCGTTCCGCTCTTTCATTATTGTACGGAGTTTTTTTACCATAACATTCTGGAAAGATTGTGGGGTTGAAGGCTACATTCAATGGATTGTTCGATTTTTCACCCCCAACAAAATGCGTACTACATATTGTTGAAGATTTTGTTGGCATCCAAGGTTTTCCATCCTTTCTATAAAGATAGAGTAATATTTGTATGAGTGTTACTGTTCAGTCAATCAAATAATTTATACCGTGTGTCCCACGTAAATGTTGGCATAGGCAATTAACATGTAAAATCAGTTTTTTGTAAATAAAAACTTACCGGCAAAAAATTATGCATCCAAATTTTATATCACAATACTGCCAATATCCCTACATCTTATTTAATACAGAATAATTTATTTTGATACCCCATTTTAATAAAATTAATATTATTATTATTAATTTTCCGCCTAGTCTTTATATTGCTACTGACTTATAGTGCTTGCAATTTATTTTAAATATTTTAATCTGTCACTGTCAATTTCTGGCGATGGAAACCATTCGGCGTTCATTCCTGTGAAGTATTCAGATATTTGTCTTGCACTGCGCCCCACATAATACATTCTAATAATATTTACACGGTTCTCGATATTTAATGTATTCATGAGGACAGTGACAGATTAAAATATTTAAAACAAAGTGCACGCACTATACGTCAGTAGCAATAAAAAGAGTAGGCGGAAAATTAGGAATTAATATTATTAATTTCATTAAATTACGGTATCAAAATAACTTATTCTGTATTAAATAAGATGTAGGGATATTGGAAGTATTGTGATACAAATTTTGGATGCATAATTTTTTGTCGGACACTATTTATTTACAAAAAACTTATTTAACTTGTTAATTGCCTATGCCAACATTTACGTGGGACACACGGTATGTAGCATATAAAAATAAATACTCCACATTTATAATCATTTACAGAGATTAGTAAAAAAAAGTTGGTTTTGAACATTTCATTTTGTCACATTATTTGCATTTATTATAATTATTGTCATAATACTAAATATTTTAACATCCCTATTGGGATCTGACATGGGGGCGTGGCTTATTCAATATGGCGGCTTTAGTAGTCTATCGCGCATGTGTGCAATTTCTCGCACGGGTTCTTTTTTTTAAAAAAAAAGCCTTGAACGCAAACGAAGATCAAAGAAATTATGTCGAAGCTAAGCGAATTTTGAGTGCAGGACATCTGCTTAAATGCGGTATAATTGTTGACAATGTTTACAGTGCAAATGTAAACATTGTGGCATATGTGATGCAATCCTCCAATTAGAGAGAAACCGCACGAAATTAAAGGTGAAATCACTCAGGGTGGTGAGTTAGTGCACATAGATTGTTCCTGCAAAGCTGGACTGGGTGAACATTGCAAACACATCATTGCAACTTTGATTCATTGCAGCCGGTAAGGACCTAACCTAAGCTTCAAATTTTGACATGACAATAATTGAATTAATAATGTAAATGTATAAATATAAATGTATTTAATATATAAATCTTTCAATTCTTCGTTAGATCCTCTTTGTACATTTTTAGTTCCAGCCAGAGTACTTCCATACTGTTACGGACGGTCGATATAAAAATAAAAATGTTTAAAAAGATGTAGAGTTGGCGACGATATTTAAAAAAAAAATTGATAGATTATGTTGATTATTGAAAAGTGACAGATACTAAATTGATTGTAATAATAAATATATTTGATTTAAAGATTTAATAAACACAACTAAACTACACATTCGTTTTCATTTGTATTCAACACATACCGCATTGCTCTGTTCTTCACTCTCTCAGCGCGTGCAATGTTTTTCGCCGTTCCAGGGTTATTACCGGGAAGATTGCATGTTGGAACCGCAGTTTTTTTCAAACGTCTGCGTTGAGTTGCCATTTCTATGAAATGAACCATGAAATCACTATGAAAAGCGTGTTATAAACTCCAAACGTATTACGCAACATAACCTTACTTGCCAAAGAAAAAATAATCTTCCTTCTTAAAATGTAATGAACATACTTTTGTATGCTTCTGTACCAGTGAAATTTTCGTAGCTTGTTGCCACGCTTTAAATTTATCCATTTTCTCTGGAACGTCGAACATATTACGCACTATAACAAAGCATTCACCCGCCTGTGGAAAGGAGTGAAAACTTACACCGTCCTTTTTTCCTCCTTTACTTCCACAATTTTCAACTGCGCACTTAGCTTTGTACACATAACGAGTTGACTTTCCGTTTGGGTCATTATTTTCACTCACAGAACTCATTTTTATACAAATTGACTATTAATAATCAAATGTCACATTTGACCACGCCAGCCAGAGAACTACTATATTAGTACACTCGTTATGCCGCTAGATGGCAAATGTTCAATGTCAGATCCCAATTCTTTGTCCGCCTGACCGATGAAGTAGGAATATAAATGTCGGTATATGAGACTATTCGCAACTGAAATGGACCCGTATCCATCTGGTGGTAAAAATATAAACTGCTATGTGGAGTACTGGTGTGTATGACGCATTTGATGCAATGTTAATAGAAGTGATATTTGTCTAGATGTTTAGTGCAATATTATTCCATTTAATTTATTTTCTCATTTATTTGTTCTTCACCTACCGTATTAAATTTGATTCGTTTTATAATGAGTTCCACAATCAAGAAAAAATCACAACAAAAACTGCTGTGTACATGGCTGCTATTTTCGTATGCCAGCAAGAATGTGTTACATAGTTTCCATTTATTTCCAAGAAAGGGTGCAAGTAAAGTGTAAATATTAATCAAATATGGAGAACTTGAATTGACCGAATAGATGAGAATTTTATATTCCTAGGTTTTTTATAATAGCTTGTGTGATACCTAACCTAACCTTTCTTTACCAATTTTCAGTGAGGATAAGATTTTGGAATAAGTTATTTAAGCAGTGAAATTGAATATTTTTAATACAAAAATGTATTTTTTAATGTATTGTTCTAGTTAGTTATATCAATACAAACCATTATCGAAACCATTATTTATATGTTTTATATTTTTAACTCATACCCGTGCCTAAAGGATAAAGTAATAAATAAACCATTTTAATATTAATTTTAATAATAAAGTGACTCGTTTGAAGGTAATTATAATATAATATACAATATATAGAAACATTTTATGTAAAAAAGTTTTCCAAAAGTGATGAACGAGTCCCCAGCGCTAGTCTTGTCAATACTTAAAAATAAAAACAAAAAGGGTGGTATAACTGTACTCGGCGCAATAGAATATGCAACAATACTCCCCATTACAGAATATTAGACGTCAAAACTACGTCTATTCAAAATTAATTTAATTTTTTGATTCACTTTCTTATGTTGCACATGTTATCTACAACTCCGAATACTCCATTTAGTAGCCATTTTATAGGTACAGTGCTGCCGCCATCGGCGATTTCAGTTGCGAATAAGCATCTGTTTTTCGATCACGGCGCCATCTAGTTTTTCCGGAGAGCACGAGCGGTCACGTGTTTTGCCGACGTCAAAAACAGCTGTATAGTTCTAAAACCCCGCTATATTTATATTATGTGTTTGTTGACAGTAGTATTCTATTTGTGTTTTTTTTTGTGCGTTATTTTGCAGAGTTTTAATAACTATTTGCTTGTTCAAATTATTTCTAAATGGTAAGTGTGTCCATGATTACTGAGATATAATTTAACAAGTCAATAAACATTAAAACTATGCCATAAGCTATCTGTCAAACTCAAACAAATTATTCTAATTATAAATAATAATGTTATTTTAGTAATTTCAAAAAAATTTTACCGTGCTTTTTTCATTTTCAGTTTCAAAGATTTACGTTTTTGTGAAAGCCGTGGATTCCTCTTAAAATCGCGATCACCTTTTGCCATTTTTCATAACAAAACCTCTGTTTTCAACGCGAATTCTCTCTCACAGCACATGCCTCGAAATCGCCACCACTTCGAGTTTACGGAGTATGCGCATTTCAGCTAGCACTGCAATCAGCTGTTTTTGACGTCCCAAATAACGTGACCGCCCGTACTCTACTATACAGGGTTTCAATGGGAAAAGATTCATTTTATACTTAAATAATGTCGGTTAACTTATTATTAACCATGTTGCTGTTTTGAACAAATATCAGAGTTGCAAAAACGACCCAAAGAGATCTTGACTTACGTTATTCGGCGAACTGCAGCGATCCATTTCTTCTTTCGGTCAATTTCCCAGGGTTTATTGGGAAATGAGTAAAACTTTGCAGTCGGAGCACTCCGCCTTGTAATTTTACATCCCACTACACTACAACAATTATTCGATCCCTTTTTTACCTTCGAACTACTCATTTTCACGCATTTTTCCTACTAAACAATACAACTGTCACGGCGCGTGACACGACTCCCGGAAATGTTACGGTGGCGCGGCGAAAGATGGCGCAGTTGTCGCTGCTTACATGAACACATACACTTCTCGAAAAAACATTTCTCGAATGTACAAATGTCGAAAATCGCTTTCAGATATTTTACATCTACCGAAAATCCAAATGTCAAATGTCACAAAACTCGAAAATTTTTAGCTATTTCCATAGTGCCACGGAAAAAAAACATACAAACAATCGTATTGTTTGAGTATGACAGATGGCATTTAGCAGAGATTTACTTGTTTAAATTATTTCTAAATGGTAAATGTGTCAATGATTATTGAGAAATAATTTAACAAGTCAATAATCGTGAAAACTATGCCAAATAGCTAAAAATTAAACATTTTATTTTACGTCTATTTCATGACAGAAATTTATTACATCAATAAATCTAGACTCATTTGGTGCAGTTTTTAATTCTGAACATTTTACCTATTTACACTTTTGCTGTAAAATTAATAGGTAAAAACTGAGAGTGAAATTAAAATATTTACATTGTATTTCCTATTGCTCATAAAAAAAATGTAGACACCCGGTATATGTATCGGATCAAATGTCATCATATTTCACTGCTTTACGAAGAACGGTGAAATAGTTTCGCAAAATTGCTGTAGAGGTATTAGCAGGAACAGGAACATATAATTTAGTGATTATTTATAATACATATTTAAAAATTATCGCCATCAAATTATGTTGCTACGGGCTTGTTTAACGGTTGCTTTGAGTTTGTTGAGCGGTTGCTATATTAAAATAAATTTATAACTAAATTCTGTTGCCATAATCCCGAATATAATACTGTACTTTTTCTACTCTTATAAATTCGAAAAACACTTTTTAAAATCGTCGAAAACACACGTTTAAAAACATCTACCATAAAAATTCACAATGACAACTGACTATATGTCAACTGTCAGACGGCCGTTGCTTGGTGAACACATCACGTCTTTAAAATAACAGTGAATTATGGATTTCTGGCTCTGTGATTGGTCGAGCAGAGTGTATTATGTCATGAATTATAGATACTATAATTCATCGAAAAAATTCAAATTTGCACAGGAGAAGAAAAAAAATTTTTCTTCAAACGTCATAAAAGTACGTTGTTATGTATTTGTATTCAACAAGCAGAAGTCCAATATTGTCGCCGCCGGCGTAAAAGTGTATTCTTGGCAACACATTTACGCCGGCGGCGGACAAAGTAAAATATCATGCAAAATAGTAAGGTTGTTATTCAATAATTTGACAGGTAAGAATAAAACAAATAAACAAAAATTGCAAAATAATATATTCTGTGGCAACTAGAAATACTGGATACGGCAGAATATTTGTTGAAGTTTTGAGCATTTTTTAATGTTTTAATGTCTATTTTCTATGTTTGAAGAAAAAATAGCATGTGTTATTCAGAATAAATGTGACTTTGTATGCTTCGCATGTAATTGTCCGACTCGCTTCGCTCGTCGTTCAAACTTACATCTTGTTTACTTTATACAACTTTATTGTGATATTTGATTTGTTTTATATTTGGTACAAGGAAGATATTAGAGGAAGCTTCACTTATACGTGAGAGAGACCGAACCGTCAGATTAACGCCATCCAGGTCGCTACGCGGCGCTGATGCTAATGCGCGGCAAGCGCGCCTACTTTCAATTTTAAAATGTTTTCATATTCTTTAAGTGATTGGAAAATAAAACACGGAATTGTAAATAACAATATATATTGTATAAAATAATAATTTAAATACATGTTTACAGGTACATATGCTGCAGTATCAAGTAGTTTTTCGAAAATCTCTTCTCTTGTGACAATTCAAATATTTTTTCTATTTCTTTCAAATTTTTATTTTTCGCAATTAATAGAGTATCCAACTGATTTGTTATCTTGTTGATCGCTTTACGAAGAGTTGTACGACGCCTTTTTTAACGTATCCACAATCAAAAAATTCAAAATGTCAAAGTTTATTCCGCCGAAATACACTGGCCGCGCGAACAGCCTTTTTCACCATCAAAAAATCCATTCACCTCCGCAGAACGCAAAACACTTCTAAATTAGAACACTACCCGTACACAAATCACCTCAGCAGATTCTTAATACTAAAATTAAAACATGTCTTTTGACAACTTTTTATTACATACTGTTTTTTTTTTACATAGCTCACCATTATTATTTTTCAAAAACAGCTAACTGTGTACGCTCAAAACCACAAGTATAACTTCAAAATATAACTTTTTATAATTTTATTAATGTTCAATTAATTAATTGGGGTCAACTAAATCATTTACACATATATTTACTTTATTATATATGTTATAGATATTTAAATAGAAATGAAAATAATTTATAATTGCATTCATCACAGTAACATTGGTCTTTCTTTGTGTGTACTACATTTATGAAATTTGGTTGGTGTTCTTAAATTGTCCAGAGATATAAGTTACACCATCCAGATCGCTACGCGGCGCTGCAGTCACGAACCAAGGTCATGACGCAAGTGGAACTTCCTCTAATATCTTCCTTGATTTGGTAATTGGACAAAAAAAAATTATGAAAAATATGTTCTTTTACTCTTATAAACTGCTTAGGCAACTACTTGCTGAGATGGCCGAAAAATTCAATATATATTTTCACGCAAATCAACTTACTTGTCCCTGATGTATCTTCTCTTTTGTAAATATTACTCGGATGTGGTATGACAAATGGCAATAAACGATTTATTGGCCAAAAGCTAGGGTCGAAATCATCCACTTTAAAATGTTTCGAACATACTACATCATTATCAGCAACATTTGTATCTTCTATAAAGCATGCTTTTACCCACTGGCGACGTAGTACTTCATTTTTTGGAAACCTATTATTAATTAACATAAAAATTTGAATTTAAACATATTTTTGTTTATTACCTGTGAAAAGACAGTACCGAATCCTTCTCCTGTGCACTTTTGCAAACCACACACTTCCTCACCATTGTTTTTTAATATTAATATTAAACTGAATCAACTGAATCAAAAAGAAATAAATGACATATGTCAACATATATACCAACAAAACGTCAATGTTGCCAATATAGCACCGACATATTTTTGATTCACTATCTTTGTCTACAGTGCGGAAATATCAATAGTGTCGACTCTCTTGCTATTATCTTTTCAAGTAGCCAATGACAGCAACGAAAAATTGCACTGATGTGCAGTTTAGATTAACTAAAAGAATTATGGAAAAAATTATACCCAGAGAGAAGACCAGAAATAACAAATCTAGAAATTTGAACATAGCTACTACTAATAACATGAACGAGTATCTTTAGTGATTTATTGTCTTAAAATTGAACTAAAAGATTACTTTGCTATCTCATGGTCATTTTTACAAAATATGTCAAGTTTTGACCAATATTAATCAAAATCTTGCTGGATGATGCTCGAAATATGTATCACCCGTTTACCCCTCAATTCCAATTTTATTTTATGTAGTTGTCTACATTGTGCCACTGTCATCGTTAAAGTCAAGTTGAAGTAAAGAAGTGCGGTTATGTTTAAGAATAAGTGTATTCTTTTTCAATTACATTTCCATCGCTGTTTAAATATCTGCGAAAAAATACATAACCCATATAAACAAATGGCTAAAAGTCGATTTGAATATGTCAAAAATTTTGAAAGCGATGAGAAATTATTACTCAACACATGGATAGTTGTAAGAATAGATGGACGAGCATTTCATAAATTTACAAAGGCCCATGATTTTCAAAAACCTAATGACGTTAGGGCTTTAAATTTAATGAATAAAGCTGCAATATCTGTTATGCAAGAATTTAAAGACATAGTTATATCGTTCGGTCAAAGCGATGAATACACATTTGTGTTTCGCAAAAGCACCGAAATCTATAATCGAAGATCCCAGAAAATCGTGTCATATGTCAATAGTTTATTCACATCTGCGTATGTCATGTACTGGAAAGATTTCTTTAAAGATGTTGAACTACAATATCCACCGTTTTTTGATGCTAGAGTAGTTTTATATCCAACAGACGAAAATTTAAGAGATTATTTAAGTTGGAGACAAGCAGATGTACATGTAAATAACTTATACAACACTGCATTTTGGAATCTCGTTCAGAAAGGTGGATTAACAAATCAAGAGGTATGATAACTCAGTAAAACAAAAGAAAATACTCTAGTTATTTCGTTACTTTTTAGGCTGAACAAAAACTTAGTGGTACTTTAGCAGGTGATAAAAATGAAATTCTGTTTTCACTATTTAACATTAACTACACCAACGAACCTGCGATGTTTCGCAAAGGAACAATTTTATTACGAAAATTTATTAAAAATCCTTTCAAAGATTCGAAGACATGTCAAGTAATATTTCCTCTACATAAAGATTTAATAAGAGATAAATTTTGGAAAGAGAACGATGAACTTTTAAGTGGTAAACCAGTAAAATATTTCGATTGGACAGGAGGAGCTGAAAAAGTATTGCCGTTATTAGTAATACAGCAGTTAGGCAAAAGCTCAATCGCAAATAGTGAAAATGGTGAACAGAGTTGGAGAGAAAAGTGTGAGGAAAAGTGACAAGTGTAACAATGTTTTTCAATTACGACCCATAATTATTAATTATGTCTATAAGAATTATGTTTTTGTTTTTATAGTATAAGAATTAAATTTGTAAGATATATATTTTTTATGAACTAAGAATTTCCATTGTTTTTTACATTTATATTTATGAAATTAATAAAGTGTTGATTTTGTTAAAAATTATTTTATATAAATTAATAACCTCTAAAAATTGAATGGCAAATTCATTTCTTTTGTTCATACATTCACTGCTACAGAAATAGACTTCAAAAAATAAAATCTAGGAATAAAAAGTTTTCTTGTTAATGGACTATTTGAAAGTCATAAACTATAAATAAACAATTTTTAATTGAAGTTCTCTAAATTTTATTGAAATTAAAACGTTTTGAATAATTGTATGTAATTCTTCGCCAGGAAAACAAATGAACAACATAAACAAGTAGGTAAACAGTAAGAACAAATTATGATTTATAAAACAAAGGAAGTCATATTTTCATCAATTCATAGCTTTCTAATTCTGTTTTCTTCTGCTTATAAATTTCTATTGCTTCTCTTAGGATTCTGTCATTGACACACTTCGATATTGATACATCTTTTGTTTTTGCTTCCTATGTTATAAATATTATAGAAATCTATAAGCAGAAGAATAGTGAAGCCTACGAGTTGAACACGACATGGCTTCCTCTGTTTTATGTCATAATTATAAAAATACTTAGTTACTATTTCTATTTACTTTTTCACTTGTTTTCCTACGAAAAATACAATGTTGAATTTTAATACAAGAAAATGTGCAGAAGTCAAATCAAAAATAATTTAGTTATTAACTATGAATTCTGAAAGCTTTTTCAACGTAATATTTTGACAATTGAACTTTAAATGTTTTCTCGTAATATTTCAAAATATCAAATTTAGTTCTGTCAATCAAGGTTGGTTTACTTAAGGTTCCTTTAAATGAAAAGTCAAATGTATGACAGCATTGTTAAATAATTTAAGAGATAATATCGATGCGATATTGTTTTTTAAAGATAAACATGCAAAGGTTTATGAGTGACGCAGCTGACATGCAATTTCGAATCGATTGTTTGACCAAATATTTCAAAACCTGGAATTTTGATTCTTTTTTTATTTATGGATAAATTAACATTAAAATTTATACATTTCAGGGCAAATAAATAGCAGCTCTGCTGTATATTTCGGTAAGTAGCACATTTAAATAAATTTTAAAATAACCAAAGACAAAAATTACGCAAAAAATATTTTCACAATATTTACATTTAGTTCTATTAATTGGTAAATATTTAAAAATACAATTTTAAATAAAATGCCAACCCCCCAACTGCGGGCCTTTGCAATGAATTTGTAACTTATTCCAAATAAAACTAATTTGTTTGTTAATATTTAATATATGTTTACTATAACTATGTAATTTAAAATGATTTGCCTCTACTTTTGTTCAGAGATGTATCTCTCAAGCAAAATAAATTATTATTATTATTAATAAAATGCATGACTAATTTAGATTAAAATTTATATTTAACTAAATATACAATCCATTGATAACCAATTTAACACAATTCTTATATACATGATGGCTAATTCTACACATTAATACTCGTAAATACAATAAATTGTGCAGAAGCTAAAATATCAACAACAATGATTATTTCATTTTAATAATGAGGTAATTAATTTATATAGTAGCCATAACACGCGAGTGGAATACAATACTTTATCCACGACCATTAAACTGGAACCGGAAGTTCTACTTTTAATTGTAGCAAGTTTAACGAAAATAAAAATTTTGGAAATATAAAGAAGGGATTTTAATTTCATTTTCATTTCTCATTTGTATATTTTATAGTGCGTATGTAGTATTATTGTTAATTGTTTTGTTGTACAGATGTGAAATGATTTGACTTAATGCAATTGAATAATGAGTCTTTATTCAACAGTTGTATAAAATGAACCATATTATGTTTCTTTTTGTTATTTAATGGCCGTGGATAAAAACTTTATACATTACAAACAGCATTTGAATATATTAATTTACTTTACACCATGGGATTTTATAGCATGCACGACTATCATTTCAGATTTTACCTAATTATGAAAATAATTTATACAAATTTCATTTAAAAAGAGGTGTGAGATTAAATATATTTTACATATATACGACAATAATCTAAACATTATTTAACAATTTCCTAGTTCGTTATACTCGGATTTAAAACATAAAATAATAAATTATAAAAACCGGTAAATTTATTCGTAACATGAGCACAAAATTATGTTTACCTTTCTTTTAAAAGCTTTAAAACTATATTAAAACAATTATTAGGAATAGAGATACCTAGGGGCTTTTTAAAATTCAACCATATAAATTAATAACAATCTTACTCTGTCTTAAAATAGTAATCAGAAATAAACATGAATAGATTAAAATGAACGCGCTATAAACCGAGTATAAGTTCTATTCAAGTTCCAGGTGTAAATATGACCGCGAGTGTTATCTACACGGGTTGTAAGTTGGTAGGGAATGTTTGTTTAAAAGATCGGGATGTAGTTGTCGATCTTGGCGCGGTGTTTCTGCGCCACGCATTCTGCAATCCACACAATGTTGCGGCACTCCTGCTCTTTTAGTTTCAAATACGAGTAGAACACACCGAAGTGGAATTGTTGCAAGAAAGCCATCACGTTCAAACGAACCTACAGACATATCGCAGATACATTTATTTATTAGTTTCAAGAAATAATGAATTGAGAGAATTTTTAAATCAGTTTTGACCATTTTCTCAAGAACATCTGCGTGAATGGATGGATGGATGTGTGTCTGTATTTTCAATAATTCACGAACAAGGAAAGGTAGAGTAACGAAACTTCTTTATTTTACGTTTCAGGACAGTGCGAGGAACTGAGTTGATTTTGGTTATAATTGTAAAAACGGAAGGGGAAGTTTACTTGACAGACAAAACTATAATTTCAATTAATTTTAAATATGAAATCAACTGCGAAACACGTTTTAAATAAAAGATGTTAGTAATACACAGCGGGTTCCAGTGCTATTTTTGATATATTATCTGTATCTTTTTACCTATTCTCTTTGCAACAAAAGTGTAAATACAAAAATTATTCAGAATTAAAAAAAAAAACATGCAAATAAATCCCATTTTACAAAAAATAATACTGCATTGTAATAAATTAATAAATAATTGAAATGTCAAATATTTTTCGCTTTTGTTTAATTTTCCATTCTAATATTTCTAATAAACATTAATTTTAAATTAATTGGTATATCGTGAAATGTCAATATTTAGGTATCGAAATAGACCTTATTGCATGTATTTTTAAATTCTGAACATCTTTTGTTGTTAAGTGAATAAATAGGAAAAAAACAGCATTTTTTATTTTATGCGATTATTATAAATATTACCGAAATTTTTTCAGACAAAGTTTATTTTGCAATAAAATGTCCATGTATCTGCAGTATAAGTTTTTCTACCGGGTGCTCCATTTCCGCGCAATAGTATGCAACTTAGTATTTTTAAATGGAACACTATATATTTTAACAAAATTTTAAAGATCTTATGTTTCTCTTTTAATAAGTTCTTATTCGCTATAGTACTAAAATGATTAGTACAGAAACTATTCACGCTTTTATGATTCAATAATCACACAGAAAATATGCCACATAATTGTGTGTGAATGTTTAAACAATCAGATTAGGTGCTGTCAGATCTTTAATCATTATTATTTACTATTTTCACTTAGTTTAACAACTTTTTATGTTATATTTTATTTAGTTTAAAGAATTCATGTTCAATTCGAACATTTTTGATAAATTTATTTATTGTTTTTAATTTCATGGCAAACTTTCTGTGTGATTCTTCTTCAATAAAAACGTGAATAGTTTCTGTACTGATTATTTTAGGACTATAATGAATAAGAACTATTTTAAAGAGAAACAAAAGGTCTTTAAAATTTTGCAAAAATATATAGGATGTTCCATTTAAAATTATACAGTTGCATATCATTGTGAGAAAATGGAACACCCGGTAGAAAAACTTATAATGCAGATACATGGGCATTTTAATGTAAAATAAACTTTGTCTGAAAGAAATTTCGGTAATATTTATAGTAATCGAATAAAATAAAAAATACAGACCGATGGACCATCCTGTACAAAAACATCATTGAAACCCCTATACGCCACATTTCAATTTAATATTTATTAAACCCTGTCAATTGGGTATCAACGTAAAGGTTTCAGAAAGGATAATGTCAAAAAATAATTCTTAACGATTATCAAATGTTTTTTTTTACTATAGTTAATTGAATCTTGTCGACTTTGGTGTCAAATTTAAGGTATCACAGAGGAAAGCTGCACTAAAATATAAATAATTACTTTTGAGCGATCGCCAATTATTTTTATATAATTATTGGAATTATTTCGAAGTTGTTATGAAATTGAAGCTTTCAGAAGGACGAAGTTATTATCTGGGCATTACTCTATTTTGTATTTATACACTTATATACAGGGTGAGTCATCGAAATGCCCGTCTTCGATATCTCCCTTGTCGTTAGAAATACGGCATATATTTATTAACAAAATTTATTCGACTACTAAAGGAGCATAACGTAAAATTATTTTCACATATACAGGATGTAACGTAACGGCTACACGAGAATTGTTTGTCTTTTTTTAAATGGAACACCCTATATATTTTTATATATTTTGAATTGTATTTTATTCACCTACACGGATATATGAATTTTGTTTTAGTTTTCCGCGGCGTTGTCAAGTTTTTTCGTTTTTTCTCTAAAAAAGGCCGAATACACGCATTGCTTTGTGAAGGCGTACTGAAGTTATTTTAATAGTAAAATTTAAGAATTTTTTTTTCTGCGCAACTGTAACTATACTCTATGTTTTGACATACTTTCATTTAAATGTAATTATACAGGGTGTTCAATAAAGCGAATCAAACTTACTCCACTTCAAATGATTATAACTCGCAATTTTCAAATGGAACACCCTATATTTTATTATTCTGTTGTGTGCCATTTTGTATTACCTTCAATTATTATTAAGGGTATCCTATGCCTAAAACCAATAATTATGAGATTTTTACCATTTTTCACTAAATTAATTTATTCTATTTAAAATGAAATCTAGTATACCATGGATATGGTTTTTTAAATTTATTGTTTTGTTTTAATTTACAAAATATTTTCAATATAACCGCAATTCTTACGGAAACATATTTGCAGACGGTTTATAAATGAGTAATTTACTCTTCGCTTGCGTCGACAATTCCAAATCAGTTACGAATTTGCTTTTTTGATAATAATACGAGTATTAACGGACAAAATTATTGTTAATTTTTACAAACTGATTCTCTAAACGATTTAGAAAATTTACCTCAATATTATCCGGAGATTGTGTTTCCAATACGATGGTGCACCAGCTCACAACAGTCTTCAGGTTAGGCATTATTTAAATGAAGAATTTCTTAAAAGATGGATTAGATAAGGTGGTCCAAGTAATTGGCGCGCAAGATTTTCGGATCTTACAAACTTACATTATTTCTTGTTTATCGGTTTATCAGACAGCACCAACTACACGAGAAGATATGATGGAGCGAATTCGTAACTCTTTTGAAACTGTCAACGCAAATATACTGCGAAGAGTAAATTACTCATTTAAAAACTGTCTGCAAATATGTTTGCATAAGAATGGCAATTATATTGGAAATAATTTCCATGGTATACTAGATTTAATTTTAATTCAATAAATTAATTTAGTGAAAAATGGCAAAAATCTCCGAAATTATTGGTTTTAGACATAGGATACCCTTAATAATAATTGAAGGTAATACAAAATGGCACACAACAGAATAATAAAATATAGGGTGTTCCATTTGAAAATGGCGAGTTATAATCATTTGAAGTGGAGTAAGTTTGATTCGCTTTATTGAACACCCTGTATAATTATATTTAATTGAAAGTATGTCAAAACATAGAGTATAGTTACAGTTGCACAGAAAAAAAAATTCTTAAAATTTACTATTAAAATAACTTCAGTACGCCTTCACAAAGCAATGCGTGTATTCGGCCTTTTTTAGAGAAAAAACGAAAAAACTTGACAACGCCGCGGAAAACTAAAACAAAATTCATATGTCTGTATAGGTGAATGAAATACAATTCAAAATATATAAAAATATATAGGGTGTTCCATTTAAAAAAAGACAAACAATTCTCGTGTAGCCGTTACGTTACATCCTGTATATGTGAAAATAATTTTACGTTATGCTCCTTTAGTAGTCGAATAAATTTTGTTAATAAATATATGCCGTATTTCTAACGACAAGGGAGATATCGAAGACGGGCATTTCGATGACTCACCCTGTATAGTAAATATATTTTTTTAAATATGTACAAAATTTGTTGAGGTTCTCTGAATTTTCTCAATGCTGTATGTGTATCAATTTATATTTAGTTACTATGAGAATACCAGATAACTGAAATATCTATTCAAAAATTTTATATTCATATGCATAACAAGAGATGTGGTGACAACACCAAATTATAACTGATATGTAAAGAGGGTATTTGAGAAGGCTGAGTTTAATTTTATAACTGAACGCAGATAAATGTTAATGTTTGGGAAGAGTTAAAATACGAAAATTTTAAATGGTAAAAAATATGTTTGAATTCACCTCATGTTCAAAGAACTTATCCTCCAAAGTCTTATCCCCCGGATTATTTCCAGCCCCTTCAAACAGCTTGCTGTACTCGGCGTAGTACTCTGCCACAGCCTTAACCTGCTCGTAATCGTCGGCGCGAGCCAGGGCTGCCAACCCATCAGGATTGAGTCGTCCACAACGTGGGTACAACTTAGCCCTGTCGTCCTTGCTCAACTCCGTTCCAAAAGAGTTGATTGTGATGATGATGGCTCGGCGATCAGCCTGAAAGGGAAATAGGAATAATTTGTTGAAATGAAATTAATTTGTATATTAATATACAATTATTCACGCATGTTTATAAGTAATATAATTATGTGTTCCTGTTTCTCCTATCGTGGAGCATAGAACCGGAATTCTACCGGTTTCATTGACCCAATGTTTGAGTTGCTTTAGCGAAGTTGCTGATGGTCAGTCATCTGTGTCCGTTTATAAGAGCTATGAATTATAATTACTTTTTTCTACGACCACTTAGAAATCTGCTCATTGTATGTTTGTTGTTGCTAGGGATATGAGGTACATTGCAAGCATCGTGCGAAATGAATTTGTTTTGTGAGTATTTCAATACAGGTCAGCTCATTTCAGTACAGGTGCCATTGCTAGAATACTTATTTAGAATTGTCAAATATTGGAATGGTGAAAGCGAGACAACTTTTTTATTAATATTAAATGAATTAGGAAATAATATCGTGGTCGTAGAAAAAGTATAGTGTACAACTCGCATGGAATGTCCATTTCATACTCGTATGATTTGCAGCATTCGCCTTCGGCTCATGCTATAAACTTTCATACTCGTAGGAAATGAGTACCATTCCATGCTCGTTGTACAATATACTATTATAATATCAAATGTATCGTGCGAGGCATGAACCCTGACCGTCAGATTACAGATCATAAAGTTGGGCACTCTATGTATATTTTTTTGGCAAGAAACTTTTGAAAAGTTTCATATTAGGAAATGTACAAGGTGTGGCTATTAAATAACGAGACTGATGCTACTACAGACGAACTACCCATGCGGTAAAATCGTATAACTGACTACTGTGTAGCGTAACGCCTTCTCTTTCGATTGCCACCCCTCCCGTGTCTGTAGACTTATTCACCTGACCGTGACCTTCGTTTGTATAAAATGAAATTTTTGTTTTGTCGAAAAAATGATAAGTGTTTTAATAAATCCACGAATTGTCGCTATATTTCGGCTACTGAAACTTATCTTTTATTAAAAGAAATATGTGGCATTGAATGTTTATCTCATGCGTAGGTATTTGAGTGTTTTAAAGCGTTTCCAAAATAGCCGAGAGGACGTTGAAGATGACTCACGCCCGGGACGCCCTTTCCCGTCAAAAACAGATAAAAATATTGAAAAAAATCGGCAATCTGATCCGATTTAACCGTCGCTTAACTATTTGTGTGATTGCTGAAACTGTAGGAATTGACAAATATTCTATATGAAAATTTCAACATTCAAAAAGAGTGTGCGAAATTGGTGCCGAAAATTCTCACAAATGAACAAAATGAAGCTCGTTTCTAGCCAAGTATAACATCCTAGTGTTAGACCATTCGCCTTATTCGCCAAAACTGGCGCAATGTGACATATCTGTGCCCCAATGTCAAATCTGCATTAAAAAGAAATAAAAAAAGATTTCAGACCGCTGAAGCTGTGAAAATGAACGAGCTTCAAGAAGAAGACTTTCAACACTGTTTTAAACAATAGAAAATTCGCGTGAAGCGGTGTAAGGACAGAGGAGGAGTGTATATTGAAGTGGGTGATAATTAAATATGTATAAATTATAAAGAAAAAATTTTACAGAATCAGTCTCGTTATTTAATAGCCACACCTCGTATTTAAAATTTACTTCAATTTACGTTTTGTGCTATTTTACAAACACAACATTCAAAACGTTAAAATCTCGGCCGAAACTATTTTTTGTTGTTGGATTGGCAACATTACTGCACGAATGATCTTGTAACTACTACAAAAGACAGTTCAGGTTTCTAGCCAAAAAAAGTATAATGTACAACATGCTTTAGCCTCTTCATCACTTTGTATACTATACAAACTACTAACTTAAACAATGTACTCTTAAAAGAAATGTTACTCTACCTCGAACGCCAAGATTTCACACATACAATCAGCAGTAGTTCCTCCGATCTCCTTGCAAAACTCATAGAACGCCTCAAGATACGCCTTGTACAGTGTGTTACGGATGATCTCAATGTTCATCTCGTCCAAATCCTGCTCGCTGATGCAGTCCACGAAGAACGGAGCCAAGGGCGTGTCGACCAGCACGGCGTTGTATAACTCGGCTGGAGTCGCTGCCACGTGGATGGCTTCCATCTGCTCGAAAGATCTACAACAAAAATTTAATGTTTAAAAATTTTCTGCTACATTAACATTACCAAAAATGAACTAGAAGAAAGTTTGTAGTATATCATTGTGATATAATATAGTATATTCTACAACAAGTAATGGAATGGCACATATTCCACGCGAGCAAAAAGTTTGTAGTCCGAGCCGAAGGCGAGGGCTACGGTTTGCGAGTGTGGGATATGTCATTCCGTTACATATTGTAGACTATACTTTCTATAACAAGATTTTGGAAATTATACAAAAAATACAAATATAAAACTGTTGAAAACGTCAAACTCAAATAAATAAAATTTTAACAAAAAGAGGTAACCATAGCAAATGAATCAAGATAGTTCATATATCGCGCTAATATGCGGCTCTGATTCGTCGAAAATATTCCATACGCAGCGTATGAAATGTTAGTGATTCCATAACAATTTTCAGTTGTAGAATGTATAGTTTCCAATACAGTGTTATAGTAAAGTATTTCCTTTATATTTGCTGGTAGCACGAGCTCTGTTTTTCAGGCAAACAAATGAACGTCATAAATAAATAAGTAGAAATTAAAACAATTAACATTAATTTCATACCGACAAAAAAATTATGTGCTCAACTCGGCATCAAACACAGATTTATAGTTTCGGCAGCATCTGCTGTAAATCTGGTATTTGGATGCCTAATTAAACAAATAACTATTTGTTGTTTACAATGAGTTCTGAAAGCTTTTTCAACGTACCTAATACATTATATTTTGAAAATATATCTAATTTAACAGATAAATTCGATGTGATATTGTTTTTATTATTATTTTTTGTTAGCCTGACAAACGAATTTAAATTGAAAAATATAAATTCATATCCTTTATTGGTTTATGCTTATGATTTCTAAATCCAACCAATCACAACCTGACTGGAAAAAAATACATTTGTAGCAACAATAAGATATGTCTTCTATATTATCAGTTCAACTGATTTATTTGAAATCATCATAAAATATTGCTGCAACATGAACGTGGAGATTGTTAAACATGGCATTAATTTCACATCTTTGATAAAACCAAGTTGTGAAAAATCAGAAGCCTAATCTTGATTGGTAGAATTTAAATTTAATTTGTAAATCACCCATTAACAAAAAGTGTTTTAAAATTAAAATCGTATGTGGATGTTTCAGGAGCTTTTTAATTTTATCTAGTGTGGCAAGAAACAGAAAAATGTGTAATAATTATCACTCACCCCAGTGGGTGACACTTAGGAATAAGCTCAGAAATTGGCCTCTGATGCAGAGTACCCGTGATCAGCAAAATGATGTTGTCAATCATATAAGAGTAAGTGATGAAGTCCAGGAAGGTGGACAGCGGTTCCACAGCATGGTTGCGCAGATGCTGGAATTCGATCACCAGCTTCTCGCGTAACTTATCATCAATCACGGACACCGCCAACGGGGATGGTTCGTTCGCTAAGAACGCGCCATAGTCGGTACCCTGAAGATGCAGCTTTAAATCTGCAATGTTACATATTATATTTAGTAATACTATAATTATAATGTACGATGCAAAAACAAATTATTAATAATTTGCTTGGAATAATCATGTGACTAGTCACAAGGTTTCATATTTTCAGGAAAAAATTATTATTATTTGACACACACACACACACACACACATACATTTAAATAACATAGATTTTGAAATTATAATTAACAATATTAAATTTAAATGCAGTATGTATTTAAAGTAGAAATCAATAATAGGCCGATCTGTATAGTAATAATGTAAACTAAGTAGCTAGTCAATTATATTCAGAATTTCAAATACATTTAATAAACTACGCTTGTAACATTTACTTTAATATTTTAATTGAATAAAAACTAGTCCTGTTTACAAAGTGATAAGTATTGTCAAAAATTTCCGTCATTTTAGAATTATGGTACACTGTTTTTCGATAAAAAATCATTTAAAACGACAACTCTAATATCAGAGTATTTTATTTAAGATATCTATCAATGAAAAGTATAATCTGTAGTGAATTGTTTTATATTTCGTATGCTACCTTCTAATGTTTCACATTGCACCAAGTTCAAGTAATCAGCTTGCTTCAAAATTCCACACTTGAAACCCCTGCAAAGACCTTCGAGATAACCATTGTCGATATTAAACAAACAACCCTTCATTTTCACTGTATTTCTTTGGATATTTACACCTGACACAGATTAATGTCGCCTCACCCACTTTCAATCATATGATTGCGACCGTAAGACGTGACGTTTGTGTCATGTGCCTCAAATTAACAGTGTAGCCAATAGAAGAAAACTTTATTTTAAAAAGATTATAATTTTTCATGTTGAAGAGAGTTTAGGAAGTAGTTGGGGCCTGAATTTATATTTGAAACAAGAAATCAACAAAACTATATATAATTAGTAAAGCACTTCCAAATTTCGAATGTTGAAATTATTTTACCTACACATTTACACAACTGGGAACTTGGGAAAAGTGATGTCAACATTATTACAATATTTATTATAGGTATAGTTCAGACGATCAAAAAGGATTTCTGAGAAAATGCCTGAAAATATCACGTTTTGAAATGAAATAACAAATGAGTTCTTCATAATTTTTCTCGCTTGAATTTTGCAAAAAGTAAATTGAAGGGAGTTGGCGACATTGTTTGTATCTTATCTGGGAACAGTAATGGTAATTTCCCAGATTTAAATAATTGTATACTCGCAATAATTTTTAGTTTACAAAGTACTATAGAAGTGATATATAAACGCAAATTTTTACTGAATTTCTTTGAACTACTTATCTATTCATTGTTATTTTTTTCGGTAGTGGAATGTGAGTACAGATAGCAAGCATAAATTAGTAGATAATATAAACAACAGGAATATAAATAATTGATCGTTTGAATCAGCAAATAAGATTTCAAAAAAATAAAATGTAATCAACTTTCCTAAATCACCAAATGATAATGTGAGAAGAGAAATAGCAAATAAATCGTAGCGAATTTATAATTGAAGGAAAAAATAACCAAAATAAGTAGAGGAGGTAAAAGTAGACACAGACCAAATATCTAAAGAAGTAGATATAATGGACGACATGGACGATTATGAATCAAACTACTCTTTGGATTCTTATTCTGATAATAGTGATAGTTTTGTAGAAGATTACGATTTTGAAGATGTTGATTCACATAAAGAAATTGATTTAGATGATTACTTCGAAACAGAGAGTTATAATTATCTTGAATCAGATAACGAAACTATGTGTAACGAAGAAATAGATCTTGATTTGGATTTTGAATTGAATGACAAAATAAAATATAATAATAAAGATAAAAATACTAAAGGATTCACTCTCTTTGTTAAAGGTTTGGGTCGAAATAAAGTTTCACATGTTTTTAAAGATTGCAGAGTCAAGAAACATAAATTATTGAGAAATCAAAAAACAAATGAATTAACAGGAAGTGGATATGTTGATTTTGAAGATGTGGAATCTATGCAGGTAAATTTATTATTATTTTTATGGAATATGGTGTAAAGTATTATATTTTACAGAGAGCACTAAAGAAAAATGAAACAGAATTAAATGGCCGATTAATAACAGTAGAATCTGTTAAAGAAAAGAAAAAAATTACGATAGAACGAGCTGTGTTTGTTACTGGCTTAAATAAAAATTCAAATATAGAGGTTATATTCCAGGATTGTAATATTAAGTCATTTAAATTTTTAACTGACTTGAAAACTAATAAATTATCAGGACGTGTACTCATTAATTTAGAAGACAAAACGTCTCTTCAGGTAAATTTAAATTAATTGTTACTTGAAAATATACTTATTGCGTCTTAAATTCTAGACAGCCTTGTCTAAAAATGAAACAGACATTGACGGTTGTACGATCACAGTGGAACCAACTGTTGAAACTCGAAAACGAATGACAACATTCTCTGCTATTGTTGAAGGTCTAAATTCTAATATAAAAATACAAGAGGTTTTTCAGGACTGCAAAATTCAGTTCTTCAAAATGCTGAGAGACCGAAAAACAAAAAAGTTGAATGGAAACGCCTGTATTCACTTTGAAGATAAAAGATCTTTAGAGGTAGGATTACACTTGCACTTAAACTCTGCTCAAGTATTTAACGAATAGCATTCAGTTGTACAGTCCAAGTCAAAAATTCCTTCTAGTAACGCATTTTATTTGTTTTATTTTTCTCTAAAGTAATAAGACTAGTTTGAAATATTTGTGGACGCTCAATACAAATTTCATTTGTTGAAAAAAGTTTACATTTTAGACAGCATTATCGAGAAATGAAACAAAAATAAATGGCTGTAAACTCATAGTGGAACCAACTCCTGAAAGTCGGAAGAAAATATCTAAACTCACTGCTTGTGTTGAAGGTTTAAGTTTAGATTCAAATATACGAAACATTTTCAAGGACTGTGAAATTAAATTTTACCAAAGAGATAGAAAACTCAAAAATGAAGGAAGAGTATATGTCAATTTTAAAGACGAGAAGTCTTTAGAAGTAAGTACTAGAAGTGTTTGTAGAAATCTGTATAAACAATTATGACAGCAAAAATTAAAGAATGATATTTTTAATATGCACTTTCACAAAAAGTAACTTTTTTCGTGTGTGCTTTGCTTGCTTGGGCAAATTTAACAATTTTATAAATTATAATTTCTTTATTGGTGTAGTGTGTTTAAAGATCCAACGATTTCCAAAACCACACCATCCAAAACTGGATATAACTTTGACAAATTATATTAAATGAAATGAGTATATCTTTCACAATTTACAGAAAGCGTTTTGCTATGCTCATAAGTTTTACTCAATTTGAGAGTTTCTTTTGCGGTTTTATTTTTCTTCTATTATTTAAAAGGGAACTCAAAAGGTCACTTTTTTAGCATCAGGCTTGGCACACTAATGGGCCCATAAACCAATTTTTTTTATAAAACTTTATTAGAATATATGACGATTAGTGAAAACCCGATGTGAAAATTTCATGTACTACCCGAGATATGATTTTTCAAAGTTTGTGTGACGTCACAGGTACTACTCCAGTGGCACTAAAACAACGATTTTCCATGATAGTAGATATTATACATTTTTAAATATAATAATAATATTTTCATATTATAAGTCTTAATTTACAACAATTAAACTTAATATAGAGACAAAATTCCTTTGACAACTTTAAGAGTATTTTACTTGATATTCGAGTAAATAACAACAAAATTTTGAGGACAGTGGCGCTAGTAGTGATGTAACCTAACCTCAACACACAATTTTAATCAATAGATTTTCAACATAGCACAATAAAACAGTAAAACTATGACACAAGTAATAGAAGCCCAACAAATATAATCTTAAATACCAACACACAAAAATATGAAATGAAATTTGTAGTTCTATTTTAGCCCACAATAGGCGTTGGGCGCAGCGGCAGACGCGCGATTTGCAATTTTCATATTTCTGGCCAATAGCACAATGCAAGTACCTGTGACGTCAAAATATGTTCAATTCGTTATATCGCTTTACTGCAAAATATTTAAAAGAAAAAAATACTTTACTACTAATTATTCTATAAGTGTTACACGATTTTGATATAAATTTGTCATATATCGTTAATGGTTTATGCACCCATTCCACAATATACCTTTAATTAATTTAATGGTAAAACTAGCCATTATTTAACAATTTTATGAAGTAGAATTTCTTGACTGGTTTAGTGTTTATAAGATTTTACCAAATATTCAACGACCTCCAAAACCATTCAGCAGCTTGATAATTTCTGATGTGAAACTACTATATCTTTCATAATTTGCAGAAAGCTTTATTGAAAGACGGCACAGTACACAACGGCTGCGTAATAAAAATATATAACACCAATTTAAGTATTTTCGTTAGAAATCTTAAGCCTGAATCAAATATACAAGACGTATTTAAATGCTGCAATATTCATTCATTTGAAATTATAAAAGACAAGAAAACAAATAAACCAACAGGAAACATGATTGTTTATTTTAAAAATATCAAATCTGTAAAGGTAAATGTAATGACTTTTGGGTTTTAATAACAAATTTATCATACTCTTAAATTTCAGACAGCCCTTTCAGCAAATAATACTTCATTTGATGGCCATGTCATTAAAGTGGAGTTATTAAAACGATTTAAAAATAAACTATTTAGAAATCTCAATAAAAAAATTAATCAAGAAGAAAAAGTTCAAAATAAATTGTCACGTGAGAAAATGAAACCTAAAACCAGGAAAGTAAAACAAAGAAGAGGTGTAAAACCTATACTATTTGATAGAAGAAAAGTTCTCAGTATGCTAAAACTATAGCGCATCAAATTTTTGTTTGAGCTCTTTGTATTATCTTGATTTTAAAAAGTATTATTTAGAATAAGTCACACTTTTTTACATATCAATAATATTTATGTACCTACTGAAAATATTTATATTATATCATATGTTAATATATATTTACATTACAAATTGTATGTTACTCTAACTATTATTCTAAACGTATTTTGTATAACGTATTTTGTATTTTATAAAGAATAAACTTTACATATTTTCTGGAGCTATATGCATATGTAATTTGAATCACTTTTTGAATGCAAATCAAATGCTATTTTTGCAATACCTGTTCTGTAAGTTACCCATTAATAACAAAATTTACACACAGTAAGTGGAACTTTTATTGCACAATTGGTTTTCATGGTTACATCATTTACTTACCGTCCACGGTGGATGGTAAGTGAAACTTACCGTTCATGGTGGATGGTAAGTAAATATATATCATTAGGCGATTTCGACTGGCACCGGTTAGTAGTTGGTCACGGGAATGGTTAGTAAATAGAGTAACCAATTGATTTCGACTGGCGTCATATGTAACTGGTGACAGTTTTGGTATGTCAAATCAGCAACATGCTCGAGAGCTCGGTTCGTCCAACGGTTAGTAATAAGATTGGTTGAATTTCATTTGTTATGATTTCTAACTAGTACGCTGTCATATTTTTCATGTTTTCTGTTAAATTTTATTAATGTCAAACTAGGACGCTCTCATATTTTTCATGTTTTCTGTCAAATTTGATTCATGTCAAAATCTACCGCGCGTTTTCAGTGACCGTTCGGTCAGTATGACGTCATAATTTGAAACCAACCAAACACGTAACCGGCAAGTAACCAGTGCCAGTCGAAATCGCTTATTCAAATTTTATTTTTAACCTCAATCTGACAGCTGTTAATTTTGATACATATTTTACCTTTTATTATATTTACTATTACAAAAAATAACTTACTAACCTCGAACTATAAGTGATTTTTTAGGTCTCGAATGTTTAGGAAATCTCGACCCTACGGGTCTCGTCATCCCAAACTAAATTCTCGACCTAAAAACTATCACTTACAGTTCACGGTACGTAATATACTATTTTAACTATTATCATTTAATTTATGGCACTGTTGGCAGCATTGCTCAAGAACGCATGTTGCTTGATGTATTTAAACATCGTGATTCGTGATGTCATTAGTAAAAATTAATGGCTACTATTCACAGCCCTATACTAAGGGCTACTAAATAGGGCATTTTAAGATTCAACACTTGCTATCACATTATTCTTAATTTCATAAAATACTTTGTGTGTGATTCTTTATTAATAAATACAAATAAAAGATCTTTAAATTTTGCATATCATTGCGTTAAAACGGAATACTCAGTAGAAAAACTTATACTGCAAGACGTTGGCATTTTAATAAAAAAAATCTATAATATTTAAAATAATCGAATAAAAACGTACAGGCCGATTAATCACCTGGTAGGTATATGTGACTTTAAAAATTAATTTTGTTTTAATTTACAAATCTTGTGTCATGGAATAGGGCTCAAATATTTAATAATAATAAAAAATAAATATCACATATCACTTATGTTTGACCTCTTTGTATTATCTTGATTTTAAAAATATTAGAAAAGGTTGCACTTTTTTTATATCAAGAATATTTATGTACTCAAAATATTTATCATATGTTAATATAAAATTACATATTGTCTATTACGATAATTATTTATTCTAAATGTACTTTGTATAATGTATTTTATATTTTATAAAGAATAAACATAACATATTTTGTCGAGATATGTAGTAGCATTACTCAAGGTCAAGAACACATGTTCTTTGATGTGTTTATAAATATCGTAAGTGATTGTCAATAGTTAAAGTTAATTACTTTAACTTTATGATTATTGTTATTTATGCTGAGCATTAAATTTATATTATAGGATTGTATAACCGAGACTACTCAGTTATACAAGTTATACTTGTACATTTATTTTCTGTATACTATATTTATATAAAAATTCACTGTTTTAATATTTTGGTGAACTTCACTTATTTTTTCACGGTTTATAAAACTTTTAAACTTAGCGCTTTTCTGTTGGGAGTGCACATTGGTTTGTCCACCTATAACTATTTTTACTAGAGTTGGCAAGATTGTTCGACTTATTTTTCCTTTTTACCCCCACTAAAGATTCAAATCCGGCATTCTTATAAATACCGGCAATTTATACTTAAAAAGCCTTCCAGTTCTAACAGAAATTGTGCAAAATGTCTAAGCCAGCTTACAAAGTCGGTAAGATATTAACATTAAAAAATAAGTGACTATCGTTAATTATTAAGAACAAATACTAATAGTTTTGTTTTGTTAACCTCAATTTCTGTACACGTGCCTGTTGCTAACAATTTTTTCATTTTTAGCTGACATCAAATTGGCGGAATGGGGCCGCAAAGAAATTACACTCGCAGAAAACGAAATGCCGGGTTTGATGTCTTTAAGAAAAAAATATGGACCAACCAAACCTTTGAAGGGTGCTAGAATTGCTGGATGTTTGCACATGACTGTTCAAACTGCAGTGCTTATTGAAACATTGGTCGAACTGGGAGCTGAGGTATGAACCTAATATTAAATATTTTGTTGATATGGCTTTTTATATTTGTGGGTTGTTAAAATAGTTTAGTTTTTATTCGTTTTCGGGTAATAATTTAATATTTCGACTTGATATAATTATTTTCTGAGAATACTTTGACTAATTTGTAATTATTTTCACGGAAAGTGAACGAGGAAAAATGACCAAATATGACGTATTTTTAATGCATCATTTCTATAATGTAGAATCATATTTATCGGTGCAATAAATTTCCTTTAAATTTAGACATTTATAACAGATAAGGTAACCACGTCATAAGTTATGTTTTCACAATTAGTTTATCATGTATTATTAATGATGCAATATGAAAGACGACCAATAACGATAACATCTCTTATTTTTTTCATATTTAAATACAGTAGTAACAAGAGCAACTATGATACAATAAAATTGTTGAACTCTCTAACCTTTTTGGTTATTATGAAGAAGTCAGGGACACATTTCTTAACAAAATCCTTATCTTGAAAAGCTGAATAATAATTGGATATTTATTGTAATGGTAATAAATAAAAATTAATTTTCATTATATGTTGACAAACCGCGTCTTGTGCGAAATAAACCAATTTATATTAAAAATGCTTTACAATAAATATTTGAAACATTCCGTCTGTACTCGAGAATTATTTCTTGTGTGTTATGTTAATAAACTTATGATTCGGTATTTAATATTTAAACAAACTCTGTTTTTTCAACGAACGATGCAACTTGGCGAGTTGAAGTTATTTAGAATTTCTTTGCAGTAAGGGAAAAGTTATAAAAACCATAGTTGTCCAAAAAAATATTCAGATTAAATGTAGAAACGTTGCAGAACAGAAAAATGTATTTATCCACAACTGTCAAATAATGTACCATACCACAGCCTACTCTGTAGAGTAGGCCGTGACCATACCCATAACTCAACCGTTATTTATCAATTAAAGATCCTTGTTACTGTTGCTAATGAAATAATATTGACAGTTCGATGAAATTTATTATTCATTCGTTATGTCAAATTCAAATCTTACCTGTCAAAAGAGTAAAATCAAAATGACTTTTAAGTAATTTTATCCACATAAAGCAAAAGACACTACTTTTCTCATTTTTCATACTTGTATTTTCGTTTTAAGCTTAAACTGTAGCTGAATAATTGATTTTAAGATTTTCTGCTAAATGTCAAATCACTTCAAAATTTTGTTACAACTGTACGTAGCCTAGTGATGGTTGCTAAAATTTATCTATGTTGATAAACAAACAGCTTTTTGTATCTGTCAAAGTAAAAATTGTACTTATCTTACAATTTCAAAACAAATATTTGATGAAATGTTGTGGATAAAGTATAGTATTTTACTCGCATGTATTGGCTATTACTTATTCGAATGATTTACATCACTCGCGTTCGCTAATGACCCAAACTTCATTCTCATGAGTAATAGCATACATTACATGCTCATTGAATAATATACTATTATTATGTACAAGAAAGAATACAACAATATCAGGTACGAAATGTACAGGGCCGGATTTACGTACAAGCGGAACAAGCACGTGCTTGGGGCCCCCAACCCAAAAGGGCCCCCGGTCAACCTTTTTTTTTATTAATTATTATTTTCCTTGATACATTTTTAAAGTAGAGAGTAGAGATAGCGGGCCCCATCCCTTCATCGTGCTTGGGGTCCCGCAAGCTGTAAATCCGGCCCTGGAAATGTAACTAACAACTTGGTATAAATATTTACAAAAAAGGTAAAACCGTAGTTTACGGCCACTTGTAAATTTAGCCACGGATCGCCAATGATGTTTGGTACATATGACAGTAGTAAATTTGCATTCTGAAAATGCCGTTGAACAAATTCAACCTCAAAACCAAAATAAATCTGAGTTTCTTGCTTTTTAAAATTGTTTTTCTTTAACTATGATCGGCTAAAGAAACTAGGACCTGCAGCTAACTTCTCCTGTGGCCGTAAACTACAGTTTAGCCAAAAAAATAATAAAATTATTTGAAAAGAAAATTTCTCACGCCTTTTGCAAACAGAAGTGCACGAGTAGTCTATTAAATATGACGTTGGTTCTGTAGGATTATGCTTTGTGTTGAACAATAAAGGTTGCAAAACTACTATTTCAGTTTTCAAGCTATGCGACATCTAAGTAAAATCATATTTTTAACAAAACACATCACAGGAATGGTGGACCTAACTGCATTCCTTTTGCACGATAAATTACATAGTTCGGACAATATTCCGGTTAAAATATCGCAATATCAGATATTTAATCACACTCGGGTGTTACAGACTGACCTATTCACCTTAAATGTAGTTCTTACGTTTGGTTCATCTTTCTACCACTAGTTAGCGTTCGAATCGAACATAAACAAAGATATTCACTTTTTTCGAATGTATTCCGCGGACATTTGTTCAAATGCGCAATCACAAAAGTGTAAGACAGCGTGAGTAACTATCTTTCTCGGTTTGCTTTTTTTTACACAGCGAGCATAAACAGTGCACATTCCAGAATTATTACATTTCAGTGGTCGTAGATGATAATATCACAGTATAAGAATTCACACAGTAGCGACACTCACTGTCGGCTCCTTTGAACTTTGTGTCGCATCGTCTTATGACCTTGAGCTGAGCGGCCATATTGGCAGCTGCGGCATACGGCGGTAAATTTGAATAACTGTCAGTTGTAAAGGGGATACAATCTTAAAATATTATTTCACCTGCACTATAAAAGCTACAATTTTTCATGGTACAAATAAGTTTACTACCTCTCTGTTTTGCACTCATTTTATGAACTTAACATGACGGAAATACTCTAGCTTGATATATGACAGATACAACTGACACTGACATATTATATTTTCATTTATATGGTTACTAAGATAGCCTATCAGCGAACACTAAGCGGCCATCTTCGCGGCTGCGCACCACTGAAATATTGGGATCATGAAATATTTGAATTGTCGCTACTGTGTGAATTCTTATACTGTGATAATATGAAGAAACTACTACTGACTTTTCCAGGTCCAATGGTCAAGCTGCAACATTTTCAGTACCCAAGACCACGCTGCCGCCGCCATCGCCAAGACCGGCGTCCCCGTCTACGCTTGGAAGGGCGAGACCGACGAGGAGTATCTCTGGTGCATCGAACAAACCCTTGTCTTCCGTGATGGCCAGCCTCTGAACTTGATCCTGGACGATGGAGGCGACCTCACCAATCTTGTACACGAGAAGCACGCAGAGATGATGAAGGGCATCAAGGGCCTCAGCGAAGAGACCACTACCGGAGTACACAACTTGTACAAGATGATGAAGCAGGGGAAACTGGCGGTGCCTGCGATTAATGTTAATGATTCGGTCACCAAGAGCAAGTTTGATAATTTGTATGGGTGCCGCGAATCGCTACTTGACGGTATGTAATAGAAAAGATATTTAATAATTAATTACGATTCACACCTACAAAATTAAAGTGTTAGTTTTAAGTAGTGATTGAGAAGCATACAAACTCCAAAATTTCCACTTACAATCAATTAGATAGAAGCATCTATTTCTTTCCTTCGGTCTTTAAACATTAAATAAATACATGATAAGCAAACTTTAAAAATAAGTTTTATGCATAATTGTATATTTTATATTACAAATATTACTTATTTGTCACTGTATAATGAAATTATTGAAATTGTTTCTAATCACTTCAACAATATTTAATTAGATGTTACTTCTACTAAATATAATTCATATTTTGAAACGACAGTTTTACGACGCTAATTTTACGTGGTAATTGTAATTGATAATAGAGTCGCTATAAACCTTTAATAATATTTTTGCAATACCTGTACTGTAAGTTACCCATTAATATCAAAATTTAAACACAGTAAGTGTAACTTTTATTGCACAATTGATTTTCATGGTTACATCATTTACTTACCGTCCACGGTGGATGGTAAGTGAAACTTACCGTTCATGGTGGACGGTAAGTAAATATATATCATTCAAATTTTATTTCTAACCTCAATCTGTCAGCTGTTAATTTTGATACCTATTTTTCCTTTTCTTATATTTACGCAGGTATTGCAAAAAATAACTTACTAACCTCGAACTGTAAGTGATTTATTAGGTCTCGAATGTTTAGGAAATCTCGACCCTGCGGGTCTCGACATCCCAAACTACATTCTCGACCTAAAAACTATCATTTACAGTTCACGGTACGTAATATACTATTAACTTATTAAATGTAAACAAACATTTTACACAAACATCAAAATTTAACAATTCAACTCTTGTTAAGGTGCTGGTTTAAATTTTTATCGCAAAGTATAAATATTAGGAAATGTTTTAATTTGGTTACAAATACAATATTACAATAGTATATTAAGAGCTACGATTTTTACAGTGAGCAAAAATTAGTATTTTTTCTACCATTGGTCCTCAAAGTACGGGATACAACTTTCTTATTTTAGGAATCTATTATTTTTATTCCCTTATTCGATTCAGTATTTTATCTGAATACAACGATATACAGGTGTTTTCTTTAAAACAACCATTGCTTTTTTGGGCGAACTATGATATGTAGTTGGTATAACAATTATTTTGAGAAAATATCAGAAATAATTTTACTCACATCATATTTATATAGTTGAAATCAGAAAAAAAAATTTTATCTAATGGACTAAACATTTATACAGGCTGTTGACCGCGACCCCGGAACATACGACTTTAACGTGTAAAATCATACTTTCGTAATTTCCTACTTAACAAATTATATTAGATAAAAAAGGTTCAAATAAAGTTGAAAGATCATAAAATTCTACATTAGAATCAATAAACAGAATTAAATTTACATGCCTTATAACACCAAGAATTAAATATGAAAATATTAAAAATTAGCCCAAAAATCGGGTTAACTTTGGAAATGAAACAAAATTGTAAACAATTGGAAATGAAAATTGCATTTATTATTATGATAAAATGCATAATTGACTATAAAAATTATTATTGTAAAATTATAATTGTGTTTCATTTACAAGGCTAATTGAGCAAATTTTTATATTTAATTTCTGGCGTTTAGGTCATGTAAATTTAATTCCGTTTATTGATTCTGATGCTGAATTTTATGATATCTCAACATTATTTGAACCTTTTTTGTCTAATATAATTTGTTAAGCAGGAAATTACGAAAAACGAAAGTATGATTTTACATGTTAAAGTCGTATGTTCCGGGGTCGCGATCAACATCCTGTATAGGTTGCTATTTAAAAATATATAATTTTATTCTATCGTTTGAGAACCACTGGTTTAATTTTCTATTTGTTATTTTTATTAAATAGGGCCATTTTTCCTGGTTATTTGTGTATATAACATTTTTCTCTGCGCTGGTTGTTTTAAGGGAATCATCCTTTATACTTAATTTTAATATAACGAAATAACTCAGAAACATGAAAGTGAAAATTATATGTATTTTATTTGTATTTGGCTGAAATAAGAGTGCTTTGGATAAACGATTAAAAAATAAACAAATCAAACATAAAATTATCCATTTTGTTAATAAAATTGACAGTAAACGCACGTAACAAATAACAACAAAGAATGAAACAGTATTATTCAGAATAAGAGGTTCAATCTTATTTTATTCAAAGCACTCTAATTTCAGTCAAATATAAATTAAATACATATAAATTTAACTTGCATTTATTTGTTATTTTAATATTATAGAATTTGATACGTTTATACATCGGCATATCGTTGTATTCAGAAAAACTTACCGAATCGAATAAGTGAATAAAAATAATAAGTAGTCGTTGTAACAAACGTAGCGAAATAATCTTGTAAAATAGAAATTGCTTGCTAATTTAACCAACCTCGTTCTCGAACTATCAATGGTAGCACACTTAAATTGTACATCCCACATTTCATTTAGGATATAATTTTTAAATGATTCTCGCAGGTATCAAACGCGCCACTGACGTGATGTTGGCGGGTAAGGTGTGTGTGGTGGCTGGATACGGAGACGTGGGCAAGGGTTGTGCCCAGTCCCTGCGCGCCTTCGGCGGACGTGTCCTCGTCACGGAAATTGACCCCATCAATGCGCTCCAAGCTGCCATGGAGGGCTACGAGGTCACCACCATGGACGAGGCCTGCAAGGAGGCACAGGTACTGTAGAAAATATCAAATCGATATGCCATATTTATCTATCATTTTCTTCTGGGATATAAAGACTTATACACAAAAAAAAAAACGAAATATTTTTGCTTTAGTCTCATTTGATGGCGTTTTATTTAGTTAGACTAGGGATCGTAAGATCCTCAGTTCGAATCCCACAGCTGACAGTTGCCAATTTAAATTTACCCCTGTGGTTCCCTCTCCACTAACATCTTTGGGGGCTATGAGTTGACGGCTGGTAACCGCACTTTATATGTAAAAATATATCACTTACCGAGATCTGCGTAAGCAGAGTGCCACACCCATAATGGGTAAAAGGCGTGATGATATATTTATTTTTATTTAGTTTGTGTCTACTGATATTTATATTTTGAAGTAATCGTAAAATCCTTTGTGTATGAAGTACGACGTGTTATGCAAATTTTACAATTATGTTTTCAGTTTTTTACGTAAAGTTGATAATTACTAAGAACAAGCAAATAAACACTATCGCGCGTTTCCTACGGCAACGTGTGATAATAGCTACTTGTATATTTAGAGCTTGAAGTTCTGTTTTGTTGCCCGAACACGAATATTGAAGAAGTGTAGGCTTTGGTCTCATGAGAAATATAATTTATGGTCATACCTTTGTACTTAGGAGATTAACATGAAAAAACAGTTTTTCCGTGCGCATTGCTCCCCAAATTATTTTAGGTAAAAATTCTTCAAATACGTGTTGTAGAGCATAAAATTCTACATCTAAATCAATAAACAGAATTACTTTTTCATGCTTTGTAACGACAGAAATTAAATATGAAAACATAGAAAATTACGTTGAAAATATCAAATAGCCATGGAATTGAAACAAAAATAAATAAAAGCTTGACATTTGACAAATGAATGATTAATTTGACGGGTAAAATATCAAATAGACAGAAAAACGACAAGCATTTATTTTTGTTTCAATTCCATGGCTATTTGATATTTTCAAAATAATTTTCCATGTTTTCATATTTAATTTTTGTCGTTACAAAGCAAGTAAAAGTAATTCTGTTTATCGATTTAGATGCAGAATTTTATGCTCTACAACATGTATTTGAAGCATTTTTACCAAAAATAATTTGGTGAGCAATGCGCACGGAAAAACTGTTTTTCATGTTAATCGCCTATGTACATAGGTATGATGTTCCACCCAGTATAATTTTTTCCTTTGTCCATTATACTAACACATATTATGTGTAAAATAAAAATACAATTGTTCTGAAGTATTTTGATGATTTGGACATACAAATCTCTTATTTACTAGTAACTGAAGTCTGACAAAGCTTAAACTTAGATCGTTGAACTCTATGGTCTAAGGATCCAAGAAAAAACATAAATCTAATGCATGTTACTGAAGTAATAATATCAATTGATTTTTCATATTCAAATAACTTTTATTAGTAACAGTTGTGTAATGTGATACAGATTTTATAAAATACGCAAACACATCGAAATACGAGCAGGTATTGTTTATAAAATATTCCTGCCTCGTTTCATTCTACTAATTTAGTCAATTGTAGTCGTCTTCCTTCGTTTCGCTGACCTGTTAACAAACACATTTTGATTATTAGACAATTTGGAAAATAATCATCGAAATACGTTATGTGAAACCCATCTCTTACCTCGTAATTCTTGATATGCCAGTATTTATAGCAATTTCAATATTTTCATCATGATTTTTTAATATTTCGTAGTAAATCCCGGTTTCAGAAGAAGAATGAATTTTCATTAAAACAAATCCATTTGATTTTGGAATACAGGCATGTTCATTTTATATCCCTGTTAAATGGTAAAGCCAGCGCAACGGAATCTTTTATCTAACATTAGAATCGGCAACAATTTCTTCTTTTACAGGGATACGAAATTCATTCATTTTCTTTTTCATTTCATTTTTACGAATTTTCTCAGATATAACCTGTTCTAGTTTATGGATCAATAATGTTTACAGTAAAAAATTCCAAGTTATCAATAGGCATAGCTTTTGAGTTGCCATATTTAAATTATATATTTTTATTTGCTTTTTCATCATAATTGCAGATTATTTTCTCTAAATTTGAGGAATTATTCTGTAGTAAATAAATCGAAATGGATTTTTCCAACTGTCGAGTTAAATGTCACTGATTAGAACAAAGTTGTTCGTTAAATAAAATAAATATATCATCACGCCTTTTACCCATTATGGGTGTGGCACTCTGCTTACGCAGATCTCGGTAAGTGATATATTTTTTCATATGAAGTGCGGTTACCAGCCGTCAAGCCATAGCTCCTAAAGATGTTAGTGGAGGAGGAACCACAGGGGTAAATTTAAATTGGCAACTGTCAGCTGTGGGATTCGAACTGAGGATCTTACGATCCACAGTCCGACACGTTACCACGGAGCTATTTACCCCTTTGTTCGTTGTGTGTAAAAAAGAAAATATTTATGATAAAAGTATGAATTTCTTTCTAGGTATTCGTAACAACAACCGGCTGCAAAGACATCGTCGTCGGCCGCCACTTCGAGCAAATGCGCGACGATAGCATCGTCTGCAACATCGGCCACTTCGACTGTGAGATCGACGTAGCTTGGCTTGAGAAAAACTCCAAAGCCAAGGTCAACATCAAGCCCCAGGTGGACCGCTACGAGCTCGCTAACGGTCACCACATCATCGTTCTGGCTGAGGGTCGTCTCGTCAACTTGGGCTGTGCGATGGGTCACCCCTCCTTCGTCATGTCCAACTCCTTCAGCAACCAAGTCCTTGCACAGATCGAGCTGTGGACGAGGCATGACGCCTATCCCGTCGGCGTGCACGTCCTGCCCAAGCACCTCGATGAAGAGGTCGCTAGGCTGCATCTGGATCATTTGGGGGTTAAGTTAACTAAGCTCACACCCACGCAGTCTGAGTATCTCGGAGTTCCAGTGGAGGGACCCTTCAAGCCTGATCATTATAGATATTAAGATGTGCCATGATCTACTGTGTGACTGTACTTATTGTTTAATAAATTGTGTTTGTTCTTGGTATTTGTTGTACAATGAAAATGAAATATTAATTCAATAAAATATAATTTTTAAAGGATGTGATATTTATGTAAAAGTTTTGTAGGATCCAAATAGTTTATTTAATTTTTTTTAGTAGGCTTAAGGAATCCAAAAGGTTTTTATTGGACGTTTCGGGAGAGTTCCTCCCATCTTCAGCGTTGAGCATACATGTCAAGGTTACTTTGACTGTTCTACCATAAAAAAATTGACAATAAATTTTACGAATTATTGGGCGCGTTCGGCGGGCCACAGCCGATGTGCAGCCGATTTAAAAGCGCTGTGTGACGTCACCCAGCTGCTAGGTAACAGCCGCTGCGAATTCGCTGAACGCAATTCCCGCGTATTATTTTCAAACGTCAAGAGTTTAAGTAAATTGCCAAAAAAGTTTATTTACATAGTGTAAACAATTTATTGCAATAATTAAATCAGTGTAATAATGCATTTAGATGATATTATTAATAATTTTATAAAGCTGTATAGAGTTACAGAAAATATTGTAAAAATAATGACAATTCTAGACAAGGATAGATATACGCTGTGTAAAGAAATCGTACTTGGTTTACGCTGCGAACGCTGTGGCAGCCGCTGTCAAAAAGCGCTGCAGACAGCGGTCCGCTGGACGAGTGACATTTGACAGCGCTGCAGCCGCTGCGACCGCTGTGAGCCCGCCGAACACACCCAATAATACAGATTATACAATTTGAAAGACAAATAAAATATAGTGTAACGTTTTTATTCGTTACTCGAGTTCGGTGATGTTGAAAGAATATACACAAAAGTTTATTTATAACTAACAATAGTTATTTACTTTAAAAGTGGGCAAAGTAAAGAATTACCCACGAGAGAAATTTTAGCACGCGAAGCCGAAGGCTGAGTGTGATAATTTTATCGAGTAGGTAATTCCACTTTGCTCACGTGTGAAGTATAACGTTTTGTCCAACACCCCTAATAAATGAAAAAATTATTAAAGAAATATTATTTGACAGTAACATATGCTTTAAATTTTTAAATTAAAATGTCAATCGAAGTAGTTACCAAGGTGTTGTTATAAATAAAAAAATACTCACTAGTAGGTGTTGGATTAAAATGATTTACTTAATTCCACTTAATTTTTTAACACTAATAACTACAATTATTTTCACCCGTATTATTTATTTCTGCTGATTATTTGCAATCACTGACGGTTATAATAGACTCACTGTTTATTACACTACACACTCACGCTTTAAAGACACAGCCTCACGGTCTATATAAAACTCACAGTTTATCATAGCCTAATACAGATTGATTGACTGCCGTTAGCCCGACAGCCCCTTTTATACTTCCACAGATCATAAATATATACTATATATTTATGATCTGTGTATACTCCTATGGCCTTGTGTGGCGGGTTCTCGAACGTTCTACGCTTCTATCGAAGCTACAAGAAACAATACCGCGTGCTGATCGAGCGTATAATAATTACTTTCTTCATTCTCAGTTATTTATAACATTTGGCAAATCATATTATTTTAAGTTTATTTAAGGGACGATTATTTTTTATTTGTAAATCGATCTTTCGTAACATCTATTTTAATTAACGAACAATCGATTGAGGGCGTTTATTTTACGTTGTCTATTGTAGAATTTTTTGCAATCGACACTAGCGACCTTGTTAGTCACAATTTCCAGTAAGGCATTTCGGTTTGTCAACCTATATAAAATCCTTCATATTGATTGAAATATTATTTCGAAACTGAAAATGGCTGTGTATTTTGTGACAAATTAAGATTAGTTTAACTCAAAAATAGTGCTTTGTTAAATTTTGATACAAGCGATACAAGGTTATTTTCACTTTGTCAGGATATATATAAATCAAGGAAGCCAGTTGTTTGCCGATAAAAGTCACTGGAAATCTATGACACTAGTTATTTAGGTAAAAAAACGCAGCAGAGAGCAGATAATAATATAACTAAATCATCAACTTCAGTGCTATGTCCAGGTGTGTTGTCAAAATCTGACTTTCTGACAATTATTTTAATAAAAATACCTAATTCATGAATTTCCTTTTTAGTATTAATTATTTCACATTCCTATTTGTATCAATTTTTAATAGTGACAGAACAGAAAATAAAAATGAAGACAGAAAATCAACTTGATGATTTAGTTCAATCTGTAGCACTGTATAAACATTTAAAAGTAATTTTTCATGGATATGTTCTGCCGTTTATTATACTATATTTCGGATGGATGTACTTTTGGTTGACATGCTACGATTTTCAAGAATTTTACGAAGCTGGAGCAATTGGATTTACTATAATCGGCTGTCTACAAATCTTTTGCTGCTTGTGCTGTCACTGGTCTGTTCATTTTCAGTGTTTCATGACATGTAGAGCTGTAAGTAGCAATTAAATTCGATTTTACTTACAATATTTAGTTTTAAGTAAAGTTTTGTCACAAAATAGAGGTTATGTAGTTGTAGCATTGTACATGACAGTTGTAATTTTCTCGTGTAGCAGCCTTCTTTCGTTAATGCGACAAATTTCGTTATTATATTTATCTACGATAGTGTGTAAAATTGATGTTTAACTGTTAGTTTCAAGTTTGTAAAACGGTTGTTTAGTAACACGATCCCATAAGTCACGGGCAGTCACGGGTTGCCAAGCAACGAGTGATTAAAATTTTTAAAGCACGCCAAATTTGCAAAAATTTTGTTATCATGGCAAACTTCTCATTTAATATTGTGATCCTACTTCATAAATAAAAATATTTTTTTGTATTTTTTGTGGTTTTTCATTATATCGTAGATAAAATATTGTACGATACACATACGTAAAGCGTCTTTAGTCACTCAGGGGTCTTAAAACACTCGCTACGCTCGTGTTTTAATTGACCCATTCGTGACTAAAGACTAGCTTTACGTACTTGTATCGTAAATAACTATTTTCGTAAATATTTATACTTCAAATAAATATAAAACCGTTAAACATTGAATTTCCAGTTAGATAAATTAAAATTTTAGCTAAAACGCAGCTATTCAATGTACATTTCTACTATATTTTGGCAATCAAAATGTTATTGCAATCATTCATCCATTATCCTAAATAATATATAATTGTTAATTGATTTAAGAGGAAATATTTTTTTGGAAAAAATTCTTAGTCAAACTTTACGAATTGGTTTTTCAAAATTTGACTATTTCACAACATTGCACACAAATTTTGAGAAAAAATTTGAAAAATATTGCGTCTTCGACAGATATTTACTCCAGACCGTTTATGGTTTTATAAAAAACTGATTTAT
The DNA here is from genome assembly GCA_963942605.1 of Poecilus cupreus. Lineage (NCBI taxonomy): Eukaryota > Metazoa > Arthropoda > Insecta > Coleoptera > Carabidae > Poecilus > Poecilus cupreus. The sequence continues at coordinate 4,564,056 of OZ012733.1, read as the reverse complement.
GATTATAAAAACTATAACTTTTTGCTTACAAAATATGTTTAACATAGAAGTTTCACTACTATAATATTGAGAAATAGGTACAGATTCATCACTAAGTTAAACCAAAAGACGCCAAAAGAGTAAGATATATTACAATATATTAGGCTTGTTCCAAGTGGTTATTTCTGACAAGTTTGTGACAATTTCACTGCGTCTACGAAAAATGTAAACAAATAGACTGGTACCACGAGCTCTGTTTTTGGGTGTTTTAAGCTCTGTTTTAGTGCTGTACAATGTTCTAAAATTATTTTATAAAAAAATACTTCAAATAAAAGTGGTAGATAATACATTTCTCTGTAACTTCTATTTGAATCATTTTTTTATAAAACAATTTTAGAATATTGTACAGAGCTAAAACCGAGCTTAAAACACCCAAAAACAGAGCTCGTGGTACCAGCCAATAAGTTTAAAACATAAACTGGAACGGCGAATGGAATGAAGCGCATGTGCATGCTCATTTTTTGTTTTGACCATTTGACAGCTAATCTTAAATATAAATATAAACAAAGAAATTCATACATTTTTCGCTACAAAAAAGAAATTAAGCTTATGTTTCAAAGTTTACTTGTTTACATTTTTCGCAGGTGCATTGAAATTGTCACAAACTTGTCAGAAATGACCACTTGGAAGAAACCTATTATTATATTTTAAGAATATTAGCCTAATTAAAGCTTAGATGAACTAAAATTACCCTATTTTCAGGAACCCGATCCTATAAAAGCAACAGTAGCTCTTGTAGTCCCAACATCAAACAACGGCTCGTCAGAACTAGTCAGACTGCACCACAGTTCTACCAACATCTTGAACAACAGTTCCGAAAAACCCCTAGAACAACAAACAATATGGTTCAACTTTCAGAAGACAAAGTACCTATGGGACTGGAATCGGAAAACATTTGGTGGACTTCAATATCCGGTTGTGGGCACATTTGGAGAATATTTGGCGAAGAAAGGTTACCAAGAAGAAGCAGATGCCGCAGCAGCGGAAGAAATGTATGGAAAAAATGACATGGAGATGGTTGTGCCAGAGTTTGGGGAGCTGTTTAGAGAGAGGGCCACAGCGCCTTTCTTTGTCTTTCAAGTAAGTGTTTTGATTTTTTATCTGTTTTTGGTAAAACTGTAACCTAGTAAATTTGCATTCTGAAAATGCTGTTGAATAAATTCGTGTTTATTCAACCTCAAAACTGAAATAAATCTGAGTTTCTTGCTTTTTAAAATTGTTTTTCTTTAACTATGACCGGCTAAAGAAACTAGGACCTGCAGCTTACTTCTCTTGTGGCCGTAAACTACGGTTTAGCCCTGTTTTTACGAACAAAACATACTCGTTATCTTCATGTATAGTCTTTAAATTGTAATAGAAACAGTGTTAATTTTTTTTACAAAGGTTACACTGAAAATCATACAAATCTACTCTTAAAAGTTAAAGATTTTCAAAACTGGTTTTATTTCATACTGGTTACTTATGTTAGGACTATTTATCGTACGAAAAGTGAAACTTTAAAGTCATTGGATTTTAAAGTAAAATTTGACTTTTAATTTGTTCATTATTTATAAACAAATACTTGTTCCTTAGAAATTGTTATTTAGCCTATTTTACATCAACTCAAATTTCTACGAATTTTTGATAATTTCTGTTAATAAATATTATAATTGAACAACTTTAGTAACCAGTATGAAATAAAATTTTGTATGTACCTCGAACGAAAAGTGCCTTTAAGGTTCTCAAAGTGAACAACTTGGTAGTACCTTAAAGTTTCACTTTTCGTTCTAGATACATAAATAACTATTATCATAGACCTAAATCATTATAGTAACATAGGTCTGTGCTATTATCCAACATCTCTCAATAAATGCTGCATAACTAAGGCGATTTTAAACAAGGGAAGTAACAGATTACCCACTAGTGGGTATAATTTTGCGAATAGTTACTAGTGAGTAATTTTTATTTATAACAATAATAATAATACAACACCTTAGTAACTACTTCGATTGGCATTTTAATTTAGAAAATTTAAAGAATATGTCATTGTCAAATAATATTTCTTTAATAAATTTTGCATTTATTAAGAGATGTTGGATAAAATTCGATAAAATTAGCACTTTCAGCCTTCGGCTTCGTGTGCTAAAATTTCTCTCATGGGTAATTCCTTACTTTGCCCACAGTAAATAACTATTGTAGTTGGTTGGTTGATTTAGATAAAATTTAAAACAATTTGCTATTTGTGACAAAGAAGATTCGTTTTTTGACAGCTATATTCCATTAAACATGAAGTTTTGATGCGATTGTCTCACCATTAGCTAGTTGCTACGATAAATAATTATTTACTTTACAAATGGGCAAAGTAAGGAATTACCCACAAGAGAAATTTTAGCACACGAAGCCGAAGGCTGAGTGTAATAATTTTATTGAGTGGGTAATTCCACTTTGCCCACGTGTGAAGTATAACGTTTTATCCAACATCTCTTAATAAATGCAAAATATATTAAAGAAATATTATGACAGTGACATATGCTTCAAATTTTCTAAATTAAAATGTCAATCGAAGTAGTTACCAAGGTGTTGTGTGTTATTATTATTGTTATAAATAAAAAAAATACTCACTAGTGACGTAGTGACTCTTCTCAAAATTATACCCACTAGTGGGCAATCTGTTACTTTGCTTGTTTAAAATCGCCATAGTTATAGAGCATTTATTGAGAGGTGTTGGATAAGTTAATTTTTCTGTTCTGTAACGTTTGTGCATTTAATCTGATATTTCTTTGTATAACAATGGTTTTCATAACTTTTCCCTTACTGCATAGAAATTCTAAATAACTTCAACTCGCCAAGTTACATCGTTCGGACTATAGCATTCCGGTAGTAGTTTGTTAGTTGTGAAAATAAAATTGAAATAAAAATGTTGAAAAACGGAGTATGCTTAAATATTAAATACCAAATCAAAAGTTTGACAAGTTTGACACAAGGAAATAATACCATATTTTCATGACTACAAATTAAACTTAGAGTACAAGAGGAATATATGTTCGCGAAAAGATGCATTTATTTGTTTGGCTTATATCTGTTCAATACCGAAAGCGGAAAAACGCAATTCATTGTTCTGTGAAGTTTTCAAGAATTAATCGTGTTAGGTTTCAAGCCCTGTATAAATACATACATACATAACATCACGCTATGTCCCACTTAGTGGGGTAGCACGAACCCAGAAACACAGTCAACCAACAATCAATCTCCTCCAAACATTCCTATCCTGACACATCACTTTCGCCTCGTCCACAATCATACTGCGATTCATACATGCTCGTTTATTCTTCTCACTCGGAATCATTCGATCACGCAACAAACCATCAATCATACCCAACCAGTTATTCCTCGGACGCCCACACAATCGTTCACCTTCAATCTCACCCACATATATTATTTTCACCAACCGTTCATTCGACATTCGCTCAACATGTCCAAACCACCTCAACTGACTCACTCCCACTTTCTTAACAACTGTATAAATACTTAATAATATTCATTGCAGGTATTTTGCGTCGCGCTCTGGTGTTTAGACAAATACTGGTATTACTCATTATTCACCCTCGTGATGCTAGTTCTATTCGAATGCACCCTCGTCCAGCAACAACTCCGTAACATGGCCGAAATCCGCAAGATGGGTAACCGTCCTTACACGGTCCTAGTTTACCGAGGACGACGGTGGCGCCCCGTGCCATCCAATCGCCTCCTACCTGGCGACATCGTGTCCATCGGTCGTGCCGGCCAGCAGGATAACTTAGTGCCGTGTGACATGATGCTACTGCGAGGACCCTGCATTGTAGATGAGAGTATGTTGACGGGAGAGTCGGTGCCGCAGATGAAGGAGCCAGTGGAGTGTAGAGAAGAAGGGGATGTGTTTGAGATGGATACGGATGGGAGGCTGCATGTGTTGTTTGGGGGGACGAGGGTTGTGCAACATACGCCGCCAGGTGAGAATTTGTTTTTATTAGAATTTTAATTCCTTTTTTTTTCTCCGTTTGGATGTTGAAACATCTCAGTATAAAGTTAAGATTTTATTCATTCCTTCTATTCTGTCTTATTCTTTTTTTATTCCTTTTTACTTTCTTATACAAAGTATAAGGAAGTATTGGAATCACGAAAAAAATCGTTCACGAGATTTTTGCGGAAATACATATTATGACGTCCGCCGAATCCGTTAAGACCAATTTCTCAATGATATCTGTGTGTGACGATGGAAAGATGGATGTCCGTGTGCGCAATATCTCATGAACGAGGCAAGATATGTAAACGAAACTTGGAATATATAAGTTTCATGAAAATATGAAGAGTTGAGTTAATTTTGAATTAACACACAAAACAATAAATTCCAATTATTTCAAAAATTCAAATCAAACGAAAGATGTTAGCAAAAATATTTGGAATATAAAATGTTATTTGCACTTTTCTTGTACAAGCTTAAAATTTTGAGAAAAACTAAATTATATATTCAAGAATATATTTCTATAATCGTAGTTACAATGTGAAGTGTCAAAAATATGTGTCGTGTGAAATATTATAAAAGTAATATTTGTATTAATTTGTTAGAAAGTTTTGAAGACTAGATATTAATTAATTTCTGTTTTAAAATAAATTCATAGTTTCAATGAGAACAAAAAATTAAACAGGTTTAGCATCTACATATCAAATAATTATTGTCATACGTAAGAAATAAGTCTTACGTGTTCAATTAGTTTTATTTGTATAAGAAATTAGTGTGGTGCCCACACCAGATTTTTTCGGATTCTATAATTTTTCTCATTAGGTTGTTTTGTCCATCCTCATTATGTGTTTGTACTATCTCAGTTTATTGATTTTGATCTATATTTTTAACTATATAAATTAATCGTTTATTTGTTTTATTCTTAACTGCCAAATGATTGAATTACAACCTTACTATTTTGCATGATATTTTACTTTGTCCGCCGCCGGAGTAAATGTGTTGCCAAGGAGACACTTTTACGCCGGCGGCGACAATATTGAACTTCTGCTTGTTGAATACAAATACACAACAACGTACTTTTATGACGTTTGAAGAAAAAGGTTATTAATTGATAGACAACGGTTGAATTATGGGTATATTATTTGATAGTTGTGGATCCACATATTTAAAAAATAATATCGTTAAATAGGTACTTTAAAATCTAATACAATTTATATTTAGAACTGAAAATTCGATGAATACTCTGAATAATTTAGAAATAAATACTGAATCAATTGACATGCCTACGGAAAAGAGATATTTTGATGTGGAATATATTTTTAAACAATTACAATCATTTTTGGTATTCGTAAGTCGTTCCGTTTGGATGTAATTTTAGCAACATGATATTCAAAAAAGAATGTGGAAGAACCATTATAATAATCTTTCATATGCAATATGTGAGATATTACAGAGGAATTACATTCTGAACCCTGAAAAATACGGTTAATAATAATTTATAATTTGATTAATGTACTGTTAACCTTCAACGGACGGACCAAATCTAAAATCATTAAACCGGAGAACAGCAATAAAAAAACATTTATTCCATTATTAATTTATTTGGTAATGACAATTTTTTATTGAAACTATTATGTTTGCTTTAATAATTTTCTTATAAAAATGTAGTAAAAATTAATTACCCTTTGTCGCAGGTAAAGGCGCCGTGGCAGGCAGCGGAGCCCCAGCTCGCTCCACCGACAACGGCTGCATTGCGGTCGTACTCCGCACCGGATTCAGCACCTCCCAGGGGAAGCTCCTCCGAACCATCCTCTTCGGTGTGAAGCGCGTCACAGCCAATAATCGTGAGACGTTCGCATTCATCTTGTTCCTGTTGGTGTTCGCGGTGGCTGCAGCCGGGTATGTGTGGCGCAAGGGAGTCGAGGATCCCACCAGGTCCAGGTATCGCCTCATGCTGGAGTGTGCGCTCATACTCACGAGTGTGGTGCCCCCAGAGCTGCCGATTGAGTTGAGCTTAGCAGTGAATACGTCGTTGTTGGCCTTGGCGAAACTAGGGGTGTATTGCACTGAACCGTTTAGGATACCCTTCGCTGGAAAGGTGAGACAGACGTTTTACATTTTATAAAACAGATATTTTTGACAGTAATTTTAAATTTAAATGGCTGGTACCATGAGCTCCTCTGTTTTTGGGTGTTTTAACAGCAGTGTTTGGTTTTAGCTCTGTACAATGTTCTGAAATGAGTTTATAAAAAGTACTTCAAATAAAAGTGATAGATAATACATTTCTCTAACTTCTAATAATTTTAGAATATTATACAGCGCTAAAACCGAGCCTAAAACACTGCTCTTGAAATACCGAAAAATAGAGCTCGTGGTACCTGCCATTCTGTTTAGTGAATACTTTAAATATAAATTGTTTTAATCCAGAATAAAAATTGAATTTAACAATGTAAGAAGTTGATTAATTAGAATACGAATTATTGTTTTACTGTCAAGGCGATTTCAAAAGATGAAAGTTTCACAATGGGGTCATACACTTAAAAAAAAAATGGTGTTTTTTTTACAAATTATAAAAATTTAGATCATTTCAGTCACATTTTATTCAATATTTCTTATAATTTTGTAACTTTTCATTAATAATTTGCTTTATGAAGTTTCGCGGTTGCAAAATCGTGACGTCATCTCGTAATAGAATATACAGCATAGCAAGGCAAAAGAGGTGTTGATAACAAATAATAATTTGCTTTTCAGGGTTGTAATAATTACTTATTATTATTAAAATGAACACTCCGATAAATTAAATTAGGTATTCGTTAATTATAAGGTTTTAGACAAAGAGTTTAGGACGTGTTAAAATAAAATGCTTTGATGTACTATACTTTGTCGCTTGTCGGTAATGTCGGTAGTCTCATTATCACACCTGTCATCTCAAGTCATATGTTGCAGTTAACAACGATTTTTAAATTTAACTTATGTTTATAATTTTTGTTATATTATTTAGCCCAGGTAATGTGAATAAACTATATTTGTAAAAACCTCTCAGTAATTACAATGACAGATAACAGTCAATTTGACAGTAGGTGTAGTTCCTCGCTCTCCGCAAGAGCGTGTTTCATAGAATTACAAGATGACGTCAAGAAGCGAAAAATTTGAAATGGGATGCCAATTTCAAAAAAATCGTTTCTTAATAACTAAATGCCTTTTAATATTAAAATTAGTATCTATATTTATAATTTTACTCAAACTTACAGAAAAAAAATTATACGAAAAAAGGTGTATGACCCCATTCTTATAGTATATTATCAAGAACGGTACCGATGGAAGACAATATTTGGAGACTGAGCGAAAGAATATATCAATATTTACTACTAACTGCAAGATATTTCATGGATTGAAAAAAAAAAGTTATTGTTGCGAAATTTTGATTTTCTTGAAAATTGTAAAGATTGAATTCGAACTTAAAATGTTAAGATCATCGTTAACTTGATTGTAAATAAGCGGGCAATTGTAACTGAAAGAATGTTACAAAATAGCAGTGTTCATTTCTTAATTTTTTATTGTGACGTTTATTGCGGAATGATATTTTATTAGCTAGGTAAAATAAGAATTATTGTCAAATGATGTAGTTTATGATTTTTCATGTTCATCTATCCTACTTACTTAATGCTTTGATATCATCATTCACGTTATTCTATTACGGATTATCGGCCATCTTGTCTCTTGTGTTTTACCTAATAACAACAAGCATCCTTATACTACAATATAAGCTTGTTAGTGATTAATGTTCTCGTCTTAGGTGGACGTATGCTGTTTCGACAAAACCGGCACCCTAACCTCCGACCATTTGGTCGTGGAAGGCGTTGCTCTGATCACGACCCCCACGTCACCAGATAAACCTACAGTGGTTACACCGTCTACAGAGCTACCTCCAGACACGATACAGGTGCTCGCTACTTGTCACTCCCTGGTGCAGTTGGACGACGGCCTGGTGGGCGACCCCTTGGAGAAGGCCACGCTGGCGGCAGTGGACTGGACGCTGACTAGAGGAGATGCGGTCATACCCCGCAAAGGGAAGATGCCTGCTATGAAGATTTTCCATCGGTGAGTGTTGGAAAGAAAGATTGTTCTGTAATAGTTATTTACATTATTAAGTCCAGTAAATGAGTATTTACGGTATTAATAAAAAATTCTCGGATGAGGATACGAAGGAATCGAATCAGAAATTTCGAAATAAGTACCGTGAAAATCTTTAAAGGGGGATTATAATAAAGTAAAGTAAGAAGTAACGCAGATGGTGACGCAAAGCAAGAAACTTTTGTATGATTTATAAAAAACGTTGGCGTCGATATCGACGACGAAAACAAACTGTGTTTTTTGTAAAAATGTTTTTACAAATGAAGACGAAATTCCCTATTTGAACCTTCTCGGAATTTATGAATTTACAAGTGTTCGCATAGCCGGTAATTAACACCTGCATTTAATACATACAATTTTTATTGTCTTTATATTTTTATATATTATTTGTTTCATATATAGATAGTTTTCTCATTTTGAAAACATTTACTTCTGTTGAAGTATAAAAGCGGTATATGGCTCTGGATGTATTAAGTTACCTCTCAGTTCCATTTATCAACCAAATCTTAGATCTCGCCGATCCAGTCAGTCGGTGCCACTGCCGCACAGCAGTTGGCTGGTTACACTACGCTGATGAGTTCCAATAAGAACGAAACGCGTCCGTAGTTACTGTTTGATTGGATTGGTCGGTCTCTGTGACTTAGCAACGTAGCCATACAAAAAGATAATAAATTGATCAGATATAAATTATAGTATATTATGATACACGTGTATAAGTAAACTTTTAAAGCACGTACGACGAGTTTAAGAGCACGACGCGAAAAGAAGTGCTTTTAACGTCGCTAGTGCTTTAAAAGCACTTATACACGTGTGCCATACGCTATTTTTTATTATACCTGCATCATACTCTGGAAAAAACTGGAAAGCAACATTTTGATTTTGATTCATTTCATAATTTAGCGCGTGTGACGTTTGACGTATATCGTTTACATGGAGACTGGGGAGCATTTGTTGTTTACGTTTACAGTTTTGACATATATTATTAGTAATTATTTGTGTTGTTGCTTAGCAACCTTTAAAGCACGGCGTGTTTTAATCTTGCGTTTGCGAACGCTGTAGCGTGTTTTAAACATGGATAATGATGCAGGTATAATAAAAAATATTCTAAACCCCTTTCTACCATTACGAATACTTGGAAACTAAAACACAAACATATCGGTAATATAGCGTTCTACAGTGTAGTTTGATATAGTGCGTTCATTGCGTTCTGATTGGTCAGAGGTAGAAAAGAAACGCAATATGCTGAAAGTTGAGTTTTGTTATAAAGCAGTATATGCAATCCCGTATATTTATCTTTTGCGTGACTTTACTTCAATCGCGTTACTTTATTATAAATCCCACTTTAACGTACGTATGACGTACAACAGTTTAAATAACTGTGTCGCACTTTTGGATGGAGGTTTGCATTCTTACTTTCTTGCTTAAAAACAATTTGGTTGTCTTGGTCTTTTTTATAATTTTACTATGAGTTATGATTTTTTTTTTAATTCTATGTTTATTCTTATCTTTTTAACAATCTTGCAGGTATCACTTTACATCCCAACTAAAGCGCATGTCCGTGATCGCGGGTCACACCGCACCTGGCACCAACACCGACACCGTGTACGTAGCTGGTGTGAAAGGCGCTCCAGAAACACTGCGAGGCATGTTCCGTACAATACCCGCAGGTTACGACGCCGCCTATCTGGAGCTCTCGCGTCGTGGGGCTCGGGTTCTAGCGCTCGGGAGGAAGGACCTCGGGGTGTGTAGCCCTCAGGAGGTGCGGGCGATGACTCGCGATGAGATTGGTGAGTTGCTGATTTGTTAGATTATGTTTTTATATTTTCTTCTAGCTCGTGTAGAAATATGTATGTATGACAACTTTAGAGTATTTTATTTGATATTCGAGTAAATAACATACGAAAGTTTGAGAACAGTGGCGCTGGTAGTGAGGTAACCTAACCTCAATACACATTTTATTCAATAGTTTTTCACATTGAAAAGTTGCTTTTACTTTTGCTCGTCATTGTCCATCACATCATATTCACTGCGCTAATATTTCCAAACATTCTCTATTTCATATAATAATTGAACATACTTTATACTGGTAAATTTGAAAACAATTCTTTCGAAATACCATGTATTTTAATATAAAGGCCTGTGTCCATGTCCACGGTGATAGAAATCTGTCCGAGATCACGGATATAGTTCTCGAATAAAAAAATCAGATCGTGGACACTACCAACTTGGACGAAAAAATTGAATAGAGAACTATGATGAAAAAACGCGTTGTGTTTGATTTTTTCATATTAGTTGTTAACAAATTAAAATTTTGATGTTTAATGTTTGAAAAGCTGAAAAATTTTCAATCAAAGCTGAAAATTAGTATTTTCAATAGTTTTCTGAAACACGAAATATATTTTTTATTTATTTCTCGTATAAACAACTTTAATTCACTTATGTCAAAATAATTTCTTGAGTTATATTTTATTAGTTTTTAGTATTGATAGAATTGACTAATAACTAACTTTTAAATTCGATTAACTGTAGTCATACAAGTTCACTATTTAAGATATAGAACTATATCCGAGTTCTCGGACCGATTTCTATCACCGTGGACACAGGCTTTAAGCAATGAATGTTTTCCAGATTCATCTAGTTTATACTTTTACCGGAAATGCCAGCGACTGTGATTTTTTTTTGCGAATGAGTAATAAATTTGTTCTAATGTAATATAACACTAATATTTCCTCAGAACGCGACCTAACCTTCGTCGGCCTAGTAGTCATCTCCTGTCCACTGAAACCAGACTCTTTGTCCGTGGTGCGTGAGATCGTTCACGCGTCGCATCGAGTGGTGATGATCACGGGTGACGGTCCGCTCACCGCGTGTCACGTGGCGCGTGAGCTAGCGTTCCTCGCACGTCCAGCCAGTAACGTGCTGCTGACGGTCTACGACGCCCCCAAGGATCAATGGCTCTGGCAGAGTGTCGACCAGACCACGGAGTACCCGGTGAAGGAGTGTGGGGCTGATACGCTGCTGTGTGGCAAGTGAGTAGAACTATTTATATCATTAAAGTCTAACAAGCAGTTAAAATTACGTTCTATTTCATGAATATCGGTAAAACTGTTTATAGAAAATAGATCACTGACATTTATACACTACAGGGTGTTCGGAAAAGTACTGATAAGCTTCATGTAGAACGATTCTTTGATTAATTTTGAGTCGATAATCCTAATGCAAAAAATTTGTACGGCCTTTCCTAAAACCACCCGAAGCCATTAAACTTGTAAATGTGGGAATAGAATTAACCGAAATCTTTAAATTTTTTATAGAACATCGTTTTTGTTTACATTGAAGATGAATTGTGTAAAATTACGTTAATGGAACTAATCTTTTAATACAAAAACTTGTAAGTTTTAAATTCCTATTCAGATGTATTTTTAAAATTTTATTACATATGGCAACCTTTCGCAAAATAGTTCTTTTGTTTGAAAAATAATTGATAAATAATTTGTTAAATTAATTTTTTCTTCAAACGTCATAAAAGTACGTTGTTATGTATTTGTATCCAACAAGCAGAAGTTCAATATTGTCGCCGCCGGCGTAAAAGTGTATCCTTGGCAACACATTTACGCCGGCGGCGGACAAAGTAAAATATTATGAAAAATAGTTAGGTTGTAATTCAATAATTTGACAGTTAAAAATGAAACAAATAAATAAAAATAACAAAACAGCATATTCTACGGCAACTTGAAATGCTAGATAAGACAGAATATTTTTTGAAGTTTTGAGCATTTTATAATATTTATAATTTTATTTTCTATGTTTGAAGAAAAAATAGCATGTGTTATTCGGAGTAAATGTGTCTTTGGGTGCTTCGCATGTAATTGTTCGACTCGCTTCGCTCGTCGTTCAAACTTACATGCTCAGCACACAAAGTATCACATTTACTCCTAATGACACAATATACTATTATTCCTATACCTCCTGTACAGGATGTGGCGGGAGGTAAAAATAAACTTATTATACCTGCACTATAAACATTCTTATGGCTGGTTTATACTACATTTAATTTACAGATTTAGATTTAAAAATTTAGATTTGAAATTTGCGATTTACCTCTTGGTTCATACTGAATTTATTAAATTTGAAATCTTCCAATTAAGATTAGGCTTCAGCTTTTTAACATATGTTTTAAACAACAATAAAATAACATTAATATTATATTTAACACTCTCCGCATCATGTTACAAAAATATTTTCTGATGATTACAAATAAATCAATTTGATTGACAATCTTGACAAATTTTACTGTTGTCAAAATTATGGGGTAAATAGCTCCGTGGTATCGTGTCGGACTGTGGATCGTGCTCAGTTCGAATCCCACTGCCGACAGTTACAAATTTAAATTTACCCCTGTGGTTCCCCCTCCACTAACATCTTTGATGGCTATGATTTGACGGCTGGTAACCGCACTTCATACGAAAAAATATCATCACTTACCGAGATCTGCGTAAGCAGAGTGCCACACCCATAATGGGTAAAAGGCGTGATGATATATTTATTTTATTTATATTTATTCAAAATTATGTTTTTGTTTCCCAGTCAAGTTGATTGGTTGAATATGGAAATTTAGATTTAGAATATGAAATATGGTGATATTTTAAATGTAAATTATAAATCTATAAATTTGTATATCCAGCATAAACCAATTAATGTATTTCTATGTATTTTATATTTTTAAATTGAATTTCTAAATCTAAATTTGTAAATTAAGTCCAGTATAAACCAGGCATTGCAATTTTTCACATTGCAAATAAGTTTTCTTCTCTTTTTTGGTCCTCATTTTATGAACTTGTCATGAAAGAAATACTGTGGCTTGAGGATTCTAAGTTTCTGGTTTAAATATACATTTATGTTTATTTCTTTATCAAAATCACTTGTAAATCGCTAGAAGTAAAGACATAAATAAAATGATTTCAGATACGAGCTGTGCATTACTGGCGACGGCATGGAACACCTCCTTGTTACAAACAACACCCTCCTCTACAAGTTGTTACCGCGCGTTGCTGTATTCGCACGGTTTGCACCCAAGCAGAAGGAGTACGTCATTAATTGTTTGAAGGCATTGGGTCATACGACGCTCATGTGCGGCGATGGCACCAACGACGTCGGGGCGCTGAAACATGCGGATGTAGGCGTGGCGATTCTTAGTTCCCCTGCCCCTAGTGTTGGAGGAGGACGGGAGGCCATCAAAGAGAGGGAGAGTTCTACAGGTATAGTTAATTCATAACTACTGTTGTTATTATATTAATTTTGTAACACTCGGCGCGAGCGGGTACTAAATAAAACAAAACAAGACAATCGATATTGAGTTGAAGAAATCAGTGGTGACAGTACATCAATAAATCCTACTCTGACTAAACCACCTTGTTACAATTTTCATTTTCATGTAGGTGGCGAGCATGGAAGTGAAGAATTAAACTCATCTAGTGTCAGTAAGGATCGCAGAAGGATGAAACCTGGACCAAGAGCAGAACTCAGGGCTCGAAGAGCGGGCACATCTACATCTAATAATGCGTCTCCCAATCCCGCTGCTGACAAACTCAAAAACTTAATAAAGGTAAGATCTTATATTTTAATAGTAATCTTCGTCAATTACTCTTTCTGCTATTGAGCGTTGAAATTCTGCCAAAGAGATTTCCATGACGTTCTAACTATTTTTTTAGCTTCTTTATTGTTCTTTCCACGTGATAAATATACTTATGGACAAAATTATCGAATATTTAATTATGATGAATCAAGGAAAAAGTAAAGATGGTTTTAGTTCACAAAATAAAATTTGCACTTTCTGAGTAATACTATCTATTAATAACATCAGGGACTGCAAATTTTATTTTATGAACTAAAACCATCTTTACTTGTTCCTTGATTCATCATAATTAAATATTCGATAATTTTGTCCATGAGTATATATAGAAAAATTCTTTCTATAACACTGTTTTGGAAACTACGCATTCCACAACTAAAAATTGTATTGGAATAACTATCATTCCATACGCCGCGTATGGAATAAATTCGACGAATGAGAACCGCATATTAGCGAAATAAATGAAGTATCTTGAGTCAGTTACTATGGTTGCGTCTGTTTGTTTTAATTTTATTTGAGTTTGACGTTTTCAACAGTTTTGTATTTGTATTTTTGTATAATTTCCAAAATCATGTTATAGCCTTCGACTCGGACTACAAACTTTTTGCTCGTGTGGAATATGTGCCATTTCATTACTTGTTGTAGAATGTACTATTAAAGTCCTCTAAATTTTGTCAGTGTTATCTCTACATATCTATTATATTTCAGTGACCATAGTTGGCATGGTAACATACATACAACTGAAACCCGTGTTCTGTATGTCGACATGTTGACAAATGTAATAATTAAAAAGCAAATTTATATTTATATAAATAGCTCCGTGGTAACGCGTCGGACTGTGGATCGTGAGATCCTCAGTTCGAATCCCACAGTTGACAGTTGCCAATTTAAATTTACCCCCGTGGTTTCCCCTCCACTAACATCTTTAGGGGATATGATTTGACGGCTGGTAATCGCACTTCATACGCAAAAATATATCACTTACCGACATCTGCGTAAGCAGAGTGCCACACCTATGATGGGTAAAAGGCGTGATGATATTTATTTATTTTAAAGTCGTGTGGTGTCCATACACACAATTTAAAAGAACGTTGGTTACTTTACACCAATTATATTTTTATGATAATGGATGTAATACATTGACTACAAAAATATATACAATATGTAATCAGTTTCATTAACACAATAATTATATTTGTTTTAAATAACTTAGGATCACGATTACCAATTTCATATAGTATGTTTTTTCACTAACAATTAAACCATCTTAATCAATGTCTACATGTATTCTGTGTTCAGGAACTAGAAGAAGCTGACACAGCAACACTGATCCGCTTGGGTGATGCCAGCATCGCCTCTCCATTCACCAGCAAGCTGTCGTCTGTACAGTGCATCTGTCACGTCATCAAACAAGGCCGCTGTACACTGGTCACCACGTTACAGATGTTCAAAATCCTCGCACTGAACGCCTTGGTGCTTGCCTACACGCAGTCTGTGCTCTATTTAGACGGGATTAAGCTCCGCGATGCGCAGGCCACGCTGCAGGGGTTATTGTTGGCGGCGTGTTTCCTTTTCATATCGAGGTAGGAAACTAAATCATTGCAAGAAATATTTCTGTTGTTTTATCTGTATCAAATTATTAAGCTTGTCTTATATAATGGGGTAATACACCTTTTTTCATTGTATTTTTTTTTTTTTTCTGTAAGTTTGAGTAAAATTATAAATATAGATACTAATTTTAATATTAAAAGGCATTTAGTTATTAAGATACGATTTTTTGAAATTGGCATCCTATTTCAAATTTTTCGCTTGTAACGTCAGCACCTACGTCATCTTGTAATTCTAGAAAACACGCTCTTACGGAGAGCGAGGAACTACACCTACTGTCAGATTGACTGTTATCTGTTATTGTTATTTGCTGAGAGGTTTTTACAAATATAGTTTATTGACATTACCTGGGCAAAATAAAATAACAAATATAATAAACATACGTTTAACTTTTAACTTTAAAATCGTTGTTAGCTGCAACATATGACTTGACGGCAAGTATAGTACATCAAAGCAGATTTATTTTAATACGTCCTAAATTCTTTGTTTAAAATGTTATTATTAACGAATACCTAATTTAACTTACCGGAGTGTTCATTTTAATAATATTAGGTAGTAATTATTACAACCCTGAAAAGCAAATTATTTTTTGTTATCAACACCTATTTTGCCTTGCCTTATTGTACAATCTATTACAAGATGACGTCACGATTTTGCAACCGCAAAACTTTATAAAGGAAATTATGAATGAAAAGTAAAAAAATTATAAGAAATATTGAATAATATGTGACAGAAATGATCTAAATTTTTATAATTTGTAAAAAAAAAACAACTTTTTTTAAGTATATAACCTCATTGTATATTTACACGAAAATCTACGCGCAAATTATTCACATTTAACAACTGAAATATAATAATACTGGAACGACCAACTGACGTTGAAAATGCGAGCCAAGAGAGACAGCCAGTCGTTTGGTCACTTGTCTTTGGCTTGTCGTACAGCCCGCATAGAAAGTTGATTAGAAAATGTGTAGAAATTAACATTCAATGATTTTGAAATGAATGTTTAATATAAAAATTAAATAATGCATATTATGTATGTGAATTTAATAGTTATTTACGATACAAGTACGTAAAGTTAGTCTTTAGTCACGAATGGGTCAATAAAACCCTTGGCCGTCTTCGAAACCGAAGGAAAATTTAGGATATTTAAATTTTCTCAGTAATAAACATGGTATTTACTTAGAAACCCCATAGAAATTTTCTCGTTTTAAAGAATAGACCTTGGTCTTCAGGACAGAAACGAACAACCATTGCCAAAACTTTTTCTTTATAAGTGCAAAAGTATCTGCTTTTAATCCGAATTTATTTGTCATGTGTCCTGAATTCTAACCGCATGCACATAAAATATTTATAAAATTAGCCGAATCCACAATAAATTGCGTATATCCGCAGGTCTACAGAGCTACAATAATTTGTAAACTGGTTTTTCGTTTTATACACAGTCATATGATTTGTAATAAGATTTCAATATTGAAAATTTATTAAATAGGATTTAATTGACTGCTCTGTTTCTAGGTCTAAACCTCTAAAGACCCTCTCTCAACAACGACCTCTCCCCAACATCTTCAACTTGTACACCATCTTGACTGTACTACTTCAGTTTGGTGTACACTTCGGTGCGTTGGTGTACCTGGTGGCCGAGGCCAAAGCACGAACCCCTGCTGCCGAATTGGAAGCTGCAGCTGCTGCTGCCGCCGCCGCACTCACCGCTGACCCACCACCAGATGATGCCGAGGACACCTTCACTCCAAATATTGTCAACTCTGCCGTTTACATCATCTCTATGGCGTTGCAGGTAAAGAGAAATGTGTATTGATATTCCAAGCTGTCAAAATAAATTTTCAATCACTAATTTAACCGTATCAGAAAACAATTTGTGGTTTATTTATAATTACTACAATATTTGCACGTTTCAAAAATAAATTAAATATGTTCTTTGTTATAATAATCTTAATTAAAGCAATATTTTGAGATATAATGATGGATTTTGATAAAATTTAAAGAGCAAACCTCTATTTATATTTCAGGTGGCGACGTTCGCGATCAACTATCGGGGTAGACCATACATGGAGAGCCTGGTACAGAATAAGGCGCTTCTGTACAGCGTGCTATGCAGTGGGGGCGCAGTCCTGGCGTTGGCTATGGGGCTTGTGCCCGATCTCGCCGCTCAGTTCGAGATTATAGATTTCCCGCCTGATGTAAGTATTGGGCACATGTTTATTACTTACATTGCTTGCTGTTCTAAGTTAAGCTAACTAGGACATTTTAAAATTTGACACTGTTACTTTGTAAAAGTAGTTGATTACCTTGAAGATCAACAATTTTTTCATAGCAACAGTGTTATAGTTATTTACATTACAAGCAAGGTAAAACAATTTTTCTTGTTACTCATTTGTAAATTGAAATAAAAATTATAAGTCCTGTCAGTTACACACAACTGTTATTTTATGCCTTTAACAATAATAATTAACTCAAATGAAATAAAAAATTCATACGGAGTCATCGCTGCAGTTTTAGCACTTTAAATGTTTCATAATTTATTTATATTTTGTTTCATTTTTACTTATACAAAGTATAAGGAAGTATTGGAACCACGAAAAAAATCGCTGACGAGATTTTTGCGGAAATACATATTTTGACGTCCACTGAATCCGTTAATAGTTATTTGTCAAACTAGAGAGGAAAGCGCTTCTTTTTCCCCCTCGAGTTCGAAGTTTGCCTCATGAGCGCAGCGAGTGAGGCATTTCGAACGAGAATGGAAGAAGAGCTTTCCTCTCGTGTTAGACACAATATTTTTTTCACGACATGTTTCTAAAAACGATTTGCTCAACACACACTTTAAGAACACAACTGACAGATTGGCACGTTAAAAGTTAGGTTATCAGACACAAGGCGGTGTAGCAGTGTTGCCAATGAACCAATCTTAAATATATTTAATAGGTTGTCAAATTGTGATTTAATAACGAAAAGAAATATATAAGACATAATTGTAAGATTATATAAAGTATGTATATCTCTAAAATAAGGATTTTCAATAAAATTAGGAATTTATTTATAATTTTTATAATATATTTTTTATAAATAACTTTCATATTGGCAGCACTTCCATATTTTCCTCTCTAGAGAGGAACAACACATTTTCCTCACTATTTCGGAAGAAGAACGGTGGGGTTTCCTACCATGTCGTGAAAAAAACCAATTTCTCAATGATGTCTGTGTGTGCGGATGGATGGATGGATGGATGTCCGTGTGCGCAATATCTCATGAACGAGACAAGATATGTAAACGAAACTTGCAATTTATAAGTTTCATGTAAAAATGAAGAGCTGAGTTGATGTTGAATGAAATTGAGAAACCGGAAGAGGAAGTTTACTGAACACACAAAACAATAAATTACAATTTTTAAAAAAATAGAATCAACTTTTAGAAAAAGTTTCAAATGAAAGATGTTAGCAAAAACATTTGGAATATAAAATGTTATTTGCAGTTTTCTTGTACATGCTTCTAATTATGAGAAAAACTAAATTATATATTTAAGAATATATTTCAATAATCTTAGTTACAATGAGAATAAAAATTAAAACATTTTTAATATCTGTGTCAAAAATATGCGTCTTGTGAAATATTCTAAAAGTAATATTTGTATTATTAGTTAAAAGTTTTGAAGATTAGATATTAATTGATTTCTATTTTAAAATAAATTCATGATTACAATGAGATCAAAAAATTAAACAGGCTTAACATCTATATATCAAATAATTGACAAAATAAAGTCATGCGCAAGGAACAAGTCATACGTGTTCAGTTGGTTTTATTTGTATAAGAAAGTAGTGTGTTGCCCACATCAGATTTTTATGGTTCATATAAAACTTGTGTATTGAACGAATTGAATGATTTTTTTGTATTAGGTGTCCAATATAATTATCTAAATTTTTGCTATTCTAATGTAGCTCGATATCAAATAAACAAACCTGTTTTGTTTTCAAAACAAAATTATGTACTTGTTTATATTTTTTAAGGATTTAATAGTAGTGGAATAATGGAAAATATATGTTCATGATAATATAAAATCTGTCATTTCTTATCAGATTGCGTTGCCAAGGAACTTGATTAGCACTCACTTTATAAAACCGTGTTGAAGAGTAAATATTACTTCAGAAATAATAGTGATTCATTCGTAATATTACTCTGGAATATAATTTTGTTTTACAGTGCTACTTATTACAAATTAATTCTATTAAAATTAACGATTATGGGTAATACTGTAAGGTTTAATAGTGTGAAATATATACTAATTTACTGTTTTTGTTTTAGTTCCGAAACATCCTTGTGGCCGTTTTGTTCGCAGATTTTTTTTTCTCGTATTTGGTGGACCGGGTCTGTTTATGGCTGTGCGGCGAAGGGAAATTGAAGATCCACTAGCACTACCATTAGAAAGACGTAAACATCATCCAAGCAAGTAAATAAATCAACAAATAAAAAAAAATCAGTGTGAATGCAGGAACTTTACAACTGGTTCACGAACAAGGTTGGCCTCCTGCGTGCTACTTGTACATAACTTCGTTGTATAGTGAGAGAACTGTCAAAATTATTGTAATTGTTTATTTCGTTGCTTTTATGTGTTGCATTTGTTATTGCTTTTATTTTATTTTGCGTTACTTTTTGTTAACTGCAATTGTTATTTATATATTATTATTATTCAGGCAATTATGTTTATTAATTGGTTTAGGTGACGTAAGCGATTCTTTTTATTCAAGTATGAAATACTATAATTGTGACGTATTTATAGATGAAATGACTTTTTAGCAAGTGTCAGTTGTAATTTTTAATTATTATTTATCATGATTATATTTTATCTTTTGCCTAACAAATGCAATTCATATGTCAACAAGATTTTTAGTAAAATAAAAATGAATTTTAACAGTTCTCAAACACGTTGTCGTACCAGTAAATATATTTTTAACATTCCTAAATAAATAAATTGAACAATATTTTTAATTTTCTTATGTGTTCATTATGTAATTCATGATTGTATTATTAATTTGATCACTTTTAAGTTACAGAAATGTATTAAAACACCCGCCGAAAGTAGGATGGTGGCGCATTCTACTGGCAGTTGTTGAACTACTGTGACAGCTGTTAAATAATTATTTGTTTGTATTTATTGAAACATGTTTTTTCTTCATATTTCTATCAAATTTCGTTGTAATTTGTGGATTTGTGTGAATGTTATATAAATAAATGTGATTTAAGGATGTGCGGGATATAATTTGATTGTTGTTATTGATTTTATTTTGAATATTAATGAGTGTAATTTATAACCAATTGTTTTGTCGATGATAAGAAGCGGCTACAAAATGACTGTGTCTAGTTGCTGTGATAAGAATATAGAAAATTCTCCAGATATGGTAGTTAAACAAAGTTCTAGATCCGATTTGTATTCTGGGCTAGGTAAGTCTAATTGAATTTAAGATTTTCAACAATAAATAAATGAAATTGATACATGTACACTGAAATAATATTGATATTTTCTACGTATACCGGCAAACACAATTTGTTATGCACCATTGATTACAAAATAACTGTATTTCGGTCTTCTTTTGCCTCTGAACAAAAGAGTTGTTTTTGCTCAATTTGATGACTTTTATTAAATGTGGAAACATAACAATATTAAACTTATGTAAGTAATAATTTATATATTTATTTCGTAATATTAGCAAAATATTTATTTCTAACGTTATACTTCTGACGTTATTCTCATTGAATAATACAAAACGACGGAATGAAGGGAATTCAAAAAATTTCGCGCTGCAAAGTTCCCTTTTTATACTGGGTGCAAAAAAATTGCACATGTATTACTTAACCAAGAACAAAGTAGTCATTAGTTGTGTTATATAAAATGAAACGTAATATTTAATCAATGTTAAATGAAAGAAAAAATCAATACGCCAAATTATATAATGAATATTGATATCTTACTGTTGCTTCAATATTGTTTATTTACATAAAACTGTATTTTATGTAACAGCAATGTAATTGACTATTAAATACTACTTATTTGTAAAACAACTGATATGATTGTTTATTATTCAATCAAGATTTTAAATTGTTGTTTACATAAAACGTAATCTGAATAAATAATTTATGGAAGAGGTTATTGAACAAATGTCTCATAATTTATACATATTAATATTGGTATAAAATTTTAAATTACGATTATTTTTCTCTTTAATGTTTTTATTTGAAGCATCCCGTAGATACGATCCTTCTGGATTCTGTGCTATCTTGGCCATCTAGTGTCTATTTGAAGTATCTTTCAGTCATGTCAAATCTTCCGTACGGAGTGGATGTGTTCCTATGATCTGTGTTTTGAATAACATATTTTGGTGTTAAAAAGTGTTTTTAACAATGGTAGTTAAATTTGGTAAAAACGAGCCTGACAGGCGGGGATTGTTAAACAGTATGGACCAAATGTCTTCAGAAAGGATGGTAGAAAATGGTAAATATGTCATATTTACTTTTGAAAGAATTTGTGAGAGAAAATGTTGACATTTCAAGAAGTAACGCCCTATTTTTACACTTGCAAATAATGAATATTATTTGTGTATATTCGTAAAATATTTTTTATACTTTCGTTTAAAAGGCCCAGTAATCTTTGGAATGCGGGTGACTAAAATGAAAGATAAAAAATAGTAAAAAACTCATTTATTTTAGTGGGGTTCTAAGAAAAGAATTAAAAATAAATATTTGAAAAAATATAACCGGAAAACGTTTTAATTCAACAAATAGTTTTATTTTTATGTTATGGTTTTTAAACAAACGAAATATGGTTGAAATTAAAGAGCATTACACAATATGTATTTTGCTAAATTTTGAATGAAAACTTTCTTAATTATAGTTGAAATGAAGCACATGTGATTATTTTGGTAATGAAAATAAATCTGTAGATTTATTACGTGTCAGTACTTTTGCGTAAAGTTGTAAAACACGAAGAGTTGAAAAATCTGTTTTTAGAATTATATCGTGGAAATGTAAACATAAACATTACCAGGGTTGCATTAAAAAATTTTTTCTTAGCATTGCAAGTAAATTGAAAATAGATTAAAAGTTATGTTTTACAAATATTGGTAGTGGGTAGATGAAAGTCAAATATTTTTAGCAGAAATTTCCTCAAAATTATTAAGAAGATAGTTTATATTTTGGTATGAAATTAATATTATATCTTTTTATCCTACTATTATTGAGCTCTGTCTCTAGTGATTAAGAAATTTTTTACGAGCTATTATTTTCAAAACTAGCAACATACATATTTATTGTGTTTTCAAAAATTAAACTAAATAATTACTTAGTGCAGTTCAAACATTTATTTTTAATTAATTGGTGTTTCATGAGTTTGGTTCTTGTTGTAAAAAAAAAAATAAATTTGGCGTGGACACTACACTACTTTCTTATATCTGAATTCAAATAATTTACAATTACACTTAACGTATGTTTGACATAAGAAAGAATATTCTGTTATTTGTCTGTTCTCATTGTAACTAATTATGATATTGAAATATTTTATAAACATATAATTTAGTTTTTTTTTTAATTGGAAGCAGGTACAAGAAAATTGCAAATAACATTTTTTATTCCAAATATAATTGCTAACATCTTTCTGTTCAAAGTTTTTTTCATAGCTGATTCCATATTTGAAATAAATTTTTGCTTTGCCTTTTCTCATACTTTAGTTAGTTATTGAGCATATGGACACATCCATGCAAACAGATGTCATTGAGAATTTGAGATTATGGCCAAAAACAGATTCACGGGCCTCAAAAACATAATATGTAGACTGCGCCAAAAAAGTCGATAATTTTTGTTTTCGCTCTTCATGAATATATTGTTCCCGTTGAAATTCGTGCAGGTTCCCAAAATATGAAGCAAATCGGTCAATATTTAGAGGTCTATCAAGTCCAAAACGTGTTTTTGGACGTTTTTCCTCAATTTATTTCATATTGCGTTAATGACGGACTTGAGCACGGAAAATACAATACCAAAAAATACAATTTTGTGAATTATTGCTGCTTATATGTAAATGAAGATCTGATTAGATTTTGGATAAAATTGGTCAACCGGAAGTAGCAGTTTACTTGAAGCCCTTAACAGTTTATCGTGAAAAACACGGTCAAATTTCCTTTTTCAACAATTTATGATATTTTGAAAATTGTAGAATATTTAATTTTACATGTTTTTGATTACTCTAATTTTATTAATTTTCATTAGATTGAGATAATAAAATATAAAGAAATTAGATTTCATAAATCTTACATTCCTAGTGCACCATGGAAACACTTAAAAATTTTAAATTTTTTACGAAATGTGACACATGTCATTGTGATTGTGAAGCTGTTTTCTTAGTGAAATTTGTCAAAAAATTAAATAAGTATACGAAATAAAATTAAAATTCTCAAATACAAATAGAAAATAAACAAATATGAAGGTATGTATCATCAAATACTATTTTGTACCGTTTAAGAGTAGTATTGGGCGGGAGGTTATGAGCTGACCACATCAGATTTTTTTTGTGTGTTTTTATTTGAGGTATAGCTGACAACAATCCAATAGTACTTTTGCAAATTTTGATTTATTTCTCTGTCCAATTCTCAAATAGAGTATATGTATACGAAAGTAAAATATGCCGTAATATTATATTGTTCATTTTATAATTAAGAAATATTGTTATTACTACTCGTATTTCCATTTTCTTTGAGTACTTTTGTAAATGCTGTATTGCTTAAATAATTTGTTAATTTTTTACTTTTAGAAGGTTAAATATTATAAATTTCAACAAACAAAACAATTTATAATTTTTCCGATACGCAGTTTATCCTAAAATTTTATAGACAATCATAAGCAAGTTAGATCCAGTGACATCGTTTTTGCCGTTTTAATATCACAGTGCATTATTTAATTATGTTTTGGTTGCGTTTTCTAATATTAAAATCCCAAAAATGTAGTAGTAATATATGCGCATAGCTAATGTTCTCGCGCAAATGTAGGTGAGTAGACGTTTGCGTGATGTATTTGTTTTATATTTATACGCCAAAATAAATACTAGCCTAGTGTTGGCAGGTTTGCAGGTTCCTGTTTCTACATTAAGTTGCCCAACCCTTATCGATTTCTGATTAGTTTAAAAGGTTTAAAAATAAAATGCACTCTATCATGCAAATTCATTCTGAATCTGATTCTTTGATTTACTACAGACAAGGCAAAAGTCACATTATACTCAAAATGATTTTGGAGAAGACGCACGTCATCAAAAATATTACTAGATAATGACGTCACTATGCAACAACGTTTATATGGGATATTAATTTTTGTTGAAATGAAAATGCAATGCGTATTGCATCAAACGTGCGGCCATTTTTAGACGTGATTTGTTGCAATAAACACAATATATTTATACATACATATTATAAAACTCTGGATCACGAGGAGCACAAATTTTAACAACACAGTAAAGTCTGACAGTAAAGTGACAGTTCGATATGAATTTTGTATGTAAACGTGATCATTTGCCAATAGCAACAACATAGCGAACAAAAAATGAACTACAATTATTTTAATAATTTAAAATTCCATAAAATGAATAAAATTGACTATAAAATCACTGTAAATTGTATTAATATATACTTTTTTAATGCTAGTATTTTTTACCACATTTTTTATTAAACATTAGCATACCTCAATAAACTTAACAAGTTATTTTTCACTTTATAAAATTTTTTTTTCAGGTTGATGACGTCTTCTCCAAAATCATTTTGAGTATATTAAGTAGGATGATATTTTTATGGGATATATGTTTCTGATGATTGGTGATAATCGCGTTTACAAAATTTGAGGTTATGGGAATGCCCTGAGATTTAAATATTATTTAATCATGCAAGGATTTAATAAATTTCTACAAATTATTCACCTACAATAGGTATTTAGTATAAAGTTAAAAAAAATCTCCCAAAAATCTTTTAAAATAGCTACTTTATGCAACCAGTTAGGAAATGGCACATTTTATGTAACGAGTTCCGCTCTTCCTGCAATAACCACACACAAGTTACACAAAATACCATTTCCTAACGTTGCATACAAGGTTTCTTTTTTTAATTTTGCCAAATATACAGTTCTTTAAAACTTTAAACTGGTGAAAGTATAAATATTTCTAATATTCACAATGTAGAAGCAACAAGATAAAATAAAAATATGCAGTAGGCAATGCTATACCTATTTATAATTTATAACTGAAAACAGTAAAATGTAGTGTGACATTTTAACAGTGTATACATGTTTGTATGTCACATAATGTTTAGCACAGTTTTTTAATACTTCAAACTGGTGAAAGAATTCATTCTGTATTATTTGTATTAAGAATTAAGTAGGTATACTTATTTCTCTTGTTTACCACTGAAATATAGTAATACTGGAAGGCTCACTAACGTTGAAAATGCGAGCCGCGAGAGACAGGCAATATGCGGCCAACCTATCTTTGTCATACAGTCCGCTTAGCAAGTTGATAAGAAAATATAAAAGTTATTTGTTTAACTAGGCACTAAAATACCAGATTTATAGCAGAGGCTGTCGAAGCGATAACGAAATTGAGCACAAAACATAATTTTGAGTGTTATTTAGGATAACTTCACTTCTCGAGGTTGGCAACACTGACTGTCAGTTTCAATTGACAACTGACAGATGCATAAACTTAACGCATATTGTAATTTTTTTTACAGTTTTTTCGAATTTGAGATTTCAAATAAAACTTAATATGTACCTCGGCACTGAAGTTCCTTTTTATCACTCACATGGTTTATTTTCATCAGCCCTACGGGCCTCGGCAATTAACTTCCATATTCGTGATAAAAAATTGAACTTCAATGCCTTGATACGTAAATAACTATTTTTTAAATTTAAAAAAATCCTGATTTGATACAATCAAGCGGTTTCAAGGACTCGAATAGGAAAAAAAATCTAGTTTCTCGGACATATTGTCTTGCTCATGTGTGATGACACAAATTTAGATTTGTTGCACGGTGTAATTGGGTAGTTCTGAATGCAGTTTTCGATTTGACTATGGTCACAGATCCCATTTATGTACCTACATAATAAATATAAAAAATACATCATCACACCGTTTACCCATTATGGGTGTGGCACGTATGTTGTAGAAACACTAAAGCCGCGATCATAATTATCCAATTATCAATTACGATTAGCGATTAGAAATAACAGTTGTGCTTTGACTTATTAGGAACCAATGCTATTGTTTTTACCAACAACAATAAAGCGTTTATTTGTAAGTACTGATTGATAAGCTTGCATACTTCAAAATTTTCAATTACAATTAGTGGGATAAGGATATCATGCTCTCTTTTTTCGGTCTTTAAACGTGAAACAGGGTGAATCGGTGCAATGTAACCACACATTTATCAAAATAGGGAATATGAAATTTACTTAAATAAGTTTTAACAGATTAATTTTACACCAGGTCCATCGGTCTTTATATTTTTACCTCCCGTCACATTCTGTAAGGGAGGTATAGGAATCATGTTAAAAATTAGGTAGTGAGTTTTCAGTGGATGAGCACATTTTAGGGTCAATAGAATACGATTTTAATAGTTTCGCGATGATGTCTGTCTGTATGTCAGTCTGTGTGGATCTCTGGAGTTACGGTTTCTCAAAAACTACTAAATTGAAAATGTTTATATTTTGTATATATCAATTGTATACCCTTTGGAAGAGTTGATTAGTTTTTGGTGATAATCCAATAACCGGAAGTGGTAGTTTACTTGAAGCCCTATCAAGTTATTTTAAAATATCTCAGTAAATTATAGTTTAATGAAAATTTTGTTATTAAAATAATGTTTCAAATAGTATTATCTACAATTATTGTTTAAAACATTTTCCTCTTACTTTCACCATTTACAAATTACAACACGTTAAAGAATAGTATATTGTGTCATTAGGAGTAAATGTGATACTTTGTGTGCTGAGCATGTAAGTTTGAACGACGAGCGAAGCGAGTCGAACAATTACATGCGAAGCACCCAAAGACACATTTGCTCCGAATAACACATGCTATTTTTTCTTCAAACATAGAAAATAAAATTATAAATATTATAAAATGCTCAAAACTTCAAAAAATATTCTGTCTTATCTAGCATTTCAAGTTGCCGTAGAATATGCTGTTTTGTTACTTTTGTTTCATTTTTAACTGTCAAATTATTAAATTACAAGCTAACTATTTTTCATAATATTTTACTTTGTCCGCCGCCGGCGTAAATGTGTTGCCAAGGAAACACTTTTACGCCGGGGCGACAATATTGAACTTCAGCTTGTTGAATACAAATTCATAACAACGTACTTTTATGACGTTTGAAGAAAAAAATTGTGTTTTGATATTTTCCTTTAAATCTGCTAACCTGTGTTTTTTGAAAAACAAAACAACGGTTGAAAAATGTCATTTTTTGACATGTGTCATAATTTTTTGAAGGGTAGAGCGTTTCTTGATAGTGTGTGGTTCGTGTTCCTGCATTGTGCGATAAGAAATCTATGGCGGGAGGTATTGTGCTGCCCACAACTCAATTATTTTAAATATTACCGAAAATTTTTCAATTTATGTGTATTTTAAATTTTTGTAGTGGGCGTTTAATTTTCGCGCAATTCTATGCAACTTTTTATTTTTAATCGAACATTCTATAATTATATTTTCCCACATTTTAAAGTTCTTTTGTTTCAATAGGTACATAGAAAGTATACAATGAAATTATCAACAATAATTTTTTTCTTCAAACGTCATAAAAGTACGTTGTTACGTATTTGTATTCAACAAGCAGAAGTTCAATATTGTCGCCGCCGGCGTAAAAGTGTCTCCTTGGCAACACTTCTACTCCGGCGGCGAATAAAATAAAATATTACGAAAAATAGTATGGTTGTAATTCAATAATTTGACAGTTAAAAATGTAACAAGTAAACAAAAATAACAAAACAGCATATTTTATAGCAACTAAAAATACTGGATGAGACATAAGATTTTTTTTAAATTTTGGCCATTTTTTAATTATTTATAATTCTATGTTTGAAGAAAAAATAGCATGTTATTATTAATTTTCTCTGATTACTGCAACATTTCAATAGATGTCACTTCCACTAAAAGGTATAATTCTAATCATAATGGGGTCTTTCACCATTTTTTTCTATTTTTTTTTTAAACTTTATTTAAATTGAAGACTATCTACACTTTTAAAAATTCTTAATTGCTATTCATTAAGCCACAGTGATTTTTTAAAAATGTTGTGACGTCTTTGTAGAGGTGTTGCTGGATATAAAACAGTACAGATTGTAAATAATTGTAGTCATATATTTTTTTACTTATTTTATTATTATTATTACAATAAATAAGAACATATATGTGACAAAAATTATTTAAATCTCTCTGTTTGAGATCAACCAACACCTCTATAATGACGTCACAACATTTAAAAAAATCATTGTGGCTTAATGAATAACAATTAAGACTTTTTAAAAGTGTAGATAGTCTTCAATTTAGATAAAGTTTCATAAAAAAAATGGTGAAAGACCCCATTCATATCATTTGAAATCTGTTCAATCGTTTGCTATTTATAAATGGTAATAATTGTAATTAATAATTGAATCATTCTGACGCAGCTTTTTTCTAGAAATTGTATTATACTTGGACAACGCTTACTACGCTTAGAAAGTGTTCTATTTAGTTGTATATTATTTAAAATTTATTCGTCATTCTGTATTGTTTATTTTATATGGCATAGGTAAGCTTTATTTGTGTACAAGCAAAATGTCTCAGAAATAAATAGCCACTTGTAAACTGTAAGTTATATTCGTATACTTACTGGAGCATAAATAGCTAGGAGCTACAGAATAAATCATAACTTTGAGTCGACTTGGAATATTTCATTTATTTTCTGCAAACTTGACTGACTTCAGTGACTTCGAAATTATACTACAAGCTTGCTTCCTGTTTCTTTCACAAACTTAATTGTTGAATTATTTATTATTATCTACTTCTACTTGGTCGCATTCTATACAGGGTGTTTCATAACTTCAGGTACATACGTTAATGATATATGTTATTTGATATGCTGATTACGAATCAAAAAGAATTTTTTTTTTAATCACAAAATTATTTTCTTTGCTTCCCAGTCCAAAATTTTTCGTTGCCACTGCCACTGGATGGATGATTATTTTAATAATTATCGTTTCATTAAAAATAATTAAATTTTGTTTCTTTATTTTACTAGTATTATGTAATTTAAATTGTTGATTACCTACTCTTCATCTTTTGTGTTTAATAGGAAAGCGAATCCAGTGCAGTACTACAAAAAATGTTTTAGGTAAACAACCCTTAATTTTTCGAATTTGAAAAAAAAATTACTTTAGATTTGTAAACAACATATACCATTAACGTATGTACTCGAAGTTATGAAACACCCTGTATTGCATTTAGAACTCGAATATACAGAGGAACCAAACATATTATATCCACTTTGATTTGAAACATTTTCTCGCAGCCGATTTCATTTCGAAATGAATTGAATTTTTGTACAACCGGACGCGAAATAAGCATTTCGCAGCCGCAATACAGACCGCGAAATTGAATTTCGCGATTGTTGTAATCCAAAATGTTTGTTTTTTACCCTATTTCGCGAATTTTGACACTTGAGAATTGATATAATTTTTTTCTATGACCATTCAGAAATCTGCTCATTGTATGTTCGTTGTTGCTAGGGATATGAGGTACATTGCAAGCATCGTGCGAAATGAATTTGTTTTGTGAGTATTTCAATAAAGGTCATTTCATTTCAGTGCAGGTATGCCATTGCTAGAATACTTATTTAGAATTGTCAAATATTTGAATGATGAAAGCGGGACAAATTTATTATTAAAATATAAATTAATTAGGACATAATATCGTGGTCGTAGAAAAAGTATAGCGTACAACTCGCAAGGAATGTCCATTTCATACTCGCCTTTGGCTCATGCTATAAACTTTCATACTCGTAGGAAATGAGTACCATTCCATGCTCGTTGTACAATGTACTATTTCAAAACTAGTTGTTTTGTTTAACAAATGTCATTATCAATTTTTATTTGCATTTTTCTCAACATTTTTATTATGTAGGACTAATAAGTGTGTTATATCGTTGTATTCAGAAAAAAAAAACTGAATCGAATAAGCTAATAGAAAAGGTAGGTTATAATTTAAAATAAAAACGTTGAGTCCCGTATTTTGAGAACCACTGGTTAATAAATTTTTTTGTTTTGTTCATTTTAATAGTCATATAATTTAGAAATTGTTTGCTAATTTAACGAACTTCGTATCTCTTATACTTCTCGAAATAGAAATAGTGTAGCACTTAAATGGAACACTCTGTATACGAGTACTTTATCCTAAGATTATTTGAAATGATGAACCATTTCTATGAAAAGGCGAACGAGATCAAAACTAGACACATACACTAGTGCAGAGAATCTCAAAACTTTTAATAATTACAATCTGAACATCTAACTGGAATATATGCTCAAATTTATTTAAAAAATAGTATATTACGTACCGTGAACTGTAAGTGATAGTTTTTAGGTCGAGAATGTAGTTTGGGATATCGAGACCCGTAGGGTCGAGATTTCCTAAACATTCGAGACCTAAAAATCACTTACAGTTCGAGGTTAGTAAGATATTTTTTGCAATACCTGCGTAAATATAAGAAAAAGAAAAATAGCTATCAAAATTAACAGCTGTCAGATTGAGGTTAAAAATAAAATTTGAATGATATATATTTACTTACCATCCACCATGAACGGTAAGTTTCACTTACCATCCACCGTGGACGGTAAGTAAATGATGTAACCATGGAAACCAATTGTATAATAAAAGTTCCACTTACTGTGTTTAAATTTTGTTATTAATGGGTAACTTACAGCACAGGTATTGAAAAAATTCAATTTACGTCACTTTCAATTCCATTTTTCCATCACATTTGTGGGTGTTATATTTATTGATGTTTATTTTGATATGTGCTTCCAGAGGCATTCGAGCACGTGAGGGACAACATCGACGGCTTGAATGGTACCCCGGGCATCGAAGACAACGACCTCATTTTCCTCAAAGCGCTGATGGAGTCTCCCGCCATGCGGGGTATTGTCAAGGTCAGTTGAACATGTTTCTTTTTTTTCAATACTAAAAAATAGTTTAATTTTTGGAAAACCATTCCCAATCGAAAATTATTCACTTCACACCAATTATATGTTTCTGAAAACTAATTTATGATTATTAAACTTTAGTTCTTTAGTAATGATGTTGTTTTTCTGGTATTTTTAAATCCAGTATTTGAATGGATATCTGGAATAAACTGTATAAAAAAGGAATCTTAAGCATAAACTAATTTTAACCTCAACTTTTATGTTCTTGTACTATTCTCGAATGTAATGGTAATGGACAGTTTAACTATTTAGCTGTGTTTTCTTAACATACAGTACATCTTTCTTGTGGTGCGGTTCACGTCACTATCTTCTTTCTCACTTTCTCCCACTATTGCTCATTTACATTCGTATGAATCAAATCAGCAATTGTGGGAGAAAGTGAGAAAGAAGATAGTGACGTGAACCGCACCACAAGAAAGCTGTACTGTAGTCACTGTCTAGTCTTTGTATTTTGAGTTTTGTTTTGGTCATAAAATTGTAATCATTTCGTGCTCTTAACGACATCCCGAAATAGTGAGGAAAATGTGTTTTTCCTCTCTAGAGAGGAAAATATAGAAGTGTTACCAATATGAATGTTATTTACAAAAAATATATTATAAAAATTATAAATAAATGTCTAATGCCCAGTTTTTCAGTTGCGAGTTTAAACCAAATTTTTAGTTTCAGTTTAAGGTTAAAGTGTATTTCAGTTCTACTTAAACCATGAACTGAGCTCAAATTTCGCTTGAACTTGAACCTTAACGGGTACTTGGTTCAACGTTTAATGGCAAATAATGACAGTTTTCTCGTTGAGTATGGTTGTCAAAAATTATGTTATCTATTATAGGTATTTTAATATTGTGAATAATATAACGATATAAACTTTTCAGAAAATCAATTAATACGAAGACCCAAAATACATAGAAATAGAATATATCATTTCGATATTTGAGAAGATTGCGATCTTTTTGACAAAATTTAGATTGAGTAAAGAAACCATTAGTGTAATTATAAATGTCAACAAGGACCTTATAAAATATCCTACTGCCTGGCAAATTTGTTTAAGATATAGGTTACATATATATGAGAGTAGATTCATCTAGTTTAACTGTCGAAATTTAAAGAAATCATACTTTAAGTCCAGATAAAACGATCCCATTAACATTCAGATTTTACGCTACTGGAAGTTTTTTGAACACTTGAGATTTAACTGGGGATACATACGAGTAAATCTGCGATCCGAAAAATTATATAAAAAAAAATATTGCGTGCAATAGCATCTCTTCGTCCTATTCACATTAAATGACCAACAGTTTTAGTATAAATCGACAAGTTTTCTATAATATAGCACGTTTCCCAAAAGAGTGCCATAAGATATAATTTATTATACGTTGTGGCACTGCCATAACATATAATTTATTATACGTTGTGGCACTGCCATAAGATATAATTTATTATACGTTGTGGCACTGCCATAACATATAATTTATTATACGTTGTGGCACTGCCATAACATATAGTTTATTATGCGTTGTGGCACTGCCATAACATATAGTTTATTATACGTTGTGGCACTGCCATAATATATAATTTATTATACGTTGTGGCACTGCCATAACATATAGTTTATTATACGTTGTGGCACTGTCATAACATATAATTTATTATACGTTATGGCACTGCCATAACATATAATTTATTATACGGTATGGCAGTGCCACAACGTATAATAAATTATATAAAGAAAGAAAGATTTACATTAACATGTAATTTATTATACGTTGTGGCACTGCTATAACATATAATTTATTATACGTTGTGGCACTGCCATAACATATAGTTTATTATACGTTGTGGCACTGCCATAATATATAATTTATTATACGTTATGGCACTGCCATAACATATAATTTATTATACGTTATGGCAGTG
Source organism: Poecilus cupreus (assembly GCA_963942605.1). Lineage (NCBI taxonomy): Eukaryota > Metazoa > Arthropoda > Insecta > Coleoptera > Carabidae > Poecilus > Poecilus cupreus. Next base: position 4,530,481 of record OZ012733.1, on the reverse strand, counting down.
CCACAACGTATAATAAATTATATAAAGAAAGAAAGATTTACATTAACATGTAATTTATTATACGTTGTGGCACTGCTATAACATATAATTTATTATACGTTGTGGCACTGCCATAACATATAGTTTATTATGCGTTGTGGCACTGCCATAACATATAGTTTATTATACGTTGTGGCACTGCCATAACATATAGTTTATTATGCGTTGTGGCACTGCCATAACATATAGTTTATTATACGTTGTGGCACTGCCATAAGATATAATTTATTATACGTTGTGGCACTGCCATAACATATAATTTATTATACGTTGTGGCACTGCCATAACATATAGTTTATTATGCGTTGTGGCACTGCCATAACATATAGTTTATTATACGTTGTGGCACTGCCATAATATATAATTTATTATACGTTGTGGCACTGCCATAACATATAGTTTATTATACGTTGTGGCACTGCCATAATATATAATTTATTATACGTTGTGGCACTGCCATAACATATAATTTATTATACGTTATGGCAGTGCCACAACGTATAATAGATTATATAAAGAAAGAAAGATTTACATTAACATGTAATTTATTATACGTTGTGGCACTGCCATAACGTATAAAAAAATTATACGTTTTGGCATTGCCATAACATATAATATATATTTATTTAAGTAGTGAAATTGAATATTTTTAATAAAAAAAAATTATTGTTCTAGTTAGTTATATCAATACAAACCATTATCGAAACCATTATTTATATGTTTTATATTTTTGTCTCATACTCGTACCTAAAGGATAAAGTAAGAAATCAACCATTTTAATAATAAAGTGACTCGTTTGAAGGTAATTATAATATACAATACAATATATACAAACATTTTATATTAAAAAGTTTTCCAAAAGTGATGAACGAGTCCCCACCGCTAGTCTTGTCAATACTTAAAAATAAATACCAAAAGGGTGGTATAACTGTACTCGGCGCAATAGAATTTGCAACAATACTCCCCTATACAGAATATTAAACGTCAAAACTTCGTCTATTCAAAATTAATTAAATTTTTTGATACACTTTCCTATGTTGCACATGTTATCTACAACTCCGATTACTCCTTTTAGTAGCCATTTTATAGGTACAGTGCTGCCGCCATCGGCGATTTCAGTTGCGAATACCGCCGAATGCTTGCATTTTGTTAACTAATCGCAGAACTATATTTGTCCCTTTAAAGAAAGGTCTCGTGGAACAGACTATACATTTCAACTCTACTTTAGTAGAAGTCAATTACATAAAGTGAAAAACGGACGGACCAGTGGAAGCAGCGATGTTCGGTATCACGTAGGCCGTTGGTTCTGTCAAATTTTTGTGCGGTCGTTCATTCCTTCGTTCTCGTCGCTACCGCAGTCTGGGCAGGTGGTTCAGGGCTCAGGTGTAGTAGTGTGGGATAATGATAAGTGCACATCAGGTGTAACGGACTTGCAGTACCTTGGAGACTCTTTCGTAGGATGAGATAATTGTAATAATGAATATATAATAAGGACTTTTAGTCTTAACGTTGAGCTAATTCATTTGTAAATTAGTTAATTTTAGGCTTTTAGGTGAACATTCAATATTCAAACTTTTAGTTAGAGTGTTCTACATAATTTATCTTACATATTTATTATAAACTAAGGAAGCCTAGTATACTGATGGATTAAAAAATAGGACAGTTTCCATTATCAGGTTATAATCAATTTTTGTACGAGGCACGGTGCTTATTTCAGAACACGGTATATAGGGTGGTACCGCGGACAACGCAGCCTAGGGATTTCAATGTTAAATTCATGGTGTACAAGTATTTGCTCCCCTAATTATTTTAGAGTCAAAGTTTATTTAGATTTTATCTAGAGAAAACAAATATGGCGCCCAGCGCCCATTTAAAATAAGGAAGTTACTATTAATATCTTGAAAACCGCCATCTTGGCATTACTTTAAAATTTCCCTCATTAAATAATGTAACTTTTATATGAAACATTTTTTTATATCTTTTATAATTACGGAGTAATTTGACCTTTTTTAGAATAGCGATTTTCAGTTTTTTTTTTGAATAATTTTCAAACTGTTTGGAATTTTAAATGTTTCTCAACGGAATCTAAATAAGCCCTAAAAACTGCACAACATTGCTCATTTAACCGACCTCGTAGCTCCTATAGTTTCAGAAATTCCAATGGTGACCCAATCAATTTGGGACATCCTGTATATAAGGGAGGTATTGTAATAGGTCAAAATTTTCGGTAGTGAGTTTTCAACGGATAAGCACGTTTTGAGGTCCCCAGATTACGATTTTACTATTTTCACGATGACGTCTGCCTGTGTGTGTGTGTGTGTGAAAGATATCATTTTGAAATTTCATATTTAAAATTATAATGTTGAGCTTACGAGCTGATTAGATTTTGGTAGCAATCTGTAAACCGGAAGTGGTAGTTTACTTGAAGACTTGTCAAGTTTTTTGGGTATATCTCTGTAAATAATTGAGTTACAGTAAATTTTGTCATAATAAAAAAGATGTATAACAATTTTTATTTGAAACTTTGTTCTATATTTTGCACCGTTTTGAAATTTATGTGGTGGCCACATCAGATTCTAATACAATACCATTTTCTAACTTAATATTTAGACCTTGCATGTTCAAATTAAGAACTAGTTATATTAATTCCAATTTGATCGTATTTTTAGGTTGCTTGTGATTAGAATTTTAAAAATTTTTGTAATCAATAGGTACATTGTTGTAATCAGTATATTTTAATATTTTTAAGTTTTAAGCGGGAGGTTATGTGCTGAAACATCAGATTATTTGAACTAGTTACTACCCTGGAATGTGTTTCTAATGAAATGTGTTCTAGGAGAGGGAGCACAATAAGCATACATCATTCATACAAAAATAATGCCACGTGTTACAAGTGCAATAATTATATTAATTATAAACTGCACCTTGTTACACGTACGAGTACGTTGAAAATACATAGCAGACTTCACAGTCAAATGGAGATGTTCACAGTGATAAAGGAATGCATAACGGTTAAACAGACATAATTCTGCGTACACACTTATTTAATTTCCATTCATAGCTTTAGGGTGGTGGTAATGCGTGATGCTCAGAATATTTAATGACTGTATTGTTTTCTAAATGAATAAAAATTCAACGTACTCGACTCGTCAGTCGTCATTACACTTCAAAATATCTATTGACGTTGAAAATTGTCTTTTGCTATTGTAGTTTGTAGTTTTGTCGAAACTGAAAGTCCCGCTAACTGTTAAGAACTTGTAACTTGAATTAGAAAGTAGTGTTTTATTTTGTTGCCAATTTCTCTTTGACTTTTGAGCCTCATTCTCTCAATAAGTCCATTATTTAAATGTATTCTGTAAATTATAAATACTCTCATTCCATTTACCTAATTCTAAATGTGGCACTCTTAGAGCAGAACTAGGTATACTGGGTGTTCCACTGGTCTGTATTATGTAATTATTTTAAATATTAAAGAATTAGCGATGTGTTACATAAATTTTTTTCCAATAATCAAAAAAAAAATTTTTTTATGTTTTGTTCACTATTGGGAACATTATGAACAAATTCAACTTACAATAGAACTTTGGTCTATTGGGTCGTCTTCGCGTACTATACAAAATTGTTTAATAAACAACCTCTTCTAGGAAAACATCAGATAAAAAAAATTTTTGGAAATTTTGTAAAGGTGTATTTAGCTGTAATATATCAGCAGGTAATAAACTGCTTCTTTCAAATTTTACATTTTATATCTCAGTTTCTGTAATTATCCTTTTTCCTGTTAAAATTTTTTTTATGTTGGTCAAATTGGGAGGAATGACCTAATTGGCAATTGAAAAAGTGTATATAATGTTCCCAAATGTTACAACATGATTGCCATGAATGTAAACTGCATAAGAAAAGAAAAGAAAAATTTTAAATTTTATGTTCCCGTTCGGGAACAGTATGCAATAGAGGGTTAAAATATAATAAAACAACATAATGTACGAAGGTGGAGTATCTAGTGATCTTTAGTTTATAAGTTTTTAAATTGCTTTATCTACGATAGTGTGTAAAATTGATGTTTAGTTGTTAGTTTTGAGTTTGTAAAACGGTTGTTTAGTAACACGACTTCATTAGTCACGGGTTACCGAGCAACGAGTGATTAAAATTTTTAAACACGCCAAATTTGCAAAAATTTTGTTATCATAGCAAACTTCTCAATTAATATTGTGTTCGTAATTCAGAAAGAATAGCTATTTAAGTAACAAGGAATGTAAGTACATCTTTACATTCGAGGAAGTTGTACTAGGCCGAGGCGTGCGCCGAGGTCCTAGTAACTTGCGAGGATGTTAAGATGTATGTACATTCCGTGTTACTTATTATATTTTTCGCGCTACTGAAAAATTAGGCTTAAGTTTTCAAAAAATATAGCCCGATTGACATCTGTCATCAACATTATTCTTCTTTTACTATATTTTTCAATCCAAGCTACCTGTGTTTGTTGCTATGTTACTATATTAAACAGTAAAAAGAAAACAAACCATTCTGTTGACGTTTATTTAAAAATTGGTGTATTGTTGGTATTGAGAATGATTAAAATAAAAAATGGATATTGACGAGGCTGCTAGAGTTGCTTTATTAACTTGTTTACCTGAAAAATCAGGTTAAAAATCTTATTCCCTTAAAAATTAAATATTAAAAATATCCAAGTAGTCGGTGATTATTTTCCTAGGAATGTAAGTGAAATGATTAAGTTCCGTCGTCAAGGAAAAATTATAAACAAATATAAAAGGTAACTTACATACATAGTAACTATGGTTGCAATACATACTTACAATACAAGTAGCGCGAAAAAGTATTTTTTAAATATTTATTGGGTTTTTTCATTATATCGTAGATAAAATATTGTACGATACACATACGTAAAGCGTCTTTAGTCACTCAGGATCTTAAAACACTCGCTACGCTCGTGTTTTAATTGACCCATTCGTGACTAAAGACTAGCTTTACGTACTTGTATCGTAAATAACTATTATGTTCTGATTGGCTATTGTTAATTTGTCGGTATTTATTTTCAGGCTTCTTCCCGCCTAATTTGTTAGTTCAGTAGTTTTATTTTGAGTATATGATACGTTTTAATTGTTGCTGTGGAATTATTTATATTTTTAACTTTATTTATTTATTATTTTAATGTGTTGTGCAATTGTGTATTTTTATTATATTGACGAGATTTGAATTTTTAATTTCCATGTTAGCTGTAAATTTTCAATCGCTTAAATATAAGCATACCGTGTGACACTGCTCTAATTGTTAATTGATGATTTTTTAAAAATTTTTTTGTAGTTTCCCTGATGAAGGTCATAGTATGACCGAAACGTTGGATTTTTAGCAAAAATAAATATTGACTGCATTCCGAAGAATTTTTACTCTTATTTTAAATATTATCGAAATATATTTTGAATAAAAATGCTAACATATCTGCAGTATAAGTCCACAGGGTCTTTATACTTTTATTACTTTTTATACAAAGTATAAGGAAGTATTGGAATCACGAAAAAAAATCGTTCACGAGATTTTTGCGGAAATACATATTTTAACGTCCACTGAATTCGTTAAGACCAATTTCTCAATGATGTCTGTGTGTGAGGATGGATGGATGGATGTCCGTGTGTGCAATATCTCATAAACGAGACAAGAAATGAAAGATGTTAGCAAAAATATTTGGAATATAAAATGTTATTTGCTCTTTTCTTGAACATGCTTCTAATTTTGGGAAAAACTAAATTATATATTTAAGAATATATTTCTATAATCTTAGTTACAATGGGAAGAAAAAATAAAACATTTTTAATATCTATGTGTCAAACGTGTCAAATAATTGTGAAGTGTCAAAAATATGTGTCGTGTGAAATATTATAAAAATAATATTTGTATTATTAGTTAGAAAGTTTTGAAGACAAGGTATTAATTAATTTCTATTTTAAAATAAATTCATTGTTACAAAGTGAATTAAAAATTAAACAGGTTTAATATCTATGTATAAAGTAATTGTCAAAATAAAGTCACGCAAGGAACATGTTCAGTTGGTTTTATTTGTATAAGAAAGTAGTGTGGTGCGCACACAAGATTTTTTTTTAAATAATTTTTAATGGAATATTCTTTTAAAGTTCTTTTCACAAATATATCATCACATCATTTACCATATTTGGGCATGCAATTACGAACCGTCAAGGCGCTGCTCCCAAAGATGTTAGAAAGAAAATTATAGGAACAAAGTTAAATAGCAATTGCCGAGTGTGGAATTTGAACTGAAGATCTCTTGATCCATAATCCGATGCGATACAACTTTCTACAGAGTTATTTACCTCATAGAAATATTGATTAAAGATATTATTTACAAAGTCGTAGCTGAATAATAGCATTGAATAATTTGTGTCTTTCAATTTTATTTAAATACATATACATGGTAAATGTATTGAGCAAATTTCAAAGGAAGCTCAATTTTCTGTATTAACTGTACATACCCTACAAAACATAATGTAAATTTTAATGGCAGAGCTCACGAGCTTTCAATCTGGCCACATTGCTTATCTAATTTCAATTTATTCGAGAGAGGACCGAATTCAATGAGCCTCGCAACGCGGTGGCGGCGGCGGTCTGGGACCGCCAGATAACTTATAGACGCGGGGGCGGCATTCACAATGTTCGCTGTTGCTGGTACCACCACCGACGACAATGTATAGTCTGTTCGTAGACCGTATGCTGCTGGAGAGAAAATAAAAAAGTACGAGAGCAAGACTGGGATTTTATCTCCCGCTTACCTCTAGGTAAGGGAGGTGTTGTTTTTGGTCAAAAAATTTGGTAGTGAGTTCTCAATGAATAAGCACGTTTTAGGGTCCCTACAATATGATTTTACTATTTTCGCGATGATGTCTGTATGTATGTATTTATTTGTGTGTGTGGTCTGTGGCGATTATTTCGTCTCGCATAACTCAAATACTATAATTCCAAAAATACAATTTTGTGTATTTTTGCTTCTTATATTTATATGAAGAGCTGAATAGATTTTGGATAAAATTGGTCAACCGGAAGTAGCAGTTTACTAGAAGCCCTTAACAGTTTTCCGTTAACTCGCTTAAATGGAATTTTTCAACAATTTATGTTATTTTGAAAGTTGTAGAATATTTAATTTTACATGTGTTTTGATTACACTAATTTGATTAATTTTCATTAGTTTTGGAGATAATAAAATATAAAATTTAATTTCATAAATCTTGCATTCCATGTACACCATGGAAACACTTAAATATATTCAATTTTTTTACGAAATGTGACACATGTCATTTTGATTGTGAAGCTATTTTCTGTGAAATGTATGTTAAAAAATTAAATAAATATACGAAATAAAATTAAATTTCTCAAATATAAATAGAAAATAAACAAATAAGAAGATATGTTTCTGTATCATCAAATACTATTTTGTACCGTTTAAGAGCAGTATTGAGCGGGAGGTGTAATGTGCTGGCCACATTAGATTTTTATTACTCATATGCTTTATTCCAAATAAAAATTATACTTTGGTGCCTTGATATACAAATAACTATTTACACATTGTAATAGCATACATACATACATAACATCAGGCTATGTCCCACTTAGTGGGGTAGCACGAACCCAGAAACACAGTCAACCAACAATCAATCTCCTCCAAACATTCCTATCCTGACACACCACTTTCGCCTCGTCCACATTCATTGTGCGATTCATACATGCTCGTTTATTATTCACACTCGGAATCTTTCGTTCACGCAACAAACCATCAATCATATCCAACCAGTTATTCCTCGGACGCCCACGCAAACGTTTACCTTCAATCTCACCCACATATATTAGTTTCACCAACCTTTCATTCGACATTCGCTCAACATGTACAAACTACCTCAACTGACTCGTAATAGTATCAGTAATAGTATATTATGATACAAGTGTATAAGTAAGCTTTTAAAGCAGTACGACGAGTTTAAGAGCACGACGCAAAGCGGAGTGATTTTAACGTCGCTAGTGCAAGATTGATTAAATTTGCGAAAAAAAATAATTTTTTATTATACCTGCATCATACTCTGGAAAAAACTGGAAAGCAACATTTTGATTTTGATTCATTTCATAATTTTGCGCGTGTGACGTTTGACGTATATCGTTTACATGGAAACTGGTTAGCATTTATTGTTTACGTTCACAGTTTTGACAGATATTAATAGTAATTATTTGTATTGTTGCTTAGCAACCTTTCAAGCACGGCGTGTTTTTAATCTTGCGTTTATGAACGCTGTAGCGTGTTTTAAACACGGATTATGATGCAGGTATAATAAAAAATAATTTTTTTTCGCAAATTTAATCAATCTTGTACCTCTTATAGCTCTTGAAATAGCAATAGTGACACATTTAAATTGAACAGACGGTTTATGTCAAACATATGTCAAGCGCAATTATGAAACAATCAAATTCGGATTTATAAGTATAAACCGTGTGTTAGAATTAACAACTTATTTTACTCACGATGAAGCAGATTAATACAACAAAACGATTTTTTGCGACATAAATGAAAAGGCAAACGATTTCCACACAACCTATACCAGCACCCCCATACCCTTAACCGTGCTGTACACTTCCACCCCAACGTATTGATCGCGAACGGCGGCGGTGCGGTACCGCCACCGTCTCGCGATGCGCCCCGCACGCCCCCACAGCCACGTGCCACGTGCACAACACATGAGTAGAGTGAGGTTATGTTACACGAATCCTAGTGCTCGAGATTTCGAAGCTCGCTGGTGCTGACGTGATGTGTACATGTCGTGGAAGTGCAAATAGAAATAGATCTAGTGAAAATTGGTAAGAAAATGTGTGGGATGATGTTGGCTGTGACACTTTGGGGTGAGGTTATGTTTCATGTTTGAGGTTATGATGTTTGATTTTCTCCTGGCGAAAGTGGATGAAATATTGGAATTGCTTTACAAATATTGCCATGTACGGAGAAGATGATATATTTATTTATGAAATGATTTCGCTGTGGAACGGAACGAGAGTATTTTTATCTTATAAATATAAATAAACTAGGTGTTATGGTTTGTTTTCTTTAAGGATTTATCAAATATTTGTGATATTTTATATGCTTCCAGACTGCAATAACGAATGGGTACCACAGAAGTTCACATTTTTATTTTAAACAACGCAATAGTAATTTACTTTACAAGTGGGCAATATGGAATTATCCACGAGAGAAATTTTAGCACACGAAGCCGAAGGCTGAGTGTTAATTTCATCGAGTGGGTAATTCCACTTTGCCCACGTGTGAAGTATAACGTTTTATCCAACACCTCTTAATAAATGAAAAATTTATTAAAGAAATATTATTTGACAGTGACATACGCTTTAAATTTTTAAATTAAAATGTCAATCGAAGTAGTTACCAAGGTGTTGTGTCTTATTATTATTGTTATAAATAAAAAAATACTCACTAGTGGATTTTCTCAAAATTATACCCACTTGTTTAAAATCGTCATAGTTATAGAGCATTTATTGAGAAGTGTTGGATAAAATTTGTTAAATATTAATTATTCATTGTGATTGTATGATTTATTAATTACTAGTATTTTTAGTCGTGTTTTTAGAAAAACAGTGTCAAAATTTTGTAGCTGTATTTCATTAACTAAAAGTTATACATGGTGTTCATTTGAAGTGGTACACTATTGCTATTTCGAGAACTATAAGAGCTACGAGGTCGGTTAAATTAGTAAACAATTTCTATATTATAAGACGATTAAAATGAGCGAAACAAGATTTTTTTAGACCAGTGGTTCATAAAATGCGGGGTGCAACTTTCTTATTTTAAATGGCAACCTATTTTTTTTTATTTGCTTATTCGATTCAGTATTTTTTTCTGAATATCAGTGCATTGGCGAAGCAAGCTCGTCACTTCGTTCCCCGCTTCCATAACACTATATTGGCGAAGCAAGCTCATCACTTATATTGACGAAGCAAGCTCGTCACTTCGTTCCCCGCTTCTACATATATCAGTACATTGACGAAGCAAGCTTGTCACTTCGTTTCCTCGTTGTCATATCACAGCATTAGTGAAGCAAGTTCGTCACTTCGTTCCTTGCTTCCAGGTCAGTTTAATGCGTTTGCTGATAAGTAATAGATTTTCGTACGTATAATAACGCCAAACGTCACCCGCGCAAAATTATGAAATGAATCAAAATCAAAATGTTGCTTTCCAGTTTTTTCCAAAGTATGATGCAGGTATAATAAAAAATAGCATATGACACACGTGTATAAGTGCTTTTAAAGCACTAGCGACGTTACAAGCACTCCGCTTCGCGTCGTGCTCTTAAACTCGTCGTACGTGCTTTAAAAGCTTATTTATTCACTTGTATCATAATGTACTATTTTATATATTAATGTTATAACGACCAAAGAGAATTTAAAATGCTCCTGTAACATGTCTTCGTCTGCATAAAGTAGCACTAATGGACAAACGAAAGTGAAACGACATTTTCTACCTGAACGCAATTCTTTGTGTTCTATTTTCGCCACACAAGCAGACAGTCAACACAATAAATTTCCTTTCCCTATCTGCAGTTTTACACCTAGCTAGACACCGGCTCGAGACTGGGACAACCTTTTCCTGTTGCTGTTTTGGCGAGTTCAGTTGGCTCTGGAAGGGTGCTTATAATGTTGGGTTTTATAGTGCTATTGTTACAGTTAGATTCTTTACCTGCTGTTGTTCGCAACCGCACATAATTAGAAGGTAACCCACAGGTAGAAAAGGCATCCCTTCTCTTGACTTTTTCCGAATATAGATATCACGATTTGGTATCAGTTTGCAATAGAATACCAGGGCCGGATTAAGGGGAAAGGAATCTGACCTAAAGCACTGAAATTTTATAACATATCTTTTTAGGAATCGCCAACTTTGGTTTCGGGCAATGCATTATATTAAAGTACCATATAAAATTTAGTTTATTATACTTTATAATTATGTAAGGAAAGTACATTATACTGCCCTAATTTGTTTTGAATTCTACAACACAACAATGGCCAGTTAATTAAATCCCTATATTATTATAGCTTACTGAAATTATTGTTTTTGACATTAAAATAATATAACAATAATTATCGAAATAAAATCATAACTCCGTCATTTAAAAAAATATCACTAAACATTATTTGAAATTAATTGTTAATAATAAATAATGTATACTATCAAAAAAAATCTGGTGTGGGCACAACACTACTTTCTTATACAAATAAAAGCAACTATGACTTGTTCCATGCGTATGACTTTATTTTGACAATTATTTGATATATAGATGTTAAACCTGTTTAATTTTTGTTCTCATTGTAAACTATGATTTATTTTAAAATAGAAATTAATTAATATTTAGTCTTCAAAACTTGTTAACTAATATTACAAATGAGGGGTCTAGTATCAAAACCGGCTATGTCCACTTTTTTCAGTTTCGAGTAAATTGAAATTTTTAGTTTTGCGCTTAATTTGCAACAAATTGTAATAATTTATGTTTAGATGTTTAAAATTAGATCATTTTGAATTATGCAATATACAGGTTTAAAAGATTGACATAGTCGGTTTTGAAACTCACTTATGCAGAATGCCGGTTTTGAAACTCAGAGTTAGGGATGTAGCCGTTTTTGAAACTAAAATAACAAATGTTTACCTATAATGCATTATGACAAATATTGTTATTTTAAGAATAAAAAAATACACAATTTTTGATTTGTAAAATAAACTTTTGTATTTATAAAATAAAAATACATTTTGATAAAAAAATCTTATAAAAATACATAAACAAAAAAAGTCTGTTAAATATAACAGACTTTTTTTTTGTTTATGTATTTTTATTTACATTGGGATATTCAGTAAAGCCCCTCAAACTGCAAGACGTCAATAAATTATTAACGAAACATTTTGGCGATGACTGAAAGAAAAATAACCATTTGAAATATTATTCAGATGTGATAGATAATAATTAAAATTACGATAAAGCTGAAGAGCAAGAATACTGCGTAATGCCTTCAGAAATACCAGATTTAATTGTATAAGATAAAACAATAATTTATTATTATATATTAATTTTTTTTATATTTAATATAAAAAAAAATAATAATACCTAACATCTGAATATTGTTTAGACCACGTGGCAACCGTATACTATCTTCCTATTGGCTAAATGGATATAGCCAGTTTTGCAGCTAAACCCCTAGTGGATAGAGTCGGTTTTGAAACTAATCCCATATTTCACATTAAGTTTGTACTGAATTTAGCCGTTTTTAAACTTCATCTTCGGGATAATAAAAAAGTATTCATTTTTACGAATCCAATGGTGTGCATAACTCTATTTTCAAAAAAATTGGACATAGCCGGTTTTGATACTAGACCCCTCAAATATTACTTCTATAATATTTCACACGACACATATTTTTGACACTTCACAATTATTTGACACGTTTGACACAGAGATAATAAAAATGTTTTAGTTTTTGTTCCCATTGTAGCTAAGATTATAGAAATATATTCTTAAATATATAATTTAGTTTTTTTTTTTCAAAATTAGAAGCAAGTACAAGAAAAGTGCAATTAACATTTTATATTCCAAATATTTTTGCTAACATCTTTTATTTGAAACTTTTTCTCACAGCTGATACTATTTTTGAAATAAATGGAATTTATTCTTGTGTGTGTCGAGTAAACTTCCTCTTTCGGTTTTTCAATTTCATTCAAAATCAACTCAGCTCTTCATTTTATCATGAAACTTATAAATTCCAAGTTTCGTTTACATATTTTGTCTTGTTAATGAAATATTGCGCATACGGACATCCATCCATCCATCCATCCTCACACACAGACATCATTGAGAAATTGGTCTTAACGGATTCAGTGGACGTCAAAATATGTATTTCCGCAAAAATCACGTCAGCGATTTTTTTCCTGATTACAATACTTCCTAATTTGTATAAAAAAGTAAAAATTATCTCAGTATACATTCCCTATTCAAAAAATTATGAAATAGCTTTTTCGTCATTTTAAAACGAAAGAGGCTTAAAAATTTTCAACCAATTTTACAGAACTTTTCAGCCACTACAATTTCTCTCTTTACCATTTCTTCAATTTTGCAATAATAAAAGAACTAATCGAGGAAGAAGAATTCAGGAAACACCCTGTATAGATGAATTAATAATTGTTGTTGCTAAGAGAATAAACATAAGACTGAAACATTTAATATTGTAACCATAGATTTAATAATATACCGTGTGTCCCACGTAAATGTTGGCATAGGCAGTTAACATGTAAAATCAGTTTTTTGTAAATAAAAAGTGTCCGGCAAAAAATTATGCATCCAAATTTTATATCACAATACTGCCAATATCCCTACATCTTATTTAATACAGATTACTTTATTTTGATACCACAATTTACTGAAATTAATAATAATAATTCCTAATTTTCGCCTACTCTTTTTATTGCTACTGACGTGTAGTGCCTACAATTTGTTTTAAATATTTTAATCTGTCACGGTCAATTTCTGGCGATGGACATTATTCAGCGTTCATTCCTGTGGTGTATTTAGATATTTGTCTTGCACTGTGCCCCCATAATACATTCTAATAATATTTACTCGGTTCTCGACATTTAATGTATTCATAATGACAGTGACAGATTAAAATATTTAAAACAAATTGCAAATACTACACGTCAGTAGCAATAAAAAGAGTAGGCGGAAAATTAGGAATTATTATTATTAATTTCATTAAATTGCGGTATCAAAATAAAGCAATCTGTATTAAATAAGATGTAGGGATATTGGCAGTAGTGTGATATAAAATTTGGGTGCATAATTTTTTGCCGGACACTTTTTATTTACAAAAAACTGATTTTACATGTTATTTGCCTATGCCAACCTTTACGTGGGACACACGGTACCTATATGAATGGGTTGGCCATGCTTTTAATACAGAAATCTGTAACCAACATAAGAGAGATAGTCATATCTAAAATTACGCAGTGGGAGAAGAACAGCACATTTTCATGCCACCCGTCACGTGGTATGAATGTACTGTTTTTCTCCCACTGCGTAATTTTAGATATGACTATCTTTCTCTTATAGTGGCATTAAACTGATGTATGTAAAAATCAAAAAAATGTTTCCACAAATTCATGATGTAGTTTCATTAGGTTGAAAATTTTCTCGTTTTATAGTTATATCCATTTCTTGCTTAAATCCACATTTTTCGGAAAACTGTAATAAATATGTATATATACAGCGTTCTAACCTAAAGTGACATATTTACCTGTCAAATGGAACACCGTCTTTTGTAGCCTGTTTCTTTACAATTATATGCACAACAAGATTTTACCATATTTGATATGACGTAAATAATTGACAAAATTATAAAAATAAAAGCTCGCACAAAAGTCTATCAAAACAGTATTCTACTCACACGTCAAACATCAAACCAAGTTTTTGTCATCTTGCCATCCATCACATCACTTTAATCTCTCTATCTCAATCACGCTGTGTTGGTTACAGACTATCTTTTTCCATACTCCTTCCATACATTTTATTAGTTCTATGACTGTAACAGTACAATTAGCCAGTATAAAACAACTACGTTTTGTTTGTAATGAAGAAATGAAACCCTATAAGTGTTGTAATACGATGCATCGTAGCTATTAATGGTGAGGGAATCGAGGAAAGGTTAACTTAAGAAAAAGAATATAAATCCTTCCAAAAAACATGAATGTTACACGATTGTTAACGCCACACTTTGTGCGTTTATTGCAACCAATAAATATCAAAACTAGATGTTTTTTAATGGAAGGCTAATCAAATTTTATAATCTCTATCTTGTTGACTAACATTTCTGTTCTCAAGTACTCGTCGTATCGTCGTAATATGTAACTTGATGCCTGAGAATGTTATTTGTTTATTGTGTATTGTTGCACTGTTTTGTTTTTGTTTGAGTTGAAGTAAACATATCCTATTAATTACTCACAGTTTTTAATTAAACCTAATGTTTTATGCACGTTGATATACCTATTAGCTTCTTTAATAAATTACATTCATTTTGAGTATTATGATAATTATAAAATATGCATAAAATTAAATGAAAAGTAATTAATTTATAGTACTTTCTTTTTGACGAAATCAAAAGATCTGTATCCTGCCTATGTTGTGTTCAATTTTTCAGATTTCTCTTTCTATGAATCTTTAAATTTTCTTTTTAAATAAACTTAATTAAATACAATACATTTTCATTTTCAATGTTTTTTTTTTTTAATTATATGTACTTATTATATATTTTGCAATTTATCATACGGATTTTGGAAATTATAAGAGCAATAAGTTATGTTAGATAAAAATGCGCATTTACTTGACAGTCTCAAATGTGACCTTCCTTTTCCAAAAATTATCATAGGTGACTAATATTCGCGTTTATTTTGTAATGGGAAATAGCTTCCTTGTAAAGTATCTGACTGTGGATTATGATATCCCTAATTCGAGTATTCAAAGACAACAAATTATTGGACAAATTATGACCTTATAATTTACCCCTGTAACTCCATGTCTCACGTAAAAAAATATATCATACATACATAACATCACGCTATGTCCCACTTGGTGGGGTAGCACGAACCCAGAAACACAGTCAACCAACAATCAATCTCCTCCAAACATTCCTAACCTGACACACCACTTTCGCCTCGTCCACATTCATAGTGCGATTCATACATGCTCGTTTATTCTTCACACTCGGAATCATTCGTTCACGCAACAAACCTTCAATCATACCCAACCAGTTATTCCTCGGACGCCCACGCAATCGTTCACCTTCAATCTCGCCCACATATATCAGTTTCACCAACTTTTCATTCGACATTCGCTCAACATATCCAAACCACCTCAACTGACTCACTCCCACTTTCTTCACAACATTTTTCTCAATCTCACACTCATCATACACCAATATATATTCCGCATACGATCACGTCTCGTATACCCACACACTCCTCTCAAATATCTCATTTCTACAGCAGTTATATGTCGTTCATGCTTCTTCATCCACACCCAACATTCAGAACCATGCATCAATGTAGGCACTAACACATCTTTATAAACACTCAATCGAGCATCTTTAGATATATTCACGTTTCGAGCAAATGTACCCAGAGCACCCAATACCTTGCACCCTGCACACACCCGCCTTTCAATCTCCATGTCAATACGTCCCAAAATTATTATATTTTATTTTTGTTTTCTCAAAAAATACTTATAGGGGCTATAGGGAAATGCACTTAATATGAAAATGTTTGTAACTTTAATATTTATTCAGATATACATAAATATTTTCTCCGGAACCATTATTGAATACATTATTATTTATTTTATCTTACTATTATTGTATGTGTTTGAATGACCCCTAGGAGCGAAACAAAATAATCAACTATTTTGAAATAAGGTATTTATATTATTTCTTCTATTTTGTGCCTTTTTTTGCGCTTTTTAAATAAAAATTGTAATTTCAAAATTTAAGAAATTATGTATTAGTTGGTGATATGAAAATTAATTGTTTGAATTAATAATTGTCAACTTACTTAAAGTAAAAATTAGTGTAGATATTTGATATTTTTTAATATTACTATATTTTAGCAGAGTCATCGACCTTAAAAACATAAATTTTACTACTATATTACAGCATTTGAATGTGCTTTAACGATTTTTTTTTGAAGCTGTAATTGTTTAATGTTATAGACGCAAAATAGCAAAATACAATTTAAACTGAAAATGAAGGAAATATATACTTTTTTCCGAACTCGATACTAAAGTACACGATATTGCTATTCGAAGTTATCCAAAATAGTAGCTGAAGTTAAACTTTACAGACTCTTATGTCAAACTTGAATTACAAACCTAAAATAACCACCACATACTATTGGTAAATTTATTTATTATTTACCTGTGACAATAATTTATCGAATTCAATGCAGATCACGTCTAAGAACATATAAAAAGTAATGAAATAATAACCAAATTTGACACTTTGATAGTAATTTTGTTATCACAACCATCCCCGTCACAACAGCTAGCTGACGTTTTACATTTAATAATTTATCGATTTCGGCAAAAATATAATGTATTCCTCGGCACTAAAATATATTTTTTTATTGCTCACATGGTTTATTTTTTATTACTCACATGGTTTAATAAATACCAATAAAAAATTATATTTTAGTGCCTTGATATACAAATAACTATTTTTTTGTGTCTTGTTAAAGTTTAAATCGTTAGTCGTTAGTTTGAAACTGACACTATTGAATATAATATCAATGTTTTAAATGACAGTAAATAGTAAATACGGTCCTGTCTTTTATCAGCCCGTAAACAGCATTAGTCTAGATCTCTTAAAGTTAACAGTTTGCCCCTGTTATTGTTATAACAAAAAAAACTTAAAAATAATCCTAATTACCTGTACACCGGGATGTGATAGCAGATCTCGCTAACTCATTTATTTTATTGTGTGAAATACGTTCATCCACCGTTAATTCATAAAACACACGTAAGTAGATGTTAATCACAAGGGATAAATTTTATTTAGTTATAGTTTTTGCGACATTTGGAATCGAACCCCTGTTTTCAATTTGATGCTTTACTACGAATTTACATTTTATTTCAAATGAAACTAATTTTAATATTTCTCATTTCTTTAATTTAAAAGAAATGCTTTTTCTGATTGCACCAAACTTGCTGTGACATCTATCAGATCACTGCCATACTATTCCGAAATATTTCGTAATTTAAATAATCGATTATAATATGTATGATTTTCCGGTTCTTAAAGTATTAATTAAAATGCAATTTATATAATTATAAATAATTATACAGTCAGTAATGAAATGTTTAATAGTTTTCGCAAATATATTCCTACCTGTAGATTCAAAAAAGCGCGCGCAAACACCTGCATTCCAACCTGTTGCAACAACTTCCCGCCTTGCCTCTCTCTCCGCTTAATTCACCTTAATTCAACTCTTCGCTGACTTCATCCGTCTGACCACTACCTACACACACCTAACAGTCGAGCAGCGACTGCGCAGCCATTTTAGTTTATACGTTGTACATGGCAACATAAGTTTCTGTTTTGTTTCGTATTTACTTTTCTTTGTTAGAATCTGTGAGAATTTATGTGAGTTTTTGTGGTAACTAAAGTGATTGAATAGTGATTTTTTATTGTGTAAGTTTATTTTCTTATAAGAATACTTTAAGTGTAGGTTGGACTGCTTATAAGTTAGATATTCAGTTTGAAACTGTTGTTTGTACTTCAAATTTAAAGGGACGCCCTATCTTGATTGATGCTACTTTGATTACAACAATCAGATACAAAGCAATGCTAGCGCGGTATTTTTTGATTGCAACAATGAGTGATTACTAAAAGTTTGGTTATTTTTTGGTTTTACAATAAAATTGGTGCTAGATCACAAGTTATTTCATGTGTTTTTGCTATAAAAGTGTGTTTAATTAGATTAAACTGATTTAAGGAAATATTTGAGTGATTACAAGTCTAGTTTTACTTTAGGTTAATATATAATTGACCTCAAAGAAGTGTTATTTTTTTTATGTATGACTCAGTGTAGTTAAATGGGCGTTGTCGTGAGTTGAAAGAAACAACAGGTTAACTGTTTACAAATCTAAAAGATGTGCTCTTTGAATATTATTTTGGATTTCATGTGTTTACAAGGCCGTGGTATGCAGTCATCATTATTTTTGTGTCGTTAATTGTTTTGGAATTGTCTTTAATGGTGAAAAGATGAAGTTTTAGAAAGTTTTAAAGTTGAATGACATACATAAGTACATACATAAACGCGCCAAATTTCTGGAAATGTGTTGACAATTACATTTATGTAATTTAGAAGTACTTGTTAATTAGTTTTTGTAGACTAGCTACATTAATAGGTGACTGATGTGGGAAAATAATCCTATAGGAATTTGGTTTATTATCTTATTCTTAACATGAGTTGAATTGTAAACAAATTTTAAAACTTAAGATAGAAAAATAACATTTGACGTTTTTTTACAATTTTCGTAAAGGAACTGGTTATGCTACCGGACAACATTTTTCTAACTGTACAAATTAGAAATCTAATTAAATTCCCAAAATGGAAAACTAAAATTTTCTCTTTATAAACAATACTTCTGTGTCTTTCATCGTCTTTGTTGCTAAAATATTTAAAAGTTAAAAGGCGTGTTGATGTACCCATTATTTTCTTTTGGTGGGCGTGATGTGACGGCCGGAACTTGTATAAAATAAAAATTTAACCATATCTAGAATTGAATTTTTTATAATAGGTCATAAAACTCCTTGGGAAAATTGTAAATAATGTGATTCACATCTTTATTTTATTTTTATTGCATGTAATATAATAAAAAATATGTATTTCATGAGAATAAAATAAATCTATACACGTAAGCAGAAATACCTTGTTATTATTGGCATGTATATAACCAACAAACCTATTTAAAATTCAGGTATTTGCAATGTGACATGCATTAGATCAGCGGTTCTCAAACTTTTAGTTTTTGTACGTGAATATGACAGTACAATTATGGTTTTGTATCCAACACCTCTCAATAAATAATCTATAACTATTGCGATTTTAAACAAGGAAAGTAACAGATTACCCACTAGTGGGTATAATTTTGAGGAAAGTCACTAGTGAGTATTTTTTAACTACTTCGAACTACTTCGATTGACATTTTAATTTAAAAATTTAAAGCATATGTCACTGTCAAATAATATTTCTTTTATAAATTTTTCATTTATTTAGAGGTGTTGGATAAAACTTTATGCTTCACACGTGGGCAAAGTGGAATTACCCACTCGATAAAATTATCTCACTCAGCCTTCGGCTTCGTGAGCTAAAATTTCTCTCGTGGGTAATTCCTTACTTTGCCCACTTGTAAAGTAAATAACTATTTATCAAATTTAATGTCAGGCTATAAATACTACTCTGTATTATGTTCGCTATTTGTTTTAAATATTAATATATAAATAAATATATTACCATATTTTTTACTCATTTGGTATGTGAAACTCTTGCGTTGGTAGATATCGTTAAGGAAAATTCGGTTACCAGCTGTCAAGTCACGACCTCCAAAAGTATTTTAAAGGAAGAATCACAGGCGTAAAGCTAAAATGACTACTTCTAATTGTAGGATTCGAACTGAATCCGGTTTATCATAGACGTTCCAAATGGTACTAAGAATTTAGAAATCTTTTGAATATTAATTGGTATTTAAATGTTTTATTCTCAATTTTCTATAAGAAAATAGCAGATGACTCTGCGAAAGCAATTAATAGTCAGTTTAAAATAAAATTATGTAAAACACAATGGGGTCTTGCACCATTTAAAAAAAAAATTTTTATTAAACTATCTATATTGAAGTCTGTCTACACTTTTAAAAAGTCTTAATTGTTATTCATTAAACCACAATGATTTTTTTAAAAATGTTGTGACGTCATAGTAGAGGTGTTGCTGGATCTAAAACAGTACAGATTATAAATAATTGTAGTCATATATTTTTTTTACTTATTTTATTATTATTATTACAATAAAATAGAACATTTATGTAACAAAAATTATTTAAATCTCTACTGTTTGAGATCCACCAACAACTCTATAATAACGTCACAACATTTAAAAAAAAATCATTGTGGCTTAATGAATAACAATTAAGACTTTTTAAAAGTGTAGATAGTCTTCAATATAGATAAAGTTTCATAAAAAAATATAAAAAAATGGTGAAAGACCCCATTGAAGAATAAAGAGTGTAACAGAATTTACTCTAATGATTTACTTTTTTATTGATATATTCCCAAAAAACCTAATAAGTAGGATTGCAACGAATAGTGTATTCGGCCATAAGCAGAATATCGAATATTCGACGGTTTCCTTGGCCGAATAGCCGAATATTCGGCGAATAGAATTCGGCTTGTTTGGCGCCAATTCTTCGTGCGATTTGTAACAGGATCCCTACCTACCTCTCTGCCTAGCCGCTACTACAATACTATACAGGGTGTTTCCTTGAAAACAACAAGCGCTTTTCTGGGCGAACTGACTTTAGAGAAAAATGTTATGTACAAAAAATGACCAGGAAAAATTGCCCTATTTAATAGAAATATCAAACAGAAAATTAAACCAGTGGTTCTCAAGCGATAGAATAAAATTTTGTTGCCGATCTCGGTGGCGTAGTGGCTATGTTACTAGCCTAGCACGCCAGAGGTCGTGGGTTCGAATCCCACTGAAGAGTATGGTCGTTTGTGGTCACCTAAATTCATTATCATCCACTCATGAGGCGGCATATGACCATAGTAGTTAGTCCGCCTCCCATCTTCTTAATAAAAAAAAATATTGTTTTTTTTTTAAATAGTAACCTATATATATTTTTAGTCCATTAGATAGAGGATTTTTTTCTGATTTCAACAATATAAATATAATATGAGGTTGTGTAACAATTATTTTGATTATTTTTTTACGTTTCTTTAAACCAATGAAATGCTTTATTGTATGTCACGTGTCTGCGTTTTAACCAATCCTGTCATTATTATACTGAGAATAATGCTCTTGTGATTATTCCCGGCAATATTCTCTGTAGCTTTTTTGTTTTTGTTGACAGATGTCAGATAGTTATCATCAGCACAAGTAAAAATGAGCAAAAAAGACTTAGTGACGTGCCTGACGATGAAATAAAAAAATAATCTAATTAAATAAAACTCGAGAGTTCGATAAATTAGAAAATAATTCTCCAGTATCTTTCTCAAACTTGTCGCTATTTGGCAACAAGTTTTCGAAAGATCTGTCAAATTATTTTCAATTTATTCTCACTCTCTTGTTATATTATTACTGAAAAAAATGGCATTAAAAATCAGAAATAATTTTACAATATTGAAATAGGCTATTCAATAAACACAACCTTCTTATATCTAAAATAACGTGTTTTACTAAGAAATTAGTAATAACAAATGAACTGCATCGAAAATTCAATCCTAACCTATAATCTACAAATACAATGTACCTTTCATTTTTACATTCTATTTAAATAATACGGCTTAAATAAATGTATTACTTATATTAGAATACTCTTAAAATAATTACTATTGTTATTAATTTAAAAAAAAAAACAATTAATTTCAAAATACAATGAAATTTAGGTACCTGATGGTTAGTTCATCTTTCTACCACTGGTTAGCGTTTTTTTATTTTGGATACCCAAACGTATTTTGTGAGGTAATTTTTTGTGCTGTAGAGTAGAAAAAAATTAAATATTTGGAAATATCACAAGTTCTTCACAGTTTTCAAAATAAAAAATATGTCATCACACCATTTACCCATTTTTGTATGGCACTCTGCTTTCGCATTTTTCGGTAAGCGATATATTTTGTGCGTAAAGTGCGGTTACCAATTGTCAAATCGCGGGCCTTAAAGATGTTACTCGAGGGCAACCACTTGAGTAAAGTCGAAAATAGTGGTCGAATTAAGGATCTCATGTTTATTCCATATCACAACTTTTTTAATCTTTACAAATCTTCATCTCATGGTATATCGTATTTCACTGCTTTTAAAATTAATTATGTTGAATACACAAATCATATTTTGTACTAAATGTTTTGTAAATATATAGAATTTGTTTAGATTCTTTAGTATTTAAAAATAAATTCATAATAATGTGTTTGAATTCCAAAACTCTTAATTCATAACAACCGAGATAATAACTATCTGCTTGTGAACACCATCATATTTTAAAAGCATTTATAACATAAACATATGACTAACATTTTGGTTTACATTCTGAAGGTTTAGATTCAGAAGGAATTTTGTTTGATGTCCTTGCATTTATATATTATCGTACAATTTTAATTTTAATAGATTCCCATAGATACAGTGTTAATTAGGATTACAGGTTTTATTTATTAAAATGTCAAATTCAAATTAGCAGAAAATTTTGTTAATGTAATTTACTTTAAATATGTATATTTTAAGAATTTAATGGGAACAAATTAAATGCTCAGTATATATTTTAAATGCACAGTATCTTTTCCCTATAAGAAATGCCCAGTAAAATACTAGGTTCAGTATACAAAATTTAAATGCTTAGTAAAACAATAAATGCAAAATAATAGTTATTTATGTATCAAGGCACTGAAGTTTAACTTTTTATCACGAATATGGAATTTATTTGCCGAGGCACGTAGGGTCGAAGATAATAAACCATGTGAGTGATAAAAAGGAACTTCAGTGCCGAGGTACATATTAAGTTTTATTTGAAATCGAAAATTAGAAAAAAACCTGTAAAAAATATTATTGAGGTTAAGTTTATACATCTGTCAGTTGTCAATTGAAACTGACACTCAGAGTTGCCAACCTTGAACATTGAAGATATCGTAAATAACACACAAAATTGTGTTTTGTCCTCAATTTCTTCATCGGAATTAATTAGTTAATTCTATTTGCACATATTGTTAAATTTTACGTATAAATTTACTACAATACGTCATATTTCTGTCAAAATTATGCTACTTTTACAATAATTATTTTAAGGTTGTCAACACTGCGTTGCTCAAAATCGTCGTATAATGGATTACTTTAGTGACAATTTCTGAGCTTTTAATGACGATTTTCGAGCACTTTAGTACCGATTTCAAATAAAAATTATAAATAAATGGTTAGTAAAATAATAAATACAAAGTATAATAAATATTTCTCAAACTAACAGATTCCTTATATAAAATATAATAAAATTTCGTTACAAACTTAGAATATTAATTACAATAATTGATTCCCTATAGAAATTGGGTCACTTTATTAGGGTTTGTTTGCGAAAAATGCGAGCAAAGCGAGCTTATCTACTTGCAAATTATGCTTAAACATAACTTGTACATCATTGTTTTAGTATCGCTGAAAAACATTAAATAAGTTTATGTGGTATTTATCTGTAGGTTATTATTTTTTACACTGTGATTTAAAACAATACTGAGCGTTATTTACTAAGCACATACAAAGTATTATTCTACAAAAAATTAGAGCTATTTTATAATGCATTTTTATTTTTATTGTATACTGAGTATTTATAATTAAATACTGTGCAAAATACCTTTAAATACTGAACATTTTATTACTAAGCTATTTTAATATTGAAAGAAAAATGTAATTATTAGAAAATTCCGATGATAAAATTGAGGTCAAAACACATCTTTTTGAGTGTTATTTACGATAACTTCACTGTTCAAGGTTAGCAACACTGACTGTCAGTTTCAATTGACAACTGACAGATGTATAAACTTAACCTTTATTGTAATTATTTTACAGTATTTTTCGAATTTTAGATTTCAAATAAAACTTAATATATGCCCCTAACCTGGGCACTGAAGTTCCTTTTTATCACTCACATGGTTTATTTTCCTCGGCCCTACGGGCCTCGGCAACTAAATTCTATATTCGTGATAAAAAATTAAACTTCAGTACCTTGATACATAAATAACTATTGTAAGTATATCACCTTTTACTTTTTGGCTACAAAATTTGTTCAAGAAATGTATGAGTTACTTTGAGTAAAAATTAAATTTCGATAAAGAAAAGAATATGATTATTTATCATATCTTGGAAGAACTTGAAACGTTTACCTCTGTATTTTGTTCTTCTGGATGTTTGAAAAAAGTAGAATAAGATTTTCAATAATTCATTAATTACACATTTGTAGTCACACTAGTTTTTATTAATATGATAAAAATTAAATTACAAGAAAACTCTCTTTTTCGCGCGCTATTCTTAAACGAAATAAAACCCTAAAGGAAGTCATATAGTGCCCAGTGCAGATTTTTCGAGTACATGCAAAAACTTACAAACAAAACACATGAAATGTTCACAAAACTCATTTGTACTGTCAGTGTGAAGTTGATGTGTGGAATAGTTCTCAGTCGTAACTGCTTAACCGTAACATTCCTGTTATTCAAATATTGTGTTTCAATGTTTTCCTGTGAGAAAAATGTTTCATTACAATATAATTATTATAGTTTTGACATTGGTTGAAACAATATCAAAGAATCAAGGTATTGTTACTTTTTCTCTTGGCTATTTTATTGTTTTAAATTTTTCAACCATATTATTAAATCATGATAATTGTACTATAATCGGTTCGAAATCGGCTAATATGTAGTTTTCCGTTTTCAACTGTTTTTGCGTACGTATTGTCTTGATTATACAGGGTGTTCATTTTAAGTGGTACACTATTGCTATTTCGAGAACTATAAGAGCTACGAGGTCGGTTGAATTAGCAAACAATTTCTATATTATAAGGCAATTAAAATGAGCGAAACAAGAATTTTTTTAGATCAGTGGTTCTCAAAATGCGGGGTGCAACTTTCTTATTTTAAATGGCAACCTATTTTTTATATTTGCTTATTCGATTCAGTATTTTTTTCTGAATTCAATGATATGCACATGTAATGATCAAATATTACAAAATATTTGAGAAAAATGCAAAATTAAAAATGTATCATTTTTATTTAAATATGCATATACAAAGTTTGCTATGGAAAAAAACAAATAAACCAAATACAGAAATAGTTTAAAAAACTGTAATTATGAGAATAATTATTAATTTAGTTGTTACAATACAGAAATGCAGAGGTACACTCAAAAAAACTAATATTAAAAATTGTTTGATTTATTTGTTTTCTTCCATGGCAAACTTTGTATATGCAAATTTAAATAAAAAGATATATTTTTAATTATGCATTTTTCTCAAATATTTTGTAATATTTGGTCATTACATGTGCATATCATTGAATTCAGAAAAAAATACTGAATCGAATAAGCAAATAAAAAAAGTAGGTTGCCATTTAAAATAAGAAAGTTGCATCCCGCATTTTGAGAACCACTGGTCTAAAAAAATTCTTATTTCGCTCATTTTAATTGTCTTATAATATTGAAATTGTTTGCTAATTTAACCGACGTCGTAGCTCTTATAGTTCTCGAAATAGCAATAGTGTACCACTTAAAATGAACACCCTGTATATAATATAAAAAATTAATTATGTAAGTGTTATATTTTAGAGGTTCATGTGTTCTTAATAAAATTTATTCTTTCGTTTGTTAGTCGTAGAAAGTATAATTACAAGCGGATAAAAAGAAATTTATATCGTTCAAGTATGACGTCAAGAAACTGAAATGTATAGTTTAAATTTTACAAACAAAAAAGTAACAAAATACGAAATATTTTCGAACGAATGCCAATAATTCTACTAAAACATAATGTTGTATAGGTACTACAAAAACAGGTATTTTAAAAGTTTTAAAACTTAAAAATGTGAATATTGAATAAATTAAAATTACTAAATATTCAATAATAAACAAATTCCAGGTCTCAAAATATAAGACTAGTTTTTTGCGCAATATCAAAATACTGTTTACATATTTCAACGTAAAAAACTAATTCTGAATTAATAAATTAATAATTCTATAGATATTTTATGATAACTTCTTCTATTATTCTACAAGTAAATTAACGGTAATAAGAACTAGACTGTAGCCTGATACCTACAGAGTGGCTGATTAGATAATAACCTCATTAAAGCGTTAGTCAACCGCTAGTAACTTCATTAGTCACTCCTCTACTAGCAGTAGTAGCTCGTGCCTAGCCGGGCCCTAGTTACGAACATGACCTAATGCTATTAACGCTGATCTAACCCTAACTACTTCTATATTAAATTGCTCACATGATTACATACTATATATGGATGTCTGATCGACAACTTTAGCAAAATTATTAAAATACATGTTGTGCCTAAGACGCAATTTTAGAATTGTCAATTATTTTAGAGGATTTTAGTCATTGCCAATCAGTTAAACTTTTTTATGCTTGGGTTAGTTGTCATGTTTCTGCGTATAGCTTGAACAATAGTATATTGTACAAGCATGGAATGGTACTCATTACATACGAGTATGAAATGGACATTCTATACGCTTTCACCATTCCAATATTTGACAATTCTAAAAAAGTATCCTAGCAATGGCACTTGTACTGAAATGAAATGGTCTGTATTGAAATACTCACAGAACAAATTCATTTCTCACGATGCTTGCAATATACCTCATTTCCCTAGCGACAACAAACACAATGAGCAGATTTCTAAGTCGTAGAAAATTGTTATTTACTTTACAAGTGGGCAAAGTAAGGAATTACCCACGGGAGAAATTTTAGCACACGAAGCCGAAGGCTGAGTGTGATGATTTTATCGAGTGGGTAATTCCACTTTGCCCACGTGTGAAGTATAACGTTTTATCCAACACCTCTTAATAAATGAAAAATTTATTTAAAGAATATAATTTGACAGTGACATATGCTTTAAATTTTTAAATTAAAATGTCAATCGAAGTAGTTACCAAGGTGTTGTATGTTATTATTTTTGTTATAAATAAAAAAAAATACTCACTAGTGACTCAAAATTATACCCACTAGTGGGTAATCTGTTACTTTCCTTGTTTAAAATCGCCATAGTTATAGAGCATTTATTGAGAGGTGTTGGATCAAAGTTATTATTATTATATTATATCACTCTCAACTCAAATCTAAGAAAAGGAATTTTAAGTTTGCAAATTAAATTAACATAAATTTGAAGGCATGATAATCTCACTTATATAAAGATCTGTGTCACGCCAAAAAAAAATGAATAAATGGAGAAACGGCATTATTATATTATTTAATAAAATTTCAGTTTAAGAAAAGGAAATTAAGTTTGTTAATTAGACTAATAAATATTTACCAAAATTCTTTCCTAATGTAATAAATTTATCGCAAAACGTTTCTTGGCGAAAAGTTTCAAATCGGCTGATATATTACGAATCCAGCAAACGTGACTGTAACGAAATCTACGGTCACGTTTTTCGTTACGTTATATCTTACAATTTGGAGCATAAATAAGAATAAATGGCCCACGAAATGGAAGTACGCAATGAAAATAAACGGTCACCTCACATATCTTGACTCAACTGTCTCTTTTAACGTTTCCAAACTTATCTCATAAAGAATTATTGTAATGTAAATGTATTGGTATTTTAGAATGCTAGAAATAATATACAAGTCACGCAATTTTTACCTATATTGGGTGTGGCATTTTCCTTGCGCAGATCTCGGTAATTTATATTTTTACCCCCCGCCTATCTCTAGGTAAGGGAGGTATTGTTTTTGGTCAAAAAATTGGGTAGTGCGTTTTCAATGAATAAGCACGTTTTAGGGTCCCTACAATACGATTTTACTATTTCTCGATGATGTCTGTATGTATGTATGTATGTATGCATGTATGTGTGTAGTCTGTGGCAATTTTTTCGTCTCGCATAACTCAAATACTACAATACCAAAAAATAAAATTTTGTGAATTATTGCTTCTTATATTTAAATGAAGAGCTGATTAGATTTTCTATAACATTGGTCAACCGGAAGTTGCAGTTTACTTAAAGCCCTTAACAGTTTTTCGTGAAAATCACGGTTAAATTTCCTTTTTCAACAATTTATGTTATTTTGAAAGTTGAAGAATATTTAATTTTACATGTATTTTGATTACACTAATTTTATTAATTTTCATTAGATTAGAGATAATAAAATATAAAGAAATTAGATTTTACAAATCTTGCATTCCTAGTACACCATGGAAACATTTATAAATTTTCAATTTTTTACGAAATGTGACACATGTCATTGTGTTTGTGAAGCTGTTTTCTTAGTGAATTATATGTCAAAAAATTAAATAAATATACGAAAGAAAATTAAAATTCTCAAATATAAATAGAAAATAAACAAATAAGAAGGTATATTTCTGTATCATCAAATACTATTTTGTATCGTTTAAGAGTAGTATTGGGCGGGAGATTATGTGCTGGCCACATCAGATTTTTTTTTCGTATTATGTGCAGTTACCGTCCGTCAGTAATAGCCACCAAAGTTGTTAATGGTTGAATTTAAAAATATAATTTATAAAATAAGTAAAGTAAAAATTAACATTAATATTATCTCATAATAGTAAAAAAATCTACATATAATTAAATGGTATTTTCAATTTGATATCTAATTTATTAGAGTGCGTACACGTGACGTCAAATTGGTACAGCATAAATTGAGAAAGGTCAAAGCTCTTTGAAACTGAAGTTTGTCAGAATTCGGATGATATAACCGATATTTTACAAAAATATTTAAGGGCCGGTATTTCCAAACTTAGTTACCTAGAGAATAAATTTATCAGTAGAATAAACAAAAAATATCGCATCTATTTCGAATTGTACTTCTTTGTACAAAATATCTCATTGAATTCCTTCCTGCAGGTCCAAGACCGCCTGAGCACAGCCCCGCATCTACCAGACCCCATCACCACCAGCTCAGCAGCTCTTCTGAGCGAGCTCCTCTCCGCTACCAGCCTCAACAACACATCCCCAGGACCCGGACCTGGACCTGGCGGAGCTACAAATCCCGTGGGAGCCGTCTCCAACGAGCTTCGACAGCTGCTTACCCAGCCGCATCTTCAACAGCTCATCCGGACCCACGACGAGATAGGCAAGCTTAGAGGAAGACAGGACGAGAAAGAGGATAGGGAACGTACAGGTGGGTGAGGAATTATTATCTTTAAGCGTCATTAAGTTGTTGATAATTATAATTATAAATAAACAAATAAATACCAGTGATGAAGTCGCGATTCCCAAAGATGTTAGAGCCCAGTTAAATAAATCATTTTCATTAATATAATAATGTTTATTTGAAATCGTCACTAAAGTAACCCATTATTCGACGATTTTGAGCATCCTAGTGTTGGCAACCGTTAAATAATTATTGTACAATTTGGATAATTTTGGCAGATATATTGACGTACTATAGTAAATTTGGACGTAACATGAAACAAAATTTGCAAGAAGAATTAACTAATTAATTCCGATGACGAAATTGAGACCAAACCACATAATTTTGAGTGTTAGTTACGATAACTTCACTTCTCAAGGTTGGCAACACTGATTGTCAGTTTCAATTGACAACTTACAGATGTATAAACTTAACCTATATTGTAATTTTTTTTCCAGTTTTTTCGAATTTTAGATTTCTAATAAAACTTAATATGTACCTCGGCACTGAAGTTCCTTTTTATCACTCACATGGTTTACTTTCCTCGGCCCTACGGGCCCCGGCAACTAAATTCCATATTCGTGATAAAAAATTGAACTTCAGCATATCAACAAGTTCTTGTCATCTTGCCACCTGTCACGTCACTTTCATCTATCACGCTGTGTTGGTGACAGACTATCTTTTTCTATACTCCTTCCATACATTTTATTAGTTCTATGTATTAATCATTTCTCATTTGTTTACACAATTTTATTGGTTAATTGAAATGTAACTTGGCTTATTTCTGCAAAAATAATTCAAAAACTCATCGTCAATCTAACAAAAATAGGTACTTATTTAATTATTTTCACGAAATATACGCTTTTATCCTGTAATATATTTTACTATGCGGTTCGAATGTCGAACATAAGCCACAAAAAAAGGTTTTGGTATGCTTCTGGTTAGACAGTAAAAATTTGTGTTATTTGAAACATTTTTCTCAATATGTGATAGTTTAAAAATTATTTAAAAATGCAAAAAAAAATTAACGAAAATAGATTTTTGAAATTGAAACATACTGTATAATAAATATAAAATAGACGTTTCAAATATTTGTTTATTCTTAAAGCGTTTATTATTATTGAAATAATATACTACGAGTAAAGTAAAAAGAGAATTTATCAAGCGTTGATAGTTGACAGTTTCTTTCAACAAATTTTTACATTTTTCTTCTTTAGATCAATCCACTACACCATCAAGCACAACCCACCCTGACACCATGTACACCGACCTCATCCGCATGGTGGGCCTCCGCAAGACCCTCGGTGAACCCCTGGGACTGACAGTACACCAGGAGGACAACGGACAACTCGTGGTGGCACGCATCCTTGGTGGAGGTAGCGTAGACCGTCAAGGTCTTCTCCATCCCGGGGATGTTATCCTGGAGGTGAACGGTGCTAGTGTGGCTACTCCCGAGGACCTGCAGCAGGAGATCTCCAGAGCTAAGGAGGTGACGCTCAAGGTGGCAGCTGCAGCGCCCGCAAGAGCGAAGCACCAGGGAGGGGAGACTGCAGCGGGGAAGAAGTTGACGGTGAGGAGATTATATTAAAATATTTTAATCATATATACCGGGTGGTCCATTGGTCTGTATTTTTACCTCCCGCCACATTCTGTAAGGTTAGGTATTGTGGTGTCCACAACAGATTTTTTATTATTGCAATCAGTACATTGTTGTAATCAGGGCATTGTTGTAATCAGGGAATTATTGTAATCAGTGCCTTGTTGTAATCAATACATTGTTGTCATCAATACACTGCTGTAATTAAACAGGAAGTTATGTGCTGGTAACCTCTAGCCACATCCTGTAAGGGAGGTATAGGAATCATGCTAAAAATTCGGTAGTGAGTTTTCAGTGGATGAGCACGTTTTAGGGTCCCTAGAATACGATTTTAATAGTTTCGCGATGATGTCTATCGGTCTATCTGTCTATATACCCACTAAAATATAAAGTACGAAAAATGATATTTTTGTGTTGACAAATAAATGTTTTGTAAATCTAGCTGAGAAATAAATTCGTCATGCATTGATGTGCATTACAAATTCAGTGTCAGTGTTTTGAAGTACGTCTTGCTTCATTGGACATTCATAACACATCAATCATGTCATTCCTTTTCTTTGCTGTAAGACGACAGGCTCTGAATCACATTCTACAGTTATGTCTCAATTTGCAGTCATAGACACTGGGGTTCTTACTTCACCTCATAATAATGTAGAAATGATATCCACACCAGCATATATTTTGTTTATCATTATTTCTCAGTATTAATTAATTGTATCCATATACAGGGTTTAAATAAAAAAGCAGGCCATAGGCGTTTAACATGAGAAATCAGTTTTTCCGTGCGCAAAAGTTACCAGATGGTTTTAGATGAAAATAGTTGAAATAAAAATTGTGGAGAATTTAATTCTGCATATAAATCACACATTTGTATTGATAGCCATGGAATTGAAACAAAACTACAAACAATTACATGCTGTCGCAAATTTTATGTGAACTGTCACATTCTAGAACCTACATTTATTTTAAAAACATGAAGTGCAACTCCTGTTGACCTTTGTTTTTTCAGTATAGTTGTAAAGTTCCATATTAAAATATATTAATTTTTTCAATAATTTTTTTAACTTTTTTTTACATTTATTACAATAATTGGTAAGAATAGTGATTACAATATTGTACAAATTATAACAGAGTATTGATGACAACAATGTATTCTTATTGATTACAACAATGTACTCTTACTGATTACAATAAAGTATTGTATTGATTACAATATATTCTAAAATAAATAAATAAATATACCATCACGCCTTTTACCCATTATGGGTGTGGCACTCTGCTTACGCAGATCTCGGTAAGTGATATATTTTTTCGTATGAAGTGCGGTTACCAGCCGTCAAATCATAGCCCCCAAGGATGTTAGTGGAGGGGGAACCACAGGGGTAAATTTAAATTTGTAACTGTCGGCAGTGGGATTCGAACTGAGGATCTCACGATCCACAGTCCGACACGTTACCACGGAGCTATTTACAATATATTCTTATTGATTATAACAATGTTCTTGTATTTATTACAATGTTCTGATTACAATAATAAAAAAAATGATATTCTCAAATAACCTAAAAATGTATTCGTGTATTTATAAATATGGTCATCTACCTATAACATACTAAGTTTATTTTCAATTTGAACTTACAGTTTTTGAAAAAACAAATAAAAATATACCAAAAAGTGTATTTTTTGGTATATTTTTATTTGTTCCTCAAAAACTGTAAATTCAAATTGAAAATAAACTTAGTATGTTATAGATGACCATATTTATAAATATACGAATTATTTTCATTACTGTAGTCGTAAATGGGAATGAGAGACACAGTATCAAAGTTCAGAATTTTTGACCAACTAGACTTCAACTAATATTTTTTTATAGTTTAATGTTTTAACTATCCTTTTCATCCACATATATAAATACTAGAATGTTCAAAGACTTCACAGTAATAATTGTTTTGTTGTTCAATAAGAATAATTGTAAGAAATAATTTATTCAAATTTGAATTTGCAAAACAAAAATCATGGGAGTGAACGAACCCAACGAAAATATGTACTTCATCTGACATTGCAATGTACAAGTCACTGTAAAAAATCCATGAAATTTTGATGGATGGAGGTTGTTGGACCATCAAGAACATGAAAATAAATGAAGAATACAGAATTTACTGTTTTTTTTTTAAATAAAGGATTCATTCTTCGACGCGTATGTTTTACGAGTATGTTTTGTTGTAGTGTTACATGAGAGCCTTGTACGACTACGACCCAGCCTCAGATACGCTGCTGCCGTGTAGGGAGATCGGCCTGGCGTTCCGCAGCGGCGACGTGCTGCAGATCGTGGACCAGCGCGACCCCAACTGGTGGCAAGCGCGCATAGTCGCCACCAACACCAACATCACACACGCCAACAATGGTAAGATGAACTATTGCATCGTATTCCCTGTTTTAATAAAGAAATCACACAAAATTATATAATTCAGCCGCATTCGATTTATAAATACACTAGCTGTGCCCGGTCCGCGTTGCTGGCCCTAAGTAAGCTGTTTGTGTTTTATTGCCTCTCGATTTAAACAGATGTCACTGCATGTAGTCCTCGTTTCCATGTAAGTACATTAGCGAAGCAAAGCTCGTCACTTCGTTCCTCGCTTCTATATCAGTGCATTGGCGAAGCTAGCTCGTCACTTCGTTACTCGCTTCCATATAAGTATATTGGTGAAGCAAGCTCGTTACTTCGTTCCTCGCTTCCATATCAGTGCATTGGCAAAGCAAGCTCGTCACTTCGTTTCTCGCTTCCAGATCAGTTTAATGCGTTTGTTGATAAGTAATAGATTTTCGTACGTATAATACATTCACTTCATCTCTGACACGAATCTACATTTTGAATTCCCGCGGTTAAGAAACACATCCAAAGTGGGACAGACTCGAAATATGATCGAATGAATTAAACCAAGATATATAATATCCGTAAAACTGTACAAAAACCGTAATGATTTATTTCGTTCGTGGGCTTCGCCTCGTTTCACAAACATCCCCACTTACTCATAAAATGTCACTTTTAATACTTATATCATAAAAAACTATTATTATTATTAAGAATTCCAGCAGTATTAGTAAAGCAAAAAAGCATAATAAATTGCATAATATATTGATTTATCTCATAACTAATGAACATGAAAATTGAGGAATGAAAAAGCAATAAAAAATAATTTAATAAATCAGTAAATCTGATTGGTTTATAATATTTCTGTAATTAAATAAATATAATTTAATTATATATTTGATTACAGTGAGAAACTGTTATTTTTGTATAATTATTTTTTATTTATGTACCTGCATTTTTCTTTATAATATAAATTTTAAATAATATATGTATTAATAAAAAAAATGATATGAAGTCACTATTTAGTCACTTATTTCATTAAATTTGGGCATTTTCTTTTTACTAATTTGATCATTTTTGTCGCTGACAGCCCTGTATAATAATAATGCCAACTAACGTTAAAATTTGAGCCGAGAGAGACAGCTAGTCTTTGTTGTCCAGTGCGCTTACAAGTTTGATAAGGAAATATTATATATAATATTACGATACAAGTACGTAAAGGTAGTCTTTAGTCACGAATGGGTCAATTAAAACACGAGCGCAGCGAGGGTTTTAAGACCCCTGAGTGACTAAAGACGCTTTACGTATGTGTATCGTACAATATTTTATCTACGATATAATGAAAAACCCAAAAAAATATTTAAAAAATATGTTTATTTATGAAGTAGGATCACAATATTAAATGAGAAGTTTGCCATGACAACAAAATTTTTGCAAATTTGGCGTGTTTAAAAATTTTAATCACTCGTTGCTTGGCAACCCGTGACTGCCCGTGACTGATAGGATCGTGTTACTAAACAACCGTTTTACAAACTTGAAACTAACAGTTAAACATCGATTTTACACACTATCGTAGATAAAGAAATTTAAATAAAATAAATAAATATATCATCACGCCTTTTATCCACTATGGGTATGGCACTCTGCTTTCGCAGATCTCGGTAAGTGATATATTTTTGCGTATGAAGTGCGGTTACCAGCCGTCAAATCATAGCCCCAAAGATGTTAGTGGACGGTGAACATTCATTCAACGATTTTAAAATCAAATGGTATATGCAAAAATTGGAGTGCGTACACGTTAACTTCAAGCCACCTAGCCTAACAAACTGATAGGCTTGGTGGCTTGAAGTTAACGTGTACGCACTCTAAATACTACATGAATAGAAATGAGTTCAGTTAACTTTTAAGTATGCGAATTTATAGGAATTTTTAAATAATTGAAAAATACATTGTTAAATATTATTTATCACATGCAACATGTTTTCCATCACATTCTGTAAATCTCTAATAATTGTACAATTTATTTTAAGTCTATCTCATGACAGAAATGTACTAATATCAATAAATTTGATGCAGTTTTTGTTTCCGTACACTTTTTGTTTTTACACTTTTGTTCTAAAATTTGTAAGGAATAAACTATCGACTAAGGAAAATTTTAACTTTGTATTTCCTATGTCCTATAAAAAAGTAGACACGCGGTATATTAAAGCTAATTATGTGAAATATGCTCTTTCAAAATTGCTTTTAAACTGACAAAGAAAAATGTACATAGACCATTAAGGTTTTTGCTACATTTATCTCTCGTAAGTACGCTGTAGTATTAGCAGCAAAAACGCAAATGATGTCAGATAAAATGTTATTTTCATTTTATAACAAGCTTTTCTGTTGTATATTCTTTGTGTTGTTAACAAAACATTTCATTCTATTTTCCTCTAGCGGTAAACCTCGTATAATAAATTTAAATTAAATATTGCATATTTTACTGTAAATGAATGGGAAAGTGTAGGTTGAAAGGAAATGAGAAAACTTAATGAAATCATAAAAATATGAAGATTTATTTTTAATAGCAACAGCATAAATTATAAGCCATTACGCTTTCGTAATCTAAATGGGGGGCGAAACTTTTTTAATAACGACCTTAAATTGCAAATTTATATGAAATTTTTGTGCCATGCGGTCGGAATCTTTAAATATCTCTGCGTTTGTTCGTGGGCCAAAAAGGCTTAAATGTTAATAAATTTTACATAGTTAAATATAGCTCGACAAAGCAACATTCAACTGCTACAAGAATGCGCATTTACTCGATTCACCCAAGATCATATTATTTTATACATGGTGTCTACGTTTAAAATAAAAATCCATTTTTAGGGTCACATTTAAAAAAAAAAAACACGCTTTATTTGTCTGAAAAAAATATAAATAATGATAGGGACTATTTTTTTTTATTGGGGTAAATAGCTCCGTGGTAACGTGTCGGACTGTGGATCGTGAGATCCTAAGTTCGAATCCCACTGTAGACAGTTGCCAATTTAAATTTACCTCTGTGGTTCCTCCTCCACTAACAACTTTGGGGGCTATGACTTGACGGCTGGTAACCGCACTTCATACGCAAAAATATATCACCTACCGAGATCTGCATAAGCAGAGTGCCACGCCCATAATGGGTAAAAGGCGTGATGATATATTTATTTATTTATTTATATTTATGGATGATGGATATAAATCAAACTCTTGGAAATCAGCCAATGGTTTATTAAAATATTACCTCTACCGGTTTCGATGCCACATGCGTCTTTTTCAGGAGGTGATATTAGCAGAAACTAATATAAAACATGTTAAAAGTAATGAATAAATAAATAAATAAATATGGACCAACAAATACAGATGAATCTCTTCGTCAAAAATTATAGCAATAAATACATTTTAAATAAATAAAACATAGTCAGATAAAATATAATATAAAAACGTTACTTTTCCACCCAGATATATTTTCCGTCGATTTGATATTAAACTGAATAGAATTCTGATATTTATTCTAAAAACAATTGACGATTGCTCAAAAATAACTATCCACTGTGAATCTTTCAACTTCGTATCATCACGCCTTTTACCCATTATGGGTGTGGCACTCTGCTTACGCATATCTCTGTAAGTGATAAACATGTGTCCGAAAATTCTTAGTTTCAGTGTTAATATCGATATCAGTCTAATTTATTACAATATTTTGTATTTTAAATAAAATTGCAGAGTTTATAACACGGTTAAATAGAATCAATATAGCCTTACTTTCATTTAGCTTGTTTTGGTATAAAACTTGTACCTCTAGAGGCACTGGACTTATATCCATTATATTTTTACTTCAATGTCAGCCAATAACGTCGATGATCTACGTCAAAGAATTGTACATGGCTGCAGTAGAAAGTTACGTAGAAGTTCTAGAAAGACATATAATTTTTTTATACATACTTAACGTCACGCTATGTCCCACTTAGTGGGGTAGCACGAACCCAGAAAAACAGTCAACCAACAATCAATCTCCTCCAAACATTCCTATCCTGACACACCACTTTCGCCTCGTCCACATTCATAGTGCGATTCATATATGCTCGTTTATTCTTCACACTCGGAATCTTTCGTTCACGCAACAAACCATCAATCATACCCAACTAGTTATTCCTCGGACGCCCACGCAATCGTTCACCTTCAATCTCACCCACACATATTAGTTTCACCAACCTTTCATTCGACATTCGCTCAACATGTCCAAACCACCTCAACTGACTCACTCCCACTTTCTTAACAATATTCTTCTCAATCTCACACTCATCATACACCAATGTATTCCGTATACGAATAAAATTAAATAGTTTTTATTAAGGGCCGTACAGATTTTTGCATTAGGACCATCGACTCAGAATTAAGCAAAGAATCGCTCTACCTGAAGCTTAACACCACTTTTACGAACATCCCTGTATACAAAATAAATTTAATTTATTATTTTATTCGCATTGCTGTGATATTATAAATTATGAAGTTTCATAATTGTTTGCTCGTTTGTGAATCATTGAACATACGGACACACTCGCAATGTTATTGAGAAAATGTTCTAATCTGATTCAGAAACTAAAACATATACTTCCGCAAAAATTTCGCCATTTTTTTTTCTATATTTCCTTACATCACGTATAAGAAAGTAAAAATACGAGTAAAATGTTGACATGTGTGGTTTTTCTGTCATTAAAACTAAACTAAAAATTCTATTACAACTCTTCACTTTATTCATTCTCTTCATTCCAGACAGCAACTCAGTATCGCCGACAGCGCCGCCTAGCGAGCAGGTGGGCCTCATCCCGTCACTAGAGTTAGAGGAGCGCCGCAAGGCATTCGTCGCGCCGGAAGCAGACTACGTGCATAAGATCGGCATGTGTGGCACGCGTATCTCCAAGAAGAAGCGTCGCTTCCTTTACAAGTCCAAGTCCAACAACGAGTTCGACAAGGACGAGCTGCTGCTTTACGAGGAGGTGAGGAATTCTCTTTGAGAGGTTTTTTATTTATCTTTCAGAAAATTTCATTTTTTAAACATGTTCATTTACAATGTCTTAAAAATAAATATCGAGTGATGCAAAATAGACTTTCTTGCAGATTTTAAGTTGGATAAAGGGTAGATCAACTTTTTAAATGCCAGTAATATCTTAATTGTTTTCTAAGATAGTTTGTACCATTTGTTTCAAGAAAACATGTTAATATTTCTAATGTATAATTTTGTAATAAAAATACATAAACCGTTTCTAAATTAGCTAGTTAGTTACCGTATTATATTAAGAGTATGAACAAAAATTTGAAGCTCTTTTCAACATCAATATATAATTTTAATATCGAAACATGTTCCGAAACTTAATTTCTATAACACTGTTTGGGAAACTACGCATTTCACAACTAAATATTGTATTGATATAACTATCATTCTATACGTCGCGTATGGAATAAATTCGACGAATCAGAGCCGCATTTTAGCGCGATATATTAATTATCTTGATTCTGTTTCTATGGTTACGTCTGTTTGTTTTAATTTTATTTATTTGAGTTCGACGTTTTCAACAGTTATTCGTTAAATATACAACATTTTTTTGTATAATTTCCGAATTCTTTCAGAAAGTATAGTCTACAACATGTAACGGAATGGCATATCCCACACTCGCAAACCGTAGTATTCGCCTTCGGCTCGGACTAAAAACTTTTTGCTCGTGTGGAATATGTGCCATTTCATTACTCGTTGTAGAATATACTATTCTATAACACTGTTTTGGAAATTACGCATTCCACAACTAAAAATTGTATTGGAACATCTATTATTCCATACGTCGCGTGTGGAATAAATTCGACGAATCAGAGCCGTATATTAGCGCGATATATGAAGTATCTTGGTTCGGTTGCTATGGTTACGTCTCTTTGTTTTAATTTTATTTATTTGAATTTGACGTTTTCAACAGTTATTCGTTAAACATTTTTTGTATAATTTCCAAAATCATGTTAAAGAATTAGTATATTCTACAACAAGTAATGGAATGGCACATATTCCACACGAGCAAAAAGTTTTCAGTCCGAGAAAAAAAACCATAGCAACCGAACCAAGATACTTCATATATCGCGCTAATATGCGGCTCTGATTCGTCGAATTTATTCCATACGCGGCGTTACACCAATACAATTTTTAGTAGTGGAATACGTAGTTTCCAAAACAGTGTTATAGAAAGTATAGTCTACAATAGGTAACGGAATGGCATATCCTATAGCTTCTATATAAAAAGGACAGCGGACCTATCCGCCATCTTGGAACCCAAAAACATGTCAATATACAATAATTTATCTAGTGCTGTAGCATATCCCACACTCGCAAACCGTAGCCCTCGCCTTCGGCTCAGACTACAAACTTTTTGTTCGTGTAGAATATTCTTCCATTACTTGTTGTAGAATATACTAATTAAATCTTGCAAATCTCTTTGTACAGGTTACCCGCATGCCACCTTTCAAACGTAAAACCCTCGTCCTGATCGGATCCCAAGGTGTAGGCCGCCGTACCCTGAAGAACCGCCTGGTGAACTCTGACCCGGAGAAGTTCGGCAGCGTGATACCTCACACCTCGAGACCACAGCGCGTCCTGGAGGAGGACGGCAAGTCGTACTGGTTCTGTGATCGACCCGCCATGGAAGAGGAAATCAGAGAGCATAGATACCTGGAGTATGGAACACATAATGGACATTTGTATGGCACGCATTTAGACTCGATTAGGGATGTTATTAGAAGAGGTAAGTACAAGGCAATTTATTACCGCACGAGTCCAAGTTTTAGAAAGGACGAGTGCGATAAAAAGCAAGATGTTTGAGAAGCAGTCAATTTAATTAAACTCAATAAAACACCAACGTTTCGACTGCAAATCTGTCTTCATCAGGGTGATAATTAGTTATTAAAACTTAACGAATATCATGTAATAGTTATTTGTCAAACTAGAGAGGAAAGCGCTTCTTTTTTCCCCCTGAGTTCGAAGTTCGCTGCGCTCATGAGGCATTTCGAACGAGAATGGAAGAAGAGCTTTCCTCTCGTGTTAGACACAACATTTTTTTCACGACATGTTTCTAAAAACAATTTGCTCGGACCTAAAACACACTTTGAGAACACAACTGACAGACTGACACGTTAAAAGTTAGGTTAACAGACACAAGGCGGTGTAGCAGTGTTGCCAATTAACCAATATTAAATATCTTTACAAAGTTATCAAATTGTAATTTTATAAGAAAAAGAAAAATATAAGACATAATTATAAAATAATTTAAAGTATGTATATCACTAAAATAA
This sequence comes from Poecilus cupreus, assembly GCA_963942605.1. NCBI lineage: Eukaryota > Metazoa > Arthropoda > Insecta > Coleoptera > Carabidae > Poecilus > Poecilus cupreus. The sequence continues at coordinate 4,489,413 of OZ012733.1, read as the reverse complement.
GACTTTTCATTAAAATTAGGAATTTATTTATAATTTTATAATATATTTTTTGTAAATAACATTCATATTGGTAACAACTTCTATATTTTCCTCTCTAGAGAGGAACAACACATTTTCCTCACTATTTCGGGAGAAGAACGGTCGTGTTTCCTACCATGTCGTGAAAAAAATCCATTACATAATAATGATATTTCTGTATTTTTTTTTTTTTTGTATGATTGAAGCGCTTCCAACATAATTATAATATATTATCACACCATACTGTACTTTTGCAAAAGTGTCGTTACGAGTTGTCGATCTATGTTCCCGAAAGTTGTTAGTGGAACAAGAAACGCAGACGTAAAATTAAAAACGGCCAAGTTATTTTTTTGTAGAATTCGCACTGAGTATTTTATGTTCCACAGTCCAATAGATTACCACGATGCTATTTACCCAATAAAATAGTAAACTTTGATGCGATACCAACTATTAATGATTAAATGATAAAGTTAATGTTGATTGTGTTATTTGCAGGTAAAATGTGTGTGTTGGATTGCGGGCCTGGATCGCTGAAGACGCTACACAACTCAGCAGAGTTCTTACCGTATGTGGTGTTCATCGCAGCACCTGGCATGGAACTCCTCAAGCAGATGTACGCCCAGCCTGGTGGCAGCAGAAGCAATCTACAGTTTGACCGTCAGAGTTCTATCAGGTAGTGTACTTTTTAATTGTAGTTGTTATTGACAATTCTTAGAAACTTAAAAATAATATTTAATTTATTTATTAAACTAATTTATGCATATTTCTTTAATTACTTCCTGGAATAGGGGCATCAGGTCAGTTAGAATATGCAATAAATGATAGAATTATAGATTCACATTAATTTAGCCACAGTAGAGAAAACATGACTGTACAGTGCTGCCAAGGGAAAGTGCAAGTCGAAAAATATTTGAAATAATTTATAAATCAAATTTTACCAAATTATTTTGTTCTGAAAACATGTTATATTCAATAGTTATATCACGAGTGATAAGAATTTAATCGAATAAATTTGACATGTCTAGCTTATGCAAAAAATTTTGCTTAAAAAGTGTTTGAGTACATAATAATTTGATTTTATCTTAAATTATTATGTACGATAACACTTTTTTAAAAGCAAAATTTTATAAATAAGCTAGACATCAAATTTAATCGATTTAATTCTTTAGCACGAGAGGTATATGTCAAGATTATTTCATGAATTCATTGTATAAACTTTAATACTTGCCGAAGAAATTGAACTAAAACGTTGATTTGACACATTTTCACATAAATAAATCGGTACACTCATAAACAAAAAGCACCATAAAATTATGTTGTTGTATTGTAACTATAGCAAATTGATTGTTTTTCTTTTTATTTGTCAAATAAATGTCAAAAATTTGTAAGCAAAAATAGCTTGAATTGAATAATTCAGCATGTTTAAAGACATAGAATACCAGTAAAGGTAAAAAACATGTAAGTATCTTGCTTCTGCAACTAATTATCCGGCTAAATATGCCTTCAAAATGTCTAAAATTTGCATATAAAAGCTAGCTTCAATTTAATCGCGAATAAACAGCATGCTGCTGTTTATTCACTTATCTAAAATGCACAACAATGGAAAATGAGACATTCTGATTGGTCAAATTTGTAATGAGTGAAATAATCATTTTAAAATTTGGCTACGAAGAAAAATAAAAGACCAGATTATATTCTTTTTCATTATTATTTATATTCTTGGAGTAAGTAATATTTATTATGCATATAATGTATAGCTGGACAAAAAAGGGAAACTTATTATATTTTAAAATTATATTGATATAATTTGTGATAAGTTACAATAAAATTAATGTGTAATAATCAAGGAACAATAACATTTTAATTAATAAACAAACATTCAAAATTAAAGTATACAAAATTTAATTTAGAAACGATGAAAAAGTAACCTTTTTTACCTCCCGCCATAACCTGCAAGGGAGGTATAGGAATCATGTTAAAAATTGAGTAGTGAGTTTTCAGTGGATGAGCACGTTTTAGGGTCCCTAGAACACGATTTTAATAGTTTCGCGATGGTGTCTGTGTGTGTGTGTGTGACTGTCCTTCAGTCTGTGTAAATCTCTGGAGTTACGATTTCTCAAAAACTACTAAACTGAAAATTTTGATATTTTGTATATATCAATTGTATCCCCTTTGGAAGAGCTGATTAGTTTTTGGTGATAACCCAATAACCGGAAGTGGTGGTTTACTTGAAGACCTGTCAAGTTATTTTAAAATATCTCAGTAAATTATGGTTTAATGAAAAATATTATTTTCTACAATTATTGTTACTCTTACTGGCACCATTTACAAATTACAACACGTTAAAGAATAATTATATTTTGATATTTTCGTTTAAATCTGCTAACTTGTGCTTAAAAAAAAAAAATCTGATGTGGGCAGCACATGACCTCCCGCCCAATACTACTCTTAAACAGTACAAAATAGTATTTGATACAAAAACATACCTTCTTATTTGTTTATTTTCTATTTATATTTGAGAATTTAAATTTTCTTTCGTATATTTATTGCATTTTTTGACATATATTTCACTAAAAAAACAGCTTCACAATCACAATGACATGTGTCACATTTCGAAGAAAAAATTGAAAATTTTTAAATGTTTCCATGGTGTACTAGGAATGCAAGATTTTTGTGAAATCTAATTTCTTTATATTTTATTATCTCTAAATATAATGAAAATTAATAAAGTTAGTGTAATCAAAACACATGTAAAATTAAATATTCTACAACTTTCAAAATAACATAAATTGTTGAAAAAGGAAATTTAACCGTGTTTTTCACGAAAAACTGTTAAGGACTTCAAGTCAACTTCTACTTCCGGTTGCCCAATTTTATCCAAAATCTAATCAGCTCTTCATTTAAATATAAGAAGCAAAAATTCCTAAAATTGTATTTTTTGGTGTTATAGTATTTGAGTTATGCGAGACGAAAAAATTGCCACAGACTACACACACACATACATACATACATACATACATACAGACATCATCGCGAAAATAGTAAAATTGTATTGTAGGGACCTTAAAACGTGCTTATTCATTGAAAACTCACTACCCAATTTTTTGACCAAAAACAATACCTCCCTTACCTAGAGGTAGGCGGGAGGTAACAACGGTTGAAAAAATGACATTTTTTTGACATGTCATAATTTTTTGAAGGGATGAGCGTTTCTAAGAAATCTATGGCGGGAGGTATTTTGCTACCCACAACAGATTTTTTTGTTCAGCACTAGCAGTTTATTTAACCAAAAAGAACAAACGCCAAAAAAGCACTTCCGCTTGGTTCGCCTGTATGTCAAGTCTAACACATAATCATGCATTTATCAACTGCTTCCTTTATGCATTTAAATATTATTTACAAAATTGAAATTTTGTATATAAATTGATTAATTGATTATAAGCTACAGTTGAGAATTATTTATTTGAATTTTGTGAGCCACAAACTCAATATATTTATCCCAGAGTAATAATATAATTTTGTAGATAAGCCAATATAACATTTTAATTAATAAATATAAATTAAACAAAACGATAAAAAAGTAGTGCCTTTTTTTCTAGCAGTGTTTGTGTTGTTTTCTTAAAATAAAATATTTCAAATTAATTTTAAATTTGATTTGTTTTTAATACAAAACAGTTTATTGCAATCAATTTCACCTATTATTATTTCACATTTTATTTTTAAAATAATATGTCACTAACACTTTTCTTTCACCTCCTCAGGTTCAGCTCCCGTCGCGCCCGCACCCTCGAATCCCTCGCCTCTCTGTACGAAGAAGACGACCTCCGCAACACCGTGGAGGACAGTGCAAGACTGCAGCGCGCGTATGAGAAATACGTGGACCTGGTGCTCATTAACGAGGACTTCGATGTGACGTTCCGTCGCCTCGTGCAAGCGCTGGACGCCCTCGCCACCGAGCACCAGTGGGTTCCCGTCAACTGGATCTACTAAATCAGGTTGATTGTGTTGCGTTGATTGCTTGACTGTGTGAATGGGATCGCTTGTGGTTATCTCTAAACTTCGAATATTGAAATTAAATATTATGTTTGAAATTCATAAGCCAACAATAGTGCAGTTATAGTGATAGCATAGAAATTGATGATGTCGCGTAAAAGTTGATTGGCTGACTGCAAGGAAACACAGAAAATATACCAAAATGTGGCTCAGTGTACCTACATCCTATACCGAAATGTAAAATAGGTAAATGATTACAATAACGATTTTAAAAATTATGTATTGTTGAATGCACTGCAGTGCAGTTACTTATTTCAAGTGAAGAGACCTATTCTATCCACAATTCATTAGTGACTTGCAGTCACGATCGTGATATTTAACGCTAGCTATAGTCTATTCCAGGGGTGGGCAACCTCCGGTCGGCGTAAAGTTCCAATGCGGCCCGCGAGATCTTTAGAAGAAATAATAAACATATATTTTCAAAAACAAAATTTTAAATTATGTTAGTACCCAACGAGGAGAAAAGGAGAGATTTACAGTTTTATTTTCGATATAATTAGTTTTGTTTAAATTATGAAATAAATGTAGTACTTAGTTAATTTTGTTTTATTATTAATTTTTGTATTTTTAGAAAAAAATTATAAAAAAAATATATACCATCACGCCTTTTACCCATTATGGGTGTGGCACTCTGCTTGCGCAGATCTCGGTAGGTGATATATTTTTGCGTATGAAATGCGGTTACCAGCCGTCAAGTCATAGCCCCCAAAGTTGTTAGTGGTGGGGGAACCACAGGGGTAAATTTAAATTTGTAACTGTCGGCAGTGGGATTCGAACTGAGGATCTCACGATCCACAGTCCGAAACGTTACCACGGAGCTATTTACCCCACAAAAATGTGTCAATTAACTACTACAGCCCGCGTACGAAACGTAAATCTTATTCTGGCCCCTTTTATACAAAAGGTTGCCTACCCCTGGTCTATTCAACAACACCTTTCATTAAAGGGACAAATATAGTTCTGTGATTGGTTAAAAAAATACAACAAGCGTTCGTCGGTACACGCTCGGAATTTTGATTTAATTTATATGTACAACTGTAATTCCACCAGCAGTTCGAACACAGTTATTGAAAGGAAAGAATAAATTGCTCGGCTGTTTTTGTTTATTTAACATCCTTATAAAATGGGGTAAATAACTCCGTGGTAACGCGTTGGACTGTGGATCACGAGATCTTCAGTTCGAATTCCTCAGCTGACAGTTGCCAATTTAAATTTACCCCTGTGGTGCCTCTCCACTAAGATCATTGGGGGCTATGATTTGACAGCTGGTAACTACACTTCATACGCAAAAAATATATCACTTACCGAGATCTGCGTAAGCAGAGTGCCACACCCTTAATGAGTAAAAGGCGTGATGATATATTATTATTATTATTACTTATAAAAATATACAGATTTATAAAAATGATAAATTTAAGCATAAATATTTTTAATATACACAAAATAAAAGCAACAAGATAGAATAAAAATGCTGTGAGCAATGTTATATCTAACATATAACTCAAAACAATAAAGTGTAGAGTAACATTTTAACAGTGTATACATGTTTGTATTTCACATAGTGTTTAGCACGTGTTCGAGGACCAATCTCAACACAGGAAACCACGTGGATTTATGTCCCTTTAAAGAAAGGTCTCGTGGAATAGACCAGGGGTGGGCAACCTTTTCTATAACAGGGGCCAGAATAAGATTTACGTTTTGCTGTATTGCCGTAGTGAACAATAGCGTTTTTGTGAAAGAATATATAAATACATCACTCAGATAGATAAACATATCCTAAACAAATCAGAAGGTTATGTTTCATAACGTGGCTCTTAAGTTTGGCGAATGTTTTAATTGGCTTGCAAAGCACCTTTCAAGCTTTGCATAGTGTGTGGAAGTGACATGAAAAATAATTAACATTCCAGATAGGTTTCAAGGAAACTTAAATTTATGCCTAACGATTTTTCTGGTTCTAAATAACATAAATTTATATTTTCGTCTCTGACATTTTTTTTTTTATGTAACCTTGAGAAAGGTCAGATATAAAATCAACAAGCGATCCAAATATGTGTGCGTATCAGAATGAATGGTAGTTGATAAAGAAGAAGAAGAAAGGTGCTGTTGTAACGGACCTAACACAGTATTTGAGTATTTTAAAATGAAGCCAGAATTTTTTTTTATTTCGTGTACGTTTTAGACTATGTGATTAATAGGCAGCACTTTAGTGAAATGTCGTACTTTTATCAAGTTCTCATTGTACAAATTTTTAAATTTAAAACTATTAAAAATATATCAGCTTCAAGTATATTAACAACGAACATTTAAAACTGCCCTTCATACAATTAACTAAATATAATATATTACGTCACATCTCATTGTTTCACATTATTAGAAAATGGAAATATTATAGATAACATTATGTAGTATATAGATTCCATGCAAATGCATTATGCACATATGTACTAATAATAAAATTTATAACAATCTATATTTCATTCTATTATTTTTTTGGAATTCAATAAAATGAAATCTAGATTTGCTGTCTGTATAAATTTCTACGAAATCTTACACTGGTTTTAAAGTAGGTTGTTGTTTCTTGCTACTTTTAAAATAACTGTGTATTTGTATTTTGCTACAAAAACAGCGGTAAACTGGCTATTTTATAAATTGCCCAACTCCTTTTTCAGCTTTTACAAAACCTACTGTCAGATATGTTATCTTCAAACTTCTCTACATAAAAAATAATTACTACCTCTTCACTAACATCTCTGGGGATTGTGCCACACTCAACTAAATCTAAAGACGAAGTCGAGTGGTGAAATCACACGAGCGTGAAATAGTTAATTCTACACGAGTTGCACACTATACTTTTTCTACGATCACACTTTTGTCAAGATTTAAAATAATATTTCTTACTCTTCAGAAACAAGAAATGACATCTCAAACTCAAACCAACTATTTAACGTTAACGTTTATGATTACAGCATGAAGGCGGCGCAAGCGCAGATGTGCGCAGTATTACCAACTATAAATCTATTGATTGTAATGTAAAAAATAGACATATTTGATTAAAAAATTGATATTGTATTTCCTTTGTAATCTCAATATTGAAAACGAAGATTTATATAAACTCTAACAGGCAGATTCATCAAAGGGATTAGCGTTAACTCCATTTTTTCAATCATCTGTAACTTCGTTTCTAAATTAATTATATTATCAAGATGTGTCAAATTTTGTGCTAATCAATCTTGATTATAACCTTAGTTAAAATAATTATGCTCTGAGATTGGAGAATGAAGTTACGAGTAATAATAAAAATGGAGTTAGCGCTAATCCCTTTGATGAATCTGCCTGTAAAATAATTATGAATTATTTTATGATATATAAATGTAATTATACTTGACATATTAATAACATACAGTATTATATTATTAGTAAGTTGGTCACACTTGCGTGTGGAATAATTTCGCACGCTATTTCACACGGCTCTGCGAAAAATACAATTTTCAAGCTTTATGTAGTGTGGAGAAAGTGTAATTTTCAGTAGTGATCGTAGAAAAATAATATTTCGACACCAGCAACTTACCATTGTGAGGTTATATGTCATTTATCTGTCAGTTTTGAAAGCATTCATACCACCAGTAGAAAATGAAAAGACCTGGAAGCAGTGCGTTTATAGATCTTCCTAACAATGTGTTTGCAGTGCGTTTATAGCATTATAAAAACACCCAAATAGGAAAACTATCATGTCATGCTTACAAGATATTATCTATTTTGATAAAAAAAATAGAGATTATGATATCTCCATCCCACTAATTGTAAATGAAAAGGAGTTTGTAAGCTTTTCAATCAGCATTTATAAATTGGCGCCTTACTTTTGTTGGTGTGAACTACAGTGTAAGAAGAGAGGTGTGTCGACTTTCCAATATGGGGATTTCTTGTGTCGATAGTTATTCACTTTTCCGTGCGATGCGCTGGTGTCGTTAGAGGATAAAATAGCGACGAACAGCTTGTCACAATGAAGTGTCAATTTAAAACTACCTAAAATTAGTACGACTGTAGTTGAGACCAAAAAACGCTATTAGATAAAAGTTGATGGAGGTTGGAATGTTCATTATAACATTTACAGTTTGGAATGTAATATAAATATAAACTCATAGCTGACATAAGGTATAACCTTTCATAATTTATCCGGAACATGTTCAATCCATTTTTAAAGTTATTTATGATTAGACGGAGCTTTGAAAATCGAAATGTGATCACTTGTGTCACTTGAACAATTCGCGATAAAACACTTTCTCCCCATGATGGTTTAAAGGTGTGTAAATATGTGACATGACCGGGCAGTGGCCGCCATTTTACCCTCGATGCGGCGATCGCAGCGCCTGTGGGGAATAATGTAACTAACGACGTACGATTGGCTAGCACTGATTCCCAAAAGTAAACACCATATTTTATGTAGAAGATTTACACTTCTGACTGACATATTTAAAATAGTTTATTATAAAGTAGCCAGATCATCGCTTTCACTGTAACAAATACATCGTTATTGTGAAAGATGTTTTTAATAAAATAAAAATACTTAAAAATGAAAAAATATTGTATTGCGAAGACAACGTGCTTAAGATGTACAGGCAACTATATTATGTAGTATTTTAATTATAAGGCAATTAATATCATAATTACATCTTTTACCATAACTTTTCCTCCGTCAAACAATTCATAAAAACACAAATTCAAAGTAGCTTCATTTAATTTTTGATAAATTGTGGAGCTGTTGTCACATGCAAGCTTGACAACAAAAAATAAAGTTAATCAAAGTAATGATTTAATTACTTCTTTCCATGAAAATGAAGTTAGTTTATTTCTCTGTATGAGTATTGACTGTAGAATTTTTTGGTGAACAATATAAGATGTAATTATGAATGTTAATGAAAAATTACGGCTTAATTAAACTACGAACTTAAAATGACCGTCCAAGTGTTCAGGGAACTGCAAATAATGTAACGTACTGTAGAATATAGTATAGCCGTCCCAAAAGTTTCTGTACCAATACGAATTCATCGTGAATCGACAACAAAAAGTATTGCGAAATCATTACATTTTAGTATCTACGGAAACTTTTGGGACCAGTCGTAGTATTTAAATTTAAGAAGTTAAGAAGTATATACATATAGTTTTAGTATATTTGTGTTTTTATTATTATGAGTATATTGTGTTGTTTTATTACAATGTAGTTATGTAGTATTTTGATTTTATATGAATATTTTAATATAAATAAAATTATTTCAATCATGAACTTGTATAAAATATAATAAGCGGCAGATATTGATGTTGTTTGTCACTTTTTTTTAAACGAAATATCTTTTCCTTTGGTTACTCCACGGTACAATTGCAGATTGTTCAAAAAATAGAGGTCACGAATTTAAGAGTGGAATTACCCTCTCGATAAAATTATCACACTCAGCCTTCGGCTTCGTGAGCTAAAATTTCTCTCGTGGGTAATTCCTTACTTTGCCCACTTGTGAAAGTAAATAACTATTATTTCTGTCATACACAACTCATACTTTTAACATTAAAATAAAATCATAGTAGCTGTTTACAATAGAAAGCAGTCAATTATAAATTATAAAAAAATAAGGAAAAGCAATAGACTATCTTCAACTGTTTCCATTGTAAACGGTCAATATTTTATTGTATTGTTAAAAGTATGAGTTGTATATGACAGAAATAAAATATTAAATTCGCCACAGCTCTGAAACTAGTCATTTCCGGATATTTGTTTAATAGATATTTATGTATCTAGAACGAAAAGTGGAACTTTAAGGTACTAGCAAGTTGTTTACAGCCGAGGCGTTAGCCGAAATTACTTGTGAGAACCTTAAAGTCGCTTTTCGTTCGAGGTACATACTAAAATTTATTTCATACTGGTTACTAAAGTTAAATTAAAGTATTTTGTAACAAAAATGATCAAAAATTCGAAGAAATACAAGTAGGCTCAATAACAATTTCTATGGGAACAAGCATTTGTTCATAAATATTGAAAAAATTAAAAGTCAAATTTTACTTAAAGTCCTAGGACTTATGTCCGGTTGCACCAACGATAGTTAAATTTTGAACTTGGCTTAAATAAATAAAAGCGTAAGTATCTAATTTTTGACATCAATGTCAATTACTCCATATGACAGATAACTTCGATTTGCTTTTATTTATTTAAACCAAGTTTAAAATTTAACTGACGTTCGTGCAACCGGGCATTCAAGTTTCACTTTGCATAGGATAAATAGTCCGAAAAATGTAACACAAATAATCAGTATGAAATAAATGAACGTTTTCATTGTTTTGAGATGTATTATCCATCCTTAAATCCGTGACCTCTATTATTTGAACATCTGAATCATCGATAAAGTAAGATAAAGAATCTGAATGTTCAGAAGCATCAGTAGTTATACGTGTATATGGGTCTTTATAATACCCAAAAGCAAAGCCTATAGTTTCAGCCTATCTTATTAATTTGCGTAATTGATCAAGTTTGTTCTTAGGTACGAATTGCGCAGTCATGCCGACAATACCAAGCATGTTTCTGCTGCAGTATTTCATTCTCTCAGTTTGCTCTCAGAGTTGAAGCGTTTAAAATCGCAAGCATTGTGTTTAGTAGTTAAATCGCGGATTTGCAATAAGAAAATGTTATGTTCATTCGTTCATTGTGTTTTCAGTGTAATTACCTTACAAGGTAAAAAAGTGTTAACGTGTTTAGTTTCATTTATTCTAAGTGTAGTTTAAGGAATAGATTATTTGGACTGCAGTTTTTGTGAGTGAGTGCTTCGATAATTGAAGATGGTGCAGGTTCTTGTGTGAGCTGCACGACAGCCTTCTGTAAGGTATTTATCATTTAACATATTTATTTAAATATTACTGATTATTGTAAAACCGTAGTTTACGGCCAATTGTGAAGTTAGTTACGGATCGCCAATGATGTTTGGTAGATATGACAATTTGTGGTGATGCAAGTCAAACAAAAATCTAGTAAATTTGCATTCTGAAAATGCCGTTGAACAAATTCGTGTTTATTCAACCTCAAAACTAAAATAAATCCGAGATTCTTGCTTTTTTAAATTGTTTTTCTTTAACTATAACCGGCTAAAAAACTAGGACCTGCAGCTAATTTCTCTTGTGGCCGTAAACTACGGTTTAGCCCTGATTATATGCACCAAGGAAACAAATTATTTTTAAAGCTAGAAAGAATTTATTTCATAATTTGACGACCTACGAGACACTACCGCATGTGACTGCCAGTGTTTGGTAATCGTGACTACGACGAATTTACAAATACTCCACAAAACCACCGGTCTTTTAGATTTTGCTATGACATCAACAGAAGTTGAACAATTAAACACTTGTGTCTCGTAGGTGCATGTCCATAAGGCCGCTTACACACTGGGCGATTTTTAATGCGACAGTAAACTGACCGTCGTCGTTGTTACTTTAGTGACAAAGAAACAACAAAAACGGAAGTTTTCATTTACACCGTATGTGACCAAGTAAGCATTTACACACTCAGTGGATGGAAGTTACGATCAAGTCACCTTCTTTTGCCGCCAATTCTTTAAGCGGCTGCACTTCTACCGCTAATAGGCGGCAGCGGTTTTACCGCTTAATATGTAAACACTTCAAATAATTTAGGCGGCGACGATCAATTTACCATAGCGAAAAAAACGCCCAGTGTGTAACTGGCCTGTTCGAGCAACAAAACATCACTTTGCACTCTAAATATACAAATAGCTATATTGTATGTATTATTATTTGTCAGCTCAGCCATTGTACAGTTCGTTTATAATTTTTATTACTTTTGAGTTGACATATATTATTTTAATAATTTAAAAATGGATTATTCAGATTGTACTAATTATTTATTTATTACAGGATTTGACATCTAGCTTCAAAAAGATAGATACCAGAGGGCTAAAGGTTAGTTCCAATTATTTATTTAAAAGTTTTTCTTCTGTAATTATTTTAGTTAAAAACAAAATTAAATGTTTACTAAAGTACAAAATCTAATATAGATATTATGAGATAATTGGTTTTTCATATTGTTAAATTCTTAAATTCATGTACCTACTATACCTACTTGTATTTGTTTGTTTGAAAATTTGAAACTCATACGCATGCTCGGCCAGCAAAAATGTTACATATGATTACAAAATTTGTAATAAACCATAATTCAGCACATATTTTGCGTGAATATATTCAGGGTGACTTGTTTTAAAGCAACTAATCCGTTTTGCTGGCTAATAAATTTAGAAAAAAAAAAATAAATACACTGGCTTATACAGCCGGGAGTGAGACATAATTGTACGACTGGTAAAATAAAATTATTAGATAGATGGGATGAGGGGAATGAAAGTTACATTTTCTTGAATAGAAATGGGTTCATTTTTTCATTGGAATAAATAGGCCGAAGTATTCCCTTTTCAACGGTATAACATGTTCCTATACCTAAAATTAAGGTAACAACGTTGAAAGAAACATTAACATTTTTAATATGGAAAATAAATATGTCTGTGTGTGTGTGTGTCTGTCAGTCTGTGTGGATCTCTGGAGTTACAGTTTCTCAAAAACTACTAAACTGAAAATTTTGTTATTTTGTATACCTTTATCAATGTATCTTCCTCTGGAAGAGCTGATTAGTTTTTGGTTAATCCAATAAACGGAAGTGGTAGTTTACTTGAAGCCCTATCAAGTTATTTTATAATATCTCAGTAAATTATGGTTAAATTTAAATTTTGTTATTAGAATAATGTTTCAAATTTTATTATCTACAATTATTGTTTGAAACATTTTCCTCTTGCTGTCACCATTTACGAATTACAACACGTTAAAGAAAAATTATATTTTGATATTTTCGTTTAAATCTACTAACCTGTGTTATATGAAAAAACAAAACAACGGTTGAAAAATATCATATTTGACATATGTCAAGATTTTTTGAAGTGATGAGCGTTTCTTGATATTGGTAGTCCGTGTTCCTGCATTGTTCGATAAGAAAACTTCATGCTTAATGGAGAATATTTCATAAGCTGTCAAACATCGATTCATTTTTGTCACAATTAGCAAGTTGTTACGGTAGCAACTTATTTAGAGAATTGGCCCGATTACATCAGGGGGGAGACAGTTAAATGTACGGCCGCTTCCATGAGTTTTAGTTCATTCTAGCAAATATAGATGACGCCACTATCTCACTTCGGAACTCTTCGGATGAATTCGGATATTTGAAGTGTCAAATTGAAATTTACGGTCACTGATTGTTACTGACATTACAGGATACAATACGTGCTTGTTTTTAATAGTGTTATATGGTGAAATCTTTTTATGTCTACGTGCCTGCAGTAATCATTGCAACAGTAAGTACCTATCTAACATTATTTATATTACTGTATTATAAACTGTATTTGTTCATTATATTTATTAACTTCGATACACTTATAAAGCACATACAAACATTAATAGAAATATTTTTTTACATCTTATTTTTTTTTCACAGACTAAATACATCCATGTGGGTTGTGCAAGAAACGATCTTCCAGCTGGTGAAATAGAGAAGTTATTTTGTTTACAAAAACTTAAAGGTATATGTCGTGAATGCTTGTTGCAAATAAATCGATTGGATTTGCCAAATCTTAAACGCAATTATTAGCTCAAGAATACTGTGTTTGTCACCTATATTTTACAATCAGTTTCGGACAGTGGGACAATAAAAAGATAATTTATTTTTAAGAGTTAGTATTCAAACTATTCACAAATATCACTGAATGCAGTTATGATTTTTTATTAATAATTATTAACTGCATCATTATTTATGTTCTATTATCTCTATTAGATTTATATTGCCCAATATTTCTATGTAGTAAATAGATATTCCATAATTCAGATCTAGGTTTTTAAGGATTTAATGGATAATTTTATTGGATGGATAATTTTATGTATTTTATTAATAAGTTGATTATTGTGTTGTAAAAAATCAGTATACGAGTATGTTAATGATAGACGAATCATTGCTGTGAAATAGTAATTATATGTATATTCCATAACGTAGATTCAGTTTTAAAAATATAGTTGATAAATTTGTTATTTATTATGTTATTAGTTAATAAGATAATTATTGTAAAACATTGTAAATATTTATATATTATATTAGAAGATGAATTTTATTACATGTGTTTTTATTTTTAAATAATATTAATACCATTATATATAGTAACCTGCAATACCGATCCAGTAAAATGTATTTTAGTTCATTCTAGCAAATATAGAGGCGCTGCGAATCATGTAATAAAAGTTACTATGGAGCTGGCTTGTCTTGTATGTATGGTCTGTGGATTACATGTTTAGATTAACTAAGGAAATAATTTACTTCGTGCAAAAATAAAAGAAGAAGTAATAATTATTGTGTGAAGTTGTAAAGCGAAATAAAATAACCATTGCATATTCATAAATTTATTTTATTTAAAATTATTTTACCTTACATTGTAAAATTACATGAAATGGCAGTGCTTAGGAGGAGAATTATGAAAACAGAAGAAGTTTGGCTGGGCCCATTTACATTATAAAGAAAGGCAGGCATACAATACACATTTCATTATCTATTAAAGCAAATTACACATTTATACTTGAAACTAGTAATATTTTGCAAATTTTTTATAAATTTCGGCCCTACTTTTGCGTATGACTAGAGTAAAAACAAAATTAAAAGCCCAAATTTGAAAAGATAGGAATGTTTAAAGCCACTGAAAGAGTTGAAAATTAATTGAGAAGACAGAAAATTAAAACTTATTTTATATATGTTCAAAAATTTTCAAAATTTACATAATATTAATAAACTAATTAATATAGCACCAATATTAAAAAAATTAATAATAAAAGAAATAGTTCCATTGGCATAGTTTTTAGGAAGGGCACAGTATCACAGCCCAAAATATCCCGAGAAGAGACACTAATGGCAGTGGTCTATTATAGCTATTACAGCCCCCTAAAAACTGCACGCCCATGGGTTAATCATCATTCGAGGGTTTCATATAAAAACCTAATCATTGTTACTACAATTTTCAGGGATACACTAAATTTTTACATTATATAAAAATATAATAAAATTTTATATATTTAACATTATTAAAATGGCACAATTATGAAATAATTTTTCGATAAAATTAAAATAATATAATTATTTTAACAATTTTTACCTGTACACTGTTGTTATAAATGTTATAGGTCGTTAAGGAACACATCTTAATGGTATTATAACATAAAGAATGTCTTTATAGAACACGTCGGTCGTCATTGCTTATTTGCAATTTATATATCCACGCAGACACAAAAGTGACTGCGTTTATTCGAAGGTTAGATTCGTACAGAGACCTCTTCTCATAGTGTGTATAACGGAAGAATACATTCATGTAGAAATACTTTACAAATACATGATATTAATAAAACGTATTTTTGTGATTTCAATAGCTTAAACTGTAAGACCACTAGTAAAACCTACACACTATTTGCTGATTTAAAAAATGCCCTATCGAGCGATTCTAAATTATTTTAAAGAAAAATGCTTTAAATATTTAAACGTGGTAGAAAAATAGTTTTGTGTTTCGTATTTGAAGTATTTTTCTCTACAAAATTTGAGAATATTCCATAACATTAAAATAAATTACTTTAAAAGTTTCCTAAACACTTCAAAATTAAATTAACCTTGAATAATTCAATACATTTTTGATATTTTTTATTTGTCAAAATCAGCGGAAAATGTCTAGTCGTCTATACAATAAAATGTAAGTGCAGTTGTACAAATAATAAATTAACTGTATTTAAATGAAAGGTTAACTAGTGGTTTAAATTTAACCTAACAAATTGTAACACTTTGTAATGAGCATTTCCCATCAATATACCCTTCCATTTAGATAGAATAACTTCCTCTACGTATTCTTGATACACACTTGACACCTAGACACCCTCGACCTGAGATTACCAGCCTTGATGGTCTCTTTCTGCGGTACTTGGAACTGCTGCGAGTCCTGGATGGTAGTCAACCAGAAACTGAACTTATTGGCGAAGTAGTGGCATGAACCTCGCGCTCCGTTACACTCGATGAAAGGCGTGGCACGGAAGTCCTCGAGGCAGGAGCCAGGGGACGCGAGGGCTTGGCCTCCGCCCTCGGCGCCGGCTGCTGTGTGCATTATGAAACTGTAGCCCACCCAGAGACCGTTCCAACCGTTTGGACAGTCGGGGAAGGCTTCGCTTTGACTGTGAACAGCGATGATGTTGGCGGGAGCTTCGCAGACCACACATCGGGAGATGTAAGGCTTGATTTGGGATTCTTCGACGGGCATCATAGGGATTGGAGCGTTTGTTGAAAGCCAGTATGACCTATAAAAAAATAGAGAATATTTCAATAAGCTTGCTTATTATTGATAACTTTTGTAGATAGTTATAAAATCAACACAACAGATACTACACGACAAAAACGCATATACACGGTTTTATAGTATTATAAATAAATGAAATTACCACATACAACATAATAATGTAAATATAATATAGAAATATGAACACCGATTTTATCAATTTGCTTGTTTAAAACTTATATAAAACTATTTAAATTTATTTTGGTAAAGGTTATTAAGCCGAAAAATAATTGAGGAAAATAGTAAATAATTCACTATGTATTCTTGGATAACATGGCTTTAAATCGTAATCTATTCTTGAAAGTGTACACTTCCAATTAATTTTAATTACAAAATGTAATTATTTAATGTACAATTCTTTTTTATAAACTTAACTTCATTACACAGGGTGTTTCATAACTTCAGGTACATACGTTAATAGTATATGTTATTTGATATGCTGATTACGAATCAAAAAGAATTTTTTTTTAAATCGCAAAATTATTTTCCTTTTTGCCAGTCCAAAATTTTTCTTTGCCACTGCCACTGGGTGAATGTTAATAATTATCGTTTCATTAAAAATAATTAAATTTTGTTCGTTTATTTTACTAGTATTATGTACTTTAAATTGTTGATTACCTACTCCATTGTTTGTCTTTAATAGGAAAGCGAATCCAGTGCAGTACTATAAAAATGTTTTAGGTAAACAACCCTTAATTTTTCAAATTAAAAAAAAATTCTTTTAAATTCGTAATCAGCATATCAAACAACATATACCATTAACGTAAGTACTCGAAGTTATAAAACACCCTGTATATTATGACTTCATTATAAATATATTTTGTAATTTAAATTAGACCTGAAGATGGCTGTAATCATGGCCGACACGTCGTCAACGACTATATAATTTGAAATAAATTTTATTTAAAGCCATGTTATCCAAGAATACATAGTGAATTATTTACTATTTTCCTATTTAAATTTATGATCATTTATAAATTATATTTCAAAGTTGCTGAAAAGTTTATGGCATTGTCATCAAATAAGAATTTGTTGCCATTGAATGAGAAAAAAAATTAATAATGAAATGATTTTTACCTGTCATTTCTGCTGGCATAATTGCACACGTTGTTAAAGTCACAGAACAAGAAGGGCATAGTAGAGAACTTCCTAACACATGATCCCGCTAATCCCAGATCTTGTGTATGTGCCTTCTCGTTACCCTCGATAAACAGCAACGAATATCCATCCCAGAGCTTCACATGTCCTGGTTCACACTGCGGAATCTGTTCAGACTGCGAGTGCCGGACAAGCAAAATACCAGTCAGATAATCAGGATGAGAGGTGCACGCTGCACCAGGAATTCCACTAGGACCAGGTTCACCCACAGGTCCAGTGAGACCAGGCACACCCTCAAGACCAATTTCACCACGCAAGCCCGGGGGACCTTGAGGTCCAGGCAGGCCGGGTAAACCTGTTCGGCCCTTCTCGCCGTCACGTCCTGCGAGACCGGGAGCCCCGTCTCGGCCAGGTAGGCCTGTTTCACCCTTTAAGCCTGGGAATCCAGGTTGACCACGCTCTCCCTTGGGACCTGGTAGTGGAATTGGTCCTGCTTCTCCTTTGTCTCCCTTCAGACCTGGTAGGCCTGGGATACCTGATGGGCCAGTGGGACCTGGTGGACCTAAAGGTCCAGGTTGGCCTGGGGGACCTATAATGAAAACATGAATGTGTGAAGATTAAATAAACCATATTTTAAAAGTAAATATGCTATAGTTATTTCATATATTTCTCGAGCAATTTTTATGAAATTTAGAGAATAGTTCATTTAATTATAGGCTATAAATTTTAGCCCTCATGTAAGAACAAAATCTCAAATAATATATTACATACCGAGATGGCTAAAACTGCTAAACCAAGATGCAAAATTTGGAGGATAACTATTGCCTGAGGCTATAATATAACTTTCCATCAAGGTTTGTTCTCTGTTTTATTCACAATAAAAAAATTGATAAAAGAAACATATAAAATTAAATTAATTTGACTTTCTTATACTAAGGAAATATTGGAATCATGAAAAAAATCGTTGACGAGATTCTTGCGGAAATACATATTTTGACGTCCACTGAATCCGTTGAGACGAATTTCTCAATGATGTCTGTGTGTGAGGATGGATAGATGGATGGATGTCCGTGTACGTAATATCTCATGAACGAGACAAGAATGTAAACGAAACTTGGAATTTATAAGTTTCATGAAAACATGAAGAGCTGAATTGATTTTGCATGAAATTGAAAAACCGGAAGAGGAAGTTTACTGAACACACCAAACAATAAAATCCATTTATTTTTTAAATAGAATCAGCTGTGAGAAAAAGTTTCAAATGAAAGATGTTAGCAAAATTATTTGAAATATAAAATGTTGTTTGTTATTTTCTTGTATATGCTTCCAATTTTGAGAAAAACTAAATTATATATTTAATAAAATATTTCAATAATCTTAGTTACAATGGGAACAAAAACTAAAACATTTTTAACATCTATGTGTCAAACGTGTCAAATAATAGTGGTGTCAAAAATATATGTCGTTTGAAATATTATAAAAGTTAGAAACTTTTAAATACTAGATATTAATTAATATCTATTTTAAAATAACATTATAGTTACGAGAAGACAAAATTAAATAGGTTTATAATCTATAATAATTATCAAAATAAAGTCATTCGCAAGGAACAAGTCAAACGTGTTCAGTTAGTTTTATATGTATAAGAAAGTAGTGTGGTGCCCGCACCAGATTTATAATGTTTTCGGGTGAAATATTTTTGTTTAACAGGTGGAAAATTTTTATTTGTTTTGTAAACAATTTCGAAATGAAATTAATATTTGCCAATATATTTTCGAACTTTTGATTATTTAAAAGTCAAAATTAGGAAAGATTGAAATTTGCTTGCACAGAAAAACCTTATTATTCACAATCACTCAACTAGTTTGTAATTTGGGAAGTGTCACCTCCCCGATCAGTTGGAAAGTAAAAGATGACAATAATTGGCTTTACAACTTTTCAAAAGTCCAAAATTGATATATTGATAACCGATTGCGAAAAAATAAACAGTCTTCTTGAACTTGCAATAAAACTAAATTACTGTCAAAGTTAATAGCTTCCAAAACACCTCAGTTTACAAAATAAATGGTGTGAGAAATAGATTTGTTATGAAATTAATTGATTTTTAAATAGAGTCAAATTGCCCACGCCGAGTTGCAAATGCAAAGCACACTCAGAAGAAAAGTTATAAGAAATGCGTTTATGTGTCTTGTGAGAAATATTGCAAAGAAAAAAACAATTAGATCATACCATCGAGTCCTTGTAGTCCGTCAAATCCGCGATCACCCTTCATGCCTGGGAAGCCATCAGTACCAGTCGGTCCTACATTACCCTTGTCACCCTTCTCTCCTGGCGCTCCGTACAACCCTGGCGGTCCAGTCTCTCCCTTGTCTCCTCGTGGTCCAGACGTACCGTCGAAGCCTGGTCTACCTGGTGCACCGTCTTTGCCTGGCACGCCGGGCAAGCCTTGGATGCCGCGATCACCTTTTTCACCCTGAGGTCCGATGGGGCCAGGTGTGCCTGGAGCACCCAACAGGCCCGGTAGACCAGGGAAGCCCATTTCACCCTTAGCACCTTGAGATCCGGGGAGACCGTCGCGGCCATGTTTGCCTGGGAGGCCAGGGAGACCTTTCTCGCCCTTTACTGTCTGGCCGGGGATACCTTCGGGACCCACAGGGCCATAGTCACCTATAAAAATAATAAATAATAATGTTAATAATTTCATTCGCATCCACCGTACATATTTACGAAATATGTGTACAGAAAAATTTATTCAAATGTAATTACATAAGAGCTTTTTATTTAGGCGGATCTGTTTTTCACGAATGCGCACTTGAGAAAATTATCGACAATTACATGCACGAGGGATATTCGAAGGACTATTTCCGGAAAAAATTTAGCCAAACCCTGTTTCTCTCATAAAAAATAATGCAAAATTTAAAAACTTCATTTGACAGCAAGTCAGAATCATATTGGTAATTTGCACTAGTGCAAATATATATTATATATTATAGTGTAATTCTAGGTTGATTGGACGACATTCAAAAATGTCAGAATTCTGACTTAAATTATATAAGTCAACGTTATTCGATTGTCATTGGACGAAATTCAGAAAATACTGTAACGTAATTGGTTGAAATTGTTCGAGGGAAATATTCATTAATAATTTTATAAATACTTTTGAAATTTTGGAAGGATTTACTCTAGGTCTAGGACGTTCAAGAAATAAATTAACAAATATTTCTTAAACTATACACAGAATTGTATCAAATAACCATTAGAATTTTTTCCTCATTAGTACACTTTAAATTATGTTGACTCGTTTATTTACCATTTACAACTTATGGTGCATTTTATCTGGAACACTACGGTAATGTCATTAATGAAAGAACAGTAAATGTTGCATCTTAGCTTAAACTCATGGTATATAACACCTTATGTGTAAAATTAATGAAAAATAGTCAATCTTAAAGTTGCAACTAATTAATGAATAACAAATAAAACCCAAATTAAGATTGTCTCATACCTTTAGGTCCAATCAAGCCAGGTAATCCACTCAATCCTTTCGGTCCTGGATATCCTTGGTCACCCTTTTCACCTTGCAGACCCGGTAACCCGTCTTGTCCTGGAGATCCTTTCTCTCCTTGCAGTCCAGCGATTCCAGATTGTCCGGGTTCACCCTTCTCTCCCTTAACAGTGACGGTGGGTCCCGGGGGACCGCGATCACCAGGTTGTCCTTCTACACCGGGGAAGCCAGGCGGACCTGGAGGACCGATCAAACCACGCTCTCCCTTGTCACCATCGTAGCCGGGTAGACCTGGATTGCCAGGGTTGCCGATGGGGCCCAGCGGACCAGGAAGGCCGGAGGCTCCAGGAGAGCCGGGCAAGCCGGGAATACCGTCCATACCGGGCATACCAGGGGAACCGGTTAAACCAGGCAGGCCGCTGTCGCCCTTCTGGCCAGGGAAGCCAGGGAGGCCTTGGTCACCTTTACCGCCTGAAAATCGAAAATTCATAATTAATATGAGTAAACATTATTTAATTTTTATTTTTAAAACTGTCCTACAGGATAAGAACCTTTAAATGTCACGCACCATATCAAAACCAAATAATAAATTTCCAAATAAGTTTTAAATAAAGCAACAAATTACATAAAAAGTAAAAGATTCTAATTCCGGTTTAATGGGAAGTTTCCCCAACTTTCTTATTTTAAATTAAACACTGTATATTTTTCAAAATTTGGGTTTTACATGGCATTTTGAATTAAATATAGGTAATTTTATAGTGAATTTGTACGAACATTCAACAAATATAAGGTATTTGTTGCGCGAGTATTGAAAAAGGAAATGTGGAAATTGATACAAGCTAATACGGAAGGATCATCAATATAATAATCAAATTTAGATCTTATAAAAGAGAAGTATAGCATGAAAATTGCTGAAATATCGTATTTCTAATTATAAAATCAGGCATTCTATTAGTATTCGACGTCATATTTGACAAATGTGGTAAAAATGTAGTTTTTATCAAATCGAGTACCAAAACCAACTGTCTCATTGCAATGCTCTAAATCTGCTGCATAATTTATATTAATTTAGCAATTTTTATTGCAAATTAAAGCAACATTTTTCCCAGTATGAAAAGTCAAATTCTAATATCTCACCTTGTTGTCCAGGCAGTCCATCCAATCCAGGCAGTCCTCTTTCACCCTTCTGTCCATCTTGTCCATGTCGTCCAAATCCAGGTATTCCAGGTTCTCCCTTCAGTCCAGACCGCCCATCTCTACCTTGTAAACCTGGGGTTCCTCTCAAGCCAGGCATGCCTGGTTCACCTTTCTGTCCTTTCTCCGACACGATACCGGGTTCACCTTTGCGTCCCATGAGCCCAGGGTATCCAGGCTCACCCTTCAGACCAGACTGACCAGCTGGGCCTGGCAAACCTGGTGCACCATTTGGACCTAAGTCACCCTTAGGGCCAGAAAGACCTGGGAAACCGGGTTGGCCTTCTAGACCAGCCGGACCAGGACCTAAAATGGAAGAATAGTTTATTAGCGGTCATATTCACATTAAATCAAATCTGTATAAATGTGTGTGCCTTACCTCCTGAGTATCCTCGTTCACCCTTATCACCCTTAAGTCCAGGCAGTCCATCGAGTCCAGCGCGTCCTGGGGGTCCATTTTGGCCACGAGGGCCGGGGTAACCCTTTGTACCATCAAGACCAGGTACACCACGGTCTCCTTTCTCACCAGGGAAACCTGTAAGACCGGGTCGGCCCGGTTCACCTCGGATACCTGGTTCTCCTTTCAAGCCTTCTATACCTGGTCGCCCTGGCAGACCTGACGGACCTGGGGGTTGCAAATAAGATGTGTTAGAGAATATTAAATTCAAATTTGATAAATAAATTTTAATGAACAGAATAAACAAAACAGGAAAGAATTAAATTCCAATAACAGCTATGTGTTGAATTTGTAATATTTAGTTATTATAAACAAAATTAAATCATTGTAGTAAAGAAATATTTTACGGCAATATGAAAATTCTCGATTAAATTAATTTCATACCTGGTGGTCCTAGCGGTCCCGGTTCACCCTTCTGTCCTGATCCTCCTGGAAGTCCATTAAGTCCTGGTGTACCTACATCACCCTTCTCGCCGAGTAGACCAGGTTGTCCTGGTGCACCATCGAATCCTGTCTTGCCGGGGAAACCAGGCAGACCCTTTTCACCCTTCGGTCCGAATGGTCCCGGAGGACCTGGAGGTCCTACACCTGGTATACCTGCTTCACCTTTACCGCCCTTCAAACCGTGGTTTCCTGGGGGAAAATAAATTTAATATAAATATTGCATCGTTAACACGGCATTTTTATATTTAAATATTTTTTTGTTATAACCAATAAACAATAGTATATTGTGTTATTAGGATTAAAAGTGTTACTTTGTTTGATGAGCAATTATTTTATATTTTGTATGGAAGCAAAAATTGCAAATCAGACAAAGGCACTTTTAATCTGAATAACACATTCTATTTTTTCTACAATAAAGAAAATTACATTTTAAATTATTATTGAAATATTTTGTTGGAATGTGATTGAAACTAACAAGGTAGCTTTGCTTCAACTTTTGTTTTGTTTACAAATTTTATTGTTCTGTTAAATTGAAATAACACCAAATTATTAATAAGAAAGTTTCAATGTGACGAATTGGCAAGTAAACCGTCGGATGTGATTGAATCGGCACAAGAAATAGCTTTAAATCTATTGCCACCGAAATCGCGAGGAATTTAGGAGTGCGCATTTAACTGCTTCTTATAATAGTGATAGGAAAAATATAAAAGTGTATTTGGAAAGTGTTTTATTGGCATATTTTGGGAATTTGGCCACTTTAGCCTGATTTATAGATTGCATGGAATAGGCGTAGGAATGGTTTTGGAATAGAAACTTGTCAAAAACATTTATAGTTTGCACAGGAATGGAATAGAATGACGTCATTTGTACAATTATTTACATCACCGTTGCTTCGCGATTCTTGGTGCAGTTGTTTAAAAAGTGACTACGATATGGAATAATTCTTTCGACGAACTAACACGAATTGCGACGGAATAACTCGAATGTCACAGTAATGGAATAGAAAATAAAATTTGGTTAAATTCTGTGCACTATTCCATTCTATGCAATCTATAAATGGTTGTATGCATTTACATTATTGTGCACTATTCCATTTCTAGTCTATACAATCTATAAATCAGGCAAATGATGAAATGTTCCACTCTGTCATCAGCGTTTTGAAAGTAATTCTTTTGAAGAAATTGATTGAAAAATTGAAGATATTACCCCTTTGTTCCTTTTAAAACAAAGAAATTAAATTATTCTTCATTGTGTTTACAATTATTATAAATATTCCGGTATCGCACTTGTGAAAATACTCAATATGCAAAATATTCACTGTATTCGATTGTCATTGGCCGAAATTCAGAAAATAATGCAAGGTGATTGGTTGAAATTTTTTGATGGAAATATTCTATAGAATACAGAAATAAAGAATCTACTTTTAAGGCTAGGATTAAAAGTGTAACGCAACAACAGTTACATTTTTTTATTAGTAACAAAAACGTTATCTTTTATTACTAAAAACAGTATTAAAATCACTTACTTTTAAGACGAATGCAGAAAAAGAATTTTTTAAATGTATTTTTTCTAGGCAAATTAAAAACATAACAAAAAATATACTATATTACTATAGATTGCCAATTAAAAAAAATATGCCAATGTATCCAATTTGGTACTACATGATTACTATTATGAATTTATAAATTAAATAGTATAAAAAAAATCATGTGCACATACCTGGAAGTCCTCTAGTGCCATCACGTCCCGGCTCTCCCGGGAATCCCATCGGTCCTACATCACCCTTGTCTCCTCTAGGTCCAGGCAATCCTCTCGGTCCTACCGGTCCAGGAAGCCCAGGTGGTCCAGCCGGTCCATTCTGTCCCTGCAGACCAGGGTAGCCTTTGTCTCCTGGCAGTCCATCGAAACCTGACGGCCCTGGCTCACCCTTCTCACCCGGTGCGCCGCGATCACCTTTGAAGCCCTCAGTAAAGTCTTGTGCACAATGTCCTGGTTCACCCTTGTAGCCGACGCGTCCGGGTTCACCCTTAGCGCCTTTGATTCCGGAAAGACCTGGGATGCCAGGCTCGCCGTAGACTGATAAGCCTTTTTCTCCCTTATGACCGGGAATACCTGTGAAAGAATATTTTAATATTATTTTCTATTATAAAATGATAATGATTTAGATTTACAAGAATTTAAAAAAGCTTCGCAGTAAATCATCATTCTGAAACACAATAGATCATTTAATGCAATTCTTTTTATATAGTTTACCAGTAACTAACTTGTAAACACCATTTACCCAAGCCCTCTATTGCCGTTGAAAATTAATCTTTACAAGTTACTTGTTGACAGCTGCATTGTAAACATTTTACAAGTTAGTAAACAAAGTAAACAATGCACTTTGCCACAGTAATGCTTACAAGGCTTATGCGAAATCATTTAATAGTATATTGTGTCATTAGGAGTAAATGTGATACTTTGTGTGCTGAGCATGTAAGTTTGAACGACGAGCGAAGCGAGTCGAACAATTACATGCGATGCACCCAAAGACACATTTACTCCGAATAACACATGCTATTTTTTCTTCAAACATAGAAAATAAAATTATAAATATTATAAAATGCTCAAAACTTCAAAAAATATTCTGTCTTATCTAGCATTTCAAGTTGCCGTAGAATATGCTGTTTTGTTATTTTTGTTTATTTGTTTCATTTTTAACTGTCAAATTATTGAATTACAACCTAACTATTTTTCATAATATTTTACTTTGTCCTCCGCCGGCGTAAATGTGTTGCCAAGGATACACTTTTACGCCGGCGGCGACAATATTGAACTTCTGCTTGTTGAATACAAATACATAACAACGTACTTTTATGACGTTTGAAGAAAAAATAATTTTTGACAGAACAGTTGTGTAACTGACAGGACTTGGTTATAATTTTAATTTGATTTACAAATGAATAACAAGTAAAATATTGTACAACACACGCAAGGTTTTTTGGAGGTGACAGGCTCGCCTAGTTGGCTCGCCGGTCATTTCCTCCATTCAGCATTAAAAACTGTTTTACCTTGCTTGTAATGTAAATAACTATTACTTTTCCCTTCTTGGTTTTTACTGTTAGTGTGTTGTTTACTTGCATGTTTAGCGTTGACTTGATAAAGTAAATAGGACATCAAATTCAGTTAAATATTTTCATTCAAGTAGACATCATTTCTATTTAGTTATAAATATTTAATAAATTGAGTATTTCTATATTTTCTGTTATTTTTACAATTTAATTGCCTTTACTGAAGGAGTGCTTTTACAGATCAGTGGTCAGTTCGATGCTCACAGACAACAATTTTTAATGAATGAAGTATTCCAGTATAATTGAATTTATACAAATTAAACATTTTTTGTAAAGTGTATATCACGATATAATGGGATAATACAATTAATCAAGTTTTCATTCATAATTCTATGTTAGAAAAATGCAATTTTTAGGCTATTGAAAACTCTCTTGAAAATTGTGACGTCACAACGCCTACCGCTCACTTCATGCCTATATGTTTGGTTTTGCGCATATTTTTGTTAATTCATATTATTTTTGAACATTTTGATACTCTGATTCCAGGTATGTGTTGTTTTGACCAATTTTCTTCAAATACTTGATAATTATTAAACAAAAACTGTGAACAAACTCGTGAGACACTGACAGGTTCACATTGACTGTCTGATACTTTAAAATTTGATGAAATCTTTTAAAGAAATCCTATTTTACTTAATAATATTTTTTTACATTTAAAATTTCATATTTGCGTTACTAGTGAGCCAAACTAATGAAGCAAAAATTAAACAGAAAACAATGAAATCCCCCATTACATATTGTTAATTATTAATATCGTTCAAATTTCGAACTTCTGTTTATTACAAACATTTATCTATTTATAAATCATTCATTTATCAACGGCAAGACAGTCTTAAGCGAATCAGAGTCTCAAGTAATGTAATACGAGTATTTTTATCAGAATCTCAATATATACGACGTTCTTTGCAAGTTAGTGTAACTAAAGAATCAGAGAGGTCCTTGTAAAAATGGAAACATTAAAATTTTTCTCTACAATGATTAATAAAGTGTAACATACTTGAGAAACGATGTCGTCGATACTATATTAATAAAAATAAATAATAATATAAAATGTAAGTTGTATTGCACATACCTGGTGTTCCTGGTGTCCCGTCCTGTCCAGGGAAGCCTCTATCACCAGGTAGTCCTTTCTGTCCCGGCAGACCAGGGAAACCGGGGGCACCAGATGAACCCGGTGGACCACGTTCTCCTATCAATCCTGGTAGACCAGGTTCTCCACGAGGTCCTTGCACACCCTTTTCTGGTTTGATTAGATTCACTGGAACGAGAGCAGGGTCACCCTTTTGACCTTCGGGTCCTGGTAGACCTGTGTCGCCGTCCGCACCCTACACACGATATTCAGTTAATTTTTATAAACTACATTGGGTGAAATAGTTATTCAACGTATTTACCTGAAGAAAATAATACTAAGCTGCATTAAACAATTACAAACACATACAGATATTTATTTAAAAATATGATTTTTAAGGGGGGAACCTAGTTTAAACGCTTTGAAAAAATCGATTTTTTTTATTTCATAAACCGTTTGTAAAACCATTACAGAATATGTCCTCCAAGTTGTATAACAAAATTCTGATTCGTTCTGATGTTATGAGCACTACAGTGAAGGAATAATTTGAATTTTTCAAACTTAGAGAATATTTTATTCATGTTATTACATCTAGTAATTTTTTCAAATCATCACGAAGAAAGGTTGCTGTATGGAGATAAAATAAGCTGATTAACCGATTAGCAGTTAATATTGTTTATTACTAATTCGATCTTTTCGTTTTCTGTAACTTTGATTCCAAACGTGTTTTTCTCGAAACGAGTTTTTTTTCAACTTTCAACTTCAAAATGACTTGAAAAAATGATCACATACACTTAAAAACATGATTAACATATTCTCTTAATTTAATAAATTCTAATTATTCCTTCACTGTTAATAAAATTCATGAAAAACGCTACGAATTTATACTCCTAAACTAAGTTTGCCCCTTAATGTGAATGTTGAAATTCAAACAAAAATAATATGTAACTTGGCCATGTAACTAAATAAAGATGTTTATCAAACACCTCTCAATTATGCCCTATAACTATGGCGATTTTAAACAAGGAAAGTAATAGATTATCCACTAGTGGGTATAATTTTGAGAAAAGTCACTAATGAGTATTTTTTTATTTATAACAATAATAATAACACACAACACCTTGGTAACCACTTCGATTGACATTTTAATTAAAACATTTAAAGCATATGTCACTGTCAAATAATATTTCTTTCATATTTTGAATTTATTAAGAGATGTTGAATAAAACATTATACTTCACACGTGGTCAAAGTGGAATTACCCACGAGAAAAATTTTAGCACACGAAGCAGAAGGCTGCATGTGATAATTTTATCGAGTGCCCACTTGTAAAGTAAATAACTATTATTTCATACTGGTTACTCATGTTACATTTTTCGGACTATTTATCGTACAAAAAATGAAACTTGAAAGTCCTAGGACTTTAAAGTAAAATTTGACTTTAATTGGTTCATTAATAATAAACAAATCTAGTTCCTATAGAAATTGTTATTTAGGCTACTCATATTCATATATCTACGAATTTTTGATAATTTTTGTTAATAAATACTACAATTTAACAACTTTAGTAACCAGTATGAAATAAAATTAGATAGATACATAAATAACTATTAAATCAAAACAATAGTTTGAACGGCCAATAGGTGTAAGAAATTAAGCACAACGGTGTTAAAGAATAAATGCAGTTTATACTAACCGGTTCACCGACTTGTCCAGCAGGTCCAGGATTACCATCAGCGCCGGGTTCGCCGGGGAAGCCACGCTCTCCTGGTGGGCCTCGCGCTCCTGGCATGCCTGGGATTCCATCCGTGCCTTTATCTCCTTTTGATCCTCGTAAACCTGGCAAGCACTCCGTACAACGGCCACCAATTTCACCTTTTTCTCCAGGCAAACCTAAACAACGAGAGAGAATATTATTAAACAAATGAATAAATTAACTGACGCTCACAGTATACTAAAATCAAATATGTAAATACAGTTCTTCTAGTCAAAGCGAAACAATCGAGTCGAACAACCCCCTTAAGAGAGGATTTTTTAGAGCTACAAACCTTTAAACTTTTTTTTTGCTTTTGATTTTTTATTGCTCAGACATCACATAAAGCGATTTTTCAGGGGGTCGGGGGGAGCGAATCTCTTCGGGATTTTTGGAGAACGTAGAGGAGGAATGTATCTCCAGAGGGAATTTCCAGATTTTGGTTAACATGTTCTTGAAAGAAATGCCCCACATTTTAAAAACAGTCATTTTTTTGGTTCGGCCAAGTGGCTCGATTTTTTTTTTTTTTTTTAGCAGTTTATATTACAGTTACGTAATTCATAAAGCGGTCATTCTCCAAACAAAGCAGGGATATTGTTCATGAACAAACAAATATATATTTTAATTCTTTGAGTAATATATACGCTATGTAGTTACCCACAGGTAATTCCTCACCTCGAAGAATAGATCTTTATAAAATACATCTGGTTTTCAGGACAGAGATGAACAACCATTACCAAAAGGTTTTCTTCAATAGAATATATAAATGTAATTTTTTTAAAAAGTTCAAAAATATCCGCATTCGTATAAATATGTTTGTAAAAATAACCGAATCAATAAGAATTGGCGAATATAAGCGATTTATAGGACTCTAGTCATGTGTTGGAGTGAGCTAGATTAGAATCCGTGAATATTTATTGGTCTAAGAAACGACAGCATCAATAACTATAATTAATAAATTGAAAGTAGTAAAAAAAAAGATACTCACCAGGTGTACCAGGGGTACCAGGTCGTCCAGAAATACCCTTCTCACCAGGAAGACCAGATATACCTGGAGGTCCAGGAATACCTTCCAAAGAGTCACCAGGACTACCACGGTCGCCAGGATAACCACGTTCACCCTTCTGTCCCTTCTCGCCGTCTCTGCCAGGAATACCGTCCATACCTTTAGCGCCCTACACAAAACATAATATCTTAAGAAGTGAGCAGAGTTAATTTTAATATATAGAGGCAGAATTATTTTAGATTTCGCGTAATAAATGCAAACTTTATTTTCCTGATTTAAATCTGACAATGTACAATACTTTTAATAATAATAGCCGATATTCAACTGGTTGTTAATGTAAATCAACTTCTCAGTAATAATATAACAAGAGAGTGAGAATAAATTGAAAATAATTTGACAGATATTTCGAAAACTTGTTGCCAGGCAATAGCCACGAAAGCCCGTAGGGCTTGAGTGGCTATTTCTAAATGGCGACAAGTTTCAGAAAGATACTGGAAAATTATTTTCTAATTTATCGAACTCCCGAGTTATATTTAATTAGATTATTTTTTTTTATTTCATCATCAGGCACGCGATTAGATCTTTTGCTCATTTTTACTTGTGTTAATGATAACTATCTGACATCTGTCAATAAAAACAAAAAAGCTACAGAGAATATTCCCGGAAATAATCACAAGAGCATTATTCTCAGTATAATAATGACATGATTGGATAAAAAACAGACACGTGACATACAATGAAGCATTTCATTGGTTTTAAGAATCGTCTAAAAATTATTAAAATATACATATGATATTATATTTATTAAAAACTAACGATTATCATTATATATAACCTAGTTAAAGAAATAGAAAACTGGGCACTGGGCAACAATTTCTTATGTTATTATTAAAAACAATATTCACTGATTGTTTAATAAAAGACAGATTGTAAATAATAAATGGTTAAAAAATAATATATTAGTTACATACCACAATAGAAATACCCTTTTCACCAGTGAAACCTCTTGGTCCAGGTGGTCCCTGTGGTCCTGTAAAACCTCTAGGACCTTCTGATCCCGGGAATCCTTGCAAACCAGGTTCTCCTTTCATTCCTTTCTCGCCGGGTAAACCTTCAGGTCCAGGGATTCCGGGTACACCCAAACCACCAGGCCGACCAATAGGACCGCGAGGGCCCACCTCTCCGGGGAAACCGTCCAAACCTTTTGGTCCCATTGGGCCGGGGAAACCGCGAGGACCGGGGGGACCTACATCATTATTTATTTCAGTATGACAGATAATAGTTTAGATTTTGTTCGTTGTTATACTTGAATAGACTTCTTTATCGAAATCTGCAGTACTATAAAACATACATATAGAAAATTAATTTTTATTACTGGTATTATTTTCAACTTATTACTTTAGTTTACATACCTGACATTACGCATGAAATTAACATAGTGATAAATGATAATGTAAACATCAACTAAAGTTTCCCGAAATACTTTTTGTTTTTTTGCAAATCTAATGCCGAATTCATGCAACCATTTTCATTTTCATTTAATTTAATTTTAATTTAATTCTAATTTATCTTTTTTAAATGTATCATTCATGGAACACTACAATATTAAATTAAATGAAAATGAATGTACGCCCCAAAGCACGTCTTATGTCACATTTAAGTCTGTTAATCTTAAATATTGGTATTGGTATATTTTGCAAGCATGAAGTTTTTTTTTAAATAGTTATCATGATCATTTACAAGTGATTATTTCACATATTACAAATTTGACCAATCAGAACGTCTCATTTTCCATTGTTGTGCATTTTAGATAAGTGATTAAACAGCACCATGCTGTTTATTCGCGATTAAATTGAAGCTAGCATTTATATGCAAATTTTGAACATTTTGAAGGCATATTTAGCTGGAAAATTAGTTGCAGAAGCAAGATACTTACATGTTTTTTACCATGACTGGTATTATATGTCTTTAAACATGCAGAATTATTTAATTCAAGCTATTTTTATTTACAAATTTTTGACATTTATTTAACAAATAATAAGAAAAACAATCAATTTGCTATAGTTACACTATAACAACATAATTTTATGGTGCTTTTTGTTTATGTGTGTACCGATTTATTTATGTAAAAATGTGTTAAAATCAACGTTTTAATACAATTTCTTCGGCAATTATTATTGTTAGTGTTTATGCTATGAATTCATGAAATAATCTTGACATATACCCCTCGTGCTAAAGAATTGAATCGATTAAATTTGATGTCTAGCTTATTTACAAAATTTTGCTTTTAAAAAAGTGTTATCGTACATAATAATTTCAGATAAAACCCCTCGACCTGCGGTCTCGGGATTTTTTCAAATTATTATGTAATCAAACACTTTTTAAGCAAAATTTTTTGCATAAGCTAGATATGTCAAATTTAATCGATTAAATTCTTAGCACTCGTGATATAACTATTGAGTAAAATTTCATTTTTATCATACAAAAAAGTATATTTTATCATTGCTGATCTGTTCTACTAAAGTCAAATCATCAAAATCATTCATATTTTAACAAAGAATTTCAATTCTCAACGATTTAAAATCAATCACAAATGTCCAAATTTATCATATTCATTTAAAAGATAAAAGTTATCTTATAAATTAAATTAAATGAAAATGAAAATGAGTACATAAATTAAATGATTGCATCAATGCTTATATTTGATAATACATATCTATTTTTTAAATTAAAATAAATTTAAATAATAAATAAAATAAATGTAAATGAAAATGGCTGCATGAACTCGGCATAAATTGCAAAAAACTACATTTTCAAATTTAAAATTTGTGTAATACCTGGTGCTCCTGGTCGTCCCTTGCCACCACCAGGCGGACCGGGTGGACCTCTTAAACCCGTCGGTCCCATGGGACCATCTTTTCCTGGTTCTCCTTTCATTCCTGCTCGTCCTGGTAATCCTTCCAGTCCGTCGATACCGCGATCACCCTTCTGTCCTGGAGGACCAGGTGGACCAGAGTACCCATCTCTACCCTATGTTACAAACACAAGTACATGAATATACATCAACAATAAGTGTGTATATGTATAGTTACTCTAGGTCCGGGAGCGCCAGGCAGACCTTTCTCGCCCTTAGGTCCTGATAAACCAGGAATACCGGAGTCGCCGATGGGGCCTGGTTCACCTTTTTGTCCGTATGGACCATGCTCTCCGCGATCACCTTTGTCACCTTCTTCTCCGCGAGGACCTATCGTATTGCCTGGTTGGCCAGTGTGTGGCAATATTGCGGGGTTACCTAGTCAAAGACACATAAATTGACATCAGAATAGTCTATCAAATTAAATACATTTTATGCAAAATTCAAAACATTTCTTTGCCTTCAGCTCCGAGCAGGAGGCCTCCGATTTACAAGTGCAAATATAAAACATGCTGAAGTCTAATATAGTAACTTATATTTAAAATATTCAAAATTAAAATTGATAAAATTTACATGCGATATTATAATTATGTTTTTCTACGACCACTGAGAAATTTGCACATTGCAAGCATCGTGCGAAATGAATTTGTTTTGTGAGTATTTCAATACATGACAGTTCATTTAAGTGCAGGTGCCATTGCTAGGATACTTATTTAGAATTGCCAATATTGGGATGGTGGAAGCGAGACAAATTTATTATTAAAATTAAATTGATTAGGAAATTATATCGTGGTCGTAGAAAAAGTATAGTGTACAACTCGCATGGAATGTCCATTTCAAACTCATATGATTAGCAGCATTCGCCTTTGGCTCATGCTACAAACTTTCATACTCGTAGGAAATGAGTACCAATCCATGCTCGTTGTACAATATACTATTATCCAACACCTCTCAATAAATGTTCTATAACTATGGCGATTTTAAATAAGGAAAGTAACAGATTACCCACTATTGGGTATAATTTTGAGAAAAGTCACAAGTGCGTATTTTTTCATTTGTAACAATAATATTAACACAACACCTTGACATTTTGACATTTTAGTTTAATCATGTCACTGTCAAATAATATTTCTTTAATAAATTTTGCATTTATTAAGAGGTTTTGGATAAAACGTTATACTTCACACGTGGACAAATGGAATTATCCACTCGATAAATTTCTCTCGTGGGTAATTCCTTACTTTGCCCACTTGTGTAGTAAATAACTATTTTTCTTTATGGCTTATATTGGAGTTGAATTATCAAGGAAAAATAGAAGTAATTGCTTTAACTGTCTAGTAAACTTTAATTTTTGGTTTTACAATTAATTTTGATTCAATCTTTTCTTCTCACACAGACGTCATCAAACTCTCATGGGTAATTCTATTCTTTGCCCACTTGTAAAGTAAATAACTATTAAATAGTTAAAATTTATTTTGAATACAATTAATATTAATTTATTCTCACCTATAGGTCCTAGTGAACCTTTGGATCCCTTTTCACCTTTTTGTCCTTCGAAACCTACACCCATGTTACCTTTCTGCCCTTTAGGTCCTGGTGGTCCACGAGGCCCCTATCAACAAATATAATTTAATAAAAACTACAACTTTTAACTTAAATGTCACTTACCGGTAAACCATAATCACCCTTGGGTCCAATGAAACCCGGTGGCCCAGAAGGTCCAGGAGAACCCGGCACGCCGGTAACTCCGTTCAGACCTGGTTCACCCTTTTGGCCCTTGGGGAAGACGCCGCTGTACGCTGATTCACCCTTCTCTCCCTTGATACCAGTCGGGCCGGGAAAACCTCGGGGGCCTGGGTTGCCTGGGTGGCCGGAGATACCCGGCAAACCCTAATTTGCAAAAGTAAATTAGTACTTTTTACATAAATTCTAAAATACCTAAATCCAATTTTAAATTCGCAAGTAGAAACTTTGAGTACATACGATAATGGTATATGTTGTTTGATATGCTGATTACGAATCTAAAAGAATTTTTTTTTAATTCGAAAAATTAAGGGTTGTTTCCCTAAAACATTTTTTGTAGTACTGCACTGGATTCGCTTTCCTATTAAACACAAACAATGAAGTAGGTAATCAACAATTTAAATTACATAATACTAGTAAAATAAACAAACAAAATTTAATTATTTTTAATGAAACGATAATTATTAACATAATCATCCACCCAGTGGCAGTGGCAACAAAAAATTTTGGACTGGGAAACAGAGCAAATAATTTTGCGATTTAAAAAAAATTCTTTTTAATTCGTAATCAGCATATCAAATAACATATACCATTAACGTATGTACCTGAAGTTATGAAACACCCTGTGTGTAATTCTTAATACGGTTTGTGATCAAATTTTGATTTTTTTTTGTGTATGATTCTAAACAAGAAAATAAAATACCTGTATTAAATTAAATTTCGAAAATTTTCACTACATAAAATTACTACTGTGGCTCCTTCAATACTACCATCCTTGGAGGTCGTGTTTTGACAGCTGGTAATCGCACTTCATGCGACTGGTTTTTTTAACTTACATTCAGGCTTTTTTTTTTATAAAAAGTTGTTACCGTAACAACTCTAGTTGTGACAAAAATTAATAGGTTTTTGACAGTTAATGAAATATTCCTATTACACATGAAGTTTTGATTAGATTTTGTTACAATAAGCAAATTGTTCTCTTACAACTTCGTTAGAGAATAGGGCCAAATTACTAGCAAAATATTTAATTTTTTTTAAATTTTATGATCCATGAAAAATGTATATCTGGTTGCGCAAAATATTAACTATACTTCTTGTTTAAAGCACCCATTTTGCACAATTCGTTATTTTAATTCTAAAGCTTAGAACCTAAGATTGTACCTACTGAGTAAACTTTTTTTTATTATTATGTGAACAATAATGGTGCAATAATATTTGTAACAAATTTTTATTAGTTTAATGCATATTATTCAAATTATACTGTTTTCAATAATAGTTATTTATGCAATTAGTGGGATATAGAAAATATTATTGCACGCTAGTGAAAGTTGTACAATGAGGTCGTAGTCTAAGTTTGTATTGCGTACAAAATTTTATCTACAATTAAAATGATAGCAACGCGATGAAAATCACGGAATCAAAAAATATTCAAAGCTGGAATGTAAGTCATTACGTTTCCAAAATTAGTGCGATATGATTATGTATAATTAAACTAATAATTAATTATTAAATATATTGAAAGAAGGTTTCAGAATTCATAATATAATAAATAAACAATAACTGGGTAAAAGTTCAACCTTATAAATCTGATAACACGAAGATTCTAGTAAGGGAAAATAACTGGTTGAGAAGACTAATTAGAGAAGCTATTGAAATTAAGAAATTGTCATATATTCTTAATTTGAATATCTACCTACAAGCTTTGAGTTTACTAAGTTGTTCTTTCCTTAATTATCTGTTTATTGTTAACTTTGAGCCGTTACCCTTATTTTGTTATTTGTCAACTCGTAGTCTTTCTTGACTACATATTTATTTATTATTTATTGTTTCATATTTTACTTGAAGAAGGCAGCACTTTGCTGTCGAAACGTTGTTATTTTAATAAATATTTACAGAATTTTTATCCAGTTATTGTTTCTTTATTAATTATTAGAAATTTTATTGCACTATTATTGTTTACTCAAGTGAGAAATTTTATCCCTCTATTGCATGAATTATTTTTTTTTTTTTCAATAAGGGCTCAAAAACATTATTTTTTACAAAAGAACTATTCATATATTTAAAATAAATGTTACATAAATTTTTTTCTATTGGGAACATTATGAACAAATTCAACTTACAATAGAACTTTGGTCTATTGGGTCGCCTTTGCGTACTGTACAAAATTGTTTGATAAACAACCTCTTCTGGGAAAACATCAGATAAAAAAAAATTTTGGAAATTTTGTAAAGATGTATTTAGCTGTAATATATCAGCAGGTAAAAAACTGCTTTATTCAAATTTTACATTTTCGATCTCAGTTTCTGTAATTATCCTTTTTCCACTTCAAATTGGGAGGAATGACCTAATTGGCAATTGAAAAAGTGTATATAATGTTCCCAAACGTTACAACATGATTGCCATGAATGTAAACTGCATAAGAAAAGAAAAGAAGAATTTAAAATTTTATGTTTCCGATCGGGATAGAGGGTTAAATGTAAATTATAAATTATAGAATGAAACTAGAATTATAGAATGAAACTAACAAAATGTATAATGTGGTGTCAGTTATCTAAGGCACTGTGGACATTTATCATATCGTTAGCTCATAACATAGTTAACAACACTTAATTATTTACTATGCTAAAAATAATATCATTTCTTAAAAGAAGAAATACTTACATCAGTTCCGTTGCATCCATCAAGTCCAGGCAACCCTGGGAACCCAGGAGGTCCTTCCAATCCAGGAATCCCATCCGTTCCCGGGAATCCAGGCAGACCCATCTTCCCTCTATCTCCTTTGAACCCTCTAGGTCCCTGCGGTCCCGACTCGCCTTTATCGCCCTTAGGTCCCATCACGCCCTCCGTGCCCGGGAAACCCTGCTGGCCCTTCTGGCCCTGCAGGCCGGGCAGGCCGGGCGGCCCGCGGTTGCCCTTCTCCGCAAAGCACTTCGGGATGCATCGCTCGCCGGTCACGTTGTTCTTGGGGCCCAGTGCCGAGTTGGGCGCGGGGTATGTGTCATAGTTGCTGCCGTAGCGTTCAGGTTGCTCGTAGCGGTCTACTCGGCCAAATAGGCCGGTGCGGGTTTCGTTGTCTGGCTGATTCCAGTTCCAGAATTGCTGGAAACAAAATAAAAGAGATTAGTCTAATTGTGAGATATGGAACTGATAAGTATTATTAACTAAAAGATCCGCAACTCTGAAGAAGGCATTTTAACGCATTTGATAAAATTTTATTAAATTATACAAAGTCGTTCAGTGTACACTATAAAATATTTAAAATTTATTTGCTATATTTTTATATAAAATATATAAAACTTTTTAATTAACTATGGATATGTTATAAGTACGGTAACATAACATGTTGTAGGTATGTACCATGTCCAAGACCAATGTGACATACCAACAATCTAATTTTTTCACGACATGATAGGAAACCCCACCGTTCTTCTCCCGAAATAGTGAGGAAAATGTGTTGTTCCTCTCTAGAGAGGAAAATATAGAAGTGTTGCCAATATGAATGTTATTTACAAAAAATATATTATAAAAATTGTAAATAAATTCCTAATTTTATTGAAAATCCTTATTTTAGGGATATACATACTTTAAATTGTCTTACAATTATGTCTTATATATTTCTTTTTCTTATTAAATCACAATTTGACAACTTATTAAAGATATTTAAGATTAGTTCATTGGCAACACTGCTAAACCGCCTTGTGTCTGATAACCTAACTTTTAACTTGTCAGTCTGTTAGTTGTGTTGTCAAAGTGTATTTTAGGTCCGAGCAAAGCATTTTTAGAGACATGTCGTGAAAAAAATGTTGTGTCTAACACGAGAGGAAAGCTCTTCTTCC
This sequence comes from Poecilus cupreus, assembly GCA_963942605.1. Lineage (NCBI taxonomy): Eukaryota > Metazoa > Arthropoda > Insecta > Coleoptera > Carabidae > Poecilus > Poecilus cupreus. The sequence goes on along the minus strand of OZ012733.1, from coordinate 4,450,776 downwards.
ACTCTCGTTCGAAATGCCTCACTCGCTGCGCTCATGAGGCAAACTTCGAACTCGAGGGGGAAAAAGAAACGCTTTCCTCTCTAGTTTGACAAATAACTATTTACGCTCTCTCAAGAGATGTCCGACATGGTATATGTATATTACGTTAATAGTACGTATATAAATGATATACTACTTAGGTTTCAGATATTACATACCAGGTATATCAATGTTACAACTGTGTTTGCTGGGATATATTTCAAACAATAACATATCCCTCTATAAAATGTACTTGTCTGTTATGATTTATGAAATGATTACATATTTTCATACGTAATTTTGTTTCTTTTCAAAAAGTACAGGATATGTAAAAAAAAAATTTCTTTAGCGTATTGTAATTCATGGTGATAGTAAAAAAAATTGCCATACAACTATAGTTCAATGAGATATTTCAAATTTTCAAAATAACCTGATGGGATATCAAATGATCTATAACTTCCGGTTATTGGATCATGTAAAACTAAGGGAATACAAAATGTACAATACAAAATATAAAAATCTTCAGTTCAGCAGTCAAAAGATATGTTGCAATTTCCATTTCTTTCGTTTAAGTTTGTCGTATTAATTGCTGTTTTTTTTATTATTTTTAATTTCTGCAGACCACTTGTCATACACAATTTTATTCACCTCTTATTATTATTAAGTGGTATCAACTGCTGAGGTTATATGCCGCCTCGGAACCTCGTTTTCGGTGGTGTGACAACGGCACGCAGTGTTTGCTGGTATAGGTTTTCGCAAAGCGGTCACCCATCCAACTACTAACCGCGGACAGCATTGCTTAACTTGCGTTATCGCTACCTGCCAAACCGTTGCCCTTTATACACCTCTACAAATTGTATTATTTCTCTCTTATTTTTTTTTATAGAGGAGTGGTAAAAAATATTAGGTAAAGTAACGTAGAAAGGTGAAAATTAACCATCTCTACAATTTGTATCTTGTTTTACATTAATATTAATGATTCCACTTCACTCATATGTTTTAATTTTTTACCTTACCTACTACTTTCGGGTTACCTCCATTACCTTACTTCTTTATAAATCCTGCTTCTCATAAAATTATAACAATATACAATACAAAAATTACATTTTAATCGGAAATTTGTAAATCACAATAGTAATTTTACTTGTTTAAAATATTAACCAATATTTTTTTACGATGTTATGATTTACATATTTGTAATATTATGTAAATAAATAAAATTTATTACAAATAAAGTTGTTTTTAACTTGAGTTAGATGCAAAATTTAATTTTCTGCTACGTCTATTTGTAACTTTTTTCATTAAAATAATCAGGAAAGTATATTTTCTAATGTTGGTTTCTGCACAACTTTTTCACTACGCCACTGGTAAGAAACTAAACGCTTTTACACAGGTGTAATGCTGGGCGCCAAACATTTAGGCGCGCAAATATAAAGTTCATTTAATTTTTATTTTACATTTTTGAAATACTCACAAAATATAAATTATTGGTGTGCAATAATATGCTTCACGTAAATGTAAACTATGCAACTACTCGAGTTTTAATATACATGCATATCAAATACTTGACACGATCTAGAAACCGTAAGAAAGTCTTTCTCCGTCAGCAGTGCTGTGAATGCCCTAGGGTGCGGATGCCGGTATCAGCAGGCACGTGTTTCTAAATTTACACATAACTTGCGCACCCTGCACTCCACCGCATCTATACCAAATCGGAACACATAAACACTCAATGTGTTCCTAGCAAAGACCTGTCAATTATACCTATAGTGCGGCACGAACTATTTTACGTTGTTCATGATACGTACCTACTCATATATGAAAGTTATTCTTTATCTTCTAAGAAAAAAGTGTATACAAATTGTTGTTACGTTATTAATTTTGTTTAATATTTGAATAAATATTAAATTAAAATTATTCCTGGAGCAGTGGAACTTCTAAGCAACTAGCGGTTAGGAAATGCAATATCGGTTAACGGTAAACCGGTTAATTAGATTACCAAGTCAAAACTGGGATCCATATTTATATTTATCGGTAATTTTTTTTCCGATTAGATATTTCTTTAATTTATCAATTTCAAAATCTATTACTACAATTTTTTCAGACAATTTTCTGTCAACATGTAATAAATTTATTTCGAATTTTAGCAATTATTATTAATTTTTTGTGAATAACTGTAATAGTCTAAATAGTTGAAAATTATGCTCAATTTAAAAAGATATTTCTATAATTTTTTTCAAACAAATTTCTGTCAAATATGTACGAAATTTAGTTCGAATTTTATCAATTATATACTATAAATAACTGTAATTAGTTTTTCACTAAGTTAAAAAAACCTCAAAAAAATTATAATCAAAATATTTTGCTCAACTTAATGAGACTGAAAGTAGTGAAGATAATCTACTGTTTTATATGATTTATTAATCATTTATTAATCATTACCACCAGAAAGATTTCAACTGAAAATTAAAAATAAATTATCTATGTTCACGAGTACATATAACCGAACAAAAGACATTGCACATTGAATATTTAGGAAATTAATACTTTTTTAAGAAAAAGGACTGAAAGGGATGTATAATTAACTAGTTTTTGATATTTAAAGACCAAAAAGTGTTGATTCAGAAAGTGTACTCAACAGTAGCTTAAATTCGACCATTTTCAAGATAATTTTGAAATATTCTAAATTACAAAATTATCTGTAAACCGGTAATTATGAAAATATTTTCCGAATTACCGGTAAATAAAAAATTTAATGTGGACACCACACGACTTTCTTACAAATACATTCTAAATATCATTTAATTTATACTTTTTTGTTTTTCTGATTCCATATTTGAAATAGTAGTTATTTGTTTAATTAGGCATCAAAATACCAGATTTACAGTAGAGGCTGCCGTTTTATTGACGAGGCGAAGCCGAGGCAATGACTGCTTCCGATGCTATAAATCTGTGTTTGATGCCGAGTTGAACACATAATTTATTTGCCGATGTGGAATTAATGTTAATTTAGTGATTATTTTATATATATATTTTGAAGGTTATCGCTGTCAAATTTCGTTGCCATGCATGTGTTGAACGGTTGCTATGTATTTATTGACGGTTACTATGCGTTTGTTAAGCCGTTGTTATGCAAAATATTTTTACAGCCTAGGCATAAAAGTGACACTTTATAGACTGTTAGCAGTCCGTGAAGTGTTATCTTTAATGTCAATCGGCAAAAAATTAAATTTGTTCTTTGGTGCGTCAAGTATATTTACACTTTTTTCCACGGTTTTGCAATGGGGTCTTTCACCATTTTTTTTTTATATTTTTTTATAAAACTTTATCTTTATTGAAGACTATCTACCCTTTTAAAAAGTCTTAATTGTTATTCATTAAGCCACAATGATTTTTTTAAAATATTGTTACGTCATAGTAGAGATCTAAAACAGTAGAGATTTAAATAATTTTTGTTATATAAATGTTCTATTTTATTGTAATAATAATAATAAAATAAGTAAAAAAATATATGACTACAATTACTTACAATATGTACTGTTTTAGATCCAGCAACACTTCTACTATGACGTCACAACATTTTTAAAAAAATCATTGTGGCTTAGTGAATATCAATTAAGACTTTTTAAAAGTGTTTCATAAAAAAAAATAAAAAAAAAAAATGGTGAAAGACCCCATTGTGGCCAAAATCAACTCAGTTCTTCGCATTGCCATGAAGCTTATAATAATTATGAAATTATATTATTCTGTCTTTTCTCGTTCATAAAACACACAGACACATATCCATCCATCCACGTAGATGTCATTGATGTGAAACACATTTCAAGTATTATAATTAGATATTAAATTCATATTTAAATGTACTCAAGTAATAAAAATTTCGTATGATTGTTAAAACGAGAGGCTTTTTCTTAGTGACATTACAAAACAAAAATTATTTTTCGTAAGTTGATTCCAAACTCTAAAGTTATGAGAACCTAATGATCCATACAGATATTTCCATCGTGGTAAACCACCTGTACAGACTATCTATACATCTATACCCAAGTTAATACAAGGTAATCCATTAAAAAACATAGAAAAACAAATAGCTTTACACGCAGCTCGACAACCACACAACGCAAGACCCTCTACGCACCCATAGTAATTGGACAGCATAAATAACCCATTACCAAGTACCGCCCATAGCGAAACACCCTGTATACATAGCCCATTATATCCATTTATTATTTTTCCTATACCTGCGCGCTGTGGAGAGAATATACACGATTATTTCTTGGTTAAATGAAGACATCACTTGTGTGAAGATAAGTGATTTTTCGTTTCTGATGTTGGTAATTGTGTTTGACGGCTAGTATATTTTAGTTTGAAATATGTGGGAATTGGTAATGTTGTGTGTAATGTTGGCTTTCTAATTGATTCTATTTATTATTATAGGTTGTGCGCGTCTAATTGTACTGAAGATATAATTTTCAGCTCCTACCAAATTAAAAATCAGGTGTGGTCACCACACTACTTTCTTATATACGCATGTAAATCAGAAATTGTAGTTTTTTTTTTAATTATTTGTTTGTTCACACAGCAACTCTGATGCGTTTTTGAACATATAATTTAGATTTTGTAATTGGAAGGAAATAAATTAAATAATTTTTTTTCCACGACATGGTAGGAAACCCCACCGTTCTTCTCCCGAAACAGTGAGGAAAATGTGTTGTTCCTCTCTAGAGAGGAAAATGAAGTGTTACCAATATAATTGTTATTTACAAAAAATATATTATAAAAATTATAAATAAATTCCTAATTTTATTGAAAGTCCTTATTTTAGTGATATACATACTTTAAATTGTCTTACAATTATGTCTTATATTTTTCTTATTTAATTGCAAATTTGACAACTTATTAAAGATATTTAAGATTGGTTCATTAGCAACACTGCTGCACCGCCTTGTGTCTGATAACCTAACCTTTAACGTGTCAGTGTGTCAGTTGTGTTCTCAAAGTGTATTTTAGGTCCGAGTAAATTGTTTTTATAAACATGTCGTGAAAAAAATGTAGTGTCTAGCACGAGAGGAAAGCTCTTCTTCCACTCTCGTTCAAAATGCCTCACTCGCTGCGCTCATGAGGCAAACTTCGAACTCGAGGGGGAAAAAGAAGCGCTTTCCTCTCTAGTTTGACAAATAACTATTTATTCCAAATATTCTTGCCACATTTTCATTTGAGATTTTTTTTTTGTAGCTATAGACATAATTGGACCTATTCTCTAAAAAGTTGCTACCCAACTTGCTAATTGTGGCAAAAATGATTCGTTTATTTGACAGCTAATGATCATCTTATCGTACCATAGTGTTACATACCACAGGTTGAAAACCGCTGTTTTATAAACAAAAGGAGTTAAAAATAATTAATTTACGAGTATTCTTAACAAGGTAATATTCGATCGTGTTTTTCGTACACATTTTCTATTGTCCATGGATAATAAATTTTACATTTATTACATAACCAATACTTTACGACTTTAGGATATACATAACTCATAAACAAAGAACATAGTTTATAGACAATTCAATAATAAACATACTTAATAGTTTTATTGTTTAATTTGTACATCAGATTCTGTGTCTGTTTCTAGCTTTCTACATTATATTTAAATACAACATTGATTACAATAATTATAAAGGTATAATAATAACATTTTGTTTGGAAACAAAAGCAATGCCCTGCCTTAATACCCGTTATTAATTAAATTGTCAAAGACGCGTTCAGTAATTAAAAAACAACAATGACAATACAATGGCACGTATTCATTCATGATTACAACACAAGATCGAACTGCACTGTGCACCAGTACTAATTTCTGTAAAGCCCTTTGCCCTTCAGCGCTGCAAGAGGCCGAAGACCTGCATGCCACATTCCGGAGTATATGGCTTGTCCGAAAATTCTCTGCGAGAACTTATGAACCCATTGTGAACAGCCATTATTATGGAACCGGATTTTACAACCTAATGTCATGTATGCTTTGTTGTTGTCTCGTTTGAATTGTGGTATCAAAATTTGCAGTGTCTAAAGAGGTGAATGTTGTTTCGTTTATTATTGTACATTGGAACCTTCCGATGTGTTACTTTACCTCCGACGTGGATGAATCAAATTTTGTGTAAAACTAAAGGAAAAAATATGGTGTGGGCACCACACTACTTTCTTATACAAATAAAACCAACTGAACACGTATGACTTGTTCCTTGGGTATGACTATTTTGACATTTATTTGATGTATAGATGTTAAACCTGTTTTATTTTGTTCTCAATATAGTCTTCAAAACATTCTGACTAATAATACAAATATTACTTTTATAATATTTCACACGAGACATATTTTTGACACTTCACAATTATTTGACACGTTTGACACATTAAAAATGTTTTAGTTTTTGTTCCCATTGTAACTAGATTATAGAAATATATTCTTAAATATTTAATTTAGTTTTTCTCAAAATTAGAAGCATGTACAAGAAAAATGCAAATAACATTTTATATTCCAAATACTTTTGCTAACATCTTTTATTTGAAACTTTTTCTCATAGCTGATTCTATTTTTGAAAAAATGTAATTTGTTGTTTGTGTCCAGTAAACTTCCTCTTCCGGTTTTTCTATTTCATGCAAAATCAACTCAGCTCTTCATTTTTTCATGAAACTTATATATTCCAAGTTTAGTTTACATATCTTGTCTCGTTCATGAGATATTGCGCATACGGGCATCCATCCATCCATCCTCACAGACAGACATCATTGAGAAATTGGTCTCAATGGATTCAGTGGACGTCAAAATATGTATTTCCGCAAAAACCTCGTCAGCGATTTTTTTCGTGATTCCAATACTTCCTTATACTTTGTATAAGAAAGTAAAAATACAAGCAAGTGGTGATCGGACTAGGATGATCTTGGAAACACAATTTGTTTTTATTGCTTCGTACTACTTCACCTTCAAAATGGTTACTTTTTTGTGGAATCTATCACATTTTGCGTAAAACTAAACAGACAAGTGGCGGTCAGTCTCTGATGACCCTGGAATAGTATATTACATGTGAGGTGGGAAATGTTTCATTCTAGCAGAGGGCTTATTATATGACTAAGAGGCTCAGATATAGCACAAGGCTGTAATGAAACTCTCACCGAACTATGTTACGCTATTCATTTTCATTTATAGGTATTAGATACGTAAATTAATATTTCACACTGGCAACAAAATGCAATATAATATTAAAATTATTCTTCGTAAAGGAAAAAATGACGTTTCAAGCTTTTTATTGTTCTTACTTGTACGACTATCTATTATTAGAATGCCGTGTTCAGCAAAGACGATAACGATGATTTTATTTTCCTATTGCATTTATTATTCATTGTTATTTTAAAGTTACAATCATATTCGAATTATATAAACATAGACTGTACATATGAGATATAGCTTTTAAAATGAGTGCAGCGCACGAATGAAATAAAAAAATAATATACGTACCACAAAAAGACCATTGAAAATAAAAGGGCGTGAAGAAAAAATTTAAAAGATTTTGCGAGCCTTAGGCGTACTTTAGTGGAAAGAATATATTATAGAAACTTATAAACATATTAATATCAAATAATAACAACTAATAAATCCACAACAATAATATTAATTAAATAATTATTTATGTTAAATAATATTTGTCTCGCATAACTCAAATACTATAATACCAAAAATGCATTTTGTGAATTTTTGCTTCTTATAGTTAAATGAAGAGCTGATTAGATTTTGGATGAAATTGGTCGACCGGAAGTAGCAGTTTACTTGAAGCCCTTAACAGTTTTTCGTGAAAAGCACGGTTAAATTTCCTTTTTCAACAATTTATGTTATTTTGAAAGTTGAAGAATATTTAATTTTACATGTGTTTTGATTACACTAATTTTATTAATTTTCATTAGATTTAGAGATAATAAAATATAATTAAATTAGATTTCATAAATCTTGCTTTCCTTGTGCATCATGGAAACACTTAAAAATATTCAATTTTTTACGAAATGTGACACAAGTCATTTTGATTGTGATGCTGTTTTCTTAGAGAAATATATGTCAAAAAATTAAATAAATTTACGAAATAAGTCGAATAAGAAGGTATGTTTCTATAACATCAAATACTATTTTGTATTGTTTAAGAGTAGTATTACGCGGGAGGTTATGTGCTGCCCACATCAGATTTTTTTTTATTCAATGTGTATTTCTCGAGATATTTTACCATTCCGGAATTTTTTGAACACCCAGTATGTCTAATGAAGTAAATGTAAGCCATGTTATTATTATTTTATGTCATTGACATTTATAGCTATTAATACATATAATATTTTGCAGTCATTATATGAAGCGATTTAATTACTAAATTAATATTGTACCAGAACAAAAACAAAAGTCCTGAACAATGTTATCAATATTATTCGCACACCTATTGTCCCGTTTTTATCGGCGTTTTTATCAATACGAAGTCTCAAAATAGAGAATCAAATAAATTAGGTTCATTGTACGAGAAAATATCAATTGTTTACATGCTGAAACAAACGAAACAATGTTCAACTTTTTTTATTACTATTTTGATAATAATCAGTGTATACGATCATTTTAAATATTACAGGATTATTGAGTTACTCATTTAATTCTGACATATTAACTATTTGTCATCACGCCTTTTAGCCAATGTGGGTGTAGCACTCTGCTTTCGCAGATCTCGGTAAGTGATACTCTAATATTTTTAACGCGTAAAGTGTGGTTATCAGCCGTCAGGTCACGGCCCCTAAAGGCGTAAATGGAGAGGGAACCACAGAGGCAAAGTTAAAATAGCAACTATTGGTTGTGGGTCTCGAACTCAGGATTCCATGATGCACAGTCGGACGCGGTACCACGGAGCTACTTTTTGAAAATAATTGGGATGGGGTGAATGGATTATATTCCATTTGCGAATGAGAGAGGGAGAGCGAGAGAGAGAGAGAGTAATAAGTCTCTCAAAAACATTCCAGTGGCGTGCCAATAATTTTTACTTTCTAGTATAAAGAAGTATTGGAATCATGAAAAAATCGCTGACGAGATTTTTGCGGAAATACATATTTTGACGTCCACTGAATCCGTTAAGACCAATTTCTCAATGATGTCCGTGTGTGAGGATGGATGGATGTCCGTATGCGTAATATCTCATGAACGAGACAAGATATGTAAACGAAACTTGGAATATATAAAGCTGTATTCACATACAACTTATTGCTGTTGCCTTGCAGTGGTCTTGCTGTTGCGTTGCTAGCGTATGATGTTTGACAAGCGCTACAGCGCACAGTCGTTCACAATGACTTGTTGCTGTTGTCTTGCGTTGCACGAGTTTGTAAACTCTAAACTCAAGCAATACAACAGCAAGGCAACGGAAGCAACAACCAATCAGAGACCACTATGAAAAAGGATAGATATACATATATGACAAGTTGACACTTAACCTAAAACATTTTCCAATATTGTGACGTTTGTATATGTAGGTGTAAGTACATATATAAGCAGAAAATAATTTTGTTAGTATTTGTATTATAGTTATACGTAGCCATTATTAAATTAATTATTACAACTTTCTAGTAAACTGACAGCTCATGAGCGTCGGTAACTATCAAAACTATATTATTGGTAACAACGAAGTTAAGTTCTATGTGAACGGTATACATACAATACAAATGCAACGCAACAGCAAGACAAGACAACCGAAGCAAGGCAACAGCAATAAGTTGTATGTGAATACAGCTTACGTTTTATGAAAAAATAAAGAGCTGAGTTGATTTTGAATGAAATTTAAAAACTGGAAGAGGAAGTTTACTGGACACACAAAACAATTAATTACAATTTTTTCAAAAATAGAATCAACTGTGAGAAAAAGTTTTAAATGAAAGATGTTAGCAAAAGTATTATTTATATTTATGTATCAAGGCACTGAAGTTAGGGCCGATGAAAATAAACCATGTGAGTAATAAAAAGGAACTTCAGTGCCGAGGTACATATTGAGTTTCATTTGAAATCTAAAATTCGAAAAAACTGGAAAAAATTTACAATATAGGTTAAGTTTATACTTCTGTCAGTTGTCAGTTGGAACTGACAGCCAGTGTTGCCAACCTTGAAAAGTGAAGTTATCGTAAATAACACTCAAAATTATGTGTTTTGTCCTCAATTTCGTCATCGGAATTAATTAGTTAATTCTTCTTGCAAATTTTGTTTCATGTTACGTCCAAATTTACTATAGTACGTCAATATATCTGCCAAAATTATCCTAATTGTACAATAATTATTTAACGGTTGCCAACACTGAGTTGCTCAAAATCGTCGTATAATGGGTTACTTGAGTGACGATTTCTGAGCTTTAATGAGGATTTTTGAGCACTTTAGTGCCGATTTCAAATAAATAATATTTTTAATACGAATAATGGTCTAAAGTATTAACAATAACATTATTCGTTATATACTAGGTCGAGTAGAGTTAATGCGCATTCCTGTCGAGAACGCATGTTGGTTTGCTGACCAATAACTAAGCCAATTCATTCAGTATCGGAAAGAGGACAACAGATTTTCACCTTGGTGGCGGCACCTCCACCAATAAATTCTTTAGTATTTCTATTTGCAATCAAATAATTGTTAAGTTTGTTATATTTTCTAATATCCAAATATTGTTTTACAAAAAAATGAATACAACATTCCATTTCTAATTTAAATAAACTATTCATTTACATTTTATAACCTCACTGTCAAACAACTTCAGCTATCTTCACGCCAAACGCTATCTCTTCTTCTTTTCCACCTCTTACACAATCCCATCCCGCGCTTCTAACGGTACCTGTAAAGCATTGGATGCATGCCTGTCTGCATCACGCGAGTGTGTGGGTTCACTTTACGTGATCATACGCTGTCAATGTCTCAAAGAGGTTGCTTTCCTTGCTCTTGCTCTTGATGACTTCGTCTCTAGTAACCGATAATCGAATGTTGATTGATATGTTTCATGTTGTGAGGTGATCTGTAGTTGTCGATCGATGATGGTATGAATAAGTGATATTTATAGAGCAAGACCTGAATGTTGGGATGTGGAATTATGAGTTTGAGGTTAGGTTAGGTTTGGTTTTGACAGATAAGTGTATAGTTCTTTAGTTAATAAGATTATTTATTGTGTTATTTGAAGATGTTATTAATAGGTTTGTTCCAAGTGGTCATTTCTGACAAGTTTGTGACATGTTTGTGACAAATTTCAGTGCGCCTGCAAAAAATGTAAACAAGTTAAGTTTGAAACATAGACTGGAACGGCGAATGGAATGAAGCGCATGTGCATGCTTATATTAAGGCACTAGAATATATGAGTATTCTCATCCGCCATTTTGGGTCCAAGTGTCATAAATAAAACAAAGTATTGGAATCCGGTTACTTTAATTCTTTTCTGTCAAATTTGAAGTTGATATTGATTAATAATTGTGATATATCATTCCTTCAATTAATATATTCCATATCTAACAGGTAAATGTACAGAATACTTTATAATAATATATTACCGTATGATCTGTGTAGTTGGACTTTACAGAATTTCAAGAAATATGTTTTCAAATTTGACGGATACAAATTTTAAATGTTTTTTTTTAAGTAACTGGATTCCAATAACTTGTTTTATTTATGACATCTGGACCCAAAATGGCGGACGAGAATACCTACATTCTTCTAGAGCTCTACTTATATTTTGTTTTGACAACTAACCTTAAATATAAATATAAATAAACAAATTCATACATTTTTCGCAGGCGCACTGAAATTTGTCATAAACATGTTACAAACTTGTCAGAAATGACAACTTGGAACAAACCTAATAATTCTCTTAGGGCCGATGTATCAATCGACTGTTAATCAAATGTTAACTAACAGCAATATAAATAATACATATTTCCCTATATTTAACAGGAGGATTACAACAACAGTAACATAACAGTCGATTGATAAACCGTAAATGCTTAGAATCAACTGTGCATTGAAATGAAGTTCTGTTATTGTATCTTTTCTTAGATGAGTTATACCACAATTTTTTATATTCATCCCTCTGCACGCACAGACATTGTTCAGATTATTGTCGAAAAGGATCAAGAGATCTTAAAAAAATCTTCAAGAAAAACTTGCTACTGACATTTTACATTTCGCACATTATGAAAGGGGTAGGAATTCTGACGGGTCAAAAATTTCGATAGTGATGCTATCATTTTTAATTTTTACTTTCTTATACAAAGTATAAGGAAGTATTGGAATCACGAAAAAAATCGCTGACGAGATTTTTGCGGAAATACATATTTTGACGTCCACTGAATCCGTTAACACCAATTTCTCAATGATGTCTGTGTGTGAGGATATATGGATGGATGTTCGTGTGCGCAATATCTCATGAACGAGACAAGATATGTAAACAAAACTTGGAATATATAAGTTTCATGAAAAAATGAAATGTAATTGAAAAACCGGAAGAGGAAGTTTACTGGACACACAAAAAAATAAATTCCATTTATTTCAAAAATAGAATCAGCTATGAGAAAAAGTTTCAAATGAAAGAGGTTAGCAAAAATATTTGGAATATAAAATGTTATTTGCATTTTTCTTGTACATACTTCTAATTATGAGAAAAATTAAATTATACCGTGTGTCCCAAGTAAAGGTTGGCATAGGCAAATAACATGTAAAATCAGTTTTTTGTAAATAAAAAGTGTCCGGCAAAAAATTATGCATCCAAATTTTATATCACAATACTGCCAATATCCCTGCATCTTATTTAATACAGATTACTTTATTTTGATACCGCAATTTAATGAAATTAATAAAAATAAGTAAATAAGTAAATTTTCCGCCTACTCTTTTTATTGCTACTGACGTATAGTGTTTGCAATTTGTTTTAAATATTTTAATCTGTCACTGTCATCAAGAATACATTAAATGTCGAGAACCGTGTAAATATTATTAGAATGTATTATGGGGGCGCAGTGCAAGACAAATATCTGAATACACCACAGGAATGAACGCTGAATGGTTTCCATCGCTAGAAATTGACAGTGACAGATAAAAATATTTAAAACAAATTGCAGGCACTATACGTCAGTAGCAATAATAAGAGTAGGCGAAAATTAGGAATTATTATTATTAATTTCATTAAATTGCCTTATCAAAATAAAGTAATCTGTATTAAATAAGATGTAGGTATATTGGCAGTACTGTGATATAAAATTTGGATGCATAATTTTTTGCCGGACACTTTTTATTTACAAAAAACTGATTTTACATGTTATTTGCCTATGCCAACCTATACGTGGGACACACGGTATATTTAAGAATATATTTCAATAATCTTAGTTAAAATGGAAAAAAAAATTGAAACATTTTTTTATATCTATGTGTCAAACGTGTCAAATAATTGTGAAGTGTCAAAAATATGTGTCTTGGAAAATATTCTAAAAGTAATATTTGTATTATTAGTTAGAAATATTTGTAGACTAGATATTAATTGATATATCAAATAATTGTCAAAATAAAGTCATATGCAAGGAAACAGGTCATACGTGTTCAGTTAAAATAATCTGTTTGAAAAAAATTTCGGTAATATTTATAATAATCGCACAAAATAAAAAATACAGACCGATGGATCACCTGTATAAGTTATATGTCATAATTATCAAGGTCAAGATAAGACTCTTTGTTCCAAGTAAAGATAGTGATAAGTTCAGATAGAATAATGCTGTATGTTGTATTTTGCATTGAGATAGTTCTTGGTTAGAGAACGGAGTTCCCAGTCTTTTTTGTCAAGTCCTTATTGTAACATCCTTGTAATATTTGTCTTAGCAATTCTCAAGTTGTAATTCATAAGTTATATGTGTAGCAATTTACAACTTAACGTCTAATTAAGATATTAATAATTTCATATTTAGGATTTGGATGTTCATGTTCTGAGCTGATTAAATTTTGATAGCAATACATCAAGTGTACAAGAAGTGGAAGTTTACTTGAATATGAGTCAGGCTTTTCATTTTATCTCCGTAAATAAAAATAAGTGATTTATGATTTTAGCAACAATTTGTATGTGTAATATTTTCCAATGTTTTGCATCGTTTACAAATTTTAGTAATTAAATATTTTTGTTTACATCTGCTTTAGATTACATACATCATAAATATTTGTTATAAACAATTCAAAATATAAAAATAAAGAAATAATAGTTATTTATGCAATAAGTATTAAAAGTGATATTTTATGAGTGGTGGAGAAATGAACAAAATCAAACCATTGTCACGCTTTAAAAAATACTATATTTTATCTACCAAAATGTTCAAACCGCTTTCACAAATCTCGGGAAGTGTAATAAACCATAAACGAAATATGACAAATTTATATTAATATCGTGTAACATTTACGGAATAATTAGCAGTAAAGTATTTTTTTTTTGTTTTAAATATTCTGCAGTAAAGCGATATAACAAAGTGAACATATTTTGACATCACGGGTACTCGCATTGATTCTATTGGCCAGAAATATGAAAATTGCAAATCGCACGTCTGCCGCTGCGCCCAACGCCTATTGTGGGCTAAAATAGAACTACGAAATGTCATTTCATTTGTTTTGTTTGTTGGTATTTAAGATTATATTTGTTGGGCTTCTATTACTTGTTTCATAATTTCACAGTTTTTTTTTATTGTTGTAAATTAAGATAATATGTAAATATTATTTTTATATTAAAAAATATATAGTATCTACTATCATGAAAAATCGTTGTTTCAGTGCCACTGGAAGAGTACCAGTGACGTCACACAAACTTTAAAAAATCATATCTCGGGTAATATATGGAATTTTCACATCGGGTTTTCACTGATCGTCATATATTCTATTTAGGTTTCATAAAAAAATAAAACAAATTGGTTACCAGCGGACAATTTTCTGCCCCCATAGAAGTGAGTGGAGGGGGAACCAAAAGAGTAAACGGTCGACAGTGGGATTCGAACTGAGGCAATGTAGTGGATACATCAGATTTTTAAAATATTAAAAAGAAAGAAGTGGGGAATCATCAAGTTTTTACTAAAATAAATTCCGTGCTAATTGGATAGCTTGTAAAAGCCACATAAACTTTTCCTCTTTTCGACTATCATCCGTTTATAAATACCGCAATTGTATTCTCTTAAACCAAAACAAAATTTTCTTCTTGGCCGCGGGCATGTTTGCATGCCATCTCATTCCCTCCCACAAAACAACACATCCACTTTTTATTTTCTTTCTCATTTTAATACAATCTTCAATGCATGCTGTCTGATGTTCGGCGATGACGTAACAAAAAAGTTGAATAACATTGTTGTAACATGTGTCCAAAGCGGCATAATGGTATCATAGAGATTGTGTGTGTTATACGGGGTGTTTACGAAGTGACGCTGCATATTTTAATGCGCGTTTGAATGATAGTACGATAGAAGAATTCAATTGATTTTGGTTTTTTATTTTCTATTGATCGCAGACTGTTTTGATAGTGATACTGATGAGATTCTAATCATGTAGGTTATTTTGTGGGACCTTTGCAGAAGAATTTTGATAATATTTTTAATAAAAATTTATTGTATTTTAAATAATTAATGTAGGAATTTCTTTTGCAGGTTTTTCGATCTGATGAGTCTGTGCTATGGCTGTGGGTAAGTTTTATTTATTTCACTTTTTTTTTACGTGATTCGTGACATATTTTCGGACATTTTAAATGAGGACTAAAATAGCATCAATAGTATGGTATCTTAGTACACCTATATAGGTTACTAGTGGAGGGGGGTACAAGCACCAACATAACAACTAATTAATAAATGATTATTTGTAGGCAGTGTTTATATACTTTTATTTCGTTAGTAACATAATTATAAATTTTTAAATGTACTATTAAACCAGTGACACTAAAAATGATCACTAGAAATAAAATACCCTAATTTTTGCGAATTAAAAAAAATCTTGTTATCCAACATCTCTCAATAAATATTCTATAACTATGGCGATTTTAAACAAGGAAAGTAACACTAGTGGGTATAATTTTGAGAAAAATCACTAGTGAGTATTTTTTTAAATTTATACCAATAATAATAACACACAACACCTTCGATTTACATTTTAATTTAAAAAAATTAAAGCGCATGTCACTGTCAAATAATATTTTTTATTTTATTTTATTAAGAGATGTTGGATAAAACGTTATACTTCACACGTGGGCAAAGTGGAATTACCCAGTTGTAAATAGCTATTGTTCTATAATCAGTATATCAAATTATATGTCATTAAAGTTTCGTACAGAGGTATAGGAACACCCTGTATATCCGAAATAAGCTAATAAGACCTTCTCCGGAATAAATTTATCAAAATGCAAAAATTGTGTATTTATAATAAATACTATTTCAATAAATTTTTAATTTTGACTATTTCATGTTCATAATTTTTGTAATTATAAATGCGTTAGGTAATGCGTTCATTACGTAACTAGTGTGTTAATGAACTACATTATCTAATTCAAGTAACTGTAAATGAATTATGTAGGTAATAAGTCGTTATCCAAAAGCATTCATAGATAAATACTATTAATCTTAAAAATTGTCGAATATCATACTTAAAAGTTAAATGAAATGAAAAGCTTTTTCACGGCAGCCAAAATTGAAAAGTAGCTCTAAAAATAAAGTGCGCATTATAGGGTTAAGAAATAAGTGATATTTTTATTCTTAAAACAATATTAGTAGAAATTATCGAAAAATAAGAATCCTTAGCGTTCAAAAATATTATTGTAAATTTAGTATATTTCTATATGCGAGTACAATACAATTGTACCTACTTTTCGCAGTATAGGTATGGAATTTAATTGCCGAGGCCCGTAAGGCCAAGGAAAATAAACCATGTGAGTGATAAAAAGGAAGTTTTATTTGAAATCGAAAATTCGAAAAAACTGTAAAAAAATTACAACACAGGTTAAATTTATACATCTGTCAGTTGTCAATTGAAACTGACAGTCAGTGTTGCCAACCTCGAGAAGTAAAGTTATCGTAAATAACACTCAAAATTATGTGTTTTGTCCTCAATTTCGTCATCGGAAATAATTAGATAATTCTTCTTGCAAATTTTGTTTTAAGTTACGACCAAATTTACTATAGTACGTCAATGTATCTGCCAAAATTATCCTACTTGTACTATAATTATTTAACGGTTGCCAACACTGGGATGCACAATATCGTCGTATAATGGGTTACTTTAGTGACGATTTCTGAGCTTTTAATCACGATTTTTGAGCACTGCCGATTTCAAATAAATATTATTTTAAATATGAATAATGGTCTAAAATATTTTTTCCTAAACAGAAAGGAATTAGTATAAACATAAGTAGTATTTAATTTATTTATACGAGAAAAAATAATTATGAATGAAAATAATTATAATTTTTCTTGCCCAACAAATCCTTATCGGAAGTTAATTAACAAAACTTATTTATAAAATGTGACCATTCCAGGTCAAAGTTTATCTACAGCAGCCAAATCTTGCAAATAAATTTTCGGTTCCTGTTCACTTAAATAATTATCAATTATGTAATAAAATTTATAACAAAATTTATCAAAAATAAAACATGATTTTGTTTCACGTGCCAGTATTATCTTCAATTTCCTACAGAAATAGATACCAATATTTCAAAATATCCGTAATCTTAAGGTCTTCCTTCTTATACGCAGTCATTAGAAAATGACACGATTTTAACTATTAATACATTCACACAATCTTAACCTAAGGTAATATAAAAGTTGTTTATACATAATATTGATTGATGTATAATTGGCATAATTATGTCATGAAAGATAAGAGAAATTTTATCATATTGTTGAATTTTCCCATACCCCACTATTCATGTAATTTTTTTTGTATATATTAGTACATTGATTTATGTGATTAAAAAAAGAAACAAAAGCTTGCGTTCTTAATTTCTAATGGTTTGTTCTCATGTACTTTATCAGCAATTTATAAAATTGTCAGAAAAAAATTTATCACATTTATTTTTATATACAATTTTTTTATTTTATTTTGCATTTTGAAGTGGAAACTTTTATGAGATAATTTTTTTGTAAGCAAAATACTTGAAATATTAATTGTTACAATCAAAATTATTTCTATATAAAAGCTTTTTTAACGACCTTGCCGTATTTTTTACCCTCTATTTAAATTTTCATTAAATATTTTGTAAAAGCTATGGTATGTAGAATATAATTAGAATATTTTAATTGTTATCTATTCAGTTAGCCGCAGTTTTTTTTTTATAAATTCTTCTCAACTTCATAAAAAAAAAATATATATATGAAATCGGCACTAAAGTGCTCAAAAATCGTCATTAAAAGCTCAGAAATCGTCACTAAAGTAACCCATCATTCGACGATATTGAGCACCCCAGTGTTGGCAACCGTTAAATAATTATTGTACAATTAGGATAATTTTCGCAGATATATTGACGTACTATAGTAAATTTGGACTTAACATGAAACAAAATTTACAAGAATTAACTAATTAATTCCGAGACGAAATTGAGGACAAAACACATAATTTTGAGTGTTATTTACGATAACTTCACTTCTCGAGATTGGCAACACTGACTGTCAGTTTCAATTGACAACTGACATGTATAAGCTTAACCTATATTCTAATTTTTTTCACAGTTTTTTCGAATTTATGATTTCAAATAAAACTTAATATGTACCTCGGCACTGAAGTTCCTTTTTATTACTCACATGGTTTATTTATTATAAATTCCATATTCGTGATAAAAAATTGAACTTCAGTGCCTTGATACATAAATAACTATTGTTTTCACGAATCGATTCGTCCGCATTAAATATAAAAAATATCTAGATAACGGACAAAATCAATCACATTTCACTATCCCCAAATAAACTATTACACCAAATTTTCCCTTAATGGAAATTGTTAACTACATATATTGATAATTCCTGGTAGAATAGATGACCATATTTAGTTTATATTTTAACATACGTACTATTATCATTCGTAACAATAATACAAAAACAGATTAGTATATTCGTATTTCACACAGTTCAGTGATTCACGCATGCGCATTAAATATGATCTGTCATCATCACTTCACTAGTAGTGCATGAAACGAGTTATTATCCCGACTGTCACTTGTCTTGCAGCGCACCACAACCACCGCATCGCACACGACACTCACCTGTTTTCTTTCTTTTGTTTTTGTTGCGTTTCTTTCTTTTATAGTATCGTGGTATCGTGTCTTATTCTTATTGGGAATTCTCCATGTTATGTCTTCAGCGCATAATGCCATACATAATACTACCTGTGTGTGTGTGCGTGTGTGTGTGTGTGTGTGGGCCTGTGTGTGTGTGCCATGTACGTGGCTGGGAAAAAGCAACAGATGTGAATCAACTCAAGATATGACGTCATGGCGCTAAATTATGTAATGTGAACTGTTTTTCATTTATAGTGAATGCATAATACAGCCAAGGGATGGTAATATGAACTTATTTAATTAAAGATTACAGTTCATGTAGTTTGTGATAAACTTAAATGTTATTTTAGTATTTTTTTAAATTTTTAACGAGTAGAGATTTAAAAATGTTTCTAACGAGCTTCTTGTTCAAGGAATAGAAGATACCTTTAAATGTCTATATATGGTATTTATTTACTTAACGACTATCTGAAATTTAGAGAAAGTAAAATATTACTGTACCTTTCATTTGTCAGAAAAACTAATTAAAATAAATCACAAATGGGTTACGCGTTACGGTGTTCAATAGCAGCATATCGGATTGTAGAACACAAGATCTAAGTTCGATATCTTCTTCATTGGTAATAAATGTCACCATATACAAATTGAAGAGTGCAACATTCAATAATAGGTAAATGTAGTGACAAAATATAGTCATCCAAGAAAAATATGTAGCTCACAAATTATTTGCTAGATAAATATTTAATTACTTGACTTCATCCACGATAACCCAAAATCTAATAATAATATCAATATCAAAATTCATATTTCTAATTTAAATATACAAGAACGGAACTGTTTAGATTTTGGTAACAATCAATCGATTGGAATTGATAATTTATTTGAAAGAGTATAAGGTTTTTTAAATATATCTCAGTAAATAATTGACTTATGATTAATTTTTATTACCTGTAATAAAACATATGTAAAATAATATTAGCTAAAATTTGTGATCACCTAATACTTTAATACCCGGTATTATAAAGAAATTTAAACTCCAGTTAAATTTATTTCCATAATAAATTTGCATCAAGTTATTGAAATGTTAATCAATTTTTTGAAGGCAATGTTTAAGTAAGTCGTAAAATAATTAAAAATGATGCGCACTTGTTAAAAACAAATAAATTTACTGTAAAAGTAAATATAAATGACAGTTAAATTTCTTTATCTATGCCCGTGAATTAAATGCCACTTATCTCACTCATTTTGCGTGAGTTAAGAGCTTCATTACCGCACTGTTTTTCATTAATGTAATATTTGTTATAAATGTTGAAAATGCAATCTTTACAATTCATTAAATTAATTAATAATTATTGAAACTTGTTCTTCTATATCCGACGAAAAACTTTCTAAATCATGCATTTTCACGAAATGCTTCAAAATTTTATGAAAAACAACTACATAATTGTTTAATGTTAAATTGTGGTCGTCATGCACGAAGCCGAAGGCTGAGTGTGATGATTTTATCGAGTTTATGGAATTGCCCACGTGTGAAGTATAACGTTTTATCCAACATCTCTTAATAAATGCAAAATTTATTAAAGAAATATTATTTAACAGTGACATATGCTTTAAATTTTTAAAACTAAAATGTCTATCGAAGTGGTTACCAAGGTTATTATTATTGTTATTAATAAAAAATTACTCACTAGTGACTTTTCTCAAAATTATACCCACTAGTGTGTAATCTGTTACTTGCCTTGTTTAAAATCATCATAGTTATAGAGCATTTATTGAGAGGTGTTGGATAAAAATATTTTTACAACTACTTGCATTCATATTCTACTTGTCAAAAAATTAGTCAAGTATTTAAATTTTTTAACTTTAGGCGGGCGTAGATAAAATATTGTACAATACACGTGTGATAATGCATTATTAATATACTTATGTGATTTCACATGTTTATCTTAATGATGCTCTGATCCCACTTATATCCTAAATATCTATTATAATATCAGATATCAATCAAGTTGATCGACAAATATAAAGCAATTGTAAAATCCAATTCATTGTTACCAAAAAAGTCCCTAACTAATTTTGTAAATAATAATACAAACTAAAGGGAAAATTCGAGAAAATATTATCAATTTAAGCAGTTGGTAGTTGATCCACTCGCCGCTAATCTTGTATTAATTACCTTCTATCATTTGTATTAGAATACATTATTTTAGACAATAATATCCAGATTTATATGTAGGTATAAAATAGCCGTGTGATGTCCACTTTGGACCTTTCCAATTTAAAATTGATTGTTAAAAATTGATTAAGTTACCATGCCCTTCACCCATGTTGGACATGATAGCCTGCTCTTGCAAATCTCGTATGTGACATCTGCCAAATGTGAAATAGATTCTTGTAATACCCTGTATATATTGCATATTGGTGTTTAACAGTTCGGATCAACCTAGCTGTCCGTATGTCCAAGGTTACGAGACCTGTGAGCCTACACACATACATGGCACATGGCATCCTGTGTCTTCCCACACTGTCGCCTAAAGGTGAAACAAGAAATCTGGTCACTGATCAGTTAACAGTGATCACTAGTGTTCACTCACTGGTTCCAAGTGCTTATTGTGGCCTAATTTATAACACCATTACAAAATTCACCTGAAACACTCAGATGTGTGGGCATAAGCATGCATTCTATATTACCTATATCTTTACGGAAAATACTCGTCTACTTGTATAGAGATGTTAGAAATTTATATATAGGTACAACCAAAACTATTAAGAGTGGTATAATAAAATAATTCCATTCTAGCCATTTAAGAATTTTGTTTCAATATGTGAATTGTCGACAATATCGTTATTTTTAACTTCACCTTTGTGGTTCTTCTTTCATTAATATCAATTTTGTACTAACAACTTTGAAAAGAATGATGATCGACTGAGATGATTAATAAATTAAAATATTATTCTTCGGAACCCAACAAACACACATGTAGCATTGATGTACCTGGTATGTAATATCTGAAACCTAATTAGTATATCATTTATATACGTACCAATAACGTAATATACATATACCATGTCGGACATCTCTTGAGAGAGCGTAAAATTATATTGGTGGTATGTCACATTGGTGTTGGACATGGTACATACCTACAACATGTATATGTTAGGTTACCGTACTTATAACATATTCACCGTTAATTAGAAAGTCTTAAATATTTTATATAAAAATATAGCAAAGAAATTTTAAATATTTTATAGTGTACATTGAACTACTTTGGAATATACATATTTAATTTAATTTTGCT
This sequence comes from Poecilus cupreus, assembly GCA_963942605.1. Lineage (NCBI taxonomy): Eukaryota > Metazoa > Arthropoda > Insecta > Coleoptera > Carabidae > Poecilus > Poecilus cupreus. The sequence goes on along the minus strand of OZ012733.1, from coordinate 4,428,164 downwards.
AAGTGGTTATATATTTATATCCGTAACGTAATTTATGTAAAGGAAATTGTTAATTTATGAATAAATAAACAATTTCAAAGAGATCTTATTCAAAAATGTACAAAAACAACTATTCCATTCGTATATTCAAAGTTGTTTATACCAATAGTTTTGTTATGTACCATTAACGTTACGATGTCTACATACATGGGATGTCATGTCTCATAGACTGTGTTGCGGACATAGGTCTCTCCATGCTATGTACATATAACGTACTCGCGGCATAACTGTGTTTGCTGGGCATATATTTATTAAAGCTAAAAATCCGACGTTTCGCTCATATATTTTCCCTGAAGGAGGTCATAGTACGACCGAAACATCGGATTTTTAACTTTAATAAATATATGACTGCATTCCGAAGAATAATAATCTAATTTATTGAAAAGAATATTTGACGTACGCTACGTATACCCAGACCCATTCAATTCGCACACTCTTGTAATAAAATATACAGGATTGTCCAAAAAGATGTTACCACTCATGTGGAACTACATAATTTTAAATTTTTATTATTATCTTCATCGACGATTTGGAAAATTAGCCTTTCTTCGATCTACCCTATTGCTCATGTTTATTCTTCTTCAACTTTCTGAATATAACAAAATCTTCTCATCTTTAATGAGATTTGTCAAAAAAAAAACCTGATGGTAACTACCATTTTCGATTCATAGATTACTATCTTTAGAGAAAATTATATTTCGGTTAACCGGAAGTGGTAGATTACTTCAAAGATTATCAGGTTTTTTAGGCATATTTCAGTAAATAACTAATTTAGTTATTTATAGTAAAGTTCGATATTATTTCTAGAATAATATTGGCCACAATTTTTTCCGTATTTTGTACTATTTTTAAGCGGGATCAGATTATTTATTTATTTACAACTATATAGATATAGTTTTTTTCTATGACCACTGAGAAATCTGCTCATTGTATGTTTGTTGTTGCTAGGGATATGATGTACATTGCAAGCATCGTGCGAAATGAATTTGTTTTGTGAGTATTTCAATACAGATCAGCTCATTTAAGTACAGGTGCCATTGCTAGGATACTTATTTAGAATTGTCAAATATTGGAATGGTGTAAGCGGGGGACAAATTCATTATTAAAATTTCATTAATTTTGAAATAATATTGTGGTCGTAGAAAAAGTATAGTGTACAACTCGCATGGAATGTCCATTTCATACTCGTATGATTTGCAGTATTCGCCTTCGGCTCATGCTACAAACTTTCATACTCGTAGGAAATGAGTACCATTCCATGCTTGTTGTACAATATACTATTGTAATCTGTGATAGTATTGTGCCATATCGAAAATGGGTAAATAGTTAGATGTAGTATTTATTTATTTTTGTTGATTAGCAAAACCATGAAAGTACGAGTACATGAACAATTTAAAATGAAAACCAAGTAAAAAGTAATAAAGCGGGGTTTAAATTCCGACGCGTCCAAGTGGTTTGAAACCAACAATCTTCTCTTGTTTGTGGTTCGCGCTGACTTGAAATCTAGCCACTGAGTTACGCAGTAAAATGTCTTCCTAAGCAAGAAAAATGCGTCTGAGCTGTATTGTGTCACGATAAAACGAAAACTAAATGCGGTTTTGACTGCTAGGGCAGCGACAGTGCCGTGCGCTTTCGATTTCTTCTGGGGGCAAACCCATAAAAAGGAATTGGAAATAAGTAGGTGTGGTTTAATTGTAGGGATTATGTGACGTAATGAGTGTATGATTAACTGTATGGTAATGTGCAGGCCGTCAGTAGCGGCGAATGTGTTATTTGCTTGGGGCATATTTCTTATATATATATAATTATCTCACGCCTGATGGTAGCTCCTTACATTACATAATACTGCAGATTATCTACATAGCTCTAGATTCTGGAATCTAGATATGCAGTGTGATTGAAAAGTCAAATTGATATTTTCTTTATTATTAATTCTCATTTTAGACCCATAATTGTGGGCAATTATAATGATATTTTATGTATAATAGCTGCATTTCTCGTTTCCGCGAAAGCAATTTTTCTAGTACAAAAGTGATTTTTTATTAAACCAGCATAATAATTTTATTACACGCCACTAATAACACCGTGCAATAAAAGCATATGAAACAAATTGTTGTTAAAAAACATATAAAATTATATTTTTTTAAATAGTAACCTATATAAATTTTTAGTCCTTTAGATAGACATTTTTTTTTTATTTCAACGATATAAATATGATATGAGATTGTATAACAATTATTTTGTGAAAAATGGTAATAAAAATTAGAAATAATTGTACAATATTGAAGTAGGCTATGCAATAAACAAATGATACAAGTGACAGATAGTTTTGTTATTTACGTTAATAAGTGTTTGTTTTATCATATTTATATCGTTGAAATCAGAATAAAATTCTCTATCTAATGAACTAAATATTTATGTTACTATTTATAAAAATATAATTTTATTCTATCGTTTGAGAACCACTAGTTTTATTTTTGTTTGTTATTTCTATTAAATAGGGCCCCTGGTCATTTTTTATATATAACATTTTTCTTTTCTTCTTCTTTAGTTCGCCCAAAAAAAGCGCTGGTTTTTTTAAAGGATACATCCTGTATTACATTTCACACAAGATCCAAAATATGTATATGAATGAAGTACAATTATTGTAAACAAAATTCCATTAAAAGTTTAAGATTGACTTTAAAATCACTGTAAACGCATTAATACACACTTTTCTAGTATCTTTAGTTAGTTTTTTTTTATTATACCTGCATCATAATCCGTGTTTAAAACACGCTACAGCGTTCGTAATCGCAAGATTAAAACACGCCGTGTTTTAAAGGTTGCTTAGCAACAACAAAAATAATTACTATTAATATCTGTCAAATCTGAAAACGTAAACAATAAATGCTAACCAATCTCCATGTAAACGACATACGTCAAACGTCACACGCGCAAAATTATGAATTAAATCAAAATCAAAATGTTGCTTTCCAGTTTTTTCCAGAGTATGATACAGGTATAATAAAAAATAGCGTATGACACACGTGTATAAGTGCTTTTAAAGCACTTACGACGTTAAAAGAACTCCGCTTTGCGTCGTGCTCTTAAACTCATCGTACGTGCTTTAAAAGCTTACTTATACACTTGTATCATAATATACTATTTTAAAACAAGCATACCTGAATCAATTGTACCATTAGTATATTTCATTTTATAAAGTTTTATTTCAGGTTGAGGACCTGCGTCTTCTGTGTACCTATCATTTATCTTATATAAATAAAGTAGCTTAGTTTTAACGTATTGAATAACTTAAAAATCAACCTTGTGGCTCCCCTAACATGTTTAAGGACATATTTTAACTGCTAGTAACCACTCTTCTAAAGCAAAAATACATCACATGCAGAGATCAGTGCCACTTCCATGATATATAGATCGAAAATGCCGTGATGATATATTAATTTAACAATTGAATATTAATTAGTTAATTTCCACAGATGACAGTTGCTAATTGAACTTTATCCCTGCTACTCCACAAACATCCTTGAGGGCTATTACTTGACGTTTGGAACTGCACTGCTCGCACAAGAATATATCAAATACCTAAATCTATTACAATAGAGTGCCACACTAAAAATGGATAAATGGGGCGGTAATATTAATGTCATAAATATTTGTAGAGCGTATTTAGTGTAAATAGGTTTTTTGTTAGCGTCACAGTCGATAATATTTTCACTACATAAACTTTAGAGGCCAAAACATGACGGGCGGTATCCGCACTTTACGTGCAAAATTTATCACATTTTGAAATCTGTTCCAAGCAGAGTACCATAACCAAACATAGGCAAATGACGTAGTAATATATATTGGGCTTCCAAACTATCAAGAGATGGCGCTGATCACAAATCTCTAGCGGTACATGTCAGATTCATTTTGTATGGTCTTCTATGGCGAATGCGTGCTCTAGTTGTGGTAATTTGTGTTTTATTAGTGTATTTGGTAGATTTGTTTAGATTTTATTATTATTAATTATTGACTATAGTTATATTTACATTAGCCATTAGTTGTTTTGTAGTTTTTTATTGTAGGTAAGTAGTTATTAACTGTAGCATTATTTTGTTTAAGATAGGTTATCATTTTTCTTTGTTGATATTAGTTTGTAGTTGTATATATTTTCTAGTAGTATTTAATATTAATATTTTTGTAGTTATTTGTTGTTGTTTTCAGTAGTTTTATTTTACTTTTAGTTTAAATAGTAGTATGGATTCATTTATTTGCTTAGATTTAGATAGTATATGTAAGTTCGCACGTTGCTCTTTATCTTCTAGAATCATGGTAGAAGGCCAGCAAATAATAAATAGTGGCCGCATAATATTATGTGCAAGTACATCAACAATATCATCGCAATTTTCAATGCTCTTTTCTATGCCTTTAATTTGTCACACTGTCACACATCATTGTGACACCCAATTTATTCTTCACACAAACTAGTCTTTCACCTTTTTTTGAGAATGAATGAAATCGAACTATTCGAATTTTATAAGCAGAAGAACTGCAGCCTTAAACAATGCAAATTTTTTCTGGTTTTAATAGGTTTTTTTTCCAGAAAACTCCATCTTAACCTCTAATCTACAAATTAAAAGTAGTACTTATTTAAATAATACGTCATAGATAAATGTAATACTTCCATTGAAATCTTCTATAGTCACTACTGTTGATATAAATTTAGAAAAAATAACAAATAAGTTCAAATTCTTTAAATAAATAAAAACTCCGAATAAACGTCAAAAACACAATGTACCGCGAGACGTAGTTCAGAATTCTGCCGCTAGTTAGCGTATTTTAATATTGGAAGCCCAATATTTATTCATTTATATACGTACACCATAACCATGCTATCTCGAAGATGTATCAAGTAAATTAATAATAAATAATTACTTATGTTTTATCATCCGCTTTGTAACATCTGCAGCAGCCACTCACGTACCAAATGAGACATTAATAATAACCTTACCTAATCTAACCTACAAAATTCCGTCTACTTTATTACAGAAACAAAATTAATTCTTTTTCATTACACATATCTTGCGTTCCAACTTCCTTCCATATATAGCAGCATCAGTGGGCCGGGTCAAAAAAAGATAATGCTGTAATAACCCACAAAATAATTCTCTGTCACTATGTAATCAAGAACCCAACCACATTTTAATTAACAAAACATCATTTTAACTAATTTAACTTAAACACGGAACCGGTTTGGAAAAACGAAAAGGAAGAAAAATGAAAGTGCAACGCAACAGGTGTCCCATTTAGGGGTGTGTTGGTTTATGACTTCAAAGGTTGTTCACCCTTCAAGGTCACGGCCGATTACGTTACGATGACCTGAAGGGTTACATTCTCTGTAATTTTTTTTTGTTAACCTGCGTACAGACCTACCCTATTAGCAATTTGAATAACATTAGCGGTTTGAATTATTGATAAAATATAATTAAATCGTTAATTAATAAGTACTGATTGAGGAGCTTGCAAATTCCAAACTTCCTAACTATAATTCGTGGAATAGATATATAATACTCTCTTGTTTTTTTCTGTCAAAGATGTCAAACAGAATAGAAGTAACAATGCTTTTATAAAATAGTATATTCTACAACTAGTAATGGAATAGCACATATTCCACACGATCAAAAAGTTTGCAATTGTGGGACATGCCATTCCGTTACCTGTTGTAGACTATACTTTCTATAACAAGATTTTGGAAATTATACAAAAAATGTAAACTACAAAACTGTCCAAAACGTCAAACACAAATAAATAAAATTAAAACAAACACACGTAACCATAGCAACCAAACCAAGATACTGTAATGTGCGGCTGTGATTCGTAGAATTTATTCCATACATATATAATATATAGAATGACAGTTGTTCCAAAACAATTTTTAGTTGTGGAATGCGTAGTTTCCAAAATAGTGTTATAGAAATAATTTTATCTACGATAGTGTATAAAATTGATTTTTAGTTGTTATTTTTAAGTTTGTAAAACATTTGTTTAGTAACAATATTTCATTAGTTACGGGTTGCCGAGCAACGAGTGATTAATAGTATTTTATACATTAAGGGAGAGAAGTGTATGATTTTTTTCCCGAGGAGTTAATTGAAGCACGAGCCGTAGGCGAGGGCTACAATACGACAAGGGAAAAATACACGTCTCTCCTGAGGTGTATATACTATTTTTTCACGACCCCAATATTTATGATGGATTTTATGCATTTCAAAATTATTTAATTTGTAATATAATTTATGATAGTTATCTTTGATTTGTTTAATTGTGTTCATTGTTCTTATGATTTGAGCACTTTCCCTCACAATGGGAGAGAAAGTGCACAAATCTCCCGTAGATATGAAATTCGCTGTTTCTGTAATGATTTTGGAATCATAGAAACCGAGTTCTCTCCCGGTCGTGAAAAAAATATTTACTTGTTACTCACTTGTAAACACCACTTACCCAAGCCCTCTATTGCCTTTGAAAATGAATCTTTACAAGTTACTAATTGACAGCTAGATTGTAAATATTTTACAAGTTAGTAAACAAGGTAAACAATGCACGTTGCCACAGTAATGCTTACAAAATTTATCACTAGCAAACGGAAGTATCCTTCAGTCAACAGGTAATGCTATTATTGTGGGAAAAATAAGATATTTTATAGACCTAAAGTGCGGATAATAGCTGATTTATATTCATAATACAAGAGAAAATAAAGGGTTAAATAAAAAATAAAACACTTACCGCAGTTGCGCAGGCAGTCAGGCCCAGCAAGGACGCGATTAATCTAAAAAAAAAAATAATAATAAGTTGTATGATTACAATGTGAGAAGTTTAAAATATAAGATTGTACAGAATGTTAGAAAATTAAACAAAATATTTAATTTATATACTGCGGGACTAAATACTTAACTACCGTTTTGTTAAAATTTTTTATAAGTTTTGACAGTTTATGTTTATTAATTAAAATGTTATTAATAAGTTGAAGAAACTTTCAGAACTCATAGTAAATTATAAAAGTCTTTTGGATTCAGTTTTGTACAAATATTTTATATATAGAGTGTTCCATTTAAGTGCTACACTATTACTATCTCGAGAAGTATAAGAGATACGAAGTTCGTTAAAGTAGCAAACAATTTCTAAATTATATGACTATTAAAATGAACAAATCAAATTTTTTTATTAATCAGTGGTTCTCAAAATATGGTACCCAACTTTTTTATTTTAAATTAAACCTACCTTTTTTATCAACTTATTCGATTCAGTATTTTTTTTAATACAACGATATAAATTATTTTTTAGTCCTACATAATAAAAATGTTGAGAAAAATGCAAATAAGAATTGTTATTTTAATTTAATTATACAATGAGAGTGCTGTGGCAGAAACAATTGTTATTGTTAAATGTCAAAGTTAAACAGTTATATATTATTAATAACGGAAATAATTTTCAACAATATTTCAATTTTTCGTAAGAAAATTTCAATTGTTTCTGCTACAGCACACTCTTGTATCATTAAATTGAAATAATGTATTTTTATTTGCATTTTTTCAACATTTTTATTATTTAGGACTTATAAGTGTGTTATATCGTTGTATTCCGAAAAAAATTCTGAATCGAATAAGCTAATAAAAAAGATAGGTTCTAATTTAAAATAAAAAAGTTGGGTCCCATATTTTGAGAACCACTGGTTAATAAAAAAAATTGTATTGTTCATTTTAATAGGCATATAAATTAGAAATTGTTTGCTAATTTAACAAACTTCGTATCTCTTAATCTTCTCGAGATAGCAATAGTGTAGCACTTAAATGGAACATCCTGTATAGCGTTCGAATCACTAAAAATTCTATTTGAATAAAATATTTATACAGAACTTAATCCAAAAGTCTTTTAGTTTAAAATGTTATTGTTCCTTGATGATATAATTTTCAAAATTTATTGTCTTCAACTTTTCACAGTCCAGCAGATATATTTTTATTCCAAAAAATGGATATTTAATCTACAGGATGGTTTGAAAATTACGTTACAGTTTATAAAATAAAATTAGTAGTTTACTATTGAGAGATTAGAATATATATAGAGGATAATAATATTTGATGTAGTTTTGGAATGCTGATAATAATTATTAAAAGGGGTTGAAAATAGAAACCTCGATTCTAAACGAAAGTATGTATATAGTATGTTTCTAAATAAATAAAATATATCATTACGCATTTACCAATTATGGGGGTGGCACTCTGCTCCCGCAGATTTTGGTAAGTGATATATTTTTGCGCATGAAATGCGCTCAAATCAAAGTTTTGTTGTAGGGCGAACAATAAGGGTAAAGTTAAAATGGCAACTGTCATTCAGCATGTTTTAAAATTATAATAAGTGTGTTCACTTGAATGAAGTTAAGGAATACGATAAATTAAGAAAATGTTCATTTATATCAAATGAATTGTTACATTATTATCAATTCATACTAATCAATTAAACTACAATTAATAAGTTCATGAGATTCCACAATAGCTTTGTGGTTCCCCCTCCACAAACATCTTTGGGGTTACTGACTTGACGGCTGGTAACAGCTCTTTACGCCTCAAAATATATCACTTACCGAGATCTACGAAATCAGAGTGCCACACTTAAAATGAATAATTGACAAATCGAGATACATTAGAAATTTTTTAAATGAGATCATATTAAGAAGTGTAGTCGGAAAATATGTAAGAAATACAATCTTGTACTGGGTTTTTGAAAACCACAATGGTTACAGTATCTGAAGATAAAAAAAATTAGATACTTAGGAAATCTAAATTAGATTAGAAATTACTGTATAAAAAAAAACAAATTATCAAAAACATTAAATAAAATGAAAGAGGGTGAACAAAAATCATGTGCATTAGGTATGTTAATTATTGTATCATTGAAAAAATAATTGTTGTAATGAACTCACTTAAGTTTATTGTGATTTTTTCGATTAAATTGTTTTTATGATGTCACTGACACTATTCTAAAAGTAATTTATGGTGTTTAATTATCAGATTAAAAACTATCTAGATATTTTATTTTTTACCGTAAAGAAGAATTCAAAATGAATTTATATTATTGAAATAAATACCTACTATTATAATTTTAAAATAGTAATAATAAATCGAAATAAATAAATTTGCGTTAATTTAGATATACTTAATAAGTATTAAATTATAATGTCAGAAAAAAATTGAAATTTATCTAATACAGTTCAAAATTAACTTTTAAGTTCATGTCACTTATTATGATACTTTAACATAATTATTTAAAAGTGTAATCATTTTTAGAAACATAAATTTTCGTACATTTTTTGCAAAACAAATATATTTTTTAAAATGAGATCATATTAAGAAGTGAAGTCGGAAAATATGTAAGAAATACAATCTTGTACTGGGTTTTTGAAATCCACCCAAATAAATTGCAATTAAAAGTTTCGTGTCTAGAGGGGCTAGGTTCGAATCCAACTCACCGCAATCCCCGTCCTTTCATGGCAGGTCAGTCCACCAGCTTGCAGCCAGGCAGCCAACACTGCCGTCAAACTTCCCCAACGTCAACTTCACCTAGTAACTTCACTCTCAGAGTCTACATACACATATACGTGCATATATGCATACAAGCACCACCCAGAGACCTACACTTTCTTTACGAGTTCTTGTACAACACACCACAGCGAAACGCAGACTGAAGCCAGCCTCCAGAGTTGAGAATCTGCAGTGAGATTTTTCCCCTTCCACGATACAAGCTGCATCGCTACATACGCGCGGAAAAGTAACCCTGCGGAAGAGTACTTTACTTTTTTGTAAACTCGCAAAATAAATTATATGTTAGGTAGTTTTTATTTGAAATATATTTAGTGCTTTGCTCTAAGGTGTAAGTAAGACACTAAGGAGGTCCTTTTGAGGGTTCATGGAAGTAGTGTGTAGTCCCGCGGAGTGATACAACGGTGGCAAGTGCATCTAGAGTGGGGCAAAAGCAGAGATGAATCTTGGTTCATGGTTTTTCGTTAGTAGTATGAAATGACACGACAGGCGAAACGCTGTCGGCGAAAAGCCGCGACAGTTGCTTACATTTACGCGGTTGTCGCTCTTGTGGGTTTTGTGACATTAGCAGACGCTTCGGTAAGTCATTTTGTATTATTGTTTATAAGATTTGAAGAAATGCATGCCTGATAAACGATTATTGGACGTTTGAAAGAAACAAACAGGAACCGGCTTGGACTGTTTGGAGAACATGTAAAATTATGAATGAAAACATTAAACTTTTCAACAATATATTATTTATATAAACTCATTTATGTTGTTTTGAGCGAAAAATAGGTATTTTGAAAATTTACAACTTTATATGTATATGAAAACTGTTTAAAATCGTTAAAAAAAATTATTTACTTGCAAAATCGCTAACGGTTAGATTAATCAATGCAGATAATAAGATAATCTTCGCATGAAATGCCAGAAACACAAGCTTTCTGTACTGTCTTCGTAAATCTAAATCCAAGTCACGCGTTATGAATGAAAACTTTTAGTTTTATTCTAATAACTATATATGTTTGTTCTTATTTTAATTACTTGTGACGTTAATTAGAAAATTGGATTAAATACATATGCCGGAAATAATATTCAGACATATTTATGTGACGGATTAAACGAAAGTATTTAATATGTAGTAATTGTTTTTTGCAGTTTAATTTTGATTTATTTATTACCGGTAATTATAACTGTATTTATTTTACCCCTAAACATACGTTCTTTAATTAGTTATGTATGTAATTTCTATTTTTCACAAATAAAATTTATATATTTTTTACTGGTTTTTGAGTACTTCTTTTATATAGATTATTTAGTAGTTATTACAATTTGTGATACATTGTAATATGTCTTAAACATTATTGTTGGATTTTATTTATCTTGTCTTCCTAGACATTCTTCTATCTTCCTAGGCATTCTTCTATAATAATAATAATAAAAAAAATTGACAGCGATTTAAATGAAAGAATGGGCAAGCTACCTATTTATAAAAGATATTGATTTTCTTATAAACATAAAGACGATGTAAAACTTTTGCAAATTTAAAAATTTTCAGTGATTTCAACGCATGTATAAGACGTATACCTATGCAAAAATTTTCACACAAATCATGCAAATCTGAATTTTACTTTTTTTAATGTTTAATAATTACAATTGACATACAAACTAGCTGTTTTTTATTATTTGTTTGTTTGATTATTATTAGGTATATAATTAATGACATTATATTTTTATTGTGTTACCATGACCTTAGAACACAGAAAAGCGTTTTTTAACTGTTTTTGTTGTTAAGTAACTTTAAGCAACAAATAATTCTGATGCCTTTAACTTCATGTATTTTTCTTCAAGATAGGTTGTAAATAATTTTCAAAAAATTTGTTAATTTTTGATTGAGCACCAGTCGCGAAAGTAAATATTACATTTTTCATACTGTTCTTTTGATCGGTCAAGTAACAGATTATTAATTACAGCATGAGCAGTCTCATTCATTTTCTAGGAGTGTACCTATTTTTACCCTGAATAGTACGCACAAAATGTGAAAAACGTGAATATTAATGACTATTGCTTCAGAAACATTGACAACAAGATGACAGTTCTCCATTTAGTTAACTACCACAAGACGACAGTTGTTGTATTAAATTGTGTTATTTCCGATTTCAATAAATTTGTTAACTTTATACTTTAAATTGTGGAAAAAATTATGGTTACTTTTGTGTGAAATGTTATTATTTATGAATTTTTTGACTCGATAAGTCTCGTCAAAAGTGACAATCTTACGCACTAAAAATATCAATTTCACGTACTTAGCACAAAAATAACGATTTTCTCAAAATTAAAAACAAATACAAGAAAATTGCAACATTTTTATTTAAAATATTAGCATGTGAAGCTATAGACCCAGAGTTCTGTGTTAGTTCCATATTTATTAATTAATTTGTTTCAAAATTGGTTACAGATGCAAGAAAATTGCAAAAAACATTTTTATTCAAAATAATAGCCTGTAATACTAGAGTATCCCAGTTCGATCCTCGAAGTAACAATAACAATATCAAATAGATATTTTAGTTTCGTACCTATTTATTATATATAATTTATCTCAAAATTGGATACTATCTACAAATAATATTTTTTCACGACATGGTAGGAAACCCCACCGTTCTTCTCCCGAAATAGTGAGGAAAATGTGTTGTTCCTCTCTAGAGAGGAAAATATAGATAAATATTACCAATATGAATATTATTTACAAGAAATATATTATAAAAATTATAAATAAATTCCTAATTTTATTGAAATTTCTTATTTTAGTGATATTATACATACTTTAAATTATCTTACAATTCTGTCATATTTTTCTTTTTTTTTATTAAATCACAATTTGACAACTTATTAAAGATATTTAACATTGGTTCATTGGCAACACTGCTACACCGCCTTGAGTCTGATAACCTAATTTTTAACTTGTCAATCTGTCAGTTGTGTTCTCAAAGTGTATTTTAGGTCTGAGCAAATCGTTTTTAGAAACGTGTTGGGAAAAAAGTGTGTCAAACACGAGAGGAAAGCTCTTCTTCCACTCTCGTTCGAAATCGAGGAAAAAAAGCGCTTTCCTCTCTAGTTTGACAAATAACTATTTTCTTTGAAATATTATTCTTTCATAGGCGATTCCACATTTGAACAAATCAAATTTATAGTTTTTTGTGTCCAGTAAACTTCCATTTCCGGTTTTGCAATTATAAATAAATAAATAAATATCATGCGTTTTACCCATTATGGGTGTGACACTCTGCTTACGCAGATCTCGGTAAGAGATATATTTTTGCGTATGAAGTGCGGTTACCAGCTGTCAAATCACAGCCCTCAAAGATGTTAGTGGAGGGGGATGGCAACTTTCGGCTGTGGGATTCGAACTGGGGATCTCACGATCCACAGACCGATGCGTTACCACGGAGCTATTTACCCCATTTAATTTAATTATCACAAAATCAATTTTGTTCTTTTGTGTTTTTATAAAATATATAGGGATGAAGTTTATTTTTCGTTAGTTATTACACATACGGACACACATCTATCTATCAATCCGTCCATTCACACAGATTCATTGAAAATCAGCGACATTCAATTCATGTATCTATACATCGATTTTTTTCATGATTCTTTCATTTGTTATAAACCTAATAAGAAAGTAGTATTAATAAACAACAAATATAATATAAATGAATAAGTATTCTTTCTGTAGTTCTAATTTATACTTTTCGTATAATACCGTATTATACAGCTCTATTTTCCAGGCCACTGGTTCCTAAATTTAGCGGAATTCAAATACCCTAAACTGTCAATTTACCGCGTTACTAATTATAACCGGTCTCCGCTGTAGCGCTGTAGGCTACGACCGTATGTGTTCCACTGCATTCAGTGCATCGCGCAGCTCGTAGTACGATGTTTTAGTGAATTCTACCGGGCGAGCAGCAACACACGCTATACTAAGTTTTGACACGTGTACCAAACACGTATTTCTGTCAAGCTTCACTGAGATTATGGGATTAAATTGTTCAGTTGCCTCGTAAAAAATATTTTTTCATGTGCTTTTTTATGAAGAGTGAGTGAGGAATTTTAAGGGAAAAAAGTTTATTAAATTTATGTGGTATGAACGGTATTAAGATTTCTGGACGTGAGAATTTATGAGAAATGCAGAGCTTCATAATTATTTTCAATTTCTTGTGAATATATTGTAGTTTTTAGTGCTAAATATATTCAGTATTAGTACCTATATTGTTAATGATTTAAACCGTTACGTACTATTACACATACAGAGTTTATTATTAGAGTTTAGATATTTATTTACTGCAAAGCAACTTGCATACACAGTAGGTCAAATTTTTAAGTTGCATAAAATATTTAAATAGTTTGTTTAAAGTACCCAATTATATACAGTACTAAGGGCCGATATTTCCATCTACGAATAAAGTAACGAATAAATTATTCGCCGAATAAATAAAAAATATCGCATCGAAATCATAGCTCAAATGATACTTATTGTTCTAGCTGTCATTTTTTGATGCGTATTTTTTATTTATTCGACGAATAACTTATTCGGAAGTTTATTCGTTGATGGAAATATCGGCCCTAAATAGTATTTAGAAATCAAAGTCACTATGTTAACCAAAATGTAAAAGAGTTAGATACCAAACTCTGAAGTTTTCAAATGCAATATATTTATCCTGAAATTTGAATTATGTTTATAAAACAACACAAATACCATACGTATCAACCCCAGCAAATATACTGGATGTTCGAAAAGTTCCGGAGCAGTGAAATATCTCGAGAAATACACATCGAATCAAAAAAAAAAATCTGATGTGTCCAGCACATAACCTCCCGCCCAATACTACTCTTAAACGGTACAAAATAGTATTTGATGATACAGAAACATACCTTCTTATTTGTTTATTTTCTATTTATATTTGAGAATTTTAATTTTCTTTCGTATATTTATTTAATTTTTTGACATATATTTCACTAAGAAAACAGCTTCACAATCACAATGACATGTGTCACATTTCGTAAAAATTGAAAATTTTCCATGGTGTACTAGGAATGCAAGATTTGTGAAATCTAATTTCTTTATATTTTATTATCTCTAAATCTAATGAAAATTATTAAAATTAGTGTAATCAAAACAAATGTAGTATTAAATATTCTTCAACTTTCAAAATAAATTGTTGAAAAAGGAAATTTAACCGTGTTTTTCACGAAAAACTGTTAAGGGCTTCAAGTAAACTGCTATTTCCGGTCGACCAATTTTATCCAAAATCTAATCAGCTCTTCATTTAAATATAAGAAGCAATAATTCAAAAAATTGTATTTTTTGGTATTATAGTATTTGAGTTATGCGAGACGAAAAAATTGCCACAGACTACACACACACACACATACATACATACATACATACATACATACATACATACATACATACATACATACATACATACATACAGACATCATCGCGAAAATAGTAAAATCGTACTGTAGGGACCCTAAAACGTGCTTATTCATTGAAAACTCACTACCCAATTTTCTGACCAAAAACAATACCTCCCTTACCTAGAGGTAGGCGGGAGGTAAAAAACAAAAAAAACATGTGTTTAATATTTTTACCTTCCGCACATATATGTAAGGGAGGTATTGTGACGGGTCAAAATTTTCGGTAGTGAGTTTTCAACGGATAAACACGTTTTGGGGTCCCCAGATTACGATTTTACTATTTTCACGATGACGTCTGTTTGTGTGTGTGTGTGTGTTAGTCTGTGTGATGATTTTTTGTCCACGATAACTCAAAATCTAATAAAGATATCAATTATAAATTTCATATTTAAAATTTGAATGTTGAGGTTACAAGCTGATTATATTTTGGTAGCAATCTATAAACCGGAAGTGGTAGTTTACTTGAAGACTTTTCAGGATTTTTGGGTATATCTCAGTAAATAATTGAGTTATATTAAATTTTATCACAATAAAAAGATATATAATAGCATTGGCTACAATTTTTATTTGAAACTTTTTTCTATATTATGCACCGTTTTGAAATTAAAATTTTTGGGAAGTTATGTGGTGCCCACATCAGATTCTTATATCATTTTCTAACTTAATTGCATGTTCAAATAAAAAAATAGGTTGCCATTTTAAATAAGAAAGTTGCACCCCGCATTTTGAGAACCACTGGTCTAAAAAAATTCTTGTTTCGCTCATTTTAATTGTCTTATAATATAGAAATTGTTTACTAATTTAACCGACCTCGTAGCTCTTATAGTTCTCGAAATAGCAATAGTGTACCACTTAAAATGAACAGCCTGTATATAATATTTTTTATTTCATACTGGTTACTTATGTTACATTTTCGGACTATTTATCGTACGAAAAGTGAAACTTTAAAGTCCTAGGACTTTAAAGTAAAATTTGACTTTTAATTGTTTCATTATTTATAAACAAATACTTGTTCCTATAGAAATTGTTATTTAGCCTACTTATATCAACTCATATTTCTATGAATTTTTGATAATTTCTGTTAATAAATTCTATAATTTAACAACTTTAGTAACCAGTATGAAATAAAATTTTGTATGTACCGCGAACGAAAAGTGACTTTAAGGTCTTCGCAAGTAATTACGGCCTCGGCTGTAAACAACTTGCTCATACTTTAAAGATTCACTTTTCGTTCTAGATACATAAAATACTATTAAACTGCTGTTTTATCTAGTTCGATGTTTTTGGGTGTAGTCATAATATAAAAGACTTATTTTCTCTTTTGTGACTCTAGTGAACGACCCCATTGGTTATATATTTATTATATTTTCTTTTATTCTTTTTTTAACGAAGTAATCTGCCCCTCCCCGAACCCGAAGTGTAACAAATAATTACACAACATTCTTGAACTGTTTTCATTTAATTATTTATAATTTATTTTTTCTTATCAATTTGATATAAAGCTATGTAGTGTTTTGTTTGTATCTCATTTCCACAGCGTGAGGATAATCTTGACCACATGTTATCTTATAACCCACGTGCCGTCACATTCACAAGCGACAATGTTACTGTTAGTTAAAAATATAATTGAATCATCTTCATTATTACGAGTACGCTATAAAAACTTTCATGTGACCAGCATATGTATTATGGTGCTCTATTCGTTTATTCACTTATGGAATTATGTTTTGTGTCATGTTTAATAGCAGAGAATGTGTGCAATTTTATTTATAACTTATTTCATTTTGGAAACTTGTATCTGTGTATCAACGAATTTTTTTAACAGGTGTCTTACACTGAAATTATATTAAATTGTTTAATTGCTTATGCAAGCTGTAAACCGGAAGTGGCAGTTTACTTGAAGACTTGTCAAGTTTTTTGTGTATATCTCTATAAATAATTGAGTTATAGTAAATTTTGTCATAATAAAAAAGATGTATAATAGCATTGGCTACAATTTTTATTTGAAACTTTTTTCTATATTATGCACGGTTCTAAAATTAAAAATTTGAGAAGTTATGTGTTATGTGGCGGCCACATCAGATTCTAATACAATACCATTTTCTAACTTAATATTTAGACTTTGCATGTTCAAATTAAGAACTGGGTAGATTTTGATGGTTGACCATCAGTCGGAAGTGGATGTTTATAAGGTATTTTGAGCATATCTCAGTAAAAAATTGAGTTAGAATAAATTTCGTTATTATAAAAGAAATATTAAATAATATAGGATACAATTTTTATTTGTAATTTTTTCTATTTTGCACCTATAAAAATTGTTTAAGCGGGAGGTTATGTACTGACCACATCAGATTTTTTGTACTTGTCAGAGCAAAAATTCTATTTATCTTATAAATTCAAAACAAATATTTGACGAAATGTTGTGGATAATGTATAGTATTCTACTCGCATGTAATAGCTATTTCTCATTCGAATGAGTAATAGCATACATCACATGCTCATTGAATAATATACTATTGTATTTCAATTATAATTTATATCTTACATATGGTACACATTCATTCATCTTTCCACACACACAGAATTCATTTATAAAATGGTCAAAACGGATTCAAGAGACCTCAAAACATGACTTTCCGCAAAAATCTAGTCATGTACCTATAATAATAATAATAATAGTTTATTGTCTTGAAAATACAAATAGTAAATCTTGCAGACAATGTCAAAATAATATACATATTCAATTACAATAATTAAAATAATTATTTTACAGTGTTTTCAAAATATTAATTGATAGAGTAAAAAGCTTTTTTTCACGACATGGTAGGAAACCCCACCGTTCTTCTCCCGAAATAGTGAGGAAAATGTGTTGTTCCTCTCTAGAGAGGAAAATATGGAAGTGCTACCAATATGAAAGTTATTTATAAAAAATATATTAAAAAAATTATAAATAAATTCCTAATTTTATTGAAAATCCTTATTTTAGTGATATACATACTTTATATAATCTTACAATTATGTTTTATATATTTCTTTTCGTTATTAAATCACAATTTGACAACTTATTAAATATATTTAAGATTGGTTCATTGGCAACACTGCTACACCGCCTTGTGTTTGATAACCTAACTTTTAACGTGCCAATCTGTCAGTTGTGTTCTCAAAGTGTATTTTAGGTCCGAGCAAATCGTTTTTAGAAACATGTCGTGAAAAAAATGTTGTGTCTAACACGAGAGGAAAGCTCTTCTTCCACTCTCGTTCGAAATGCCTCACTCGCTGCGCTCATGAGGCAAACTTCGAACTCGAGCGGGAAAAAGAAGCGCTTTCCTCTCTAGTTTGACAAATAACTATTACAGTGTTTTCAAAATATTCATTGATAGAGTAATAGGCTTTAGATAACAAAAATGATTTAAACATGTTTTTAATTTAGTTATAGGCAAGTTTCTTATTTCTATAGGAATGTTATTGTATATTTTAATCATTGCATTTTGTACTCATTGCTGTACAACCGTTAAATATAATTATTGGGCTTCCAAATTATCAAGAGATGGCGTTGATCACAATTCCCAAAAGGTACATGTCAAATTCATTTTGTATGATATCTTATGATGGCAAATGCTTGCATTAGTATTGGTAGTTTGCTTTTATTGGCAGCAGAACTGTTGCCATACACACTACAAATGTTCCTGTTTTTATAAGATTTTTGGAGAAAATTCAATCTTAACCTATAATCTACAAATACGATGAACCTTTCACTTTTACATCTTATTTCAATAATACGGCTTAAACAAATGTTTTACTTACATTAGAATTATTTTTAAAAAATAACAATTAATTTCAAAATACAATGAAATTTATGTACCTTATGGTTAGTTTGGTTTTCTACCACTAGTTAGCGTATTTTAATTTTGGAAGCCCAATAGTTAAGAAAATTAAAATTTGTGCAGTTTTATTGCCAGAAACGTATTCCAAAAAAATAGTTTAAAAAAGTAAGATTTTGTGTACAAGTGAGTTAATTATCCCGCTATCCACACTATTACTTTATTAGGCAGTGCGTAGGCGCATGTTTAGCGCACGCATTGCCCAATGCCCATGTGTGTGTGTGTGTGTGTGTGTGTGTGCGGTCGCCTTAATGTGTGAATGACATAATATCACACTTTAAGGTCACACAGTATAGTGTGTATAATACATGATGTGTGCTATTTCAAGCGATTAGCTTCACACTAATTGACTCGTGCGGTTTTCAGATAAAATTGCAGTTTCTGCGGAAATGCGAACGGTTTTTGGATTTGGCGTAATAAAGGTTATTGGTTTTGTTTATTTTTGCGTGTGGTCTGCGGTTTTTGCGTAATGATCGAGAATACTTTTATGACTTTGTTTTTATTTGGACGTGAATGACCGGATGTTATTGTGTAACCGCAAGTAAACGTACAGAAATGAGACAAAGATGTTTGAGTTGCATAGATTAAGGTGTAGCATATGCTATGAAGATAACCCAACAACAGATTCTGTGAAACAAATTATCAGTAGTTATATATAAATTATTATGTACTCACTTTTTAAGCAAAATTTTGTAAATAAGCTAGACATCAAATTTAAACGATTCAATTCTTTAGCACGAAGGGTATGTGTCAAGATTATTTCATGAATTCATAGCATCAACTTTAATACTTGCCCAAGAAATTGTACTAAAACGTTGATTTTTGACACATTTTCACATAAATAAATCGGTACACACATAAACAAAAAGCACCATAAAATTTTGTTGTTATATTGTAACTAAGCAAATCGTTTGTTTTTCTTTTCACTTGTCAAATAAATGTCAAAAATTTGTAAATAAAAATAGCTTGAATTAAATAATTCAGCATGTTTGAAGATATAGAATACCAGTAAAGGTAAAAATTGGTAAATTGCTTCAGAAATCTTTAGTTTGATACCAAAGTTGAAAAAATTCCAATAACTCTTATAAAATGAATTGACAGTAGCTCAAAACTCTCAACTCTCTCTTGTGCGATCTTTAATTTTATACTAAACTCGACAAGATTCAATTAAATATTGAAAGGAAAAAAACAATTCACGATCTTTCAACGTAAATTTTTGATTAACTCTTCTCTTCTCTTTGAGACCTTTAATTTGATACCTAATTCGATAGGATTCAATAAACTTGTGTATGAAATACTGTTGATGATCGTCCAAAATAATTTTTGACATATAAAATCCAATTAATTTGATACAAAATTTGTTGAGGTTTATCTATATTTATTATGTATCATTTTTCAAATGCTGATAACATCAGAATGATGTTCTTTCTGAGTTTGAAAAAATATGAATTAAATATGTATAATTATGATACTATTTGCGATATTCACTTATAACTAACTCTGAGTTATGGCCTATGACGACATTCCCAATTCGACATTTCAAGAGCATTTTTTTCACACTATTATTTAATATCCTCATAATTCAAAGTCCTATCCAAGATCTATTTTAAAACATTAATAAAAACGTTCTTCGTTGTTCGTTCAAGAGTCAAGCACAAAAGCGCCTGTGTTCTTCACTCCACTCTGTTGTGAATGAAGTCATCAGTGGCGGCGGGAGTGGGGCAATGTTGAGCTCATCCCGACCCAGAGCCAGAGATAAAGCCATTGTCGGTGTCGGTTAGATGACGGCTTCGCCAGAGATGTGATAACGCTTATCATTAATGTGAAATGATGTTCTCGTTTGGTTAAAAAGAAATTATTGTTCTATTTACTAAGTTTCTTAATCGGTTTAATTATATTTGTGGTCACTTAGTAATACTGTATATTATATTAGTACAAAACGAATATATTTTCTGAAGAAATTTATGTAGTATTGTAATACACATTTTTATGCCAGTTCTGTACTTCATAAGTAAAGATTAAACAGATTAATAAGTCTATTTGTAACGTATTCCATCAATTTGTACGTTCGTTTGTTTTGAAAAATTGTCAAAAGTAAATTCTCGTATGCTTATTGATACTGGAAAAAATTTCATTCTTAAACGACGACGGCTTTAAATCTAAAAATATTTGAGCAACGTAGAATAGTATATTCTACAACAAGTAATGGAATGGCACATATTCCACGCGAGCAAAAAGTTTGTATATAATCCGAGCCGAAGGCGAGGGCTTCGGTTTGCGAGTGTGGGATATGCCATTCCGTTACATGTTGTAGACTATACTTTCTATAACAAGATTATGGAAATATACAAAAAATACAAATACAAAACTGTTGTAAATGTCAAACACAAATAAATCAAATTAAAACAAACAGACGTAACCATAGTAACTGAATCAAGATACTTCATATATCGCGGCTCTGATTCGTCGAAAATATTCCATACGCGGCGTATGGAATGTTAGTGATTCCATAACAGTTTTTAGTTGTAGAATGCGTAGTTTCCAAAATAGTGTTATAGAAAATCAATTACAAATCAATGTCATCAATCTATGGGCCTATAAACCAATTATTTTATTTATTTTTTATGAAACTTTATTAGAATATATGACAATCAGTGAAAACCTGATGTAAAAATTCCATATATTACCCGAGATATGATTTTTTAAAGTTTGTGTGACGTCACTGGTACTCCTCCAGTAGCACTAGAACAACGATTTTTCATGATATTACATGTTATATATTTTTTAATGTAGAAATAATATTTTCATGTTATAAGTCTTAATTTACAACAATTAAACTTAATATAAATAAAGATATAATTCCTTTGGCAACTTTGGAGTATATTACTTGATATTCGAGTAAATAAACATAGGAAAGTTTGAGAACGGTGGCGCTAGTCGTGATATAACCTAACCTCAACACACAATTTTTTTCAATAGATTTTCAACACAGCACAATAAAACAGTAAAATTATGAAATAAGTAATACAAGACCAACAAATATAATCTTAAATACCAACAAACAAAACAAATGAAATGACATTTCGTAGTTCTATTTTAGCCCACAATAGGCGTTGGGCACAACGGCAGACGCGCGATTTGTACTTTTCATATTTCTGGCCAATAGCATCAATGCGAGTACCCGTGACGTCAAAATGTATTCAATTCGTTATATCGCTTTACTGCAGAATATTTAAAGCAAAAAAAAAAACTTTACTAATAATAATTCTGTAAGTGTTTCACGATTTTGATATGAATTTTTTATATTTCGTTTATGGTTTATGCGCCCATTCATCTTTGGGAACCGCGATTTCACTGCCAGTAACCATACTCTACACTTAATACATCGTAAACTGAGTTTTGTTATAAGAAAAGTACCACGTCCAGAAATAGGTAAATGGTGTGATGATATGTTATTTACTTTAAAAAAATATATCTTAATACAACCCTGAACCCAGTTTTCTACAAGCAATTAATTACTTTAATACCTATCTACAAGACAGGAATATAGTAGGACCCCTACTGTCACTTATACCTTTGCCATAAATGGTAGAAATGTTTCTAAAATTATTTCATTACCAACCTACCTCCAGACCTACACATTTTCTGTTTCTTTTTCTAAAACTGAGCAATTTAACTGAAACATCATCATTAAACATTTCAAACCTTTGACAAAAGAAAAACAACACTCCCTGAAAGTGACAGTTATTATCGCGACTGTCACTTTTTTAACAAATGTTTAACTTGACTAAATAAGTGAGAGTGGATAATATTATGAAGCAACAATTGAACTTTTTTGAAAAAATGAGGCGCTCATTAATCTTTCCTTAGGGATTTTTTGTTCAGTGAGTTTTGCTGCGTCATGTTTTAGGAATATTTACTTGATGGTCAAACGAAATTAAGCCCAATCAAGAACTCTTTATTTATTCTATAAATTGCATCGTAATATTTTGATATACTTTTTGTATTAAATATTTTTAGTATGCATTATAATGTGTTGTGATAATGTATTGGTTATAAATATGTATCAAAATTTTATAAATATAAATTACATTTTGTTTAAACTAATCATTTCTGCCTCCCGTACATACGTTTCGATAGTGAGTTTTCAACATATGAGTACGTTAGCTGGTCCCAAGAGTACAATTTCACTATTTTCACGATGACGTCTGTCTCTCTGTGTGTGTTTGTTACGATTTTTTCGTGTACTTACTATAACTCAAAATTTAATGAAGCTATGAAATAAACGTGCTAGTTTATTTGAAGGCCTATTAGGTTTTTGTACTATCTCAGTAAATAAATGAAATAAAAGACTTTTGTACTCATACATTGAAATGTGTTGTTTAGCGTTGCCTAAGCAACGCCCGAAATGTCCATTTCCCAGGTCTCCACCAGATAGACAACCGGGAAATTTCGACGAAAACATTCCTATTTCTAAAGTGTTTATTAATATATTATATTTATAATAAAATAATATAGTATTTCAAACATTCTTTTACATGATATTAATATAAACAATGATGGAATAAGAATGAAATTGAATTAAAAAACAACAAATTTAGTGCATTTGGGTACCAACGTTGGCAATAAAATCTGCCCGATATGACAGCTGTAAAATACATAACTTACAAATGTTATGTTAGTTATCTCAATATAAATAAGAAATATAATAAATTTACAAGTGAATACGGTAAATATGAATATTTTAATTGTTTTCTAATATATTAGACAAATGAATTTGTGTGTTTATATGTATAGTGCAACTTTGACAATTATCAAAATAATTCCTTGAAGAACTTCATTTCTTTGTATGCACTGTTATTAATTTTATACTTTTTATACAAAAAATATTGTACTAACCTCTTGCGTGAACTCGGTTCCCGGATTCGTTCTATGGCACACTCATCCGGGAACCAAGCGTTCCCGCATTTGGTATGTAAATAACTATTGAAGGCCTGTTAGGTTTTTGAACATATTTCATTATTATGAGTTCTGAAAGCTTTTCCCACTTATGAGTTAGAGGAAATTTTACATCAGATTTAAAGACAATATTATTTTCATATTTCATATTTAGAACTAGGATATTTAAATTACAATGTATTTGATTGTGGCAACTCACATCTTAAGGTATTTTGAGCATATCTTAATAAATAATTGAGTTAGAGTAAAATAATAAAATTGCTGTAAAATAAATATATTTTAACACTGTGTCTATTTTGTACTGTTTAAAAAAATTTAGGCGAGAGGTTATGTGTTGTCTTGTCACATTATTATTTCATAAAATATTGTAAAGTACTAGAAAAATTATGTCGGGATTGTCTTCGAATATTATTTCATGTATGGTATAATACATAATAAAAAACTTATTCGGAATCTATAATTTCAACGTACTTATACAAATAAACTGTAACGCTAGTCGTTATGTATGTACATGATGAATGGAGTGAATACGCATTTCTTTTTTCTGAGACAGATTAAGTTTATCATTTTATCAATATATCTATAGCATGGGTGTGGATTAATTTTGTTCCCACCTCGAGAAACGTTTCGAAAGTGAGTGTACACTAGCGTCTATCTATTTGGAGGTAGTTCTGGAATGATGTTTAAGTGAGATAAATGATGCTCTTAACATTTCAGACGTTTGGGAGCACAATAAGAAATTTGAAACTTAATTGTTCAAAGTGTCAAAACTTTAAAGAGGTACAATACATTAAATCTTCTCTTTGAGATGTAGTAGAGAGGTGGAACTAGGTCTAGGGCTTCGGTATTGTATTCTTTCGCAATGTTTTAAATACTACTTGAATTATTGTGTTTGAGAACCTACCTTTAATGTTTGATAAATAATAAATAGGTTCACGGTAAACGTATTAGACTGTGGATCACGATATATTTAGTTCGAATCTTCCAATCGATAATATCATTTTTTGTTTCATTCCTACGGTTTTTCCTCTCTTAACGTCTAGTAAATTAAAGTTTGTAATCTCAATTTATTTACAAATTTCATCTGACTTGGTATTAAATTAGTTACACTCATAAACATGTTTTCTTGGAACAAATAGATTCCTCTTAAATGAAGAGAAAATTTTATTTGAATATTGCCAATACGATTTCGTTTTCATTGAAAACTTTTGTAGGTTTAATAAATATTCTTATATGAAAATTAATTTATTTTTGAAAGAACATTATCAAAGTATTCAACGGAGACTCATTATGGAGACAAAGTAGTTTGAATGGGAGTAGTTTTAATTTTCAAAATGATATCGTTTTAAACAAAAACGTTTTGTTTAAAATTAAAACGACTTTTTTTTCATTATTTTAAAAAGAAAATTTAAAATATATTCATTTTCTTTCAATGCAGAGAAAAGAAGATAAATCACATTAATATTCAAAATTCATTTTTTTTAATTGAACCTAATTATATTGTAAGAAATAAAATTTTCTTCAACGAATACATACAAAAGGGAAACTGAAAATTTTCTTGAAACAAGAAGTTATTTTTATGGGTACATCTGTTATCTGCTATTATAGAGTCCTGGAAAACCTTTGGCGTAATAATACTGGACTAAACTAGTGTAGTGACTAGTGACCCAAACTAATGAAACAAAAATTAAACAGAATACGTTTTAATCCCCTATTATTATGATTTATATCAAACATATGAAGTGCATGGTTTTTATAAAAGTAAATTTACTTCTATAATTCAATATGTTCTTCATTGTTGTTCATTTACTTTAAAATTTGTCAGTTGAATATTTAAAAAAATATATAGAAATTAAAAATAATATAATCCGACTCGGTATATTCTTTCCTCGTCTCACACAAATACTTCTATAAGAAAGATATTGCAATACTGTATCCTTAGGTTCCTGTACTGCCAAACCTTGTGATTTTCAGTATTAACTAACATATTTTTACTGTAACCAATTTTTTTTAAAATAATTACAAGAGCGATATCAAAACTAGAATTATCGTCACATTCAAATACGTAAATCGGGTCTTTCACCACTTTTTTTTATATTTTTTTATGAAACTTTATCTATATTGAAGACTATCTACACTTTTAAAAAGTCTTAATTGTTATTCATTAATCCACAATGATTTTTTAAAAATGTTGTGACGTCATAGTAGAGATCTAAAACAGTAGAGATTTAAATAATTTTTGTTACATAAATGTTCTATTTTATTGTAATAATAATAATAAAATAAGTAAAAAAATATATGACAACAATTACTTACAATCTGTACTGTTTTAAATCCAACAACACTTCTACTATGACGTCACAACATTTAAAAAAAATCATTGTGGCTTAATGAATAACATTTAAGACTTTTTAAAAGTGTAGATAGTCTTCAGTATAGATAAAGTTTCATAAAAAAAATAAATAAAAAATGGTGAAAGACCCCATTCAAAATAATATAAAAATGTAATAGTGAATACTTTTGAAAAAGAACAACGTAAAGAGTTTCTAACCTACTTAGAAGATGGAGGAAGGAACGAAATAAAATAAACAAAGCACTAATCTAAAATGTTAATTTGGTGTCTCATTTAATATTCCTTATCCAATTTACAATCTGGTTTATACTATACAAATATGTATTTCGTTTATTATGCATATATTGATCATCATTTAATAATTTACCGTTAGCACTAACTTACAATACACCCTGTATGTTTCAACATCCAAACAGCATTCCACACAAGACAAAACAATAGCGTTATTCATTCACACACCCTGTATAGTTACAAATACACACTTACATATAAGGCAGATACATACATACACACATTCAACTGACAGGTACATATCTTGACACATGTATAGAACTGTGTGTGTGTATGTGTGTGTATCTTATCGGGTGCATAGGCACCTAGATCGAGACTCGATCTATTAATCAAACAGTGAAAACTCAATTATGTAAACTAGATGCACTGGTAGTGCCGTTATTTCTCGTCTGCCCTGTATGTAGAATAAAGTAATATTCTTATGCATATGGTATTTAAAACAGGTAGCTGAGATAGCTGTTAGTAGTTTACATTTTAATATGGGGTAATTAGTTTTTAAACTATTAATTGGTTGACCATTGAAAATAAAAATAAGTTTTGTTGCTATATTTGTACTTTGCGGATATAGATTTTTGAGGTGGAATGAGTAAAGTAAGACAGATCTGCAACAAATGCGAAAATAACTAGAATGATGTACAAGTTATACTTAATAGTTATTTATGTATCAAGGCACTGAAGGCAATTTTTTATCACGAATATCGAATTTAGTTGCCGAGGCCCGTAAGGCCGAGGAAAGTAAACCATGTGAGTGATAAAAAGGAACTTCAGTGCCGAGGTACATATTAAGTTTTATTTGAAATCTAAAATTCAAAAAAACTGTTAAAAAATTATAATATAGGTTAAGTTTATACATCTGTCAGTTGTCAATTGAAACTGACAATCAATGTTGCCAACCTCAACAAGTGAAGTTATCGTAAATAACACTCAAAATTATGTGCTTTGTCCTCAATTTCGTCATCGGAATTAATTAGTTAATTCTTCATGTAAATTTTGTTTCATGTTACGTCCAAATTTACTATAGTACGTCAATATATCTGCCAAAATTATTCTAATTGTACAATAATTATTTAACGGTTGCCAACACTGGGTTGCTCAAAATCGTCGTATAATGGGTTATTTTAGTGAGGATTTCTGAGCTTTTAATGACTATTTTTGAGCACTTTAGTGCCGATTTCAAATAAAATTTGTTTGTAGGGATACTTTTTTTTATCTTTATAGCGATATAGAGTGCACCGAACTCATTTTCAATAGGCCTTAAGAAATTCTTATCGAACACGGTCAGTACATACAATTGCAAGAACAAAAAATATAAACAAAATTTTCTTGTCCTTGAATATACCGACGTTGGTATTAATTCTAAAGAATTGCTAACCTAGCGGTCATAGCTGAACGTATCGCTAGGTAACCGCTAGATTTCAGCAGATAGACTAGCCACCTAGCGAAATAAATTTGCGCTAGATGAGCTAGCGAACCTTCTAGAACTGTCAACTATCAAAAATTCATATATAATATCATCAACATGAATCATGTCTGCAAAAATCTATAAAAACAACTAAAGTATCATGAAGTATTTGATATCTATTTATTACCAAGTTTAAGACTGTTTTAGTTTTGTCTTTGATCAAAATTTGAGGTTAATTCCACCAAACTTGACTGACATAAGATAACAGCATCAGCAAAATTCCGTTCATGTTCATACTACTTTTCATCTGCTAGAATCTAGCACTAGCAAACGCTAGCTAGCCGCTAGGTTCGGCTGAACGCGCCCAATGTCAATTAAACACATGGACCTCCATCTATTAGTATCTCGCATGACTGTATATTATCTGACCAATCTGATTTTGAAGATAAACCAAGTCTTGTGAGATCTTCTTACGTGTGGTCTTCATTACAACACTTCAGACCCTAGTGGCACGCTTTCTCTCCATATATGGGACACCCCGTATATATAGATCATCACTTGATTTATAATAACTTGTTTGGCCATTTTGCAAGATTTCATTTCATAATATTTTGCATTGAAAAGAAGATTTATGTACAAGAACAAAAATCTGTTGTGGGCACCACAATACCTCCCGCCATAGATTTCTTATCGAACCACCATTATCAAGAAACGCTCATCCCTTCAAAAAATTATGATACGTAAAAAAATGAAATTTTTCTTCAAACGTCATAAAAGTACGTTGTTATGTATTTGTATTCAACAAGTAGAAGTTCAATATTGTCGCCGCCGGCGTAAAAGTGTCTCCTTGGCAACACATTTACTCCGGCGGCGGACAAAGTAAAATATCATGCAAAATAGTATGTAACTCAATAATTTGACGGTTAAGAATAAAACAAATAAACAAAAATAACAAAATAACATATTCTGTGGCAACTAGAAATACTGGATACGGTAGAATATTTGTTGAAGTTTTGAGCATTTTTTAATGTTTTAATGTCTATTTTCTATGTTTGAAGAAAAAATAGCATGTGTTATTCGGAATAAATGTGACTTTGTATGCTTCGCATGTAATTGTCCGACTCGCTTCGCTCGTCGTTCAAACTTACATGCTCAGCACCCAAAGTATCACATTTACTCCTAATAACACAATATACTATTTTCAACTGATGTTTTGTTTTTTCAAAAAACAGGTTAGCAGATATAAACGAAACTATCAAAGTATATATTTTTTTAACGTGTTGTAATTCGTAAATGGTGACATTAAGACGAAAATATATCAAACAATAATTGTAGATAATAATATTTGAAACATTTTCCTAATAACAAAATTTTAATTAAATCTTAATTTACTGAGATATTCTAAAATAATTTGATAGGGCTTCAAGTAAACTACCACTTTCGGTTATTGGATTATCACCAAAAACTAATCAGCTATTGCCAAGGGTATACAATTGATATATACAAAATATCAAAATTTTCAGTTTAGTAGGTTTTGAGAAACCGTAACTCCAGAGACCCACACAGACTGGCACAAAGACTGACAGACAGACACGCACACACAGACATCATCGCGAAACTATTAAAATAGTATTCTAGGGACCCTAAAACGTGCACATCCACTGAAAACTCCCTAACTAATTTTTAGCATGATTCCAATACCTCCCTTACAGAATGTGGCGGGAGGTAAAAAGTTTCACCCTTGTGTTTTCCTCCAATAATATTTTTGGGACCGAAATGCGTAAAAAATATTACATACCGCTAAATAGCGTGATGATATTTTATTCATAGTAAAATTTCATGTAAATGTTTACATCTGTGACCTCCCATAAAAATAACAACATACCTCTTCGATTAATTGTAATTAATTAATTACGTAATTAAATTAATTAATAGCCATGTAGTGAGTACATGAATGAATCATGTGGAGTAAAAATAGATATTTTTTCTTTGTTGAATTATTTAGTTTGGAGATAAGGCAGTAGCAACACACAGAACAATTTGCGCAACTTGGAGATAAAGTATCTGGTGAATTGGGAACAGGATACTCCAACATACATCCTTGCTGTAGATAAAAATGTTCCGAATTTTTATCTATGTAATTTCACTGACATTCTCTATCTGTATTCTAGATAAATATAATTAGCTCATATAGTTTGGGTTTTCGTTATTTCAGTAGTTATATTTGCATTGTTTCTTATTTCTTCTAACATTGCTATGCCGATTCAATAAATTAGTTTACTTATGTTTATGTTTCATTAAAATTCAATAAAACCCAAATATTCCCAGTGTTTAAACAATGGGCCCATAAACCAAATAAAAAAACTTTTTTATGAAACTTTATTATACTATGACGATTAGTGGAAACCCGATGTGAAAATTCTATAAATTATCGGAGATATGATTTTAAAGTGTGACGTCACGGGTACTGCTCCAATGGCAATAAAACAACGATTTTTCATGATAGTAGATATTACATATTTTCTAATGTAAAAATAATATTTACATATTGTAAGTCTTTATTTATAACAATTAAATTTAATATAAATAAAGATATAATTCCTTCTCAACTTTAGAGTATTTTACTTGATATTCGAGGAAATAACAAACGAAAGTTTGAGAACAGTGGCGCTGGTAGTGATGTAACCTAACCTCAACACACAATTTTATTCAATAGTTTTTTAACACAGCTCAATAAAACAGAGAAATCCTAAAACAAGTAATAGAAGCCCAACAAATATAATCTTAAATACCAGCAATCAAAACAAATAAAATGACATTTTGTAGTTCTATTTTAGCCCACAATAGTCGTTGGGCGCAGCAACAGACGCGCGATTTCAATTTTCATATTTCTGGTCAATAGCATCAATGCAAGTACCTGTGACGTCAAAATATGTTCAATTCGTTATATCGCTTTACTGCAAAATATTTAATAGAAAAAAATACTTTACTACTAATTATTCCGTAAGTATTACACGATTTTGATATAAATTTGTCATATTTTGTTTAGGGTTTATGCGCCCATTCCTTCACTAAATAGGTGAGGTATATATACCTACACAATTTTATATATCTTATAATTATAGTAAATATACCAAGTCAACTAAAACAACTTAATAACAATAGGGTAAAAAATAAATATAGAAGTAGTTTACTTGAAATATTTAACATAAAATTTAATAAATAAGTATTTAATAACTGCTACAAATATATTATTTATTTATTTGCATGTAACATAGTTTTTTGAAAATCTGTAAATATTTATTTTACATTTGAATAAAAAAATCAATCGAAAAAAATATTTATTCATTTATTCGAATAATTTTGTAGATATCTAATTATTTGAATAATTGTCAACTATCGAATAATTCGATAGTGCCCATCACTATATAAATCAGTGCATATATATGCGCATATAATTCAGTTTTTCGTGCATATAATCCGCTCTCTAATCATCAACATCATAGAATTCCTCCGTTTCCATTCATAAACTCATTGCAAGCTTTTAGTCGGGCATCCCACGCCCGGATTGGTTGTCGCCGCGTTACGTCACACGTTCACTTGTTTCACCAGAGCAGAGTGTGACACTGTCAAGTGTGAACGCGAGAACGCCTACTGCAGCAGTACACATACAGACCTAGACAAAGTCGCGTAATTCAACATTCTGCACTCCAACGCACCAATTCTCAGCGTGAAGGACACCGTGGTCTGTGGATGTTGTTGGTGGCATGTCCGCCTAACATTACATATACCGGATGATCGAGAAGATTGGAATGTTTTAATGAGAATGCGTTCGGACGATAAGAAATCTGATGTTGCACATAATCTCTAACCTATAAATAGAGACAAAAGTTTCAAAGAAAAATTGTTGATAATGTTATTCATCTTTACTGTAATATTACATTTACATAAATCACTTTTTTAATGACATATATTCGAAATACCTTATAGGCTTATAAGTGTGCCATCATTGCTATTTTTAGACCTACAAGAGTTACGAGGTTGGTTAAATTACTGAACAATTTTTATTTTACAAAATGATTACAATAATCCAAAAAAGTAATCTAAAAATACACGGCGCAACTTTCTTACATACATTTTTAATTCCTATACTATACATGCTAGTTCAGAGAACGAGATAAAAATAAAAAGAACGGAAAAAAATGCATCGAAAACATGTATCAAATTAATAAATAAGAGTAAGGTTTCTGAAATAAAAATAAACATATACTTTACAATAAAATTGTTAATAAATGAACACAAATTATGCGTATTTTATAAACAAAATGAAACAGATAAACTAAACTAGAAAACGAAAATAACATTAAGAATTCTTTTTTATAAATTTTTGATAGTGGTTTTTTTGAAACAATTTCTATTTATATAATACTTTTATATATTTTAATAGGTACAAAGTGAAACACGTATCATTTTTCTAAAACTGGAACAGGCATATCAAAAACATATTTTATTCTGTCTGTACCAATTGTTACAATTTGAGGCACAGATAATATTGCTCAATATTTTTCATGTCAACTGTTAAAATATCATTTTCTACGAGTTTAAATTCTCTTTTATCATTATCTATACTTTTTAATCTCATTATTTCAACTTCTGTATCCAATGTTTTTAGTACTATGCACCCATATTTATAATTATAATAATTTCTCTTCCCTCCTTTAAAGTTAAAACAAAATTTACAACTTTTATATTATCAAGATACTTCTGTTTTTCTCCCGAACATCTTTTACTGTGGAATCTACTCTTTCAAGGGGATAATTTTTACCTGGATATAGATTTTAATAAATAAAACATGTAACATATTTTTATACAATATTTATTTACTTTTTTATATATTTCCGTGGCATTATTCTTAATTCACTGAAGACGATATCGAATAGAACCGTTCACAACAAGGAACACGGGTAATTACGATGATAGCTCACATTGTACATAGTATAAAGAAGTTCAAACCAAATGAAATCTGATTATTTCATTGCATTTTTACCCCAAAGCCTGTTTCACTTTTACCCAGAATCACGTTTCAATTTTACCGCGGCTAATTAAATATAAATAAAACAAAAACTACATAATTGAAAACAAAAAACTAGATCGCATTATTAAATTTCATTAATTCCTTATGTAAATTTGAATTGATTATTTCATATTTTTCAATATCACATTAAATACAGAGAAAGTTTTTCAAAGTAAATTGAAATTTGTAGAGGCAAATTTTACCAACTAATAATAAATAATTTTTTTAGACTCGATTGGTATACTTTAGAATATACAGGACACTAATCACACATCCACACAGACGTGATTGATAAAATTGTTAAAATGGAATCATCGAACGTTAAAAAAATAATATAAATTGTTATACGTTGACATTTTATTAAAAAAAATTACTTACTGTTAAAATTAGCATGAACAAATGCTGTATGGGAAAATTAAGTGGTAAGTGATAATAATTAGATGTTAATGACATTGTAATATGTATAATTAATGCTATGAAAGACATTGCAAAAATTGTTATAATTTCCCGTTACAAGAAACTAAGACATCATTAATAACAAATCTTAATTAAACTGACATAAAATTAAATCGACCACAGGCTTTAATTCATAATTACAGACGACAGTTAAATTAAACGTAAGAATTAACGATGGCATGGACATAACTTATAAACTTAACACAAGAGAAATAAAAATATAAAACATTACACTGCTGCTGAATAGATTCACACGCAATGGAACGTAAGAATTATTACATATACTCGTGCATACCTTCAGCAGAAGTACTACCTACGATCCGTGCGTGCAAGAACCAATTCTATATGCTTTTGTAAATCGTTAAATATACATTTCAAATAATGAACATATCTTGGGTTCTAAGTATTTTCAATAATTTGATCTCTGCATGTATACAGAGTGTAACATCGAATTGTACGGGTACATATGATATAATACAGGGTGTTATTTTTATGAAGCATTAAAATTTAAATTTATTTATATGTGTAAGAAGGTTGTGTAGTGACTATGCCAAATTTTTACCTCTTCGTACAGTAGTAGTAGAAAGGATTGTAATTTATATATTGAGAAGTGAAGTGAAGGAAGTAAGTTTCAGTAAAATTATAAATATACATAAGTACTAATTTTAATATTAAAAGGCATTTAGTTATTAAGATACGATTTTTTGAAATTGGCATCCCATTTAAAATTTTTCGCTTGCGCCGTCATCTTGTAATTTACGAAACACGCTCTTGCGGATAGCGAGGAACTACACCAACTGTCAAAATGACTGTTATTTGTCATTGTTATTTACTGAGAGGTTTTTACAAATATAGTTTATTCACATTACTTGGGCTAAATAATATAACAAATATAATAAACATAAGTTTAATTTGAAAATCGTTGTTAACTGCAACATATGACTTGAGATGACAGGTGTGATAATGAGACTACCGACATTACCGACAAGCGACAAGATATAGTACATCAAAGCATTTTTATTTTAACACATCCTGAACTGTTTGTCTAAAAACGTTATAATTAACGAATACCTAATTTAATTTATCGGAGTGTTCTTTTTAATAATAATTAGTAATTATTACAACCCTGAAAAGCAAATTTTTGTTTGTTATCAACACCTCTTTTGCCTTGCCATGCTGTATATTCTATTACAAGATGACGTCACGATTTTGCAACCGCGAAACTTCATAAAGGAAATTATAAATGCAAAGTTAAAAAATTATAAGAAATATTGAATAATATGTGACGGAAATGATCTAAATTTTTATAATTTGTAAAAAAAAAACAATTTTTTTTAAGTGTATGACCCCATTCACTAGCTATAACTACTAACCATGTTGCACCTGGCAGAACCAAATCTTTCCACGCGACTTCTTTATACAAATATGGCCATTACAAAAATAATATTCCTATGAGATCACATGCGCTAGGTTAGTTACCTACTCCACTAATCATTCATTGACTTTCAATAATCACACACACATTTACACCCATTCTATAAAGTAGTAAAGTAGGACTCCAAGTCTAGCAACATTACACTGTTACAGCACAGCCCAGAAACGGTGTAAATAAATTATATTGTGAGATATGTTTACACTATGACGTGTTCACTTACACTTTCTGGGACTGTGGCTTGGGCGGTAGCTATATATAGACAGGGCCGGACTGCGAATATTGACATATTCACATATGAACATTGCCTTTTACCTATTTCAACTATTTTGTCTAAATTCATTCATTTTGTTCAACAATTTTATTTTATAAAACGGAAATTTAAATTCGGTGTACTTTTTATTCTCCCGAAGAATAAATAATTTTTAAGTAAGTATATTTTTACAGACGTTTTTAACTTATACAGGCTGGTCCATCGGTCTGTATTTTGTATTTTATGCTATTATTTTAAATATTACCGAAAAAATTTTCAAAAAACAAAACTTATTTTATATTAAAATGCCAACGCATCTGCAGCATATGTTTTTCTACCGGGTGCTCCATTTTCGCGCATTGATATGCAACTTTATATTTTTAAATGGAACAGCCTATATATTTTTGCAAAATTTAAAGAACATTTGTTTCTCTTTAAAACAGTTCTTATTCATTATAGTCTTAAAACGACCAGTACAGAAACAATTAATTTTTTATTAATGAAAAATCATACACGGAAAGGGTGCCATATGAAATTAAAACAATAAATAAAGTTATAAAAAATGTACCAATTGAACATCAAACTAAATAAAATATAACAAAAAAGCAGATAAACTGTATGAAAAATCAAATAATAATTATTAAAGATCTGACACCAACTAATCTGATTGTTGAAACACATTCATGGCATTCTTTCTGTGTACGATTCTTTAATAATAAGAACGTGAATAGTTTCCGTAATGATCATATTAGGAGTTTAATGAACAAGAACTATTTTACAGAGAAATGAAGAAGCTTTAAAAATATGCAAAAATATGTAGGGTGTTCCATTTAAAAATATAAAGTTGCATATCATTGCGCGAAAATGGAACACCCGGTAGAAAAACTTATATTGCAGATACGTGGGCATTTTAATGTAAAATAAACTTTGTCTGAAAAAATATTCAGTAATATTTATAATAACCGTATAAAATAAAAAATACAGACCGATGGACCACTCTGTATATACAGAGTATTTCTTTTAAAACAACCAGCGCTTTTTTGGGCGAACTAAAGACTTTAGAGAAAAAAGTTTATATAGAAACTGACCAAGAAAAAGGGTCCTATTTTATAGAAATAACAAACAGAAAATTAAACCAGTGGTGTTGATACTATTATAATCAATCGACGACCATCATATATTGCTAAAGAAGTAAGTATTATCTTACTGCAGCAGCTAAAATTGTTGCTAGCAATCTGTGGAAACTCTGACCGGTGTATAATTAAATATTTTTTCTACGTCCACTTAGAATTATGCTCATTGTATGTTAGTTGTTGCTGGGGAAATGAGGTGCATTGCAAGCATCGTGCGAAATGAATTTGTTTTGTGAGTATTTCAATACAGGTCAGCTCATTTAAGTACAGGTGTCATTGCTAGGATACTTATTTAGAATTGTCAAATATTGGAATGGTGAAAGCGACAATTTTTTTTATTAATATTAAATGAATTAGGAAATAATTTCGTGGTCGTAGAAAAAGTATAGTGTACAACTCTCATGGAATGTCCATTCCATACTCGTATGATCTGCAGCATTCGCCTTTAGCTCATGCTACTAACTTTCATACTCGTAGGAAATGAGTACCATTCCATGCTCGTACAATATACTATTTTCTACGTCCACTTAGAATTCTGCTCATTGTATGTTTGTTGTTGCTGGGGAAATGAGGAGCATTGCAAGCATCGTGAGAAATGAATTTGTTTTGTGTGTATTTCAATACAGGTCATTTCATTTCAGTACAGGTGCCATAGCTACGATACTTATTTAGAATTGTCAAATATTGGAATGGTGAAAGCGGAACAAATTTATTATTAAAATATAAATTAATTAAGAAATATTATCGTGGTCTTAGAAAAAATATAGTGTACAACTCGCATGGAATGTCCATTTCATACTCGGCTCATGCTACACACTTTCATACTCATATAGGAAAAGAGTACCAATCCATGCTTCTTGTACAATTATTCAGAAAAGTTTTTTTCTCTAAATTTTCGGTAATTTTATAGACATTACATTACAGTTTCTAGGGTGTACGGGCTTGACGGCAGGCAACTAAACTGCACACATAAAAACATATCATTTACCAAGATTTCTAAGAACTGAGTGTCACATTCGAAATGGGTAAATAATTGGAAAAATAAATTTAAAGTATTTGTGTTTGTATATTGCGTGCAGGATCAAAGTAGAATCAATTTCATTGCAGGGCTACAGAATTTATCGTGCTTCGAAAACGTGATTTAAATTGAAGATAATGACGACATTATTCTTCAAAAGCTTAACTTTTCATATAATTAATTTCTTTTATTTTTCAACTTAAACAACACTTTTACGTGTTGTATTCGAAAATTAACGTGAAGTTAACAACTGCTCGATTTCACTTAGCCCCTAGTGTACAAAAGATACAAACAAAAATACCACAGTACAGATTTACAGATAATAATAGGTTCGGAAGAATATCTGTCTTACAGAACACTTTAATTCAAGTTTATAAGAAGAAATGAATGATTATTACCTAATTATCATGTAAGATGTACTTTACTTGATTTTATTTATGGGCTCATTGCTTTGTGACCTGTGTAATAAGTTTGTTTTGGTATTCTAAATTATGTTTTATATTTACAAAAAAATACAAAAATTACTATACTTGTTGCTAGCTTTCCAATTTTAAAAATATTTCGTATAAACTTTAAACGAAAATTAAGATTGATAAAATAATAATTAATATCACGTGATTTACACATTTTGGTGTGGCACTCTTATTTCATAGATCTCGGCAAATAATATTTCTTTGTTCAATCTTACTATTGAAACTTGTTGTTTCTTACAGAGCTAGAAACCTTCTGTTTTGTCCACTCAACCAGAGCTGGGAAAGATACTTTTTATAAATATCTAGATACTTTTCTAAGATACTTACATAAATTTGATAAGATACTTAAGTATCTAGATACTTTTTAGTCTAAGTATCTTAAGATACAAATATTTCTTAAAAGTATCTAATATAAATACTTAAGATACTTTTAAATATTTTAGATACTTTTTAATATCTTAGATACTTTTAGATGTTTTAGATACTTTTAAATATCTTAAATACTTTAAAATATCTTAGTTAGGTACTTTTAAGAAATATCTGAGTAAATTTTAAATATTTATACTAAATGAAAGTGTAAACATTAAAAAATATTCAGATATTTCAAAATATTTCACTGGCACATATCTTATATATTTGCAAATAAGATACTTTTTTTTTTAAATAAAAGAAACTTTTTAAGACGAAAGATACTGTTTTAAGATAAAAGATACTTTATAAGATGAAAGATACTTTTAAAAAGTATTTAAATAAAAGATACATTTTACATAAAATAGAATGTATCTTAGATAAAGTATCTTAGATACTTTTAGTATCTTAGATACTGTCGAATATCTTTTTATGTAAGATACTCCCAGCTCTGCACTCAACTGATTCCTATAGCAACGGGTGGGAAATGTCAGGTGAGTGGGCGAAAGTTCACTTTTGCTCACTACTTTCACCCACTCACCTGTCATTATCAAATTGATGTTAACTCTTGCCATCTTAACATAGTAAAAATTTTGATTTGCGATTTGTTAATTGGGCGGTTGTTGAGTATTTTTAGTTAATATTGACAAATATATTGCGTTAAATGGACAATTTGAACAAATATGACAATTTTTTAAATTAAAATTTTGTCAATTCTGAATTTTTAACAAGAAAAATTGTTTTATTTATTTGCTACATTTATAAAATGTAACAAATATACTCGTCAATAATAACAAGTAAAAGCTGACATCAATTTGAAATAGTTAAAGAAATTTTGTAACAACTTAATTTGTTATAATAACTATAATTTATTGTTCTGCTTCAATATAATTACTTAAATATTTAGTCAAAAGCACACAAAAATAAATGTTAATAATTACTATATTCACAAATATATTTTATTATGATATACACAATAATAATTTGTTACTTGTTAACAAATTTGAAACTTGTTAAATTAACAGTTTATCGTCTGGGACTAAAAATTCTGTTAAAATTTTTTCAATTTAGGCTACTTACTATAATATTAATATTTATAGTATATCTAATTTTAAATATAACTTAATACTAGATAGTTCTTTCAAAGTTTATAAAAGTCTTTCTTTGTTATACGTAGATTGTAAATAAACTACGTATGACATGGTATTTTATAATTAAGCAGTTGGTAGTTCTGTGTGCGCCTGTGCAGTAGCCCAAGGAGCAAGTGCTATCGTACCCGTAAACGTCAAATAGTTTGAGTTTGAGTCGCCTTTTCTGGCTTGCGAAGAGTTATTTTTAATAATGTTTAGTGATGTGTGTTAACAATATTAAACTTGTGTATATTAAATATTAATAACATGCACACGAATAGTATTTTTGTACTCATACATTGAAATGTGTTGTTTAACGTTTCCTAAACAACGTCCGAAATGTCCATTTCCCAAGTCTCCACCAATTAGGCAATCGGGAAATTTCGACGAAAACATTCCTATTTCTAAAGCGTTTATTATAAATTTATAAATTATATTTATAATAAAAAAAGATAGTATTTCAAACATCCCTTTACATAATATTTTTATAAACAATGATGGAATAAGAATGAAATTGAATTTAAAAAAACAAATTTAGTGCATTTGGTTACCAATGTTGGCAATAAAATCTGCCCGATATGACACCTGTAAAATACATAACCTACAAATGTAATGTTAGTTATCTCAATATAAATAAGAAATATAATAATTTTACAAGTGAAGACGGTAAATATTATAAATATTTTAATGGTTTTATATTAGACAAATTAATTTGTGTGTTTATATTTATAGTGCAACTTTGACAATTATCAAAATAACTCTTTGAAGAACTTCATTTCTTTGTATGGACTGTTATTAGTTTTATATTTTTCGTACAAAAAATATTGTTTAAACCTCTTGCGTGAACTCGGTTCCCGCGTTTGGTATGTAAATAACTATTCTGTAGAGAACTTTTGACTTATAATTTTAGATTGTACAAGTGGGTTGCGTATAGAAATATCGACCTTATGTATCTATAATAAAATTGGAAATTATTTCTCTAAAAATATTATATACCTATGAATATTACATTAATTTCCTTGAGCACCAGTGAATGAACATATATTTTCGTATTAAATAAGCAAGGTGACTGCTGGCATAAAATGTTTAAGTCAGCAAATAAATTTGTAGTTTACATTTCCATGTGCACAAATAATTCCATTCAAGTTTCAAGTAAAAGTGATTCATTTCATGAAGTAATGTACAACACTGCGACAGCATACCATGCGGCAAGTTCAAATTCAGCATAAATATTTAACACCCGTCCGCCATTTTGAATTTAGATCAGAAGTAAAGAATACTTTATTACCGACAGCCTGCAGTATAATGTAAAAACAGTGTATGAAGAAGTAACAGCAAATTAAAGCCATCGTAAACTGCAGACAGAATTAAAATGAAAATAACGTTCATTTCGATTGGCTGGGACTGTATTTCATTTAGCTCAGCTGTGTTGTTGCTATTAAATAATGTTTTTACAACAAGACAAAACACAACAATTGAAAAGGCTGAACAGTTTTGATTTTAATAATCTTGAACCAGCAATAAGGAAGTATAAGTACGAATATTAAAAGTTATGGCTATTAACTTTATTTTAATGAGTAGGTACTTATGAGTTATGTATCTATACAGGAATGAAAGAACAAAAATTGTTAAAGCAAAAGGAACCAAAACCTATTACTATTCTATTACAATGCAACTCACAGAAAGCAAAGGCAACCTATTCTAGAACGTATACTTGAATAGTCTTCTGTTGCGAGTGTTTTGTACTATTTTCTGTTGTTTTTTTTTAAATAGGTCGCATTTTTACTTTGCTATACAAAAGGAAGTATTGGAATCATGAAAAAATAGTTGACGAGATTTTTTCGGAAATACATATTTTGATGTCTACTGAATCCAACTTCTCAATGATGTCTGTGTGTGAGGATGGATGGATGGATGATTCATAATGTACGGAAAATATTTAAAGTGTAGCTAAGGCGGCCTGAAATAATGTCTTTCTCAATGATGTCTGTATGTGCGGATGGATGGATGGATGATTCATAATGTACGGAAAATATTTAAAGTGTAGTTAAGGCGGCCTGAAAAAATGTATTTCTCAATGATGTCTGTATGTGCGGATGGATGGATGGATGATTCATAATGTACGGAAAATATTTAAAGTGTAGCTAGGACGGCCTGAAATAATGTCTTTCTCAATGATGTCTGTATGTGCGGATGGATGGATGGATGATTCATAATGTACGGAAAATATTTAAAGTGTAGTTAAGGCGGCCTGAAAAAATGTCTTTCTCAATGATGTCTGTATGTGCGGATGGATG
This sequence comes from Poecilus cupreus, assembly GCA_963942605.1. Classification (NCBI taxonomy): domain Eukaryota; kingdom Metazoa; phylum Arthropoda; class Insecta; order Coleoptera; family Carabidae; genus Poecilus; species Poecilus cupreus. The sequence goes on along the minus strand of OZ012733.1, from coordinate 4,386,524 downwards.
GATGGATGATTCATAATGTACGGAAAATATTTAAAGTGTAGCTAGGACGGCCTAAAATAATGTCTTTCTCAATGATGTCTGTGTGTGCGGATGGATGGATGGAGATTCATAATGTACGGAAAATATTTAAAGTGTAGCTAGGGGGGCCTAAAATAATGTCTTTCTCAATAATGTCTGTGTGTGCGGATGGATGGATGGATAATGTCCGAAAAATATTTAAAGTGTGGCTAGGGATGGCCTGAAATAATTTTTACCTCAATAAACTGTTGGTAAAAAGTTAATAACAAAAATGTTACAGCTGCGGCAGTTAATTATGTTTTAAAAAGAAATTGGGACTACATTAAATTTATTTGAAGAATGTTTAGTTTTAAAAAATAATAAAATTGATTATAAAAGTTGCGGCTATTTAAATTTTTCTTTTACTGTTCAAAAGGTCACTTAAAAACAAAAGCACAATTGAAATACTAGTTGCCTTTGAAATTCATTTAAATGTCAATTCTTTAAACGTCAAAGTATAATAATAGTTATTTGTGTGTCTAGAGCAGAAAGTTGTCTATTGCCGCTTGCGCATGGCTAAAATCTTATTGCCGCTTGGTAAGCGGCAAACGTCAGTTTTCTGCTTTCAACTGACAGTTGGAAATGTATATTTTCTGCTCGGTCGTAGAAAATAGTTATTTATGTATCAAGGAACTGAAGTTCAATTTTTTATCACGAATATGGAATTTAGTTGCCGAGGCCCGTAGGGCCGAGGAAAATAAACCATGTGAGTGATAAAAAGGAACTTCAGTGCCGAGGTACATATTAAATTTTATTTGAAATCGAAAATTAGAAAAAAAACTATAAAAAAATTATTATATAGGTTGTTTATACATCTGTCAGTTGTCAATTGCAACTGACAGTCAGTGTTGCCAACCTCGAACAGTAAAGTTAACGTAAATAACACTCAATATTATGTGTTTTGCCCTCAATTTCGTCATCAGAATTAATTAGTTAATTCTTCTTGCAAATTTTGTTTGATGTTACGTTCAAATTTACGATAGTATGTCAATATATCTGCCAAAATTATCCTACTTCTACAATAATTATTTAACGTTTGCCAATACTGAGTTGCTCAAAATCGTCGTAATGGGTTATTTTAGTTACGATATCTCAGTTTTTAATGACGATTTTTGATCACTTTAGTGCTGATTTCAAATAAATAGTTATTTGTCAAACTAGAGAGGAAAGCGCTTCTTTTTCCCCCTCAAGTTGAGGCATTTCGAACGAGAGTGGAAGGAGAGCTTTCCTCTCGTGTTTCTAAAAACGATTTGCTCAGGCCTAAAATACATTTTGAGAACACAACTGACAGATTGACACGTTAAAAGTTAGGTTATCAGACACAAGGCGGTGTAGCAGTGTTGCCAATGAACCAATCTTAAATATCTTTAATAAGTTGTCAAATTGTGATTTAATAAGAAAAAGAAAAATTTGAGACATAATTGTAAGATAATTTAAAGTATTTATATCACTAAAATAAGGATTTTCAATAAAATTAGGAATTTATTTATAATTTTTATAATATATATTTTGTAAATAACATTCATATTGGTAACACTTCTATATTTTCCTCTCTAGAGAGGAACAACACATTTTCCTCACTATTTCGGTAGAAGAACGGTTTGGTTTCCTACCATGTCGTGTAAAAATATAATAGTTAAGTGCAAAATTATTGTTTATGGATAAAGTTTTTGAAATTTCAAATATTTTTCGTTTTTGTTTAATTTTCCATGGCCGTGTTACAATTTCCCTAATAAATATTGATTTTAATTTGATTGATATACTAATATTTAGGTAACCAAATGGCCTTATTGCATGCATTTTTAATTCTAAACAACTTTTGTATTTACACTTTAGCTGTAAAGTAAAGAGGTAAAATTTACAGCAATATAAAAAAATAGCATTCCACATTTTAAATCTACACCCGATATATGTGAAATATATATCAAGTATCATTTTTAAACATTCAAATTCAAAATTGCTGTAGAATAAAATCTAGTGGTTACCATACCAGATTTTAATTCCCTTTTAACCCTTCTTAAAATTAATTTCTCCGCCGCCTATGTAACTATACATAATCAGAAGACGTAAACTTGCGTTGCGGTGCAGCAAAATGATTTATATCATTAATTAATGGCCCTGTGATCCTACGAACGATTCTCAAAAGTAATTAATTACTTGCATTCGAGCTTCACCAGATCAATTTTTCTCAATCGATATAATTGATTAGAGGGAATTCAATTAGTTCCAGCAGCTTACAGAGTACATGTCTGTGTGTCAGGGTTTTAGACGTCATCGCCAGGAGTTCATATTCAAAATGGAGACTTACCTGCATATGTTTTGACCACTAATATTATTATCATTTATCTCATCTATCATTTGTTTTGATGTATGAGATACACGTATAAGACATACGTGTAGGTATGTACCAGTAATGAAATAATATTTATTGTCTTTTTATTTTATTTTTCAAGTAAGAATGTAATATATTTTATCCAACACCTCTCAATAAATGCCCAATAACTATGGCGATTTTAAACAAGGAAAGTAACAGATTACCCATTAGTGGGTATAATTTTGAGAAAAGCCACTAGTGAGTATTTTTTTTATTTATTACAATAATAATAACACAAAACACCTTAGTAACCACGTCGATTAACATTTTAATTTAAAAATGTAAGGTATATGTCACTGTCAAATAATATTTCTTTAATAAATTTTGAATTTATTAAGAGATGTTGGATAAAACGTTATACTTCACACGTGGGCAAAGTGGAATTACTCACTCGATAAAATTATCACACTCAGCCTTCGGCTTCGTGTGCTAAAATTTCTCTCGTGGGTAATTTCTTACTTTACCCACTTGTAAAGTAAATAATTATTATTTGAAATCGGCACTAAAGTGCTTAAAAATCGTCATTAAAAACTTAGCAATCGTCACTAAAGTAACCCATTATACGAAGATTTTGAGCAACCCAGTGTTGCCAACCGTTAAATAATTTTAATTACTGTTCTACAGTTTTGTATATGGGAAACTGGGATTAAACTGGTTGGATGTGAAAAATATGTTAAATTTAAATGTTATAGTATTTATAAACAAAATAATTAATAATAAAAGGCCTGCTTATTTAAGATCAAAACTTAAAAAAATAAAGAATTTCATGTTTATAACACAAGAAACAAAGAAGATTTCAGTATGCCACTTTATAATAAAAGCATTACAAAAAATAGTATATTTGAAAAAGGACTGAAATTATATAATAAGCTGCCTGGAAGTATAAAAATTATTAATAATCTTGTTAGTTTTAAGAAAAATGTTAAAATGTATTTGTTAAAATTTAATTTATTTTAAATTTTTTTATGTCGTTATATTGCATATTTTTGTTCTTCTTATTTTATTGTCCGGAGTGCCGTTAATAAACTATATTATAATAATTATTATTATTATACAATTAGGATAATTTTGGCAAATATATTAACGTACTATAGTAAATTTGGACGTAACATGAAACAATATTTGCAAGAAGAATTAACTAATTAATTCCGATGACGAAATTGAGGACAAAACACATAATTTTGAGTGTTATTTACGATAACTTCACTTCTCGATGTTGGCAACACTGACTGTCAGTTTCAATTGACAACTGACAGATTTATAAACCTAACCTATATTGTAATTTGTTTACATTTCTTTCGAATTTTAGATTTCAAATAAAACTTAATATGTACCTCGGCACTGAAGTTCCTTTTTATCACTCACATGGTTTATTTTCCTCGGCCCTACGGGCCTCTCCAACTAAATTCCATATTCTTGATAAAAAATTAAACTTCAGTGTCTTGATACTAAAATAACTATTATTTATTGCATTGCAAGTTTGGTTTGCAATTAATTATTATTTAATATTTTCTAGTGCTATTTAGAAAGATAAAATTTTTCATCTGTATCTCAATTTTTGTGTTAAATACGTCAATTTATCATATCTGAAACATTTTAGATTTTACACGTATTGCTGATACGAAAGTGTTAGCCCCGACTGAAAGAACAATAACTTGCTCAAATTTTACCTGTAGCTTCTCTATTGTCGGCCCGCATCAAACGATCTCCGTTGCCATAGCAACAACAGCTATCGAATACCAAGAGCATCTGAGTGCTGTCTGCTTAGTTGGTTGTGTGTTCTTTGAATTTAAGAGTCTTAATTAAGGAGTTCATTAGAGGTAATTAGTGATTGGAAGAGTGATAAGGCTGGTATTGTTTGTAAGGAATACTGATTACGTTTAATTTACGCCCTAATGGTGGAAGTAACGAGTAATTGTTATAAAGCGGTGCGTTTAGGTTTGGAAGACCTACAAACGCAAAGTAACTTTAGGGCTTGCAGTCAAATCAATAAGATACTTAAGGTGAATTATTGATAATTTGAATTTTCAGTTTATTTATAATTCATACATGCATACATAACGTCACGCTATGTCCCACTTAGTGGGGTAGCACGAACCCAGAAACACAGTCAACCAACAATCAATCTCCTCCAAACATTCCTATCCTGACACACCACTTTCGCCTCATCCATTTTCATAGTGCGATTCATACATAAGCATGTATTAGACACTTTTTGACATATTTAAAATGATTGAATTTTGAGAAGACAATTCGGGACATATTTTAGTGTAGAAAATTTATGGTTCCAAATCAAACATATATTTATGATAAAGGATTAATTATTATCACACTTTAACTCTTTGGATACAAAATATATACAATAAGTAATAAGTATCAATCGTTACAATAAGGATATATAGGGTGAGTTTTTTAAAGCAACCAATTCGTTTTGCTAGCTAACTAATAACTTTAGAGAAAAAATAAATACACAAGCTTTTGCTCGAAATGTAAATGTTGGTTAGTATGTTTTCGAGGGATGGATGTATTGACCGGGAGATTGAAAGGCGAGTGTCTGCAGGGTGCAAGGTATTGGGTACATTTGCTCGAAACGTGAATGTATCTAGAGATGCTCGATTGAGTGTTTATAATGGTGTGTTAATGTCTACATTGATGTATGGTTCTAAAAGTTGGGTGTGGATGAAGAAGCATGAACGACGTATAACTGCTGTAGAAATGAGATATTTGAGAGGAGTGTGTGGGTGTACGAGACGTGATCGTATACGGAATACATTGGTGTATGGTGAGTGTGAGATTGAGAAGAATGTTGTTAAGAAAGTGGGAGTGAGTCAGTTGAGGTGGTTTGGACATGCTGAGCGAATGTCGAATGAAAGGTTGGTGAAACTAATATATGTGGGTGAGATTGCAGGTGAACGATTGCGCGGGCGTCCGAGGAATAACTGGTTGGGTATGATTGATGGTTTGTTGCGTGAACGAATGATTCCGATTTCTATTTTGATAAATGTATTGTTAGGTGCTATGATCTTTGACGTTTAAAGATTAAGAGAAAATAGATGATATTTGTATCCCACTAATTGTAAGAGGACAGTTTGGAATTTATAAGCTTCTCAATCAGTACTTACAATTAGCTCCTATTTGCTAGATGTGAACACTAGCGTTTATTCCTATAAGTCAAAACGCAACTATTAATTGCAATTGCTAATCGTAATTGATAATTGGATAGCTCTAATTGTTGCTTTAAAGAGTATAATCTAATAATAAAATGTTAACAGATTTTGTTATTCAATAAGTTTTAGTTTTTCCTCCAAAAGGGTTTTTCATAACTGTAACATTTTGAGGACCGCTGATGAACGTGGTGTGTTCTACAAGAATGAATAATACATGAATCTACAGAAAACAGGTCCATAGCCCATTCAAAATTTGCACAGTTTAGTCCATTGTCCATTGTAAAAAGACACTATACCTTATACACGTACCCCAAAAGACTAGCAGGTTCAGTACACGTCTGGAGATAAATATATAAGCACTGTTGTCTTATTTAATGCCTTGTTTTTATCATTTATTTAGCTATAAACTGAAAGAAAAGTGTAAGATGCAGACTTTTCTATAGTTTTATTTATACTGCTGCATTTACAAAGCAATGAAAATAAAATACTTTTAAAACAACTCAATCAAATTCGATGACAGATATGGGATTAGGATTAATACTAAAGATGAAACGAATATCCGGCAAGTATCCGGTATCCGGTCTACATTTTACTATCCGGCCGGATACCGGATAGTAGGTTAATTTCCGTCGGATACCGGATTTTTAATAAATTACGAAAATTTCATAAAATCTACTTCATTTAATTTACATATAAGTCTAAACACAAATAAAACCTCTATATCTTCAATAAAAACACTTATTAATATTATTTGTAACCAACGATAAAAGGGAAGAGGCTCTAAAGTATATTTTTTTTTGTATTACCGCGCATAACTTTTTACAGAGTAGTTCGATTTTGATGTTTTTTTTTACCTCCCGCCTACCTCTAAGTAAGGGAGGTATTGTTTTTGGTTAAAAAATTGAGTAGTGAGTTTTCAATGAATAAGCACGTTTTAGGGTCCCTACAATACGATTTTACTATTTTCGCAATGATGTCTGTATGTATGTATGTATGTATGTATGTATGTATGTGTGTGTGTGTAGTCTGTGGCAATTTTTTCGTCTCGCATAACTCAAATACTATAATACCAAAAAATACAATTTTGTGAATTATTGCTTCTTATATTTAAATGAAGAGCTGATTAGATTTTGAATAAAATTGGTCAACCGGAAGTAGCAATTTACTTGAAGCCCTTAACAGTTTTTCGTGAAAAACACGGTTAAATTACCTTTTTTCAACAATTTATGTTATTTTAAAAGTTGAAGAATATTTAAATTTACATGCATTTTGATTACACTAATTTTATTAATTTTCATTAGATTTAGAGATAATAAAATATAAAGAAATTAGATTTCACAAATCTTGCATTTCTAGTACACCATGGAAACATTTAAAAATTTTCAATTTTTTCCGAAATGTGACACATTTCATTGTGATTGTGAAGCTGTTTTCTTAGTGAAATATATGTCAAAAAATTAAATAAATATACGAAAGAAAATTAAAATTCTCAAATATAAATAGAAAATAAACAAATAAGAAGGTATGTTTCTGTATCATCAAATACTATTTTGTACCGTTTAAGAGTAGTATTGGGCGGGAGGTTATGTGCTGAACACATCAGATTTTTTATTGGATAGAGTGTATGCCTTGAATTTGGTCCCATTAAAAGTTGTAAAAAAAATAAAAAATGAAAATAAAACGTTCCTATGTATAACAATGGTTCATGTATTTTTCTTTAATTTATTTATCATTCAATTCAATACATCTTTTAGTAAATATTAGTCAATTTTAATTTTCAGTAGTGACACAAATATTTAAAGATATATATCTTGCGTGTAAGTCCTTCGAATTTGTAAGTAACGCGTTTACTTAGAGTAAAGCGTAAAGTACAAAGCCTACCGAGTGCAACCTCACATAACAGAAGCGCCGAAACCTTTTAAGGAATTGGAAGTCCATTCATGAAGCAATGAATACCCTTCTTACAACTTCTGACCCATTTTACTTCTCAACTTTCTTTCGTTTTGCTGCGTCCGACCTGAAAACTTCCAAACAAAATAAACAGTACAAATGCCTTTTACTTATATGGCCACGACAAGATTTTGGTCCGAGCAGTTTGTAGTTTCGTAAGATTGTTATTCAGTGTTTTATTGATATTTTAATATCGGCCTTTTAACAATGATGGCTTTTGGATATCAATCACTTTCTTAATATTCTGGTTTTTGAAACATACCAAGTTTAGTAATAATTGGTTCCATAATATTTTTCTCTAAAAATGGTATTACGCAGAACGATTCACAATATTTTTGTTACGATTTATAATCCCTTATGGTGGAAACTGAATTTACTTTTAATAAAGAAATAATAAAAACTAATGTCTTAATTCATCATATTTCCCATACCGTCCAAATAACCATTAATTTACAATATTTACGCGTTTCTGCTATCTTTAGGGAGTTGACTACGAACAATACAGTACGGTTAGTTATACTTATAGTGACAGTAAGCACGACTTGGATAAAATGGCGCCAGTATTTTTGTAAGGTGCAGCGAAAGATGATGCTTAGCTATGTGTAGCAAGACGAGATTACCGACACATTGTAACGAATACCTGATAACAAAATGCTAAATCAACACATACAGTTCAACAAGAAGGATATAGTAAAGCATTGTGTCGGTCGGTTTTGGTCTCATGTATCGTTCATTTTAATATTAAATTATTTATATCTTCGTAGCGACAGACCTCCATCAGTTCCTAATATACTTTTCTGGTTTGTCTTTATATAGGCTTTTGGGTACGACCTCAAATATTCCTTTTGCCTTCCAATTTTTGCCCATTTGAATCAGGTGGTTTAGTCACAGAATTTTAACCGTGCCGCCCCTAAAATGATTCCAAATTAATAAAAAAAAATAGATCTGGCCTTTATTCCGCTTAATATTAATATTTGACCGTGTCTAAATGTATTTGATTTTTTCATTTTAAATAACATAGGGCTGTGACACATATTGAAACATTTTTTTCCGAAGCAATACGAGGTTCGAAAAATCTATTTAATGGTCGAACATTAGAAAATTAGAAGTCCCAATCATTATTCTTAAGATATTTGAAGATAGACAAACTATCGCTCCTAAGACCGAAAATCTATATCTTCAAATATCTTAATAATAATAATTTCCCTAAATATTCTCGAATCTTTATATTATATATTTTATCACGAAATGAATTTTTCGAACCTTCTTTTCCACGGAAAAAAATTGAGTTCCAAAAGTGTTACAGTTCTATCTTATTTAAATGGGATAACTCAAATACAAATATTTAATATTATGCGGAATAGGCCAGAATAATTGAAAAAAAATTTTTGGTAACCATTTTAGGGGACTGACCGTTTAAAATTCGATTGAACCTCATTTAAGGTCTACCCCACGGTGTAAGAAGAGAGGTGTATCGACTTTCCAATATGGGTATTTCTTGTGTCGTTAGTAATTCACTTTTCCGTGCGATGCGCTGGTGTCATTAGAGGATAGAGCTCTAGAAGAATGTAGGTATTCTCGTCCGCCATTTTGGGTCCAGATGTCATAAATAAAACAAGTTATTGGAATCCAGTTACTTAAAAAAAAAGATTTAAAATTTGTATCTGTCAAATTTGAAAACATATTTCTTGAAATTCTGTAAAATCCAACTACACAAATCATACGGTAATATATTAGAAAGTATTCTGTACACTTACCTGTTAGATATGAAATATAATAATTAAGAGAATGATATATCACAATTATTAATCAATATCAACTTCAAATTTGACAGAAAAGAATTAAAGTAACTGGATTCCAATAATTTGTTTTATTTATGACACTTGGACCCAAAATGGCGGATGAGAATACTCATATATTCTAGTGCCTTATTAGAGGATAAAATAGCGACGAACAGCTTGTCACAATGAAGTGTCAATTTAAAACTACCTAAAATTAGTACGACTGTAGTTGAGACCAAAAAACGCTATTAGATAAAAGTTGATGGAGGTCAGAATGATCTTTATAACATTTACAGTTCGGAATGTAATATAAATATATACTCACAGCTGACATAAGGTATAACTTTTCATAATTTATCCGGAACATGTTTAATCCATTTTTCAAGTTCTTTATGATTAGACGAAGCTTTGAAAATCGAAATGTGATCACTTGTGTCACTTAAACAATTCGCGATAAAACACTTTCTCTCCATGATGGTTTAAAGGCGTGTAAATATGTGACATTAACCGGACAGTGGCCGCCATTTTACCCTGGATGCGGCGATTACAGCGCCTGTGGGGAATAATGTAACTAACGACGTACGATTGGCTCGGTTCGACGTATTGCTAAGGAGTCGACAAACCTCTCTTCTTACACCGTGGTCTACCCTAATGTACAATATATTATAAAAAAATTTTGTTATTAATTAAGACGAAAAATTTTAATTATGTTAATTTAACTCAACTATATCTGTATTGTATAAATTGAGACAGACGAGTGATCCAAATTTAAACATTAATTTTGTTTAAAAAAAATCTTGTTGAATAAGCAATTAATTTATTGCAATGACACGTTGGAAACCACATTATTCTGACTTCCCTCTTTCTAAATTTGATAGGTACGAATCTAGTTACTTATGCGCCATGTATTTCATTAAATTCATTTCAGATATATTCGGTCTAATACTTTTTATGTTGACAGTTCAGATTTTATCATTTAGTGATGATTAAAAAAAATTGTATGAGTTCTAGTGATAAATAATATTATTAATTTAGATTATGCCATTGATAATTCGGTCTGATTGGTTTCTAAATGGATCCAAATTATAATTAGATTAAAAAACTGTATCAGACATGAAACTACATATCATGTTTAAGAAATATTTTTGTAGGTAGAAACATGTAGTAAAAACACTTTTTTGCTCGTAAAATATTAAGGAAACATCTTTGAGTATTTCTAAAATACTTTCGTTGCCCACGATTTCATTCCTCATTCAATTTTTAGATGCTGACTGAATTATTTGGCTATGCTACTTTTTGACCTGTTAACTGAAATTTACAAACTGGCCCGCCTTAATTCAATAATAAAAACATTAATCTTACAGTATTTGGTAATGCGTGGTTAGGTGGATAGCATGCGAACGAAATCTCAGAAAGAACAAATGGCTAATCTTGTGTTTTGGACCTTTCGTAAACTTTAGAATGTTTGGGCAGGTGGGCAGATATTATAATAATTTTGTAGTTAAAATAATACGATTGCCAATTCCGGGTCCTTCAGGATGGGATTAAGGTTAAATTGGTCAACTTAAAAATAATTAATTAAAAGTATTTGTAAATAAATTACATATGTTGCAATCATTTAATTTGTATGTTTTATGTTTTATCAACCTCATTCATGAGCTACAATTTACTATAAATAAATATTTAATCACTCAATTTAATCATTTTTAGTTTCTTTTGATGATAAGAACCATTTATGCTGTTGTAATAACTCATGAATTATAAAAATTTATAATGGGGTCTTTCATCATTCTTTTTTATTTGTTTTTATGAAACTTTATTTAAATTGATGACTATTTACACTTTTAAAAATTCTTAATTGTTATTCATTAAGCCTCAAAGATTTTTTTTAAATGTTGTGACGTCATTGTAGAGGTGCTGCTGGATCTAAAACAGTACGGATTTAAATAATTGTAGTCATATTTTTTTTACTTATTTTATTATTATTATTACAATAAAATAGAACATTTATGTGACAAAAATTATTTAAATCTCTACTGTTTGAGATCCACCAACACCTCTATAATGACGTCACAACATTTAAAAAAAATCTTTATCATATGTAAAATCTTATTTTTGCGGTAATTTAACCTTTTTACATTGTATATATCTAAACGTGTACAAAATTTTACTATCGTATATTCCCTATTTAAAGAAGATGTACCAAAATCTTTGTGATTCCCCTTTCTCTAAATATTTTCTATTAGATAGCTGACATAAATGTAATAATTGTAATATGTTATCTCTAGAGCTGGGATTATACGATAAATGCATATTTTGTATTATTGAAATGCTCACTAAGCATTTTGCATATCTACACAAATTACATAAAAATAAAGTAACTACGCTCATTTTAGATATTTATGGATTTTGAAAAAAATTATCGACACTATAATTTATTCATACTTTATTATAACAAATATTGGTTTAGTACACCATTTCTCAACCTAATATTCCGACTCAACTAACTATCCACCAAAGATGGGCATTAATTAATTACAAATAATTAAATTACGTAATTAATTACATTTTTCAGAAATGTAATTGTTATTTTAAATTTTCAATTACATTCGCTCTGTAATTGAAGTTAAGTATTCAATTACATTATATATGCAAGTAATTAGTAATTCTAGTACTTTTTCGTTGTAATTACAATTACATTGCCAATTACTCTGTTTTGTTTTTTCATTAACAAAATAATCAATTTTATGAATTTTTTATGATTGAAATAAAATCAATTTCTAATCAAATAGAAATGGGGATCCGTAATATTTCTAAAGTATGACGTCATTTTGCCTTCCTCAGCTCCTGTGAAATATTATTTTTATTTACAGGCCTTACTTTAAATCAAAGAAGCTGTATATTATCAGGTTATATCTTGGAGAAATTACAAATTGTAAAACATTAGTTTTAATAACCACAATCCACAATATTTTTTCAAACTTTTCGTTTTTTTATGGAATTAGTAATTAGCATTAATTAACATTGTAATTCGTTCAGAAAATTAATTTTATTTAAAGATATGCAAAAATTAAAATATATGCACTTTGTATATAATCCGTTCTCTATTTATAATAATAGAAAAGAAACCATCGCCAGTAATAATAAAACGGGATGTAATGTAGTTAGTTATTTATGAATCAAGAGCTCTTGAAAATGTGCACGTCTTCTAAGGTGTAGAATATCGAAGTTTTCTTAATTGCCCAAGTGCTATAGACATGAATTCTTACATCGTTTTATTCACTTTGAAAACGTAAATAAATTGTAATATTTGAAAATGAATTTGTTAATATTAAGGTTTTATCGGTATTGTTTGTTGGTATATCTATAAGGATGAGCATTAAGGGGGTTATCATTATAACATGATCATTTTCATACCCTAGGTCAATATATACTTTAAATAATTATTAAGTAAAAAATAAATATAATTTCAAATGGTCATATTTTGCAACAAACATTATACTCATATTAAATTATACAACTCTATTATTATGCATGATCTGCAGCATTCCAAGAACGAAAATAAATATGTATTACCAAGTAGCGATAACTACAAGAAACACAGAACCTCTCTTTTACTCTTTTGGAAATAAAAATGATCTAATTATACGCATGACGTCATATCCGAAAGATATCTTACAATACATTCCTAGAAATGCAATTGTGTACTGTAACATAAAACACAATATGGTCGCACTGTGCTAATTCTGTAAATAAAGCTGATACGAAACTTTAATCACTAATGATTGAGTCTGAGTGCATGAGTGTTATCTAAATTGAGGAAAGGAATTAGATCATGACTTAGACTTAGACTGGGACGGGAACAGTAGCGTGCGTCACTATTTCGTACAGGTTTACAAGTATTTTAATACGGGGTGTCCACGAAAAACAGAACAATACAAAAATTAATGGAATGGAAATAGTAATGGGTACACCAGCCTTATGTTTATTTAAACATAAATGTGTCGTTTCGGCTCTAATGGGGTCTTTCGCCATTTAAAAAAAAATTTTTTTAATGAAACTTTATCTATATTGAAGACTATCTACACTTTAAAAAAGTCTTAATTGTTATTCATTAAGCCACAAGATTTTTTTAAAAATGTTGTGACGTCATAGTAGAGGTGTTGCTGGATCTAAAACAGTACAGATTGTAAATAATTGTAGTCATATATTTTTTACTTATTTTATTATTATTATTACAATAAAATAGAACATTTATGTAACAAAAAGTATTTAAATCTCTACTGTTTAAGATCCAGCAACACCTCTACTATGACGTCACAACATTAAAAAAAATCATTCTGGCTTAATAAAGAACATTTAAGAATTTTTAAAAGTGTAGATAGTCTTCAATATAGATAAAGTTTCATAATAAAAAATTGTGAAAGACCCCATTGGAGCCTTCTTCAGAGACCAATTGATATCACATAATATAGTCAATATTACATCCAAAATATGTAATTTTTTTGGGAACTAGATCTTCAGTACCACAATGGCCAAACAGATGAAAAAATCTTAAAAGCACCTTGACCTAGCAAGGAGACTGACAGCAAAATTAATATTAATAATGAATAAATAGGTCCGTGGTAACGAATCAGACTGTAATTCAAGATATCCACAGTTCAATTCCCAATTTTAACTTTATCCATGTACGAGTAGTATACGTAAGCAAATTTGTAATTCGGATTGTACAAGCTACCTGACATGTCGAATTTTATAATTCATGTTCTTCGAAGTTATTCTTAAAAATCTTCCGGAAATTAAATGACGGTTTATATAAATTTTTTGCCGATTGACATTTTACAGACTGCTAACAGTCTGTAAAGTGTCAATTTTACTGCCTACGCTGTAAAAATATTTTCTATAACACATTATAACAATAATAATAACACACAACACCTTGGTAACTACTGCGATTGACATTTTAATTTCAAAAATTTAAGCATATGGCACTGTCAAATAATATCTCTTTAATAAATTTTTCATGGGATAAATAGCTTTGTGGTAACGTATCGGACTGTGGATCGTGAGATCCTCAGTTCGAATCCCACTACCGACAGTTGCCAATTTAAATTTACTACTGTGGTTCCCCCTCCACTAACATCCTTGGGGGCTATAACTTGACGGCTGGTAACCGCATTTCATACGAAAAAATATATCACTTACCGAGATCTGCGTAAGCAGAGTGCCACACCCATAATGGGTAAAAGGCATGATGATATATTTTATTACAACTAAGAACTGTATTGGAACAACTATCACTCCATATACGCCGCGTATGGAATAAATTTCGACGAATCAGAGCCGTATATTAGCGCGATATGTGAAGTATATTGATTCAGTTGTTATGGTTACGTTTGTTTGTTTTAATTTATTTATTTGAATTTGACGTTTTATATAGTCTACGTCTACAACATGTAACGGAATGGCACATGCATATTCCACGCGAGCAAAAAGTTTGTAGCCCGAGCCGAAGGCGAGGGCTACGGTTTACTTGTTGTAGACGTAGACTATATTTTCTATAACAAGATTTTGGAAATTATACAAAAAATACAAATATAAAACTGTTGAAAACGTCAATGATTACAAGATGGCAGTACACTTGACATTTGAAAACCTGAATCTGTCTGAAATGAGCAGCAGTAGGCAATTTACGTCACACATTTTAAAGCCGCGAAAAAATGCAGATTTATAATATTAAATTATGAATGAAAAGTAATGTTTTTAAATTATTTATTATATTTTCCAGACATATTTTAACGTTAACTACTATACTCCATTATTTTTTTATGCTAATGGGGGGTCTATAAAATAATTTTTTTATGAAACTTTATTTAAATTGAAGACTATCTACACTTTTAAAAATTCTTAATTGTTATTCATTAAGCCACAATGATTTTTTTTTTAATGTTGTGACGTCATTGTAGATGTGCTGCTGGATCGAAAACAGTACAGATTGTAAATAATTGTAGTCATATATATTACAATAAAATAGAACATTTACGTGACAAAAATTATTTAAATCTCTACTGTTTGAGAATCCACCAACACCTCTATAATGACGTCACAACATTTTAAAAATCATTGTGGCTTAATGAATAACAATTAAGACTTTTTAAAAGTGTAGATAGTCTTCAATTTAGATAAAGTTTAATAAAAAATAAATTTAAAAAATGGTGAAAGACCCCCATTCAGTTAGACAGGAATACCCCATTGTAATTATTAAATATTTGGTTACTGTTTCCGAAGAACAATAAAGATTCAAATAGTGCACACTTACTAAGAGTGAATTGAACCTAGTACTCTCGGTGAATGAAGCCGTATCCTCTTCGATGGTATATTTGTAGTACACAGTTATTTGTGTGTATACATGATTATTTTATTCATCCGGTTAGATATTTTTAAGTTTAAATGATTTCTTCTTTTAAAATAGAGTTATGTTAAGAGCACAAGATGTTTTGTATAACTGGAATCTATTTGTAATGATTTCTGGATGTGTATTGGAATAGCTTGTACCAGCACAGCATGGAATCTGATACAGATGCTGATGTTTATAAATGTTTAGGTTTTAGAGTTGGAAATAGTTTCTAATCAGCGATGTTTACGACAAATTTACGATCAATTTGTGCGTGACATAATTTCTGTACGAGCACAGCTTAAATGGAGGAATGGGCAAATGGGGTCTAACATAAACTTTGCTTGTTTGGTTTACTTGCAACATGTAGTCAAACTGAAATCGGGCTATTATAAATTTTATATGTTCATAATCACAGTTTTAAATTTTTACACTCTTATTTGTTTTGATTATTCACGAACCAAAGGAACAATGGACTTTTTCTACGACCACTTAGAAATCTGCTCATTGTATGTTTTGTTGTTGATAGGGATATGAGGTACATTGGAAGCATCGTGCGAAATGATTTTGTTTTGTGAGTATTTCAATACAGGTCAGTTCATTTCAGGACAGGTGCCATTGCTAGGATACTTATTTAGAATTGTCAAATATTTTAATGGTGAAAGCGGGACAAATTTATTATATACATAACATCACGCTATGTCCCACTTAGTGGGGTAGTACGAACCCAGAAACACAGTCAACCAACAATCAATCTCCTCCAAACATTCCTATCCTGACACACCACTTTCGCCTCGTCCACATTCATAGTGCAATTCATACATACTCGTTTATTCTTCACACTCGGAATCATTCGTTCACGCAACAAACCATCAATCATACCCAACCAGTTATTCCTCGGACGCCCACGCAATCGTTCACTTTCAATTTTACCCACTTATATTAGTTTCACCAAACTTTCATTCGACATTCGCTCAACATGTCCAAACCACCTCAACTGACTCATTCCCACTTTCTTAATAATATTTATTATTAAAATTAAATTAATTAGGAAATAATATCGTGGTTGTAGAAAAAGTATAGTGTATAACTCGCATGGAATGTCCATTTCATACTCTTATGATTTGCAGTATGAGACTTTGGAATCCACATGCAAATATGAACACCCAAACTTAGTTACTTAGGAGACAAATAACGGAGAAGCAGTCAATTTATTAAAAAAATTTACAACACCAACGTTTCAACTCCAATTGAGTCTTCTTCAGGGTGCTAGTTACAAACATATAAAAAACACAATAAATACAAGAAAGTACAAATTTATTGTGTTTTTTATATGTTTGTAACTAGCACCCTGAAGAAGACTCAATTGGAGTTGAAACGTTGGTGTTGTAAATTTTTTTAATAAATTGACTGCTTCTCCGTTATTTGTCTCCTTTATACATCTTCCAGTCAAGAAATCGTCTCACTTAGTTACTTAGGACAAAGAGTTTTTTATCAAACCTTTTCCAAATAATTGTGAAAATATTCGCAAATATCTGTATATACTCGTAGCAAAACTAAATTATTTTGTTCGAGAATTACTCTAATAATAATTGTATGATACTTTGTTGTTTTATGTTTACTATTATTAAAATAAATAAATTTAAACTTAAAAATTACTTAGTATCAATTGGATAGATACAAAAAGTCAGACAAATTAATTAACGATTGTTATCTCGTTTTCTGCATGGACTTTTTAAACTACCTTTTATTTTCAAATACGTGGTTGCTTGGTAACCACTGACGAAAGTAATGTAGATAAATGTGATTTTTACTTCCTTATACAAAGTATGAGGAAGTATTGGAATCACGAAAAAAATCGCTGACGAGATTTTTGTGCAAAATATATATATTTTGACGTCCACTGAATCCGTTAAGATCAATTTCTCAATGAAGTCTGTGTGTGAAGATGGAATATAAAATGTTATTTGCATTTTTCTTGTACATGCTTCTAATTATGAGAAAAACTAAATTAAATATTTAAAAATATATTTCTATAATCCTAGTTACAATAGGTATAAAACTAAAACATTTTTAATATCTATGTGTCAAACGTGTCAAATAATTGTGAAGTGTTAAAAATATGTGTCCTGTGATATATTATAAAAGCAATATTTGTATTATTAGTTAAAAAGTTTTGAAGACTATATTGAGAATAAAATTAAACAGTTTGTCAAAATAGTCATACGCAAGGAACAAGTCATACGTGTTTAGTTGGTTTTATTTGTATAAGAAAGTAGTGTGGTGCCCACACCAGATTTTTTTAAATATTAGTTTGCCAAATCTTTTTATCTCCAAGCAACCATGTTTGAGTGATATGTTGAAATATGTTTGGTCTGATGAAAAATATATTGGCTGGTACCACGAGATTTGTTTTTGGGTGTTTTAAGAGTAGTGTTCGGTTTTAGCTCTGTACAATGTTCTGAAACTGATTTATAAAAAAATGCTTCAAATTGAACTTACAGAGAAATGTATTATGTACCACTTTTACATGAAGTATTTTTATATAAAATAATTTTGGAACATTGTACAGCGCTCTTAAAACACCCAAAAACAGAGCTCGTGGTATATACCAGTCATTGTGATATTTGATAGGATAATTTGATAAATGTAACAATCTGTCGCTATCAAGATAATGTAAGTAAATAAAAAATTTGTCCAGTTGCAAATAGTTCTCTTCTTGGTATATCCGATGTCACATTAACAAAAATGAGGTTTCTAAAGGAAGTTTCTATACATGTGGTAAATTATGATATTAATTGTATGTAGACACTCCCTGTAATATAATAGCTGGAAAATCAAGGTAGCCAAACAAGAACAACTATAGCAAACTAACCCTCATAGCCAATAAATTGGAAATACAAACCTTTGAAATAGCTGGTCAAGTCGTGAGCTGGACAAGGACAGAATTACTAAGTTAAAGAAAGAAAGCAGACCTCAAAGCCACCGACATACACAGACTGTGGCTGGGCTTGAAAATCTATTAGTTTTTTTAGGGTGCTTGTGACATCATCAGTCCTGGGTTCTCAGATAGCCAGACCGTTTCGCAACTGTTTGACTGGATGGTTTCGTGTGTTCGTATATGTTAGAGAGAGATAGGAATAGGTGGTGACACACTGACTGAGTTCTGAATGCCATGTGCAGAATTTGGTGCGAAAATTTACTTGCTTTATTTATATTCGAAGTGATTTAAACATTAGATTTTGAAGAATTTACATAATTATAATACATTATTGAGTCTAGATATTGTTATCTAAATTGAGTATTTAACATATATATGATTACATTTCTTAGTTTCCAAAGATACTGATTCAAGTATCTCTTTATTTGATATTTATTTATAATTTTATGTTCCTTTAATAATTCAAAGGGTACTTCATTAGTAAATTAATTCATTATTTTTTCATACTAGTCAGAAAATGTATTTAGTCCTTGGTGCACACGATATTTTTTACCTGCAAGGAAAATTGCCTTGCTAATTTTCATTGATATACATTTTGATACTTTTATCACGGAAATCTACCTGTGGTACATTCTTCCAAAGAAAATCTGTTGAGGTCAGTCATCCGACATATCGAATGAAAAATCGACATACGTTCTCGCTGGTCGATACGAAATAAAGGACAGATGTATAATCCAATGATTTCCTTTCTTCTCTTGCAAAATATTGTAAGATCAGAAATGAGAAATTTTATAATCTCTATGGGGTGTTTACCTATCCAGGTAAACAATGGATTATACATTATCTGTCCTTCATTTCGTATCGCATATCTTTCTCATTCGACCAGCGAGAACGTATGTCGATTTTTCATTCGGTTCTGGTACCTGTGGAGGGGTTATGGGGCATAACTTCTGAATAATACTGTACATGTATCATTTCTGTTCGCTATGTAACTTCATTTCTGTCCTAGGACAGATATGAAAACATTAGTCACTTAGTTTTCACTTAGTGAAAATTTATGTAGGTAGTCAGTTCAGACGAAAATGCTCTATTTTATATATCTACGTTTAAATAGGTTATGTTTCAATTGACAATAATTTATTTAAAAAAAATATTGTCAACAAATTATGGTGCATCATATATGCATCACATATGCGTTCAATGATTTTCGTATTGTTGTGATTGGTTGATTGGTGGTTTGGTTCGAGTTTTATTGGCAGAGCTCTGAAGCCGTGCAGAGTGCATTCCATCATTGGAATGCTTTGCGATGCGCAGATGTTACCGTGCTTAAGCTTCAATCTTCATTTAGGATGATTCCGGTTGATTGAACAATTATATATCAGTGGTCAGTGTTGTGATATGATTGGAATTGACAGTGTTTCAACACTGCATTTAAGTTCAAATGCAGCTGAATTGTATCGTGATTGTTACGTTATTAATAGAAGAACAGAGAAGTGGTTTATTGCGTAGTGTATGAATGAAATATGTTAGCATTGATTCTGTCATTGAAATATAAATGTTTATAATTTTCAGAGAATATACAAGATATAATATTTTTATTCGAAATATTATAGTTAGCATCTTTCAATTGAAACTATCTACAGCGTAAGTTTTTTAAAGCAACCAAGTTTTATTGTTTATCTAATAATTGTAGAAAAAAATATACTGGCTAAAACAGCAATGAGAGAGACATAATGGTATGATTGGCAAAACAAAATTATTAAAGTGGAAAGTATTACTTTTTATATTGAAATGGATGGCGCGAAGTATTTATTTCCTTTTCCTACGCCTAAAATTAAAATTTAGGTCACAAAGTTAAAAAAATATTAATATATTTAAAACGGAAAATAAAACTTCAGGTAAACTGTTAAACAAAATCAGTTATTGTTTGTTTTATTGATATTCCTGTCAACAATGGCTTTGCATTAACAACAGTTAACAAATAAAGATTAACTGCTGTTATACGAAATAAAATAAACCAATCAATCCTTTTCTTTTTTATTATATTTATTATACTTGGAATTACTACTTAGTGGAAGTGACATCTATTGAAATATTGGTAATAGGCAATTGCCAATTATTTCAGTAATTTAATTATACAATGATAAATGCATTGTAGTTATTTACATATTTCCTGGAATATAAACAAGATTATCGTACGCTTGAGAAAGTTCCCACGTATTGCGTACAAAAATTTTATTTACGATTTTTCGGAATTTTGTAAAATATAAAAATTGGCATTTTTATTGAAATAAAAATTTAATTAATTTCAAATAAAAGTGGCGACAGGTTAAATTATAGCAACTCGATGAAAATCACAGTAACCAAATAAACAGTGCGGTAATGTAAGTCATAACCTGTTTGAAATATTTGAATATCCCACGATTTTTGTAACACGTGCACGGTTATTGATACTTTACCTATTTTTAGGATGATATGGCATTTATTACAGACTAGGTAAATACCTTTCCACCGTAGATATAGGTCGATGAAGCATCAATGAGCATACACTTGTTACAAAAAATATCGTACGCACCACGAACGATAAGCGATTCCAATCTCTAGCTTGGTGTCGTCTGTTGCGTGTTCCAACTTCACACAGTGTTGCCAACCTAGTGATTTTTTCCTTATATCTACGGTATTTTGACAACAATAGGGAATTAGGGAATTTTTAGTAAAATCTAGGGAATTTTACAAGTTCGTATGAAAATTATTTAATTTGATATTTAAAATAATTCTAATATCCTTTTATTTATGCTTTATAAATGAACATTGTGCTGCTATCTATTGTCACGTTGTGTTGCATGTAATTATTTTTCAATACACTTATTATTTAATTACTTTATATCAATGTCGCCATTAATTTACCCTGTGTTTTGACATATATACTTATTACATAATTTAGTAGTCATTCATATTGCAAATCTAGGGAATTCCAGGGATATTTGGACGACGGTTTAGGGATTATTTGACTGATTCGGTTGGCAACACTGACTTCACACTCGTTTGTAATCGCTGGTGTACCACCCTTCATGCACCATGTGCTATTATGTCTAAAAATAAATTTCATCTTATGTTATATTTTCTATTTTAATAAATGTACAGTAAAGTTCCATGCTGTTTCACGTTTAACTACCGATTAGAGTTCCTCCTAGGAAAAAAGAGAAAATGGATATCTGTATCCCAATAATTGTAAGTGGAATGTTTGAAGTTTGCAAGTTTCTCTATGGGTATTTTATTTATAAATGAACACCTCAATTTTTTTGGTGTGAATGACCCCATAAGTCAAGTGTTACATCTAATTGTTAATCGTAATTGATTATCGAGTATCTATTTAATTGCAACTTCGTATTCCATTATTTGTGACCCTCTTGTATACAGATTGACTTTCTTATATTTTCTTTCTACCATCAAACATTCCTGATATTACTTATTAGCAACGATGGCATATCTACTATAAACGAAACAATAAAACAGTAGGTATTCATTTAATCTAAAACACTTAATGGAAACTATAAAAGTGCTATATAATTAATACGGTTACGCAATTCTCTAAATAATATTGCAAGGAATGCAGTCAAAATGAACGAACCTCTCCATGGCCCCAGACCATACAATCTACCCAAACCCACAAAGTCAACATGACATAATTCGCCAGGACGAACGCGAATATATCTACAGACGAATGACATCACATCTCCTCGCATTGTGTTGGTGTAGCCTTCGAGTTGAAGTCTTCCTCCACTCTTCCCATATGTTGTGTACACAATGTGTCTCAGTTAAATGAATATTATGTCATTTGTGTGAATGAATGCAAGTATGTTTGTTTTGTGACAACCCGTTTAACTGTTTCAATGTTGTGTAATCCAATTGAATTATAATTCTGTTCAATTTAAAACTGATTTGTTACAATTCGTTGCATCTGTCGCGGAATATTGGCGAGGAATATGTATCTGGTCATTGGATAACTTTTTGGATAGCGATATCGGTTAACCCTCTATTGTCTATTGCATACTGTTCCCGATCGGGAACATTAAATTTAAAATTCTTCTTTTCTTTTCTTATGCAGTTTACTTTCACGGCAATCATGTTGTAACCATTTGGGAACATTATATAAACTTTGGCAATTACCAATTAGGCCATTCCTCCTAATTTGACCAACATAAAAAAAAATTTGAAGTGAAAAAGGATAATTACAGAAACTGAGATAGAAAATGTATAATTTGAAGGAATCAGCTTATTACTTGCTGATATATTACAGCTAAATACACCTTTACAAAATTTCCAAAATTTTTTTTTATCTGATGTTTTCCTAGAAGAGGCTGTTTATTAAACAATTTTGTATAGTACGCAAACATGACCCAATAGACCAAAGTTCTATTGTAAGTTAAATTTGTTCATAATGTTCCCAATAGTGAACAAACAAATTTTTTTTTTATTTTAAGAAAAAAAAATTTTGTAACACTTATTTTAAATATACCGTGTGTCCCACGTAAAGGTTGGCATAGGCAAATAACATGTAAAATCAGTTTTTTGTAAATAAAAAGTGTCCGGCAAAAATTAAGCATCCAAATTTTATATCACCATACTGCCAATATCCCTACATCTTATTTAATACAGATTACTTTATTTTGATACCGCAATTTAATGAAATTAATAATAAAAATTCCTAATTTTCCGCCTACTCTTTTTATTGCTACTGACGTGTAGTGTTTGCAATTTGTTTTAAATATTTTAATCTGTCACTGTCATCAAGAATACATTAAATGTCGAGAACCGTGTAAATATTATTAGAATGTATTATGGGAGCGCAGTGCAAGACAAATATCTGAATACACCACAGGAATGAACGCTGAATAATTTCCATCGCCAGAAATTGACAGTGACAGATTAAAATATTTAAAACAAATTACAGGCACTATACGTCAGTAGCAATAAAAAGAGTAGGCGAAAATTAGGAATTATTATTATTAATTTCTTTAAATTGCGGTATCAAAATAAAGTAATCTGTATTAAATAAGATGTAGGGATATTGGCAGTATTGTGATATACAATTTGGATGCATAATTTTTTGCCGGACACTTTTTATTTACAAAAAACTGATTTTACATGTTAACTGCCTATGCCAACATTTACGTGGGACACACGGTATATAAATATTTCTTTTGTAAAAAATAATTTTTTGAACCTTTATTTAAAAAAAAAATTCATGCAATAGAGGGTTAAAGACGAAATTGAACAATATTGATGTGCCAGCATAATACTCCCCTCAAATTTTAATTACTAAACGGTACAAATGTATAAAATAACCAATCTTTTTGAAATAAAAAATAAATAAATATATCATCACGCCTTTTACCCATTATGGGTGTGGCACTCTGCTTACGCAGATCTCGATAAGTGAAATATTTTTTCGTATGAAATGCGGTTACCAGCCGTCAAGTCATAGGCCCCAAAGATGTTAGTGGAGGAGAAACTACAGGGGTAAATTTAAATTGGCAACTATCAGTTGTGGGATTCGAACTGAGGATCTTACGATTCACAGTCCGGCACGTTACCACGGAGCTATTTACCCCATATATCTTTTTGAATATAACAATATTTGCCTTACATCATAATTCACTAAGAACTATTTTTAAAAACCTTATAGACCTTCCTTCATTCCTTCTTCTTACCTCTTCTTGTTGTTGGAGTTTCTTAAACATCTAAATTATAAATATTAAATTTGAAAGTGATAACATTATTAGATTTTATGTTATCGTGAACGCAAAATTTTTACACAAACCATCGTAAAAAATAGTAGTAGTTTAGGGACCATCGAAATACGAAACCTGTCACAGTATTTCGTTCACATACTGTATGTCCAATTTTAATCTTAAAAGAGGAATACTTCGAAAAATAGACATCGAATAACAAAATATTTCGGACAAAAGGTTAAAAGTTTGAAGGGGGTCATTTCTTTCTGTACAATTTTTTTGCTCTAGATTCCCTCGGGGAAGAGAACAAATCTAAAATCTTAAACGGAAACCCAAAATTTTTCATTGCAGATTCAGATGTATCAATAAACAATTGACGATCGTCCAAAATTAAAATTTAATATTTGAGTTCAAGTCTCCGCCCGATATCTATATTGAATATACAAGGAAAAAAACTATTTTCTTTTGAATAAACTTTTATACCTATTGGGATTCCAAAATTAAAATACGCTAATTAGTGGTAGAAAGGTAAACTAACAATAGGGTACACAAATTTCTTTGTATTTTGAAATTAATTGTTATTTAAAAAAAATTAATAACAAGTAGTTATTTTAAGAGTATTCCAATGTAAGTATAACATTTGCTTAAGCCGTATTATTTAAATAAGATGTAAAAATGAAAGGTTCATTGTTTTTGTAGATTATAGGTTAAGATTGAATTTTCTCCAAAAAAAACCTATAGGTAAAAACCGGAAAATTTGCAATGTGTATGCCAACAATTCTGCTGCCAATAAAAGCAAACTACCAATACTAAAGCACGCATTCGCCATCATAAGATATCATACAAAATGAATTTGACATGTACCTTTTGGGAATTGTGATCAACGCCATCTCTTGATAATTTGGAAGCCCAATACTTTTGTTCAATCCTGCTATTGAAGCCCGTTGTTTCTTACTTGGATACAGAGCTCGAAACCTTCTGTTTTGTTCACTCAAATCTTTTTTATGGCAACGGGTGGGTAATAACACGTGAATGGGCGTAAAGTTCTTTTGCTTACTACTTTCGCCCACTCACCTGTCATTATCAAATTGACTGATTCGTAACATTGAGTATGTGGACCACAAGGAAGGGGGCGCGTACTTACAATAGTAGGTTTGAACAAAACGCTATACAATACTCATGAAGAAACAAATTCTTAGTTTCGTCAATCGCTATGTAATATACCATTTTATAAATGAACTATATTCGGTAAATTATCTTACCAAATACCACTTGAGGATAGTATTTAATCACGCCAAACTTTTATTTCTTTCCCTAAGCCATGATTGCTTTGAGGAAAAATTACTCGAGTATTTGTCATTTGTCAGTTGTTAGCAAGCAACCGTTTTCATAAATGAGAAATTTGTTTTCTTAATTTAAAGTTGGGATAAGGGAAGTGCTGAATCTCCATCTTAAACCTATTCATCACTTGAAAATTCTTGGGTGTGATAACCTTAGACTTAGCTGAGTTTCCTGAAACCATTCAAGTCAAACACTTTATAATGTCAATAAAACACAATTCTCCGTTTCTCAATGACATGTAATCTAAATATAGATCACAACCTATTACAAAATTCCCGTAATATATCACCCAGCGTAAAAATGAACATCTGATACAGTTGTATCACAATTTCATAACAAAATCTTTATCAAAACATTTCCTAACGCATCTCATCACATATGTTCCACACTCGGCACGGCCTACTGCGCTCAAAGCGTTCATTCGCGCTTTTTCCCTAACTTGACACCATTCCTTCCTAAAAACATTCCAACATCTTGTTATGCACCATGGGTAGAACGGGTCGGATCACTGTAAGTGTTCCCGATATACAAAGTTTGATGACCTACAAGAAGAGTAAAAAGACTTGACTTGCATCAGATGATGTGAGTGAAATATGTACTGTGATAACAAACATATTCCAGGGGGTAGACAACTGTGACGTTATTTTCTCCCATGCTGATACTGGACAAAGTAAATTTATTGTGCATATTTTTAATTTTGTTTTCCTGACGTGGAACTTAGGGTTCGAATTCCACTGGTCTCATTGACTTTGCGATTTTGCTAGTTGTCAGCCAATAGAAAGCTGCATCTATAGTGACCTTCGAATCAGGGGCGGATCCACGAAGGGGTAACAGAAGTCATGACCCTCTCCCCCTCCCTCCCCCCCCAATATTGAAAAGAAATTTTAATTTTTTACGAAAAATTAGAATTTTTCGTGTAAATACATGCAGTAATGTAATGTATTATTATCATAGATTAACACTAATTCTGAAGGTTTTAAAAAATATATATCACCTTTTTGATAAGTTTTTTAGAGTACTTCAATGTGCTACAAGGTAACATCCCTCCGTCTGCAGTGTCGGGCGATTACAAAGCAAAGTTCTTTCGGTAAATGTGATCAAATGATTTCGTAATTATCAATGGCCTAGGGATATTATAGTTAAAAACATCCTCTTGTCATAATTCTCAAAGCTGGTATCGCAAAATAAAAACTCTTTGTGGGCAATTTATTCAATTAAGATTTACAAAAACACTGATATTTCGAAATATCCAAAATTAATAGCTTCCTTGAAAAGAAAGACTATAGTTCAAATTATAACCTAAAAATGTGATAATAATAATAAAATAATTCCCACAAACAATAAATGAGCGATTCAAATGTTACCTACCTTTCTCGATATTCTGTATTAAAATTAATATAATTAAAATCTTTTGACATTTTCACTATAATTACCCACAGTGAATTATTGGTACTTAGGGTTAATTTATTTGTTTTATTTATTCCTCTGACTTTATTGAACGATATTGGCAGAAACTAGGGTTTTTTTAGACATTATTTATTATTACAAAAATACTATTTATTTTTATGGCTTTCAAAAGCGTTACCGCACGGCGGTGTTTTAAAAAACTGTAAAATCGTTGTTTCCGCAAACGTCAATGATGCGTGATTGTTATGTTTACAGTTCAGGAGGCCAGGATACAAATTGTAAAGCTGCGGTCAAAGAGCTCAGCTTTACATAATTTTATTAAAAAAGATAAATCTTCATTGAAATTGATAATTTTATTAAATCAACATTTTACTACTTTTACCAAAAATTTGCACATTCCATTCGGAATTCAGTCTCATAAGAGTTTTAATAATTTAAGATTGCATTGTTTGTTTTTATAATCGGCTGTAGTATTGCAATCAATGAAATCTGGTACCTAACAAGGGTTTAGATGCTATTTTTTATATTTCTGTATATTTTTGTCTATTCTCTTTTCAGCAAAAAAGTGTAAAAGTTATTCAGAAGTTAAAAATGCATGCAATAGGGTCCATTTGGTTACCTAAATAATAAATGTCACTATTCAGAATAAATATTTCTCTACGCCGTTGGTTAGGCAGTAAAAATATGTACATATTTTGTTTAAAACATATTTCTCAATATGTGATAGTTTAGGAATTATTTAAAAATGAAAAAAATCATTAAAATAGGGCTTTGTACATATCTAGTGACCTGTGCATTTTTTAGAGAAATCAGAAACATCATCATTGGCCTGCTAGTGTGGCAACTTTTGTCTGATTTACCCAAGTAGTAGCTCTTGTATAGTTCTCGAGATCCCAATGATGAACCTCGAAATTGGGACAGACTGAATATTAAACATATGTTAAGGGTAACTATTAAATATAAAATTATGTGTATAAGTATTGTAGCGACTATAGAAGATTTTAAAATTATTCCTTTTATATTCTCTTATAATGAACAATAGACTTAATCTACTGATAGTTGCATTTAGTACTATTGACACCAAATTACAAATTATATGCAGAAATGTGCTGTTCGACCTACAAGTCTCCAAGTCCAACACATGTCATTCAAGCAGTGAATAATGAATAAATGAATTGTTTGATCGATACAGTACAAGTGCCATTCATTTTCCTCATTACTATTTCATTGACAGCCTCGTAGGCAACAAGCAGGCTGCGTAGCACAAGTGCGGAACGACGACCTTTGCGTTATCAGCATGTTGTAAGTGTATGTGTGGTGTACACCACCCTGGTGTGCTGTGGTTATCTGTCGGCGCGGCCGAGTTCCAGGAACAAAACTGCGAGATACGCGAGCCCGAGCCGTCAGCGTGCTTTCCGGTTACAATAACCCCAACCGATGTGCTGTGCTAGCAACTTGCTGTTGAGCTTAACCAGCACGTGGAGCAGGAAAAACGAGCATAAGTGGGAATTTAATTATTTTGCTTAGGTACAGAGGAAAATAAAATAAATATGTCATCATGCCAAATATTTATTTTAGCTGATTGGCCTTTTGGTAAACTAGCACTTGCGACTTTTGAATTGGTACCAAACTTAGCTTGTAAATAGAACATACAAACTCTGAATACAGGGTGTTTCATAACTTCGAGTACATACGTTAATGGTATATGTTGTTTGATATGCTGATTACGAATCTAAAAGAATGTTTTTTTAATTTGAAAAATTAAGGGTTGTTTACCTAAAACATTTTTTGTAGTACTGCACTGGACTCGCTTTCCTA
This sequence comes from Poecilus cupreus, assembly GCA_963942605.1. Classification (NCBI taxonomy): domain Eukaryota; kingdom Metazoa; phylum Arthropoda; class Insecta; order Coleoptera; family Carabidae; genus Poecilus; species Poecilus cupreus. Next base: position 4,357,559 of record OZ012733.1, on the reverse strand, counting down.
TTAAACAAACAATGAAGTAGGTAATCAACAATTTAAATTACATAATACTAGTGAAATAAACGAACAATATTTAATTATTTTTAATGAAACGATAATTATTAACATAATCATCCACCCAGTGGCAATGGTAACGAAAAATTTTGGACTGGGAAACGGAAAATAATTTTGCGATTTAAAAAAAAATTCTTTTTGATTCGTAATCAGCATATCAAATAACATATACCATTAACGTATGTACCTGAAGTTATGAAACACCCTGTATAATAATAATAATAGTTTATTTGCTCAACAGTTACACCCATAATAGGACAAAAAAAGAAAATACAAAATATGAAATATTCAAAAGTGACAGTCATAATTTTATATTATAAATCTGCATATTTTCGCGGCTTCAAAATGCGTGGTGTAAACTTGCCTAATGCTGCTCATTTCAGATAGATTCAGGTTTTCAAATGTCAAGTGTGCTGCCATCTTGTAATCATTTACCATAGTAGAATCAATTACTGGTAAATTTAATGAATCTGCTTGTTCGAACCCAGGCTCTATATTTCAAATCTTTTCACACGCAATCCACAGATAAATATATATTAACAACACATTGAAATGTAAATAAGTTTCTTGACAGCTTCGAACACGTGCATCTCTATCCACTTGGCGATAGATGGCGCTGATATCAGTTTACAAATGCCACAGGCAAGATGACGTCACACGTTCCATATTTGAATTATAATCATTTTTTATAAATTTAATATCTCACTTAATACTTCGAATTTTTCACTTAAATTTGAATTATTGTAGATCAAATAACATTTACTAATGAAATAAAAATTGTCCCAAAAATGCAGGAATACCCCATTGACACATGTTTCACATGTACAGTATTATTCAGAATTTATGCCCCATAACCCCTCCACGGGTACCAGAATCTAATGAAAAATCGACATACGTTCCTTATAGTAATTTTCGAGATTTGTATAATCGAGAAATGTATTTTAGTGATTTGTGTTTTCGGGAATGTTTTTTCGAGAACTGTATACATCTTCCCCAGCGATTAACGTATTATTTACGTGTTGAATAAAAGCACAGTCTAGTTTTAGAGTTGAATCTGATCCTAAGGACAAATGAAATACTCCCATGTGCTTACTAGCAAATGAGGACAAAATGTACCAACCCTGTCCTCAAAAAACTATTAAGAATGGAAAACCCTACACTTGCTATAGTCTTACGTTAAACAAGAGTTATGTCCGCGTTGTGTAAACAAGTATATCAGATCAGACTAATTAACATTGAACATTGCCTACACTAATAGAACGTCTAGTGCACGTCTCTGCATACAGATTAGCCTGCGACTAGATACACACAACGAGTAAGCTTACATCAGCATCAGCGAGATGCAAGAGTATTTCAAGTGCAGCTATATGTATTGTGTCTCTTGAATGTTGAAAGCCAAGTTTTAACCTTTTTCAGGGACTTCAAATGCTGGGAAAAAATAAACGGCATATTAGGCTTACCCGGCTTTGTATTGGACATTGCATGTTTTCTTATTTTGTGACAGATAGTTGTTATATACTTCTTACAAATTCATTTGAAGGTACAAATTCAAACGAACTTGCAACATTTTAACTGTCACGACGTATAACTGCTGTAGAAATGAGATATTTGAGAGGAGTATGTGGGTATACGAGACGTGATCGTATACGGAATACATTGGTGTATGATGAGTGTGAGATTCAGAAGAAAGTTGTTAAGAAAGTGGGAGTGAGTCAATTGAGGTGGTTTGGATATGTTGAGCGAATGTCGTATGAAAGGCTGGTGAAACTAATATATGTGGGTGAACGATTGCGTGGGCGTCCGAGGAATAACTGGTTGGGTATGATTGATGGTTTGTTGCGTGAACGAATGATTCCGAGTGTGAAGAATAAACGAGCATGTATGAATCGCACTATGAATGTGGACGAGGCGAAAGTGGTGGAATGTTTGGAGAAGATTGATTGTTGGTTGACTGTGTTTCAGGGTTCGTGCTACCCCACTAAGTGGGACATAGCGTGATGTTATGTATGTATGTATGTATGTACTGTCGTTTGTATATAAAATTTTAACAATAACCAAATAAGTATGTTTTTTCTCATTCAGATACAGAATTTAAAACTGTACAACTTACTACTTGGGCCATCTACCAATAAACTCTAAGTCCTGATATTATAAACGATAGTTAAATAGCCGGTTAGCCAATATGCTACTAAAGTTAATTTGCTATTTAATATTTGTGTGGATATTATAAACCAAAATTTTATTTGATTTCCTATTTATCAGTTAATCGTTTCTTCCTAGAAAAGTTACCAAATTGTATTAAATTTAGTTGGTAAGTTAGAATCCCTATCAGAAGTATACACTTATTCCATGTAGATGGCGGCAGTGAAATTTATTATTTACTAATTAAAACTTACATAAAATATGATGAAATCAACTAAATGGAACAATTTGAAATAAAATAATACAAATATTTATTAAACCCATTAACCATAAATTGAACAAAGAAAATAATTTGATAACTGCATTAATGAAATTAGGTATTGTTTAAAAATTGTTTAATGGCGGCATTATTGCATCGTGACAAATTAACAATATGACATATTTAACATCATTTAAATTTATTTGTTAATGTATTTGTCTGAATCCTAGTAGGTACTTTACAGAGCTCATTCTGTATAGTATTACACTAGTCGTTAGCCAAGATCCTTGCACTGTAAGTGGAAGGTTAAAAGTGTGTGGTACGCCTGTAAAATTTCTCCAGCCGAAATTCCAAATAATTAAAAATCTCATTGAAAAATTCCCAGAATTTCGAGTCGCCTACAAAACACTTAAAAAACAAATGAAACAGATTAACAAAACACTAACGCCTGTAGCTCAACAGCAGCACATGTGGGATCAAAGATGTGAGCATCAAGATAAAAAATAAGGTCAAAGCTGGCCGAGAATCATGCATTGTGGTTGCTCTTAAACAAATGAAGTCACTGCATGCGGCATGCGGGATGCGCGAAACAAATGACTGCTTATTATGACATCAAAACATTTGACATTTCGTTTAGTTTACTCATTCCTATTTGATAATCATATATTATTATGATTTTTGTTTACAATGTAGATGATGTTGCACATTTTTTCACATGTGCGTAATTTTTTTAAATTGATATTATTATTTAATAAACAGTAACACTCCTCTTCCTGAAACATGAGATGGAGTAAAATAAAATCTGGTTGGGCACCACACGACTTTCTTATACTTATAACTAGAGAGCGGATTATGTGCACGAAAAACTGAATTATATGCGCATATATATGCACTGATTTTTTGGGAAATATGCACTATATATACACAAATATGACAATATATGCAGCAAAATATGCAAAAGAATCTTAAATTATTAGATAAAAAGTATAAATGAATACATTATGAATTTTATTGCACAATACAGTCTTAATCCTGATTCTCAATTAACAAATATATTACCAATATAAACTAAGTCTAGAAACTTGATATAAGATTATGCCATATTTACATAATTTCAATAACAAATTATTCAAAATTTTCTAAAAAAAAAAAAAAGTGAAACATAAGTAAATGATATATCCATCTGAGAATTCTCGGTCTTATATTCATTGTACCCACTTTTACCAGCATTCGTGTATACAATGAATACCTATCGTTACCGTTACAGGGATTTCCCTAAAAATATTAGAGTTTTTGGTTTGTGTATTTGCTTATTGTATTGTTTATTGCTTTTTCCGTTGCAATCTTCTATTTATCGCGGCCTCCTCCAATATTTGGGAATTATCAATGTGCATTGCCAGAAATTTCAGAATGTTTATAACTGGACAAGGTCTTAAAAATATTGAAATATGCAATAATATGCAACTTTTTTAAAAATATGCGTAAGAATGCACAAATATGCAACACATGCAATTAGTAATTATCATTAATTAACTATAATCAATGTAATTCGTCCAGAAAATTGATTTTATTTTAAGATATGCAAAAATTAAAATATATGCACTTTGCATATAATCCGCTCTCTACTTATAACTTTAAATTAATTTATTTAATAATTACACTTTAAACATGTTTGACATATTTGATTGACGATCGCTCAAAGGTTGCTTCATATTTAAGTTCAACTCGCCTCTTTGAAACTTTTAATTTGACACTAATCTTGTCAGGATTCAAATAACTGTTATAAAATAGTTATTTGTATACCAAGGCCGCAAAAACACTCTTTAGCGTACCGAGAGAAAATTGTCGCCGAGGCCGCTTGAGGCCGAAGCAAGATAATCAAGAAGGTGATAAGGGATTTCGCGGATTAGGTGTACACACTATTTTTTGTGCAACCGTAAAAATATGTAATTACAAATTTTATTAATTTTAAACAGCTTTATTGTAAATAGAAAGTGGATATGGGATAAACAAAACATTTAGTTTTGATAAAATAATGTGTCAAAATGATTGGTTTTATTCTATTTCACTGCCGTTGTTAATGGTCGCTCTGTATTGCGGCTGCGAAATGCTCATTTCGCGTCCGGTTGCACAAAAAACTATTGACGATCGCCAAAATTATTGATATTTGTGCACAAGGCTTAAGCTCATATTCGAAATATATTGAAATTATTGTTTATGTCAAGTAAAGTGTCATTTTCGCTATTGAAATTATAGAATAGTTATTTGTGTATCTAGAGCACCTACTATTATCATGAACTGTTTTCTTTGAAAATTAAAATTTTCCATAACAACTGTCCATTTTTCTATTCTACTTGAGAAATTTATTTTGCAAAAATCTTATTGCCGCATGGTAAGTGGCGAACGTCAATTTTCTGCTTTCAACTGACAGTTGGAAATGTATATTTTCTGCTCGGTCGTAGAAAAATTCCATTACGTATCTTTTCTCGTTCGTGAATTTTTAAACACATCCATCTTTACATTCATACATCCAACCAGGTACTATTTAAAGTGTAAGAAACTGAACAATTAATTGTAAATATATCCAAACTTAAGTATGCACCTTCGTACTTCTTAACTTCATTTATAATTACGTTTGTTGCAGCCCAGACAACAAGCAGGCCGTAAAATTCTTTCGCTGTTCGAACAGGTGCGCGCGTAGTAATTACAAACGGCGTGAAATGGGCACTAAATCTCACTGATTCTTATCAGCTATTTACTTTTTGCAGTCGTTAATTTCGTTCTTTGGACATTTCGGCTTATTTGGCGAGTAATTCAACACCATCAAAATAATTGAGATTTATTTTTGTCTGCTACTTTCTCCGAAAATTGCAGTAAAAATTACTTTATATAAAATCATCGATAATTGCCGAATTATCGTTTTGCAATATCGAAAAATACAGACAATAATTTCTTGTTTATATCCAAGGTTTGCAAGTTACCAAAGTTCAAATTTTCATTAATATGATTTAATTTTCTTTCCAAAATCGCTCACGTTCAAATTTGTTGTTTGTAGTCAATAGGTACACGTACAAATACGCTACATATCCATTAATCCACCAACACACACAGACATCATTGAAAGAAGGGCACAACGAGTTTAAGGGAACTCAAAACGTATGATTCCTGTAATTTCTTATAATATGTATAAGAAAGTAACAAATATTTGAAAAAAAATAATAGTAGTTTAATAAATATTAGTAATAAAATATAAATATATATATTTGTATCACATTTATATATATATTTTTTTTACTTAAAAAGTGGATTTTGGCGATGCTGAATCGCCTGAAAATATTTGGAACGCAGCAGGTGAAGCTCTGAACAGCTTAATTCCGTGTGTGTATAATAGCGTTATATTATCATTGTGTTTTATTTTCATTTTCTTGACTGTTTTGACAGGTCAGTATGGTAATATTACACCATAGAGTTAAGATATACTTACCCTGCCTACTTTTGTTCATAGAAACATAGGGTTAACCTCCTGAAACCCGTAATAGTAATGTACATATTAAATGTGGGAACGCTTGGTTCCCGGATGAGTGTTTGGCGGCGCGAGCTTGCGAGCGCTGCCATAGAACGAATCCGGGAACCGAGTTCACGCAAGAGGTTTGTACAATATTTTTTGTACAAAAAGTATAAAACTAATAACAGTCCATATAAAGAAATGAAATTCTTCAAGGAATTATATTGATATTTGTCAAAGTTGCACTACAAATATAAACACACAAATTAATTTGTCTAATATATTAGAAAACAATTAAAATATTTATAATATTTACCGTATTCACATGTAAATTTATTATAATTCTTATTTATATTGAGATAACTAAGATTACATTTGTAGGTTATGTATTTTACAGCTGTCAATATCAGGCAGATTTTATTGCCAACATTGGTAGCCAAATGCACTAAATTTGTTACTTTTAAATTTAATTTCTTATTCCATCATTGTTTATATTAATATTATGTAAAGCGATGTTTGAAATACTATATTTTTTTTATTATAAATATAATTTATTAATAAACGCTTTAGAAATAGGAATGTTTTCGTCGAAATTTCCCGGTTGTCTATCTGGTGGAGACCTGGGAAATGGACATTTCGGACGTTGCATAGGCTACGCTAAACAACCCATTTCAATGTATGAGTACAAAAACAATATTACAGCATTTATAGGTATTGTATTATATTTTTAACTGCGCAACATATGTAATTATTTTTATTGAAATGTTCTCCTAACACTAAACTTACTATACCTGCACTTAAGCACATAAACACACCTGATACCCGCAATATAAATCACAAAAGTACGATATATTAAGCGTACACCAAGCATACAGGTTACTCCGAGCAATGCAAGACTCGCAGCCAAATAAGGCGAGTGTACTGGCGCAGTGCGAATTATTCTGCGATTAAAATCAGGCCCGGGCCAAGGGGGGTCACCGAGGGCCCGCGGACCCCACGTGAGGGACTGGCTAACAGTACATTTTGATTGAGAAATTATGGAGGTTGATTTGGTTTTATTGTGTTGAGCAGAGGCGTGGAAATTTTGGATAAAAGAGTTATT